>JABNMW010000001.1:3365956-4039148 GCA_013461505.1 Ramularia coccinea | reverse complement strand
ATCCCGTGCTTTCGTAACTACTCCCCGAGGGCCCAGCCTGCGAGCTCGAGGACGAAGGACCCCCAGTCCGTCTACGTGCACCCCAGAGACCACCTCCGCCTCCGTTGTTATCATCCCGATCACGGTTTCGACCACTGCCAGCGTAATATGCAGCAGCACCACCCGCTGCGAGCCCGGACCAGAAGCCGGGGCGCCAGCCCTCTTGCTGCTGCTGACGTCGCTGTGATGATGATCCGGCCTGCGATTTACGTCCTGGATAAGGGGGAGGCGGGTCGTCGCTGTCATCTTGGAAGCCTCCATAGCGAGGGTCCCAACCACCACCGCCGCCTCCTCCACCAGAACCGTAGTCATCGCCGCCGCCGCCGCCGCCCCCTCCTCTGCCACCTGGGTTGCGACGACGTGTGCCTTGTCTACGAGGCTGGCGGGCGTTGTTGGCGTTCCAGTTAGACCAGGCCGAGTACACGATCCAGAGAAAGACGCCAATAAAGACCACCATGAATATGCGGCCCGACATATCTGGGCTGGTCAGAGGAGACGACATGAGGTCCGGGTAACGCTCCTCTCCCTTGGCGGTGAGGGCGACCCTGTACTCCACACCGCAGGAGCCCTTGAGGACATAAGGGTCGTCCGGGGAGGCATAGCCTTCGCAGATCACGTCGGTGCTACCCAGGCGAAGCTCGTCGGGCAGCACGGCGGCGCAGCTCCACTCCACGTCAGCATCGCCGTAGGACGAGCCCTGGTTGGTGCAACGCATCACATCAAGCGAGTCGTCGGCCAGGCGGCACAGCTGAGGGTGGGATACGCAGCGGAGCTGGGGGATGGCCGAGACGCGGCGGTGGGAGGTGAGGGCCCCGTGGCCGCGGAGGGTGAGGGTCTCGACCTGGGAGAGGAGGACGGCATCGGAGGGCTGCTTCTTCTGTTTGCTATCCTTTGTGCCGCCGGTCGTAGAGCCGGAGCCGGAGCCGGGCCATGCTGCTTGGCCGAGGGTGGGCGCGATGCTTGAGAGCAGAGCTGCTGCGGCCAGGGCGGTGGTGGATGTGGCGAAGAGCATGGCAAAGGAACGATATGAAAACCGTTAGAAATTGCTGCGGGCACTATGCGGCCAGTCCTTTTTGTTCTTGTTAGGTGCAGGGAATGGAAGAAGTTTATGGCGAGGTTGTAAAATCGCCGCTCCAGGCAGCAGGTCTTTTGGGTTACTTGGATATGAAAGGCTACTACTAATACTAGTACAATGGGCAATAGGTAATTTTAAGCCACCACCAGAATCTCACTAATATGCTACACATATTAAGGCTTAATATTGAGTAAATATTAATTATAAATAAGAATAAAAGCTATTGATAATTGCTTATTATCTTATACTGTTAACTTTAATACTAATCAAATATATATAAATACCTAGTAGTTATATTTACCTATGTATCTATATTGCCTTGTTAGCAGTGCACTAGGGTGGCTTGGAATCACCTTTGACCCACTGTAGTACCGATACTAGTGGTCGAATCGTCACGTATACGTGTTGTTTTCCAAGGTCCAAGTTGGCTGTAGCACGAGCGGGAAAAAGATGGCAAAAGCTCAGCCCTACATCATACTTCAGGTGCGACCTTGTTTGCCCTAGGTAGTACTTGTAGTAGTAAGGGTAGTGCTCCGTAGTTGCTGCCTTGATTTACGCGTCCGGGTTCCAGGAAATGAAATGAAATGCCCCGCTGCCTGCTATTGGAGAGGTAAGTGATGGAAGATCATAGGATCGACAAAGTATGCAGTGCTGTGCAGCCATGGACAAGCCAGAGCAGTCCCGGGTAGTCTAACTTAGGTACGTAGTGGTAGCAGTAGTACGGATAGGTAATTAGTAGACTAGTGGTTGAGGGTGGGCAACACCAGTTTTGCTCAGCCCTTGGGAGGTTCCCAGACAGAATTAATTGTACGTGCCCGTTGGTGTTTCCGCGTTTATTGTGGTAGTGACTCTGACAGCACAACGTCATCGCCCGATGTGGCTAGTAAGCTACCACTCCCAGCAAATCATGGTGCACTATGAAAGGCATTTATGGGGCATCGACTTCCCCATACAAAAGAACTGACCCAGGCTTTCCCCCAAGTCCCAGCAGGATCCAACGACGATCTTCGTCATGTCCCTTGATCTTCCCGACACAAAGCGGAATCAGTCGACATGACAATGCCGAGTCGCCCGTCAACAGTGCAGTCTACAGGGCATCCCCGGGCGGCTGACTTCCAGAAGACGAAGAGTGCCACTGGGCCCTGCAGACAGGTCGACCAGGTCTCTTTTCCAAGGGTCTTTCGTGACCACATACTTCTTACTACTTGTACTACCAAATACTTGTAGTAATACTTCCAGCCCGTCCATGGGCGGCGTACAGACAAGGCCCGAAGCTGGCACCAGTCAAGACCTATCTGTTTGATAGAGATGCAAGGGTGCAACACGACACGAGCGATGTAGAGAAACACAAAGACATTTCCACTGTCTACTGGCAGCCCAGAAGTCAACAACCTGAACGATACCAAGAGTGCATCGCGGCCATTGCGTGCGTATGTACTTGCAGAGAGAGAGAGCAGACAAACATCAATGCAGGAACCGAAACAAGCTGACGGCGATCACACCCTATGTAGACTTCTGGGAGGGCAGGATTTGCGTGCAGAAAGTACTCCGTAGCCACGGAAACATATCCACTCCCGTGCATTCCACTCCCATGCATTCACGGACCCCAAGGGTCCTGGAGGAGCGGGGGAGTCTAGCATGAGGTAATGGTGGATGAGGCTATCCACAGGCGTCCATCATACCCTCTTGAGGTTCCCGGTCGGCTCTCAAAGGCACCCTCGTGGTCATGTACCCATTTTTGCCTCCAGCTACAGCTTGGACCGCCTTTCTGGTGATCTGGTGAAGTGGTCATGTGTGGTGATGTGCAATGTGCGATGCACAGGACGCTGACCCTTGTCGGAACGGAGCACTGCCCTCACGATCCCTTTTACTATTGAACCATCCCCTATCGACAGCCTCCATAGGCATTTCTCGTTTCTCGGATCTTTCCTTTCTGTCCACCCCTTTGTTCACATTCATGTATCACGATCTAGACTCTATTTCTCTTCTTTTTCTTCCTTTGTATTTCTAATTCAACAATCTTTATCAAAGACGGTCTTCATCCTCAGTCTAGGAAGATCTGTCTATTTGTGCGACATCCCTATCTAACAGGTTTATGAAGGGATCGCTATCAACCCTCCACGAAAAGGGGACGTCTTCTGTGATAGCCTCGACTGTCGAGGCCAAAAGCCTTCAATATGGGTTTCAGATCTCACAAAGCCGACAACCGCTCGGTGTCCTCTACTGCTTCTTCAACCACTTTGGGCGTTGACCGTCCAGATGAGAAGAAAGATGTTCCTTCCCCTGCCGCCAACGGCACCCAAGAGACCGTCGACCCTATGGGACAACTTCCCGAACACGAGGCCGATGTCCTGCGTCGTCAGATCGACAAGCCGGACCACAAGTATGGCGTGGTGGCCCTCTACCGGTATGCGTCAGGCTGGGATTGGCCCATCTTGGCCCTCGCCGCTATCTGCTCAGTCGCTTCTGGGGCAGCCTTGCCATGCATGACCATCATCTTTGGTAGCCTGCAGGGCGTCTTTCAGGAATACATGTCACTAGGCACCATGTCAAAGTCGGAGTTTGGGAGCGAAATGGTCAAATACGTCCTGTACTTTGTATACCTGGCTCTCGGTACCTTTGTCGTCTCGTACGTCTCGACTGTCGGCTTCATCTACGTTGGTGAGAACATTAGCTCCAAGATTCGCCAGAGATACCTCGAGAGCTGCCTGCGCCAGAACATTGGCTTCTTCGACAACCTGGGAACCGGCGAGGTGACGACTCGCATCACTTCCGACGCCACGACTGTCCAGGACGGTATCTCGGAGAAGGTCGGACTCTGCATCTCTGCCGTTTCGACCTTTATCGTCGGCTTCCTCATTGGCTTCATCAAGTCGTGGAAACTGACCTTGATTCTGATGTCGACGTTCGTGGCACTGGTCCTGAACACTGGCATTGGCACAACCTTCATGGTCAAGTACAGCACCCCCATGATGACCGCTTTCGGGCAGGCAGGCAGCGTGGCCGACGAGGTCTTCAGCTCCATCCGAGTTGCTCTCGCCTTTGGCACGCAGGATCGCCTTGCCAAGCAGTACGACAGCCACCTGGCCACCTCCCAGAGGTGGGGGGTCAAGATGAAGACGGCTGTTGGTTTCATGATTGCTGGCATGATGTCGCTGCTCTTCCTGAACTACGGTCTCGCCTTCTGGCAAGGCTCTGCTTTCCTTCAGCGCGGCGAACTCGCCATGTCTGACATGATTACCACCCTCATGGCCGTCATGGTCGCCGCCTTTAACATGGGCACCATCGGCCCATACTTCCAGGCCTTCACCACAGCCGTGGCCGCCGCCTCCAAGATGTTCAACACGATTGATCGCGAGACGCCCCTCGATGCTTGCTCTGACGAGGGCTACAAGATCCCTTACCTGAGGGGCGACATCCAGCTGCTCAGCGTCAAGCACATTTACCCCTCTCGACCGGAGGTGACCGTCATGGACGATGTTACTCTCAAGGTCCCCGCTGGCAAGACTACAGCCCTTGTCGGTGCCTCTGGCTCGGGAAAGAGCACGATTGTCGGTCTTGTCGAACGCTTCTACGACCCCGTCGGCGGAACGGTTCTCATCGATGGCTACGACGTGGCCACTCTCAACCTACGTTGGCTGCGTCAGCAGATTGCTCTTGTGAGCCAGGAGCCCTCGCTGTTTGCTGTTTCGATCTACGACAATATTCGCTACGGCCTCATCGGTACCGCCTACGAGAACGTCAACGAGACCAAGCAGCGGGAGCTCATTGTCGACGCCGCCAAGCAAGCCAACGCGCACGAGTTCATCAGCCAGCTCCCCGAGAGCTACGATACCAATGTTGGCCAGCGTGGTTTCCTCCTCTCTGGGGGTCAGAAGCAGCGTATCGCCATCGCTCGCGCTATCGTATCCAACCCCAAGATTCTCCTGCTCGATGAGGCTACTTCAGCCCTGGATACCAAGTCCGAAGGCGTGGTTCAAGCTGCGCTCGAGAATGCCGCCGAGGGCCGCACCACCATCTCCATCGCCCACCGACTGTCGACTGTCCGTGAAGCGCACAATATTGTCGTCATGTCCTCGGGTAGGATTGTCGAGCAGGGCAACCACGTGTAGCTTCTGGCTCGGAAAGGTGCCTACTACAACCTGGTCGCCACTCAGCAGATTGAGGACGAGACGAGGCAGAATCTCGAATCCCTTGACGAGCCTCTCGATCCCGAGGAAGAGGCACTGATTCGACGCATGTCTCGCTTCAAGAACATGGGTGGCTTCCTCACCGACAAGAATGACTTGGCCGACCATGAGTCAGCCCGCGTCAAACGTCAGTCAATATTGCCTGGTAACCGAAGGTCCATGGCCGCTGCCACCGCCACCAACCGGCAGTCCGTTGCCAGTGTAGCCCTGCAGAAACGTGGCGCTGTTACCGAAGAGGAGCCCACGTACAGCATGTGGACGCTCATCAAGTTTGTCGCCTCCTTCAACAAGTCGGAGGCGCATTGGATGGCTCTTGGTATCTTCTTCTCGATCATTGCCGGTGGTGCTAGCCCCGTCTCAGCCAGTAAGTCTTTGCTACAACAATACCAGGTCAAAAGGATGCGCTTCAGATGCTGACATGTTTTCACAGTCTTCTTCGCCAAGCAGATGGAGACTCTTGGCCCCATCGAGGCTGAAGGTGTTGACACCGAGCAGATCAAGAAGGACTCTGACTTTTGGAGTCTGATGTACCTGATGCTTGGTCTCGTCCAATTCCTGGCATATGTCGTGCAAGGCTACTCATTCGCCATCTGCTCGGAGCTCCTGCTGCGTCGTGTTCGACAGCATTGCTTTGACTCGATCATGCGCCAGGATGTGAGCTACTTTGATCAGGAGAAGAACAACGTGGGCGCTCTCACGTCCTTCCTGTCAGTAGAGACAACCCAGGTGGCCGGTATCAGTGGCGTCACCTTGGGAACCCTACTCATCGCGCTTACCAACCTGGTCGTCGGCACCACCATCTCACTCGCCATCGGATGGAAACTGGCGTTGGTCTGTCTGAGCACCGTGCCCGTCGTCCTCGCATGCGGCTTCTTCCGTGCCTGGATGCTCAACCGATACCAAACTCGCGCCGCTGGCGCCTATGCTGAATCGGCTGCCTTTGCCGCCGAGAACATTAGCGCCATGAAGACGGTTGCCTCTCTCACCCGGGAGGATCAGATCATCGACAAGTATAAGAAGAGCTTGGAGGCTCAGCAGTCCAAGAGCCTCAAGTCCGTTCTGAAGTCCAGTCTTCTGTTTGCTGCTTCTCAATCTGCCATGTTCCTCTGCTTCGCCCTTGGTTTCTGGTACGGCGGCACTCTCATGGCCAACAAGGAGTACACCGTCTTCCAATTCTTTGTATGTTTCATGGGTGTCGTCTACGGCGCCCAGTCGGCGGGTACTTTCTTCTCTTTTGCGCCGGACATGACCAAGGCCAAGCAGTCTGCCCAGTCCCTCAAGCGCCTATTTGAGCGCAAACCAGCCGTTGACACATGGCAGCCGGAGGGTCGCAGCCTATCTCGCTGCCAGGGGCACGTTGAGTTCAAAAATGTCCACTTCCGATACCCCACACGCCCCGAGCAGCCTGTCCTTCGCGGCGTCAACGTGAAGGCCGAGCCTGGCCAGTACATTGCACTGGTTGGCGCCTCGGGTTGTGGAAAGTCGACCGCCATCAGCATGATGGAGCGCTTCTACGACCCTCTCGTCGGGCAGATTCTGGTGGATGGCCAGGACATCAGCCAGCTCAACGTCAATGACTACCGGTCGCACGTTGCCCTGGTCAGCCAGGAGCCCACACTATACCAGGGTACCATCCGAGAGAACATCGTCATGGGGAGCAACCTCGATGATGTATCCGAGGAAGCCGTTGAAGTGGCATGCCGCGAGGCTAACATCTACGATTTCATCGTGTCCCTGCCCGAGGGATTCAACACCGTCGTCGGCAACAAGGGCAGCCTCCTCTCTGGTGGCCAGAAGCAGCGTATCGCCATCGCGCGCGCGCTCGTGCGCAGCCCCAAGATCCTGCTCCTCGACGAGGCCACTTCTGCTCTGGATTCGGAATCCGAGCATGTTGTGCAGGCGGCACTGGATCGTGCCGCCAAGGGCCGCACCACAATCACGATTGCTCACCGTCTGAGCACCATCCAGAAGGCCGATGCCATCTTCGTCGTTGACAATGGTCGCATCGTCGAGACTGGCACACACTCGAGTCTGATGGACCAGAACGGGCGTTATGCCGAGCTGGTCCGCCTACAGAGCATGAACAAATAAGTAACCTAGGCGGGCGGGAAGCCTGTCACCCTGGTTACTTTGTAACAATATTCACGACTTACGTTCTCACTTCCTCCTGCATGCCCTTCAGGGAGGGCCGTTATTCATGAATCACATATATATTACATATACATCTACGGTGAACAGGTTAGATAAGAGTGTACGATATACAACTTTTGTACAAATATCCTCTGTAGCAAAAGAAGAGAATAGAAAATAAGAGAAATCCCAATGTTCAATTCAAGTCCAATACTATGCTCTACATTATGTGTCTGGCTCTTTCAGGAATCAAATGATATGATTACCCGTGTAAGCGTCTACCCAACTTACAGAGAATAATACAGATACTCCGCAGTAGCAACGCCCAAGTCAACCAAACACCCGCAAGTGTTCAAGTATCTGTACTTGTACAGCGCGGCACGGACCCGCATACGGGTAGGGCTGCGAAAGTGAGATTGATGTAGTATTAGTGTATGTAGTCTGAGCGTTTGCCATTTGGTAACCCCTGCCAGTAATGGAAGCTAAGAAGCAACCAAGAAATTGAAAAAAAATCTGGCCGAAGGCTCCCTATTTGCGACGCGACGCGAGGCCTGGCGTAGTATCCGTAGACTTATTAACTTTGCGCTTCCCGCCGCTAAGCAGTGAGGGTAATTCGTTCAGTGCTTTTCCCCCTCAGTGTGATATCTTCGACGTTGACTGGAGGAGATTTGGCTGAATGAAATCCCCTATTCGTGGAGCGCGTATACATATTTACGGGGTAGAGGAGGACAGACATCCAAAACCAAAGATGGATATTCGTCCGTAATCATCAATGTACGGCCCTACCGTGCCTGTGCTGACCATCATTACGTAGATGTAGTGGACAATGAGCAATTTCCATCCCAAGAGCCGGATGCGTGGACTGATCCAAGCTCAAGGCCCCCCCCCCCCAAAACCCCCTGGTCCGCGAGAGCGAGAGCGGCACGAGCAGATACAAGTACAAAAGTTGCATGGGTAAATTAATGATGACACCAATCTTGGATTAGATCGGCCGAATCAGCGGTCCGAGTGCCCTTGGGAAATCGCCATGCCGGTCAATTCTGCAGCAAGGAAACAGAAAAGAGAGAGAGAAAAAAAACAACAACAACAAATAACAAGGGTTATTCCACAGAAGGGGAAAGACAAGCAACCATTTGCCACGTCCTCGGTCAGCAGCAGAAGCGCCGCGCCGAGATTTCAATAGATTGCTGCATGTAGAAATGTGCTTTTATTATCTATACTTGCGGAATAACCAATCATGATGGACGTCGACCGGACGCAAGGCTTTTTTCTTTCTTTTCTTCTTCATTATCTTGCCTTGATGTTTGATGGGTTCGACCATTTGTATCAAGTGAGCGAGTGTGAACAGCAGCGACGCACGCTCACGGGTTGTAACTGATGTTGATGTTGATGTTGATGCTGATACCGATGTCCTACCCAATGCCAGTACTGTTGGAGGAAGACGAGTCCAATTGAGGCATTGCAGAGCAGAGTAATGGGCCTTACGGAGTATAAGGTACGCTTCATACTCGTACAAATCAGGGTAGGAACGGGAAGCGAAGCGAACTCGCAACGTGCTGGTGGTACCTACCTAGGTACCTTAGAGAGGTGATAGTGGATCGGGAAGTGGAAGCGAGCGGGCGGGCTTACCCCCCTGACCCCCTGTGACCCCCCCTGCCAGGCGCCTGCCCTCTGGGAGAGAATGGGCCCATAGGTGGTCGAGACTCTCCGGTGCGGGAGGAGCTTCTGCAGGGGAGCAATCGATGTGATTCGCGGGGAGGCAGATTAGACCAAAAGCCTCCTTACCCAAGTCGCGAACTTTAGGTGAAGACGGGCAGGACGGGAAGGAGAGAAGGGCCATGGCAGGTCAATCATGCCGGCAGTCGATTTTGTCCTGATCATGATGGCGCAGCAGATATCACAGGTAATTAATTACCACTTATACTTCGCATATGTATTGGTCGGAGCAAAATAGGTATGAGGAGGATTTTTTGATCTTACCAGTAGTAGGTCGTGCGGTGGAGGCTTACGGAGTAGATGGGGATCTGCCAGTGCCAGTGCCTGCCAATAGTACTACTACCTTATACAAGTACTGAACTTCTGAGCATACGGAGTATACGTCTACAAGCATCGTATCGAGGCAGAAGAGCAGCATTCGTTAGTAAGTTGACTGTGTTGGCTGTTGTCACAGCCGCACGCATCGTGATCCATGAGCAACAACTTTTGTGTCAGTTTATGAGGATTCTACTATATGTGCTAAGTAATCACAACTGGGAGGAAGGAAGCTGTCAGCAGCCTCTCAGAATCCTTTTGCGCAGCATCAGCGGGAGATGACGACAATTACTAATTAATACAAGCGGTGCTAGCAGCCAAGGTCTCAGAGTAGTACGGCTAGTGGTTCAAGTTGTACAAGTATTTGTAATTGTATATAAGGTAGGTAGTGATTAGTAGTACCCGCAACAGTAGCACAAGCACTCATAATTAGTAGTACTCAAGGTACGGAGTACTCTCCTACCTTATACTCCGTAATACTGCGTACAGAAGCTGTGGGCGCGGTTCGCGGTCTGACCACGTCGCACGGAAGCTGCCGGGCGTCATTTTTTCCCGTTGCTCTCTCTCTCTCTCTCTCTCTCTCCCCCTATCGGAGTAATCGAACTATTAATTACTGCCTAGAACCAAGTCATGGTCTGTTCACGAGCAGGTAGGCATCGGCACTCGAATAACATTTACAAGTATGTACAGCACAACGCAAGTCGACAACCGTAGGGGCAATGCAAGACGGACGGAACTTCTGGATTCCCAACACTCTCAACTTCCAACTCGAACTCGGAAAAGAGTCAAAAAGGCCCAGGAATGCCAGGAATGTAAAAATGTAAAATTATGGGCTGCCTTAGTGCTTAATCCGATGGAGGATTTTCGGCCACTGACAAGCGTGAGAGGAGCCCTCCCAGAGGCTGTCTGTCCGCTTCCCGCTGTCGGTGGCTTGCCGGTTGGTCCATGCGCTACGATCAATAGTTGGACGTGAGCATTTAGCACTTACCTTAGTTGTACTACTCGTACTTGTAAAAAAAAAAAACAGTAGGAGTAAGGCGTGCCAGCCCAGTTCAGTTGGACCCAGGCACACCGCAGCGCCATGGTGGTGGTGGTGGTGGTGGTAGTGGTGGAGGCAGTGGTGGAGGCGCTAAGAGCCACCTTAACGGCGGTACGCTTAGCTCTTTTAGCATCCCAAGGCGCGACGGATACAGAGCATAGCGAGATACCCGGGGGGAAAAAGGTGATAGATAACCCCTTCGATAGGTGCCTTAGCCCCATTGAGTTACCACCCAACCCCTGTAGGACTTCGCGCCATGCGAGTGACTCTGGGAGCCTGGGTGCGATGGTGTCTTGCGCGCGGCTCGCCTGGTGGTCTATTCACTGCACTGGCATCCACTGCCAGTGCCCCATTAGGCTCAGTTAGGCCCATCTTTTCCTCTTACCATCCACAAACACCCACGCGCTTATCCGTAGTCCCATCCGTAGTCCCATCCGTCCCCTTCTCGACTCGCCTGGCTTGGTGGGTGGACATTCCAATCCTTTAAACAATTCTTCACCACTGTCGATCGTTTGCTACGCCGTACTCCGTAGTCGTTCCCCGAGTCTTGACGATCCTGTCTACTCAGTCGTCAAACTCAGCCGCTCTTTTATAAATCTTTAATTCAACTCAACAATGGTGATTTAATCCCATTTCCACCTCCCCGACAACTACTACACGACATCTTTTCGACGCCATCACCCACCGAATTCCGAATCTCGGTTCCCGCGATCTCTGTCCCTCCTCTCCTTAACAAAACACTAAAACACAACCTCTCGACGCTCGTTAATCCCCACGCCACTTTTGCATGCCAACCAGACTATTCATTGGCTGCTCCTTGCGCTGAAAGCTCTGCTTTTCCCGGACATCGACTCCTTTCGTGCGACTTCGGCCAAAGCAACAGCATTTCGAGTTCGTGCGACCAATCCTCACGCCCACGCTCACGCCCACCCCCGCGGTTGCCGCCACGTCGATACAACGAGCTGTACCATCTGAGAAATCCCGGCCGGACTGGTAGCACGGCATATATTATACCAGACTATATTTCCTGCACTCTGTATCTCCTTGTCTCGTCGCAGGTCTATTCGAAACCTCGGCCACACCCCCCCCTCTGGCCCAGGTCAAAAGGGTCTCGAAACAACGCGCGAAGAGAGGGCCACGCCCCCACACCCCACAACTCCCGGCGCGATGAGACAGTACTACCGCCAACCTACGGCCAGCATGGCCATTTACGCGCTGGCTCTATTTGCGACTTTGAGCGCTCCCGTCCAAGCCATCGAGAATCAACAACCAGCTCAAATCACCGAGGCCGCTGTTCTCCCAGATATGCCCTCAACTTTGGTCGTGGACGAATCCTTCAACACGGTGACGGACGGACACATCATGAAGTCTCACGCCGAAGAGCTCCGTCTGAGACATCGGTACATCCACCGACAGAAGAGGCAGAAGGATGCTGATGAGGACAGCGATGATGCGAAGACGGACAAGGGTAGCAAGAGCGCGACCCAAGGAGAGGACGAGGATGAGGACGATGATGACAAGACTACACGCCGCAGAATCTCCGAGCCAACCAAGACCGGCGATGAGACGGACAAGACAGCATCGTCAACGGCCTCAGCAAGCAGCACGGACGAGGCGGAGACTTCCAGCGCCCCACTCCCGGTTCCTTTTGATGGAACCCCGAGCTCTGAATTCAACACCCCCGAGGGCGACAACTCATGCCCAAGCTTCATGAGCTCTCTACTCAACAGCGAAACTTTCAACGACTGCTACCCGCTCTCGATGATGGTAACGGTAAGGACTCCCAATCCCGACACTCTGATCCAACCCCCAATGCAAAAAAAAACTAAAAAACTAATGCTCTCCATCCAGAAATCGGCCAGTTTCTTCAAAGCCAAAAGGTCTCTCACCAACATGGTCCGCACGCTTGACAAGGCCTGTGATGTCGATGTGGAGGCTTGCGCAAGTTTCATGGCGACAGCGGCATCCAACCTGACCAGTGAGGACAACTGCAAAGACGAGTTTGACCAGGGTGTCACAGTGGTAATCGATGCCTACCAAGGCCTCATGAACTACGAGGTCATGTACCAGGTCTCCTGCCTGGAAGATGAGGAATCCGGTCAATATTGCTACGCCAACGCCGTCACCAACACTTCCAACTCGTCGGACAGCTACATATACTTCTTGCCCTATGATCTGGATCTGCCGGGCCCGGCTGTGCCCAACTGCAACTGGTGTAACCAGGAGACACTGGACATCTTCCACGCCGCCTCGGCGAACCGGGACCTGGGCATTGCCAACACCTACGAAGAAGCAGCCAGGCTGATCAACAACCTTTGCGAGCCCGAGTGGGTCAACGGCACGATGCCCGAGGCAGTCGAGTCGTGGGCTACCAACGCCTTGCCTGCTTGGGGTGTCATGGCCGGCTCAATAGCACTTGTTGGCACTATCGGTTCATTCCTGTAAAGACCCGAGACACCCTCCAAGCTTGACCTGTAACGTCGGCAAACCCCTCTCTGCTCGGCGTTCTATCCTCGACTTTTTCCATATACCACGTATCTATCAACACGACCTCGATACATTCTCCGTCACGACCCTTTGTTTTCTCTTTTTGCAAGCACAGCACAGTACAGCACAGCACAGCGCTTTTCTTTTTTTTTTTTTTTTTTACTTCTTTACTATATTACTATAATAATTCTCAACGCCATTGCCGTCTTGGCCTATGGCTGTTGGCACCTTTTTGGTGAGATATATATTCTCATTTACGATTACGTTTCACTACGGCGCGTGTGGGAGGAAAACATTCAACTTTGGGAGGCGCCGGGATACCACTGCTATGTGCAGGAATTCTTTCCAGGAGCTTTTTTGTTTTACGTTGACATGGGACGGCTACATGCGTCATTGGGTGGGATAAACAAAAGGACACTTTCGAGACATGTTTGTTCATCTTTTTTCTTGGGCACATGATTGAAGCGTTCCTCGTTTTATGTTGGCTCAGACACCGCTTCTTTTCTCGTCTGGGATCAGCACATTGCGATATGTATAAAGCCTTATAATACAAATTAACTGTGACAACCTTGATTCATGTCGAATCATCGTCGTCTGAATACCTTACCGAAGTTGATTCGCCTACACTTCCGACGGCTTGCTAGCCGACCTTTCTTTTCCGATTGTGAATGGCAATTGTTGAATGAATGTGGCTTAATACTCTTTCACAGTTAGCAGTGTTTTGTCCCTTGCCATGAGGATCGTAGAGTAGGATTTATTTCGCCCATCGCTGGGGGATGATTGCCGCATCCGGGCATTCGGGATTGATAAGCCACCGAGCCGAGGCGGCCCTCCGAGCGTTACTCCGGCCTGCGATTCGGCTACGCCTCCGGTCCAGCAGCGGGGTGGGCGGGGACGCAAAAAAATGCGCAGCACACCGGGGGCGGGGGAAAATCTTCCTCTCCCGCTCTCTCCCATTCTCTTTTTCTTTTTTTTTTTTTTTTTTTTTTTTTTTTTTTTTCATGTCAGGGGACGCTGTTGTCTTCTCATCTCGATCCTGTTCCGGAGACCGCAAGCGGAAGGCATCATCATCATCATCATCATCTCTGGAGATTGGGTGAATCGACTGTCCTCAGCGAGAGGGAGACTGGCTTTCACTCCTCTCTCCATAGAGTCAATAGAGCGATCATGGCAGCTCCAGGCGTTGGCTTCGAGTTTCCCCCGCGTAAAGTTTCATGGCTGAAGCGAGATGTGCTGCTCTTCAACCTCAGCATCGGCTGCAAGGCTGACGAGCCTCAGTTTGTCTACGTAAGGCGGCCGCCCTTCTGCATCCTGCAGCACCTATGTAGATACACAGGTATATATATATATATATATATATATATATGTTTAGATACATATATGTATGTGCAGTCGGAGAATATATGAGCTGACACCTCTCAAATCTTTAGGAGAACCACGATCAGTTTGCCGTATTCCCGACATTACCTCTGGGTCTAGGTGAGGGTCCCTCCATGTAGAAAATTCCAGTGTGTGTTCCTTCTTGCCAGTTTCTGACCCTTTCTTCTTTTCGTGGTCAAGTTTTCAAACTCGATAGTCAGGAAGTCATCGACTTTTATGCAACCCAGGGATCCGTCGAGATTCCAGGTGTCCCTGATCTTGACCCTATGCGGCTTGTAGACGGCGACCGCACTCTCCAGGTGATCCGTCCCCTGCCCGTGACGTCGGAAGGGCGCAGTTTCGAATTTCGGTCGCGGGTTCTGGGAGTCTACGACAAGGGCGCGGCGGGGACGGTGGTGAGATCCGAAGATCTTCTTGTCGACGCCGTCTCGGGAGACATCCACGCCCGCAACGTTGGGAGCCTCTTTTACGTGGGCCAGGGTAACTGGGGAGGACCCCGGGGACCCCCGTCACAGAAGTTCCCGCCGCCAGAGGGGAGAGCACCTGACATGGCTTTTGAGTTGGGAATCGATGAGCAAGCTGCGCATCTATATCGGTGAGAGCCTTGCGAATCCCCATCGTATTCCTTCAGTGCCACGACGCATTTCTCTCCGAGGCATGAGAGATCTCATCTGAATGGGATGCTAACCGACGATGCTAGTCTGAACGGTGATTATAACCCCTTGCATGCCACTCCTCAATACGGAGAGCAAATGGGGTACGGAGGAATCATCATGCACGGCGTGTTCGCGTACAATATGATTGCTCACGAATTCGTTAGGGCGCTTGGCGGTGGCAGCGCTTCAAGTCTCAGAGAAATGTCTGCCAGGTTTGCTGGCCCAGTCAAGCCAGGAGATGTAGTTCTTGTAGACCTCTGGAAGATGGAAGAGTCGAAAGATGGATGGGGAGATTTTCGTTGGACGGCCAGAGTTCAAGCCACCGGGCGAGCGTGCCTGACTGATGGCCGGGCTGAGGTCAAGGCACCAACACAGACGTTGAGCAAGATCTGAATAAGTCTTTGCATGCGTAGATCACGGATGATCCGCCCAGTGCCCAAGAGCTGAGATAACTCCCAGTTATCCATTCCTGTCACAAGTATCAACTCGGACTCTCCGATGGCCCATTCTACGCATGCTCTGAAGTAGAAATGGTGGCATCTACTGAGCTCCTTAGAGCGCATCCTAGAGCGCACCATATAGCTGAGCGGGCAAGATGCCAGCGAGAGCTGCTTGTCTCCGAGTCAAGAACCTTGTGAGCCGTACATGGCGCACTGATTCCTCACTCCACGCAAAGCGCCCTCTACACGACAGGGAGCAGTGGCGATATGTGCCCAAGAGCGAAGCCAGTAACTCACCGACCCAGTCCAGATACGATGCGGTATATGACGAGGGAGTGTGTAGCTCATACGTGATGACGTCCGAGCCTCTCAAGCCACGGCACCTGAAAGCTGTTACACAACGCAGAGGAGTCATTCGAGCCCGGACCAAACTTCCGAGTCGGGGAAATAATCAACCTGAGTGTTGAAAGACGTTTCTCCATGGTAGGACAAAGGACTCTGGTTAGTCATATTGGAGCTGCGTGGCACATTCTGGCCCTCTTCTGGCGCCTTTCTCCCATATGCCGAGGGGGGCTTGTTTGGTGGACCTTCTATTTGCTTTTTGCCTTCTTCTTTGCACCCAATCTTGTGACTATAGGCGCCCGTTTTGTTTACATCATTTGTCTCGGCGCAATTCACGAGATGCCAATTTCGGGTAAGACTCAAAAGAGACTGATCGCAGATCCTGTTGACGATACTCTGTACTCCGTAGACGTCAATCAAGTCCGAGCCCCTGGAAAAGAGGCTTCTGATATTGACGGCTGCAAGTAACCTTGGCCGGATGTTGTCAGACCGCGCAGGTAGAAGACACTTGCTATCCTTCTTCCTGTCTCTACAAGCGGTCTGCTACTGAGTATCCATAAAAAAACGCAAACACCTGTGTTATCGGCAAGCCGACGCCAGGCAGCAAGTTGCTCCTCCCAACGATGACTGATTGCGCGAGAGTCGGTAGTTTCGGGCAGGCAGGGTTATTGGCTGTCGGCTATCGCTGCCTGCGATGTGCCAACTTACGGCCCGAGTCGTGGCAGCGCATGCCGCGGCTTTTGGGCCATGCGGTAATTAATGTTCGCCCATGTTATAGGCTTATGGCCCAGCATCGCGCTGATAAGTGTTCAAGGGTAGTGAGGGCGAGAAGGTCTTGTGTCACTCTATTTTCTGTTTGATCAGGCCACATCCGCTAAAGGGCGGTGTGCACGTCGGGCTAGTGGAATCGCCCGACGATGGGACTGGACTTTTCGCGAGTCTACCTTCTCCAAATCCATCACTCCAGGAAGATTAAGGCCCGGTATACCTTGGTGGTGGGGACATGTTCGTCAGGGTAGTCGTATGTACGAAAGCATCCATGGAAGAAGCCTGGAGGGTGATGGGTGTCAGTCATGTCGAGTAACCCATAGCCTCGAAGGCTCGTAGCAAAAAAGCACAAATGTCACACTATAGGACATACTTGTTCATAATACTTGTGGTATTACTCCCGGCGGCCCATGTACGGATGCTAATAGGGCCTGGCCATCCAAGCCATCAAGAGGTTCTCACGTCGGCGACATTCACGTGTAGCAGATGTTTTACCTACTTGACCGGGTCAGTACTTGACTAGGATTCTGGCCGTACATTTCGTACATGGCAAACGCTGTGGGGATGATCCCCTGCCTCCTGGCCGTTCACCTACATCATGCAGGATGCGCCCGGGTTACACGGGTTTGCCTTAGCTTTGAAGTGAGTGCGGATACCTAGTACATAGGTAGTAAGTGAACATCGAAGCGTGTGAGGGGAACATACACGAATCCTTCGCGACCGGATAGCTGGGAGTCAATCAATCGGTGCCTCGAGGCCCATATCATGCTAGCTAGGAATGACGATGTACGGATAAGCTCACTGCTCGAGAGTCGCAGGAGAACGGCTCCAACCGTTGGCCCTCCTGGTGCCAGCTGAAAGCCTTCATCACATCCAAAGAACCAACGAGCGATCAGACATGGTACAGTAGAGAGTACAGATACTCTGTACCATACGAATCTGGTAGAGCCTGGGACATACATCACCTAGCTGAGGTTGCATGTACTGTGTACTCCGTACTTTGGGCCGGGATCGACAAGCACACAAGCTTGTACCCTGGTCTGTTGGCACGCACATCACCAACAGACTAACGACAACGACAGTACAGAGTACAGAGTACTCTCCAGCGTCGTGCTGAACAGCCTGGCTAGTTAGATAGGACTGGACAGACAGACAGGAGCCCGTCGCTCGAAATCTGGTGCTTGTACGGAAAACAAAAGACGTACTTGAATAGTAGTATTGCCTGAGTTGCCAGGCCAGTTACTTGTCAAGTGTTTGGGCGCACGGAGAACATTGTGCTGGTCGACCCATCCACGCGGTGCTGTCAATGGCGGCGGCGGCAGCGGAATGGCGCATGTAGTGGCAGCCCAACAGAGACTAGTAGAGTCTCCTGCTGCCAGCTGGCGACCCTCATGCGGTGCGTCGTGGCTCCCAGAATCTGCACAAGGGAACTGAGGGTATGATCCACTCCGGAGCCCATCAAGCCATGGAGACAACAAGCAAGATGCTGCCGGCAATTGTCGCTGGCCGCATTGGCTCGCTACGCACGGTGTACAAAGTAGAGAGTACAGAACGGTCGGTAGAAGGGGTGCACGAGAGTCCATCGACGCTGCAATCTCGCCTTCGATGCCTACCTAGTCTAGTTGTAGATGGCTGGCCGCCGTTGGAAGGATTTGCTTTGCGCATGCAGTAGACAATCTGAAATCTGCTGGGTATCTGTACGGAGTACACCTCCCTGAGCACCCGCCTGTCCCTACTTACATGCGCCTATGCGGTTGCCCATGCGGTAGCCCGTTTCCTAGTGCGGATTTCGGGCTTCTGTCACTTGCCGTTTTCTCCTACCCACCCTTCCGAAAGGGGGATTAGTCTGACAGGTTGGTTGATCGATATGGGTCGTGGGAGGCTTATGTGGAGGTGGTGGTGGGAGTTGGGGACCTCTCGAGTCCACCTTGTTCGCTATAATTACCCGTGCTCGTAGTGGTGGGATCTGTCAAGTAAAGGACCCTACTCGTTCAAGATATGTGACTCTTTGCGGCAGGCACCGCTCATCCTTGCCAGTCCCCTCGCTACGAATTAGTAAGTAGGTACTTTGCAATTCACGCAAGCCACCCAGCCACCCAGCCAACCAGCCAACCAACGCATGATCTTCTGGGCAAGTACATACAGTACTCAGGAGGAACACGCCAGAACATAGGTACCGTCGTATTCACCACCACCGGCCGGCCAATCCATACTGGTGCGATGATCCCGACAAAGTGTAAGTAGTGACAGAGGGCCGAGACAATGGTATTGCGGGCGTCCCGTGCTTCAGATGCGGAGCAGATAAGACTGGTGCCTCCAGGGCACGCATGAATATGCACATACGTACTCCGTACTCCCGTGATTCGTATTATTGCGCGTATTCCACACAACAGGTACGAGTTCCAGAGTAGTATGTGTGCTTGCGAGAAGGGTGCAATGGAGACGAGTCCGCCAGCAGCGATCGTTCGAAGCCCCGATTTCCCAATGGCCTTGATTCGTCGCTGGCGCTAGCGTCATGCGCGTATAATTCGATTTATAACTCGTGGCAAAACGGCTAGCCAGCCACAGGTACGATGCAAGTACGAAGGAAGTGCCTTGACCAAGTTGACCGTACAAAGCCTGCGGCAGACGATCGTTGAGTGTATGCCCAGGGTGAGCCTATCCGCACGACCAAACCCTATTAGCTAGGAATTGACCGGAGATTGGCTTCTGAACCCTGATGAACGGCTGCGGATACAAGGACGGGGAAGATGGAGCAGACTACGAGATGTACAGAGACGATGCTTGGGGACGGACGTGGAGAGTATTTTTTGGGGGAGGGGCTGTCGGGAGGGGGTGGTCCGGAGGAAATGGGAGAACAACTTGAACGACAACACATTGTACCTAACTCCACTAGTACAACGTAGTGCTACTACTACGGAGTACTGGTGCCAAGGCACCCAGAGGTCAGTACCCAAGAGAGGTAATGCCTCCCTTACCTAGTAGATACTAGGTAGGTAGATACCTTCCATTGGTAATGTAGGTTAAGGTACCTACTAGTACTACCTTACCTTACAAAGGAACCGTGATGGAGGGTCGGCGGTGGTGAAGATCAGAACCCAGGAGCCGGGAAATTTGGTCGCGCCCCGGCCCTGGCTGCCGAAGCGCCCGCAGCGCGTGTGTGCTGGAACCTGGCGAGGTCCGCCATCAGCACCTCTCTTGCTGCGGGACCGCTTGTACCTTACCTGCACCTAAGGTACTAGGTTCCTAGTACTAGGTTAGTAGGCACTGATGTATTGAGGTTAGCATTACCTTCCTTGGTATAATGCATTCCAGCTGTCCACCTCAACCGGCAGGTGCGGCGGGTGTTGGAAGGGGAGCCCTGAGCGACTACTAAGGTACGGAGTACTATCTAGTAGGTAGTGATACTGGATACCACCTTACCAACTACACTGCCTAGAGCCGATCCAGGACCCACTATAGCCCGGCCGGAAGAGCCAGCACGGCAGCGACAAGCGGCGCTAAGCTCCCCTAAGCTCCCCTAAGCTCCCTTGGGCTCCCTACTAGTAAGACTGGTCAGTTGGGAACTTATACCACAGTACCGGCGAACTACTCCTCGAGATCCGCCGCGCAAAGGTTGCCTTGGCGGGCCCAACGCCAACGCCAACGCCAACGCCTCTCTCTCCACCACACCTTTTCGTCGGTCATGCCTGTCACCCTTCAGCTGAAAAAAACGTTCCAGGGGCCCCCCAGCATCGCCAACATTACTTTACTTGTCGGAGGGTCTGGGTACGCTATGTTCATAAACGAGTACATGGTACATGTACGCCGTATTTCGTACTCTGTACAGTCACCCTGCACTTGTGCTACTTGATTCAGCGTGGTTGATCCAATAACGTCGGAGGTATCTTGCCTACTAGGTACCCTCGCAAGGCTCAACAGGAAGCAAGTGACAGGTGGTTCGAGATGCGGTGGGGACCGTGACACTCATTCACTCCCTCGCCTCTCCTCCACTACCTTCCCCCATCATTATTATACTCCGTATGGCCTCCTCTCATCTGCTGTTTAAGCCTGTTGACTGGCCACTCCGTCGAATTCGGCGTCGTCCAAGAAAAGACGAGACTGACCGAGATCCAGGGCTATGGTCTACATCCCGTGCTGCCGCCATCGTCCCGCGTCCCGCATCCCTTGTTCCCAGCCAGTTTGATTGTTCGCCTAGACCCTACACTGCAACTCGTCACATCTCAGAAATCTAATCCCTACCTACCCGCCTGGTTCCTCTCCCGCAGTGCCCACAGCTCACTGCCCAGTGCTACCAGTGCCCGCCCACCCCTCTATTATCACCGAGTATCTGTACAGTACGGAGTAAGGGTACGGAGTAGAGGCTGGGCAGCTTCTGATCGACCAAGTGGTAGCAGCGATAGTTGTCCTTGGGGCGGGTGCGCTGGACAAACTGGGCCGCGCCCCGTTCGGCTCGATATTTCGCACCACGGAGACGACCCTTCTCGATACATCCCAGCCGCCACTCAAGACGAATCGCCGGCAAGGGGGACCATCAAGCATCCTGTACATGTACCACTGTCCCTCCTTTCTTTCATCGACGATCGGACTCCATCCCACGCCACATGTACCAGTACACTGAGACTCGCTCGCTGCGTTGAAGAGAGCTTGGCGGATCGTCCACGCCCATTACAGCCGCAAGCCGTCGTCGCGCCCCGAAGACATTCCTCGCCGGGGAGCACGGGAACTTGCCCACAACCTGCGAATCAGAACCATCCACGGATGGGTCAAAACCGCATTGTACTCTAACAAGTACATCTCGAAACCCTCAACTAAGGGTTGACATTAGATTTCAAGGACACAGCGACTCCAGGGCAACAGAGTATCGGAAATTTTGGCCGTGGCCATTGTCAGAGCCTCGAAGTCTGCGGCTTTGTTTGAACCCGATAATCATCGGCCTTGTTCACCTCCTATGACACGTTCCAACGCTATGCCCAGAGGACCCGTCACAAGGCATGAATAGAGTCAGAAAAAGCAATAACAGCGACCATATCCCAACCGATCAGACGGGACCAGACTACCCAGATCTCAACGTTGCCACATTACATTAGCGGATCACCCGCGTCGTCGTGCTCTACTACCATCTGCAACTACTTGTACTACTGCAACTGCAACTGCAACTGCAACTGCAACTGCGACTGCCTGGCGCGGATCCCCCCTCTCGCACCTTGGGCACTATTCGTGCGCCACCGCCTTCGTATGGCCGCCCTTTTGGCAGATCATCCACGACCAGATCAGACGTTGGCGTCCAGCCTCGAAAGGACTGATAGGCCGAGCTGCGGGAAACTGTGGGCAGTGTCTTAGTCGTCCACAATCTTCGACTTGCCCTCCAACCGCTCCTCCACGACCTAGCGCCTCACTTTAACTTCCTTTTTGTTGGTTGATCATCCCAGAAACCCAGGCCCAAGCTCCGAAAGCTAGAGTCTTGCATTGCCTGCCGTAAAAAACAAAACGTCCGCTTACGATTTCCCGGTTTTCTCCAAAGAGGACAACCTGTTGCCGCGTGGGGTCGTCGATCGCAAATAGCAGGAGGTACTACTAGACGTACTTCAGGTGGCCACGAGTAGTGGTACAGCCTCCCCGCCGGAAGGACGTGCTTGCTGCCACCGGCAAGTGCGCTGGTTGGCTCTCCTGTCTTAGGACCACGCGGTTCTATTTGGGCTGTCTCGCCTCATTGAGCCCAGTTTGAGACGATTCAACGTTTCTCGATGGACCGGATCCGGAATTGATCTGATCTCACCACAGGTACGAATTCGCCTTGATCACCTTGGCTTGGTCATCCTAGCTCAGCACGTCAATCAAGGTCTTATAAATTACCGCGGGCTTTTATCTGGTGGAGACATTGAGACGAAGTGCAGCATTTACTGAAGGGCACTGCCGACTATTTACTCTTGGGTCATCCGGGCAACTACTTCTCGGCCTTGGGCTCAGCAGCTCTCCCTTTCATCGGCGGCTTGGTCAACATTTGGCTCTTCTAGGGGCCCTGTCGGCACCGATAGTATCGTGAGCCATCACTTGCTACACGTGTCGCCCAATGCTGACCACCGTCTCGTCGCCTTTAATCAAACATCATTGTTCTTGCTGATGCATAGCGCCGTCACCACCCATTCGCAGTATAATGTCCCCATCGTACGACCCCCGCTGGTCCCCTCAGGATGGTCATCCTCCGGCTCCCTCATCACATGGCCCAGGCCCGTCTGATCCCGTCTATGCACATCAGTCTGATCGCCGGCCTCCTCCGCCCCCCGGGGGCATGGCACCGGATCAGCAGAGGTATCCTGAGCAGCACTATTATCATCCTGCCTCTTATCGTGAGCCGGGCTATCCAGGTTCGAGCTATCCCATTCCCGCTCAGCAGCCGTACGACAACAGCACAGGTCATTACTCGAACCCGCCCCCTCCGCCTCTGGCGCCCGGCCATGCTCCTTACCAGACTCGGGAGCATGGCCCATTTCACCACACAAGAGACCCTCGGGGCTTCTACCCTGGCTATCATGCCTCTGGCCCCGCATCAGCCCCAGGCTCGGCCCCAGGCTCAGGCCCAAATCTGTCGACAGCTGGCTTCCCTTCGCCCAGCCTAGCGGAGCCTATGCATGCTAGGCCATATTCCCAGAGCTCGATGCCGACACCTACTACGATACCTCGTAGCGATCCCCAGTCGACCTATAGAGAAGGACCACAAGCGGCCGTGACTCGTCCAGCACGTTCATCCCCAATGTCTCCGCCAGTATCTTCTTCAGTCTCAGAGTCAGGACCCACAGTCAGTGCCATTCCAAATTTGCTTGGAGAAGACAAAGCGCATCTTGTAGCTGGAATCGAATTCCATCTTGGTATGCGGCAGCAACCAAAGGCAGCCCGGGCCTGCGGATCTGGAGAGAGGGATAGAAGGAATATCGATCCTCCACCCATAATCCAGCTTGACATTGTTGGGCCGGGGCTCACAGACGAAGATATCGACAAGTATCTTCATTACGAGGGCTACGTGATGAACTGCTGGATATATGATGAGACCGGCACCCATGATGCATCACACATGCCGTCAGAGTACCGCTACCAACGGCGTCTCACGGGCTCGCTGGTCGGCACGCCTTTCTACGGCCGTGACGAGCACGGCAGAGGTGGCTGCTTCTTCCCATTCTCGGATCTTTCTGTGCGGACTTTGGGCAGATACAGGCTGAAGTTCAACCTGATCATGCTCAATTTGCCCAAGCCGGGACAACACAAACACTTCCCTATTCTCACCGAAATCTTTAGCAACGTCTTCGATGTTTACACGGCCAAGGAATTTCCCGGCATCAACGAAAGCAGCAAGCTTGTGAGGACGCTCCGCGAGCAGGGCTGCATAATTGCGATCAAGAAGGGCAATGACAAGAAAAAGAAAGGAAGGGACGACACCGACGATGACGATGATATGGACGACGACGGGGAAGCCTCTCAAGGGAAGAGGAAGCGTTTAGCTTGACTATGAGGTTGAAAAGGGACAAGGGCGGTTCACTTGATGCGCGGGAAACCTCGTTGTTGGGATGGTGTGAGGTTCTTTTCTTACGGGCGGCCGATCATGCGTGGGATTATTCTCTCGTCCCCCCTTTTCCTTTACTTTTCTTTCTTTCTCGTTTCTTCAAGTATACCCTCCTAAATCTTTCTCTTTCTCCCTCTTTCTCCCTCTTTCTCCCTCTTTCTCTCTCTTTTCAAATTTAACGAATCACGCGGAACGATTTATATCGGCGAGAACGACCCGCACGGCCGAGTCAAAGATCTAATACAAGAAGAAATCGGCAATTTCTAATTCTTTCAATTCGAATCGGATTTCGGAATCTTGATTGTCTATGGTTTGTATAAGCAGCGTCTAATTCGCAGGTTTGGATTGACATGTCGATTCGCTCTCCTAGAACTCTAGCCGCTTTTCACGTGTATCGTAGTTGCGCTCTGTTAAGGCATGTCTCCGTTGGATCAGTTATTGGTACGTCAGGCTCCTCTATGACAGCCAAACCTTGGGCCAAAAACCCACTTGGTGTAAGTTGATGTCGAATGGAAATCACATATCATAAAGAGTCAACTCTCAAGCGAGGCTAATCTTAGCCCTCTCCCTGAAAAAGGAGGAAAACTCAGAGACGTGCGATTGCATAGCGATTCGTAACGAAAGCAGGGACACCCAAAAGGGGGATCGTTTCGACTATGTTCGAAGAAGGAAGAAAGAATCCAATGTGCCCTCGACTGGAAGCCTGCCTGCGTGACTATTCGACACAAAGCCAGACGGCAGGATAATCGGACTAATGGCAGAGAGCGTGGTGGATATGAGGCACAACTGAGATACCCTAGCCCTATCTTACCCCGTTATGGAGAAACAACCCCCTTCCATGTGTTTTTCGTACTAATACTCTAGACCTAATACTCCCACCTGGATGTATCACAAATTGTTGTTGAAACAAACATATCTCCGAGTAACTTCGTAAGGTGGGGGAGATTAGTAGCAATCTGTTTCGGCCCAGTGCTCAGACCACTATGAAAGAGAGCCCGAAGTCCTCAGAACAAAGAAAGGACCGCGCGAGGACGTTCTTTGACCTTTTTGAAACATTGACTATGTTCGCCGGGGAGCAGCTTGAGGCTAGTTGCCACAAGCGAGGCCAGCGGGTGGTAACAAAAGGGGACATATATTAGTGTCGTATCCACAAAGCACGTCAGGCTCTTCCCCAAGACCCCGAGCTTCTGCAAGTGAGCTTGGCAGACTTTAAGGGAGGCGCTCGGATGCTAAGCTAAAGTCGAGGGATTCAGGAAACTAACCAAGTTGTATGATTGCCCTGAAACGCGGAGGTTGGCGAAGGAGTGTTCGTCCGCCTCCAGACCCCAGATAGATACGGCAGGATTCATCGGAAGGAATGAGAATGTGGACGAACAGGATAAGAGTACCCAAAATATTAGATGGAATAAACATAGGGTTCTCAGCAATCGGGGAGAGAGATTGCCTTCCCTGCCAAGGCTCCGCGAGCTTCCTGTGACTTGACTGACAAGAATTGAGGGCTTTGGTCACACAAGTGCACATAGACCCAACCCCGATCGGAAGCCACCACTAGAAGCTCCCGTCCCTAGGTTTCAATCGCAGGCAGACATTAAGTCTCATTGCCTTTGGCGGCTGTCTACAATTTTGATCAAGACGGTTTCAGCAGGAAGATGAATCGCAGACGTTGGCCCAGGGCGGGGCCCCTTGCATAGTGGCTGAAGCCATGGCAGTTTAATCATGTTTGAGGTAAGAACGCCATTCGGGACCGTCATTCTCGTGAAGCAGGCCCGTGGAAAAGCTTAAGAAGTAATGAAGGGCTACAATTAGACGTCTTAGGCCACCTTGGTTCATCAGGAAGTAGTTCGTGGGTGGGGGGACATCGATGTCCGGTGAAACGAGCGGAAATCTTTCTGCCCTACTCTGTAAGTGGCACTGCTCACTCTGTACGGCAATACAAGTTGTAGTTGGCATAGTCAACGTGCTCTTACTTTCGGGCACTTCCCGCACCGCATAATCGAATGATCGGCAATGGACATTGCGATGCATGATATACCCGTAGTGACAACATGGTTGTCGTCCTGGAAAGACACTGTTGGATATTAACCATGTGGCCCGTGAAGCTGGTTGTAACCCTCGGTAGATGAGGGACGAGTAGATTAGGAAACTCCTTGATCCGCGCGCTGATTGAGCCGGCGGGCCAATGGCGTAGGATACTTAGCAATTTGCGAGTGTCCACTCAAGCGGTGCGCCACGATCTTGGTTCTAATACGGGGCTAACCGCCTAGTGAGCCCTCTCTGGTCTTGGTCTCTGTCTTGGTTATGGAAGTTCATTGAGTGGTGTGTACGAAGAAACCAATTTCTGCTCTAATTACTCCGTATGGCACAGTCCAACTTCGACCTCAAACAACCCGAAAAGGGTATCAAGTCGTTGCACAATGTCACGCTGGAGGATAATATTCTGTTTGGAAGGCGGCTGAGGCCATGTCTGGTTGCTACATCTTGAAACCTTATCTGTACTGATATATCCCTTATAGAGGAATCGTCGCTTGGATCCGAAGTAGATAAAACCTGCCTTGGGATGGATGGGAAAAGCGATAGGATGCCCACGTGAAGGGGTGGCTTCGAGCTGTGACCCAAAGTCCAGGCTTCAGCGAATAGCTAGCCGCACAATTCCGGGATCTGCAACGACGGATGATGGTAAGCAAGCGGTTCATCCAGTGACTGTGTATTGATTACTACTAAGTACAAGTAGACATAGCGTGGTCAGCTCTTAAGTCTCCAACCGGGTTCCTAGCTGGGTTCTCGAGCCTGCGGATCCTGGGTATCATCGGTCGCAGGGCTAGGGGAACAATAGCCATCCGCCGCTAGGAGTCGTCGGAAGCCGATTGAAACGATGAGGAGGATGCTATCCCTGCTCAACTTCGGCAAGATCCCCATCAGCATGTACAAGCACCGCATCCTGGCATCAGCTTTTGCTTACGGCGTAGTTGTACATACGAGGCCACAACTGCAAGTATGCATGTACGAGTATGTACCAGTCTGTGTGGCGAGATGTTCAAGGGATGATATCCGTACTCTGTACGAGGAGTGAAGGGGCCAAAGGAGAGAGCAGGTCTATCCGTGGAATTGTCTCGACCTCTACGCGATAGATAGTCAGTATCTTCTTGGCTTAGATCCGGTGACTTTTTTTTTTAGAGCATAGTAGGCATTATGCCTCACGAATCTAGAAGCTGCGGTTGCAAGTGCTTGGCTTGCTATGGTGATCTGCACATGCTAGGCGTCTAGGCCATGTCAGACCAGCACTCGTTAATAATCGTACCTTGTACGCTGTAGCTGGTCCGAATTATTGGGGGTCCTAGCACCTACCTCAGGCTCCTAGTTAGTAGTGGGGAGATTCCATCGGGCAAGATTACGGTGAATCCGTGTCGTGGAGGGCGTAGAGGTACGGCCAAGAGGAAACAGGATGGGTATGGCAAAGGTACCGGCATCCGCCGCGAAAATATCAGGATTGCTTGCAGACAGGGAGGAGCCACCAACAGATCCAATCGGCTTTGGCGCCTGCGAGCTGACTTTAGTGCGTTTCAGCGATGATGAAGCCAACGTCCCTGGCCAGGGAAGGGGCTAGCTGGGGCTGGCCGGGATGGAAGGACTTGAGGTCTACCCCTCGTCGTGCCTGACGCTCGGTACCGCCTACTTACTACGGCGTAGGAGTACGGATAAGGAACCTTAGGTAGTACAGTAGTCGCGACCCAAGTAATTACCTTTTCCCAGCAAACTGCAACGCACCTTCCTAGCCTGAACGCCCAGCGCCGCGGCTGCTCTTGCTGCCAGTGCTGTTGTCACTGCACGGGCATGCTGCGCAGGCACCTACTTGTAATTGGGGCAAGAGAAATATTACCAGGTACGGTAGTAGCCTCAGTTCTGGGACTAGTAGGTGGGTACTACGAAAAGCACAATAGTAACAACGGAAGGTAAGGTACGTACCTTGCCTTAGGTACCTTACCTTTAGTGAGAGAAAAAAATACCTACCATAGCTCCAGCGCATGACACTTCATTTCGCAGCGTGGCAGGGTCATAGAGGCTCACAGTTGGCCGGCTATGCTGAAACGAGATGCGTGTCGACATAATGAGCGTGGCGCCTGCGGCTCCCCAGACGGGCTCTGGTATGTCCACGCTCTCTAAACCATTATCTTCGCTCACATTCTCGCCTACATCGTCGCGATATTACATTCCAGCCAAACGCGGGTGGATTCCCTTGCCTGACCGCCTTTGCCGCACCGACTTTTCCCCAGCAAGTGGACGAGCGCGACTCACGAAGCCTTGGGCGGGCTTTTAGCCGGGTAAGCAGGGAAACAAGAAGGTCTTGATTGTGGCTACTACCTTTCGAGTACTCCTGCTCGCCCCCATGTTGTTTGCTCTCGCCTGTCATACGGCGGCAGTTTACTCACTCTGTCTGGCTATGGCTTTAGCTCGGGCCCTCCCGACCTGTGGGCTTTCCCAACCCCTCCCCCCCTTCTAGCAGTTTAATTAAGCTTTCGTCATAGTGAGATGCGTAGTGGGCAGGCATGGACATCGATCGCCAGCCAGTAATCATTTACGAAGACTACAAGTTAGTATGTACCTACACGCTGTGCATATGAAAGTGGCAGCACGTACGCTTACAATGTAGATCGGAAGGGAGGGTTGTAAGCAAGCAAAGAAACGAAAGCCCAAAAGTTACGGAGAAGAATGAGACGAATCGTGCTTGAAACGAGAGGAGAAGTTTAGTTTCGTCTGGTATGCACGATTTCGCGTGCGCTCTCCCAACGTTTGTGAACAGCCAGGTTGGCGCGTTGAAACGAGCTATCAATCATCACCAGTATCTGTACTCCGTACCTGTACGAATCCTGTTGCCTCCTGCAGGGTTCCTTTTTGGCCTCGTCGGAGGGTGGGATGGTTGTTCGCACCCACGCACCCACGCACCCACGCGCCCGCGCGCCAAGTCTCACGAGCCCACAAGATCGCCGCGCTTGGTTGCTTGTTTTCTTTGTTCCCCCTGGCGCCGTCGACCACATATTACAAGTAGAACCCAGCCCACCAGATGGCGGCGTTGGGGGCCACTTCATTCCCCCCTGGCGTTTCGCGTTACGCGCTCCACGTTCCTAGTACCTACTCGGGTATAGCACGATAATCCTAGGCGTGTGTGCATAGCTTGTTGTGCTTTTCTCCCGGCTTCTACGAGTACGTACCGGACTATCTGTACAAGTACAAATTTTTCTCTCTCTTTCGGTCCTGATCAGTCCAAAGAGTTCCATTCTCCGGGCGGCGTCCGTCAGTGGCTGGGCAGCTCCTCAGCCCCCCCCGCCCCCCCCGAGACTAACGACACCCACCCAGAGGGTATACGCGAGGCCTCATTTTCACCCTGTGGTGCCTGTTTCAGTCATTCCAACGGCTGTCCGGCTCCCTCCATCGCGAGGCTCTCGGAAACATCTAAAGTGCTTTACACTGTCATTCGTAGTACGAATGCGCATCGGGGTTACGCCAAATGACTGGTAGGACTGACCGGCGGTGATGAAATCGCCCGAGCGCAGCCCTAGCAGACCGACCTTCCCCTGAATGAACTGTATCTGTGTACTCTGTAGTACGGATTGGATGTACAACGTACTCGCTGTGCGTGGGCGGGTAGGGATGAGATGATGATGCTGGATGGCTATTAATGGCTGACGGTGGCCGGGTGCCCGCCTGTCTGCGACACGAAGCTACCGTAGCCTGGTACAGTAGCTCGGACAGGGGGTATGCTATGGCCTACTCTGTACAAGAGTATTACCTGCTCTAAAGGGACGGAGCACATTCTTGTGTGTAAAGAATACTGTACATGTATGGATCCCTTGACCGGCCCTTGCCCTTGTTCTCAACAGCGGGGAGGGGTGAAAACTGTTCGTTTACCCTTTCATGGAAACCACTGGCAGGGACAAAGCCAATCCAAGCCTCCAGGTACCTGAGCCGGGTGCTTTGTTTGACACACCGTCACATGCAAGGTACGAGCTAGACCAGCGAGGGCGGCGGTAGGATGCAGGTCCCTCGACGTACCTGGCGCAGGGTGGATCTTCGCGCGGTGGTGTGAAGCCAGAAGGCATGTTTCCCCTGGCTAAGAGAGCCACTAGCATGTTTCCGACGATGGTGGCCCAGGCCACCCATGTGCTTGGTCGTGCTTGGCCCAGCTTGGGGCACTTGGGTGCGCGTAGTGTGGTATGGAGATGGGTCCCATCCTGGACTGAGTACTTGTATCACCCCCTTCGCCACGCCTTGGACCTCTCCTTTTTCCCCCCGGCCTGCCATCGTATTTTGTCTTTTGAACCGTTCCATTCTCCTGGAGATCAGCTGCTGAGCACCGTCCTCTCCTTTCTTTCACAACCAACCCGAACAATTTCTTGTTCGTTTCCTTCTTTGCAAAAACCACCCTCACTCATCATCCATCGTCTGGCTAGTCCGGTTCGAATCACACTCACTTGAATAAGACAAAAAAAAAAAGGAAACGTGCTCCACGGCCAATATCAAGGAGCAAGAAAGGAAGACGTTTTTCATCCCATCTATACTCGTTTCATCACCTCCCGATATCATTCCAAGATGAAGACCGCTTCCGTTGCCGCCTTCACGGCTCTGGCCGGCTCTGCCGTTGCCAACGACAGGACGTTTGCCGTGCTGCGCTTCGTCGAGAACCAGGAGCTCGTCAGGACCCGAGAGGATCCCATTGTCGCCCATGGAAAGGTCGGCTCCCACGTCCACACCGTCTTCGGCAGCAGTGGCTTCAGTATGAATGCCACTGCCGATGACCTGGTCAATGCCGAGTGCACCAATTCCCAAGTCAAGGGCGACATGAGCGCCTACTGGGCCCCGGCATTGTACTATAAGGACCCAGACGCTGACCCAGCGACTGCGAAGCTGGAGGCTGTTGAGGTCATGTACGCCAACGTCTACTACTTGTAAGTTGTCGGCGAGCGACTCCCCCCTCCTTCCCCCAGACCTTTCACTTGGTATTCAGGGCTCCATCTAATCGAACCAACCTGGCAGCTTTGACCAAACCAGCGACGAGATCAAGGCCTTCCCCAAGGGTCTTAAGATTGTCGGAGGTGACCCATGGACCCGAACCGCGCCTTCCACCTCCATGACCAACCTGGGCGAGTACGGCGACAAGGATATCCAGAATGTCAAATTCACCTGCCCCCGCGCCGTAGACAGCCAGGGCCCGAAGGATTCGTGGCACCCGGATTCCGATGGATCTGACTGCGGTCAGGGCGATCCCGTCAACAAGGGCGAAGGAGTGGGCTTCCCTGACGTTACTTGCGACGGCGACAGCTCTCCTCTACGCGCTGACGTCCACATGCCATCTTGCTACAATCCCAAGGCCGGTATCGATGACTACGTGAACAACATGGAGTTTCCTACCCTCGACTATGCCACCGGTAACTTAAACTGTCGCGAGGGCTGGATCCACGTTCCTCACATGTTCTACGAAATTTACTGGCAGACCCCTAACTACAAGTGGACCCAGGGCGAGAAGAAGCAGCCGTTCCTTCTCTCCAACGGAGATGTTACCGGCTTCAGCTCCCACGCCGATTTCATGTCCGGATGGGATGAGGATATCCTCCAGAACATTATCGATAACTGCAATGTTCAGCACGCGGGTATGCACACATGCCCCGGTGTCGTCGAGAACAAGGTCAAGTGCACCACCGAGTCCAACGTGGACGAGGATGTCTTCGGTCCCTTGAACGAGCTTCCCGGATCCAACCCCTTGCTGGGATGGAGCTATGGTACCGATGGACTCGATGCCCTTATTCCCGAGGCTGTCAAGCTCGGACGCGCCAACAAGCCTAGCACCGGAAACAACGGTGAGGAGGAGAGCTCCGGCCTCCCCGATGTCGACCAAACTGAGGGCCAGACCGTCGAGAATGCCGAGCAGAAGGAGAAGCCCGAGCCCAAGCCCGAGCCTGTTGTGGAGGTCGTCGAGGAGCCTTCGACCAGCTGCGAGAAGAAGATCCACACCGCCATGGAGACCGTTACTGTCACCGAGGAGGTTGTTGGCGAGCCGACCGATGTTGCCCGCCGCCATCTCCACGGTCACCAACACGGCCACCTTCACCGTCGCCACTAAAGGATTGAGAATCCCTCCCCCTCCTTTTTTGTATCAAATAAAGCACGGTAGAGGCGTGAAGGAGTAGCAGCTCACCACCCACTTTTGGAAAATTCGTGGGATTCTTGGATGTGAAGAGTAGATGCTAATCTCTCTTGGACACTCTGAATTCCGCATGTGTATTCAAGCGTCTTACAAATAACTCTTTTTTTTTCTTCTCTTCTTCTCATGTCCCGCAAATACCTTGAGAAAACCCTAGCTCATCCATGAATTTCGCTTTTATTTGCTTGTGTTACAGATCTATGGACTGTGTTCTCTTTTTCTCTCTCTCTTTCCGGGACCGGCCTCCTTCCCCTCTTGTAATGGGGGAAAGTGGTCTTCCCGGATTTTCTTCCCCACATGCCTTTATATTATTTGTGACTTTAAAAAAAATATGATGGATACCCTTAGTTTGGGGGGACCTTCGCGGGTTGGATAGAGGAGCAATGGATCAATTTTATCAGCCCGTTCTCTTGATAATTGCGTGTGACATGTGAGAAGGTATATTTCACTGGTAATTGGCCGTCGTCCATTCTCAATGTGCAGTCGTACCTTACGTATTATTAAATGCTGTGGCTCCGTTATACTCTCTTTGTTTGTGTTGCTTCGGAATGATCTGCTGTACCACGTCGCCCTCAAATCTGGATGTCCTTCCACGATCTATTTGACGTACGACGTTTCTCTTCCCCGGGACAGCGGCCACTACTAACTTAGTTCTGGTAGTAAGGTAGGTACTGCTATATATAGTACGTTGTCGTACTTTATAAAGTTTAACACTCCTCAGTGCTGCCTTAGTAGTGCCTTGCTACCTCTAATGCTTGTCCGGTTTTGTAACACCACGGCTGCCGGTATTGGGACCTGTTAAAGTTTGCCTGCTACTAGTAGTAGTTGTGTCGAAATTCAGGGTCCCTCCCTCTCGCTGGAGGAGGCGGGCGGTTAAAGTACGGCGGGACCGCCAACGGTCAAGCAGCCCACCCAACTGAGGCACCCATCTACTGCACCTATAGCACGTCCTAATACTGCTACTAGCTCCGTACCTTACCTACTACCACTCCGTACGTGCTACCTACCTTAGGTAGTCTAGTACTACCAGGTAATTGCTACCTGTTGGCCATGGAGGGAACTTTTCTCTTTAGCTTGACATCCGGCATCAGAATTTGAATGTCGATTACATTACAAGCCCCCGAATTACCCTTCCACTTCTTGCAAAGAATCTCAAAAAAAAAAAAAAAAAAAAGAAATGAAAGCAATTGCTAGACCGTTGTCTTGATTTTCTGTTTCTTTGAATTTGTAGACCACCAACCACCTTGGCGGACATTGACTGGTCGGCCTTCAAGCAATGTCATTGTACCACGAGGCGGCTGGATTTTTGCAGTCGTCTCCCGGCGAGGGTGGAAGTCTGAAAGCTCGCGTCTTTCGTCGACGTGACCTCAAGTCGCCACCGAATCAGCTGTACGCTCTCGTGCTGGAGACTTGTAAGTGGAGCGGCGTGCTCAAGGAGGTCATCGAGCGGGCAGAGCTTTTGAAGCACGAGAGGAAGGTGAGCAATATGAAGACGGCAAAAGTCAGAAACGATTGTTTGATGCTGGCCATCTTCACACAAAAGACCCGACCGAATACACTGGCTGACTTGGAAATATGTAACAGCTGTCTCCCGCACTGTCTTTGCTCCTCGTTCATGACTTCTTGCTGTCCAAGGGCGGGATCGCCCTCCCGCAGAGCCATGGCTTGAGGCAGAGCATCGAGCGCCACAAAGGCAGGCTCCATTCTGAACTCACGCTTGCCAAGTTGCGGCGCAAAGCCTCTACGATGGACGCCCTTAGAGAGCAGATTGAGAGAGCTTCAGCTGGCGAGGAGGCCGACTATCCGCGGTGGGTGCGGGTTAATGCTCTCAAGAGCAGTATCGAGGAGCAGCTGGAGACGACGTTTCGCGCCTTTGCTGGAGCCAGCTCTCTGGAAGATGTCATCTCGAAGGCGGGCAAAACTGTCTTCGTCGATGCTCACGTTCCCGGGCTGCTCGCCATCACACAGGGAACCGATCTGACAAAGAGCGAGGCCTACACGTCCGGGAAGATCATTCTCCAGGATAAAGCGTCGTGCTTCCCGGCGTACCTACTTGACCCACAGGCGGAGGACGGCGACGTGATCGATGCTTGCGCCGCGCCCGGAAACAAGACCACCCACCTAGCAGCCATCATGCACACACATCGCCCGGAGTTTGAGAGCCCTCCGCAGTCGATATTCGCCTTCGAGAAGGACACCAAGAGAGCGCAGACGCTGGAGAAGATGATTAGGATTGCCGGCTCGAAGAACACGACCCGCATTGGCTTCGGGCAGAACTTCCTGCATGTGGATCCTCACGCGGAGAAGTACAAAAACGTCGGAGGTCTGCTGCTTGATCCCAGCTGCTCGGGGAGCGGCATCGTAGGTCGAGATTCCATGCCAGAGCTACATCTTCCCGAGGCGCCGGACAGCAACGGCAAGAAGAGCGGCCAGCCTAAGAGCAAGTCCCAGCAGAACCCCAAGAAGAGGAAGCATGGTCAAGTCGATCCCGACCCATCTAAGAATATCTTGAGGGATGACGAAGGGAACGAGACGGTTGTGCAGTCAGAGAAGGATCTGCAAGCGCGGTTGGACGCTCTCTCGTCTTTCCAACTTTCCATCTTGCTGCACGCCTTCGAGTTCCCCGGCGCGGCCAAAGTCACTTACTCGACGTGTTCAGTCCACGCTGAGGAGAATGAACATGTCGTCGTGAAAGCATTAGAGTCAGAAGTGGCCCGCCGAAGAGGCTGGCGGATCCTCAAAAGAGAAGACCAAGTAAGGGGCATGAGGGAGTGGGAGGTCCGCGGCAAGTTGGAATACTGCCAGGGAGATGCAGACGTGGCAGAAGGGTGCATCCGCGCGCACAAAGCAGATGGCCGTGGCGTAATGGGATTCTTCGTCGCAGGATTCGTGCGGACACGCGCCGGCGTCGGCGCCGGCGGCGATGGTTCACTCACCACCAAAGAATGCCCTTACCAGATGGACGAAGAAGGTCATATCCTACGCGACATGCTTGGTATGCCTATCCTACAATCTACAGGAGCACCTGTGGCTCTCGAGGCCACGGAGGACGACGCGACGAAGGCGGATTCTGCTAGCGCGGACGCCATCGATCAGAGCACGAGCGCCAGCTCCGCAACGAGTGAAAGCGAGGACGACGACTGGGAAGGGTTCGGTGATTAATCAATTGTCTCTATCCGTACCCGCGCATTTGACTAAGACTTGAAGAGAAAAGAGCAAAGAGCGGAACAAATGATCCACCGTGCAGCCAAGCCGTCAAACAGATAACACAAGGGTGTCTTCCGGCAAAGTTGCCGAGAAGAACGGAGAAGTGACTCAGGAGAACGGGAATGGGCGAACAAGACCGAATCCCGACCCGCCCTACCGCGGTTTTTTTTTACTCTGTATCTGTAGTGCTTCTAGCGCCCGGACATAACAAGCTAAACACGACCAGTCGGGCAGACTTCTGTGTCACATACTCGATCAGCGTCATATTGCGCCAGATTTTTCTTCTTAGGGTGGAGGACTACTGCAGGGCATTCCTATGCTTGCTGGTGTATTACCATCCCTCTTGTTACGCCCGTACTGCCCCCTGACCCGTCAACAAGAAGCTATCTGTACTATTTGTGCAGAGGCATACAGCAAGGGATCCTGTTCTGCAAGATGGATCAGGGATTGGGGCCATCAGCATAATGACGGTATCCGTCGGCATGTCGGGCGGCCAGAGCAGGCAGTCGGTTCGGGAAGCACAAAGTACTGTTGCGAGTTGGCTCACCCGGACTCCGTTTGCACAGCGTGCCGAGGTCCCTCACCATTTTTTCTCTTTCTGCTCTCCTCTTCCCAGAGGCTAGCGCGGCGTTATACAACTTAAGTACTCCGTACGGAGCCTGGAGGACGACTTTTCGGCCAGACAATGCCGATCCACCCGCCGTGGCGCATGGCCCAAGCATGGCTCAAGCATGACCCGCGCGTGGCCCGCGCATGATCCATTTCGCGAATCGCTCTTTGCCAATCCCGTTCCAATGAGATAAGGCTCGTTGACTATTCGTACTTGTACTGTACCGCGGAACCACGCCGAAATTCTCAAGAACAGAGGGAGATTTAGCCCCTGTCCATTTAGCTGTTTTCAATAGCAAGAGGCAAGACTATTGCGCCGCCCGGCCTGATTATTCACGTACGTTACATCAGCCCCGAAGATTGAGGCCCGTTACCACCGGGGCCCGCGTTGTCTACGTACGGATTGACACTCCGTTTTTGGAAAAGCTGTAATTGATACGAGATGGGGATTGTTTATTATTATACTTATAACTACCCATGTCTTGCCGTGTACGCTAAGGAAGCCTACATCTCTTGAAAACAAACCCTTCCCTTTCCCAACACTCTCTGAGTAGTTTCCCCATCTCTTCCTGCGAGACTCACCAGGCCGTGATCACTTCGTCTTGCGACGTACTCACGCCGTGACACAATGGCGGCGGCAGCTAAGGCAGCTGAGGCAGCTGAGCCCTCTCCTAGACGTGCCTCTGCGGCATCGGTCTCGGCTTCTGCTTCTGCTTCGTCCGCATCATCTACTGCGACCTCCCCAGCAACCTTGGCCGAGCGCGATGTTGAAACCCAACAGCCCTACACCACAAAGGTGTCCTACTTCCGGCGCATCACCGACCAGACCGGAGTCACAGACGACGTCCTCCAGCACAAGTACGCTGGCCATGGCACCGAAGAATCGCCATATCTCGTCGAGTTCCTCTCCAACGACCCGTGGAATCCCATGACCTTCTCGCGCTCCTACAAGTGGCTCATCACCATCGTCCAAGCCGTCGCGACCTTGTCCGTCACCTTTGCCAGTTCCGCCTTTACCGGAGGCATTATTGACATCATGACCGAGTTCAAGGTCTCTTCCGAAGTGGCCACGCTCGGCATCTCCATGTTCGTTCTCGGCTTCGCCGTTGGCCCGCTCTTCTGGGCACCCTTCTCCGAGATGTTTGGCCGCCAAAGGCTCTTCCTCTTCACCTACATTGGCACGGTCGCCTTCAACGCTGCCGCGGCCGGGGCCCCGAATATCGAAGCCCTGATCATCCTGCGCTTCTTTGGCGGCGCCTTTGGCTCTTCGCCGCTGACAAACGCCGGCGGTGTCATTGCCGACATGTTCACCGCTACGGAGCGAGGCATTGCCACCAGCATCTTCGCCATGGCTCCCTTCCTCGGTCCCGCCATCGGTCCCATCGCGGGAGGATTCCTCGGCGAGAGCACGAGTTGGAGATGGGTGCAGGGCATGATTACCATCTTCTGCGGGGTTCTCTGGATTCTGAGCACCGTCACCTACCCCGAGACATACACGCCGATCCTCCTCGAGCGCCGCGCGGCCGCCTTGACCAAGAAGACGGGTCACAAGTACGAGTCGAAGCTGAACGCCGGCGGGCCTCACCTGACCATTGGCGGTAAACTCAAGGTGGCTCTCTCGCGCCCTTGGATCCTGCTCTTCATGGAGCCCATTGTCCTTCTCACATCGATCTACATGGCCATCATCTACGGTACCCTCTACCTGTGCTTCGCCGCCTTCCCCATCGTTTTCCAGCAGGGTCGCGGCTGGAGTCCCGGCATTGGCGGCCTGGCTTTCATCGGCCTGGCCGTGGGCATGACCCTGACCGTCATCGCCACCATCTTTGACAACAAGCGGTATGAGCGGGTTGCGGAGAAGCACAACGGCAACGCGCCGCCAGAGGCCCGCCTGCCGCCTGCTCTTCTGGGCTCTATTCTGATCCCCGTCGGCATGTTCTGGTTCGCCTGGACGAACGGCAAGGACGTGCACTGGGCTGTGCCTATTGTTGGCTCCGGTGTCTTCGGTGGAGGCATCGTGCTCGTGTTTCTTTCCATGTTAAACTACATGGTTGATGCTTGTAAGTTGGAAGCCCTCGAAAACCTGGAAAACTCTCCCACTACCGTTGCCATCACCATTCAATCAGAAAAAAATTAAAAAAATTCCAGTCACTAACATGAATCAATTGCACAGATGTCATCTACGCCGCCTCGGTTCTCGCCGCCAACTCGGTCCTCCGTTCGCTGTTCGGAGCCGCCTTCCCCTTATTCACGCGCTACATGTACGACGGCCTCGGCATCCACTGGGCTAGCTCCGTCCCGGCCTTCCTCGCCGTCGCCTGTGTGCCTTTCCCGTTCCTCTTCTACTACTACGGCCACCGGATCCGCCAGAAGTGCAAGTACGCCGCCGAGGCCGCCGCTTTCGTGGAGCGCATGCGCAAGGGAGGCGGCCAGCAGACGGACGAGGACATGCTGGAGGCGGAGCTGCAGAGGACTAGGAGCAGCGCACATCCCATGTAAGACGGGGAGACGTTTTCAAAATCTGGTCAGACAGCTCCCATTTGGGACGTTGAATTTACGACCATGATCATGATGGATTGGAGGAGAAAAGGTGGATTCAGAGCATTACGGCGGCGTTTTGAGTTGATAGATTTTTTTTCACAAACATGATATCCCCTAGAAGCTAAGGACCTAGAAACGGGCCACTTCGCATGAATAATACCTTGATAATACCAAAAAGCACAGTATATCATATTGAACTTTCTGAGTCTTCGGCGCCTGAGAAAGGCTGACCTTGTTGCTTTGCTATACCCTCTCGTGTCTGTGATTCGTTTGTTTTCAACGAAACTTGTCTCCTGAGTCTAATTTTCACAATGCGTGACGCATCGACTTGAAAACATTGCTCTGATCCTATGAGTAGTCGTGAAGGCCGCCTTGCTTCTTGTTAGTTTGTGTTTGTGTTTGTTATTGCTATGATAAACACTGGACAAGCAAAACAATCGTTTTCCAACCCCCTCATATAAAGATGAATGACATTGAATCGACCATGATGGTTGGAAAAAACCAAAAAACGAGACAGTAACCACGATTGCTTCCTCACTTCACAAACTGAATATAAGACGCTGAGAAAACACAACCGACCACTGCAACCGAGTCTGGATCACTCTACTCGAGAGCCAAGCTCACAATATATCATCTACCATGGCGGACAATGAATCTACATCATCGAGATCAACCGCTGCCACGACGGAGTCGAAGTCTCAAGCCACCCCAGCCTGGAGTGGACAATTTGTGCGGTTGAACGAGCCGCCATCCTCTCATCCCTACAAGTCCTCCAATGAGTCTGCCGAACTAAAGATGATGAGCTTTCCGAGGATAGAGACATGCGAACAGAACAAGTTCTTGGTTCTCAATTCAACGACAAGGAAGCACTCCCACTCCTAGGTCTACAATACAAGACCGGAACATGGTTAATGGGGGAGGACCTGGTCATGCTATGATCGGCGCCTTTTGCCGCGCGGGCAATGAACGAAAGGGAAATGAGAACGGAGGACTATACGATACGATGGCCGAAAAGCAGCGTACTGATCTGATCACATATTCCAATCTGATTAACGTTGCTTCTTGCTTCCACAATGGTGAATTTGGCGATGTGCCTCGCCATGTTGCGTGACCAGAACTATAGTCCAAAACTCAGTCAGGCCATCAAAAAACAACGATCACTCCAATCTTATTTACGAGCCCAATCGTCTCCCAGCCATGTGTTACTTGCTTCCACGCTTGATGTAAATATAGTTTTGTCTTCTGCAGCCATATTGGTGAGGCTCTGGAACTAAGAAGGTGGTATAACAACAACATTCAAGTTTGTTGATACCAGGGCTGTGTAAGTGCTGAGGAAGGTGCTACCCACGACCGGGAGGCGGCGGTCCCTGCCTGAATGCGGGCCCGCACTGCCCCATGAGGCAAGTCCCCACCTTTCCGCGCCAGTACTCCGTCGCGTCCATGGATAAGGTAAGACCAACCGGGTAAGGTAGCAATATGTAACTAAGGCGACCAAGGCTTGCTGGTACCTGCTGCCCGTTCGACATTGCCTTCACCACCACGCGTAAAGTAGTCGGTAGTAGCAGCTGGGTTACAAGGTCGCGACAAAATCCCCCACACACACGACCGACACGGGCTCAGCCATGGCCTCTTCCTCGCCTCTGAGCTCGGCGTCTCGCTCGACCTCGTTCTACTCAGCGCAGGAACACGAAGGCAACTCGACCACCGCCAGCAGCCCCGTTCACCGGCAACCCTGCCGCTACCGCGATGCGCGACAGCTCCCGAGCGAGCTCAAGCAGCACTGCCAAATCTTCCTAGAAGAGCAGCTCTGTATGATGTCCTCTGTTTTCCTTTGCTTGCTCGCGTGGGCGCCTTTGCTGACCCTTGCCTGCTTCCCGCTTGCTTTCCTGCAGATACGTGCGCCATCAATCTCGCCGGTAGCGTCTTGTCTTCTGGCGCGTCCAGGCAAACCTCAGCACGCCGCAAGGCGGTGCCCGTCCCGCCCGCAAGCCATATCGCCCTCCTGGCAACCCTCACCGTGCACCCGCTGCATACGTCGCGCGTCGAGAAGCCTGATCACCTCGATGTTTCCTCTCTCGCGCTGCAGTACCTGCGCGGTCTGCTCGCCATAGTCGGACCCCTCAACGCCGACTTCCGCACGGCCTTTCAGTTTCATCAGGTGTCGCGCTCCGGCCGAAGATCGGGTTATCACAGCCACGGGAACAATAGCGATGCCTCCGACGGCGAATCCGATCCTGACGACGATCGCGTATCTGGAAGGCTTGCCAACCAGAGCAGCTTGTGGACAAAGGGTCATGACTTCTGGTCAGTCCTTGGTTGGGCGCTCAACTGCAGCACCCTGTACCCGCATCGCTGGCGGTACTGGAAAACCTGGCTGGAGTTCATGGTCGACGTCATGGAGTCGGACTGGGATGAGCGGGAGCGGCTCGACCTGGAAGCGCACGAAGCCAGCGGAGGAGGCATAGCAGACGACGCCCCAACTGTGTCGCGGCAAGACTCCATCATCTCCATGTATTGGGCCCAGCAAGATGCGCGGCGGGGAAGCTTCAAGACCATCATCAAGGCGCTCCTAGCGGATGGAGGAAGTTTCTCTTCATCGTCTTTTCCGGAAATCTTCGAAAAGGAACCCAGGGGCCCGAAAAAGCATTCTAAGAAGCGGAAACGCGAGACGCTGGACTTGGAAAACAACGTGTTTGGCGACTACTTCGAGGACGAATCGATCTCTTCCGGTGCCTCAGAGCCGCCAACTCCGGAGAAACCCCGCGACCCGCGGAAGGTGCCCTTTGGCACGTCACATCCCGGCTTGAGCGAGTCTATAAATCTTCGGATGCGGCTTTTCAAGCTGTTGTCGCTGGCAATCCACACACTGGGAAAGCAAGAAGATATCCCCCGACTATATGAGGAGTTTGCGGCCGCTGTGAAGCTCCTCCCGCTCGATATGTTCAACTTGGTTACCTCGCAGCGGCCAAGCCCTGTTCTGGCCGAGACCCATGTCACTGTGCTGAAGGAACTCTTTTATCACCTGTTGCCGGCGTCTTACAAGGACCCGGCCAAGGTTGACCCGGATGCCGAGGCCGAAGGAGCCCTGACCCGATTAATGCTCGAAGAATGCTTTGTACCACATCCCGCCAATACGGTGGCCATTGAAGACAATGCGAAGCTGGCCCTGGTCGTTGAGAGTGCCGTTCAGCTGCTTTGGACGATCGACGTGTTCGAATACTCGGACAACTTCGCGCAAGCTGTCGAAAAAGGAATAAAAGCCCGGGAGAACAAGACAAAGAAGCGGCGCAATGGAAAGGCGAAGCTCGACGCCAACGATATTCAAGCCCAGGACGTGTTGGATAATTCTACAGAGAGGCTGCGCTTGTTGATGCAAGCGATGGAGGCAACGTCAAGGACGGAAGCCTGAGTAGTAAAATATGTATGGGACACGACGATATGACGGCGTTTTGTTGTTAGAATCCACTTGGCACATGGTGTTTAGGACTTTTTATATGTTGGCATGCAGCGACGGAGCATCTGAAGGAAGGGAATTTGGTTGCTTTCGGGGCGCTTCAAAAGGTGCGGGCCGGTCCAATTCAGACCGGATTGCTAGGAGTACATTGTTTTTACAGAGTCGTGATAGGCCCAAGTCGTCGGCATAGTCGCCGGCCCATCCCGTCTTAGATGGGTTGTTGTTCGAATATTTACAATACAAGCGTCATTGTCACTTTACCCCCAGGAACCCTGCCCCCTAAACCTATGCTCCTTGAATGTTATTTTTTCCCTGGTGACGGTGGTGCCCAGGCTTGTGGCTGCCATTTCTCGCTCGGCCCACGGGCCTTTGCTTGCGCCCAAGGGTCGTGGTCGTACTGTTTCTGGTCTGGAACTTTGTTGGACGAAGCAGTCTTCGGCTGCGCTGGAGCGTCGCCCGCGCCTCTATCTGCACCTTCTCCGCCTACTGCTAACGGAGGTACCCTCTGCCCGGTCTCTTCGCCAGGCGCGTCTGTCAGCCTGGGCTTCGCCTCCCAGCGGGCGTCGGCCTCGGCGGCCAGCTGCTTGATTCGGAACTGGCGCGCCACGTCGCCGCGCTGTTCCTCCATCGTCGGCGGCTCGGGGCGCGTGTATCGCAGCCACTGGTGCCACTGGGGGCTGATGCGGACCTCGGAGTAGTGCGTCGAGCGAGGGTACTTGACGATGCGGCGCCAGCGTTCGTTGGGGCCGCTGCCGGCGACCTGGAATTCCCAGTATGTGTTGCCCTTTAGATCAAGTCCTGACCAAAGCTCGTTAGTCAATTTGTTTTTTTTATTACCACTTTCAACAATGTATTGCACATGAACGATATGGGAAAAGGCGTTGCTGGCGGTTCTTGTTTCGGAAACGAATAAATGCAGGCGTTCGACATACCGACGAGGAATTGTCGCCGCCACGGTAGGCGGAGGGCTTTCCATCTCATCCATGCTTGCGAGAAGAGACTCAGGCGCTGGGGAGCCATGCCGGGAGAGAGAGGAGTGGGATACTTTGCGTGAAAGATCACTGATGATCTTGCGTTGAGCGCGGCAGTAACGTGACTGGTAAAAATTGGTTCAGAAATCCATCGAGTTTAAAAGGCGAAAGCCATGCGCAAATCGTCGTCAATAGTTACGCATGTCTCTTGACGTTTAGCCGTTGGTAGCTGCGCCACATGGATGCCGCGGGCTACCAATTGCGCCACAGCTCGCAGCTTAGAGTGCTTGCACCAGCCACCCCAGCCTACACGTCATTGTACTGGTAGTAATTCCAGACTCTACCTACTAGCACTACGTACTAGTAGTGGTTGGCTAGTGGGGGAGGGACCCATTCGTTATGAGTACCCATGGCCTTGAGCTACAGTACTTGTACCTACTAAGGCCGGCTTTGTGCTTGGGCAGATCCTCCTCCAACTTTCGACGGCTCTCCCAATTCCTTCCCCCTCCGCCGAGACGAGCCGATTTCCCCCAGTTTCACGGCATATGACCCTGGATTCAATTGCGCCTCTATAGGGAAGTGGGAAAAACGAAGTCCTCGCGAGTCCATCTTGTCTCACAAAGGGCTGATATGCACCGCATGCCAGGCTGTGACATTCTAGGCTGACGCACCCCCGCGACCGCGCATTCCGGCCCAACGACATTGAAATCCGGGAAGCAAAGCGAGACACATACACACAAATCAACAAGCTCGTCATACATTCAAGTCCGTCTCTTGGGAGAAAATCATTCAATCTCTTCTTCCCGCAACCATCCTGCAGGCCGTCACATCACATGCGCTAGGGATCCGCAACCATGGCCACCGTCTCCTCCTTGGATAAAGACTTGCGCAGAGTGCGCCTCGACAAGTACACCCCGGCCGCGGCCAACGAAGTTCGGGCGTGGATCGAGGACGTCCTCGGCGAGAAGCTCCCTTCTCCCGATCTACTAGAAGGCCTCAAAGATGGAGTGGCACTGTGCAGGTAAGTTCAGCCTTTCCGGTCTGTATGAGCGCTACGTAGAGATCAAGATCCCCCCCCCCCCCCCCCACCTTGCGCATAATATTTGGTCTTGTGCTGTCACTGACATCATTTCGCTCCAACACATAGGCTCGTCAATCTCGCCGTTCCTCCCCCCGGCGTCAAGTTCAAGCAGTCCGCTATGCCTTTCGTCCAGATGGAGAACATCTCCATCTTCTTGCGCGCGTCCCAGGCCCCGCCATTGAACCTCCACCAGCACGACACCTTCCTCACCGTCGACCTTTACGAGCAAAAGGACCCGGCACAAGTCCTACAGTGCTTGGGAGCCTTCAGCCGCGCCGCTCACGCCGCCAACCCGTCCAGGTTCCCTTCCTTTATCGGCCCTAAAGCGCGAGGCGGTGCCGGCGTCGTCAGCCCCCAGGGTACCGGACCCCCCGCAACACCAGGTCGGGACCGCGGGACTTCCATCACCAGCAACACGTCCTCTGCTTACGGCTCCAAGCCTGTTCTTCCGCATCGCACGGGCGACTCCGCTTCTGGGCGATGGAGCCCGACGAAAAGTCCCACGAACGGCTCGGGCTCCCCCGGTCCCGTTAGTAGCTGGAGTCGCAGGGAGCACGAGGGCGTCACGTCGCCAGCGTGGAACATTGCTCAATATGGCTACATGGGTGGCGCTAGCCAAGGGAACCTCGGGGTGGCCTTTGGAGCACGGCGCCAAATCACCAGTGCCGCACCCAAGGTCCCCAGCGTAGCTGAGAAGGAGCGCCTGCGGAAAGAAAAGGATGCGGAAGAGGAGAGGCGGCGACAGGAGGAGGAGCAGCGGAGGGCTGAAATCGAAGCCGAAGAAGCGAGCGCGCGCGCCGAGGAAGAGCGCCGATGGGAGGAGGAGACTCAGCGGCAAAGAGAAGAAGAACGCCGCAAGGCCGAGGAAGAAAAGCGGAGGTGGGAAGAACAGGAGCGAGAATGGCAGCTGACAGAGGAGAAGCGGCGGAGAGAAGAGGAGGCTGCTGAAGCGCGGCTCGAGGAGGAGCGTCGCAGAATGCGCGGCCGCAGTGACGCGAAGCTTCGTGGTCAGTTCCTCAGCCAGTACCAAGCCGAGCAGAAGGCTGCGGGAGACGACAACAACTACAGCGACAGGGTGAAGGAGCTCGAAAAGGAGCTCGAGCTAGCTCGTCAACGGGAGGCAGAATACGAGCAGGAACGCCAGCAACGTCCCCAGACAGGGCGCACAGGGAGTTCAGCAGAGCCTGAGGCCAAGGCGAGGGCAAGAAGCAGGAGTAGACCGGCCGAGTCCGATGCCAAGGCCAGAGCAAGATCTAGGAGTCGGGCCGCCGGTGAGCCAGGTCGTCAAGATTCTTACGTCAAGGGCGAGCGCGATTTCTTGCAAACTCAGTGGGACCAGCATCAGGAAGATGCAAAGTCCCCTGCGCCGAAGGAGCCCTTGTCTTCGCCGCCATCGAATCCGGCACGGTCGCCTCGGCCTCTTCCTGAGCCGACTCCCACCCCGAAGATTAAGAGCCAGAACACAGGTGGTCGTCCGCTCCCAGACCCAGCCAAGTACGCATCACCCCCGGGCCAGAATAGGACAGACAGGTATCTTGCCTCCAACCCCGCGCCAGTGCAGGCTGCTCCTCAGCAGACCTACGCTCGCGAGCTGGGCGCTACAGCCGAGCAAGACGGCGAGGACCGTCGCCGCGTACAGAGTCAGAGCAGCACCAAGGCTGGTGGATGGGCCTCCAAATCTCTCCTCGAGCGAGAAATGGAGATGGAACGTCAACGTCAACGTGAATGGGAAGATGCACAGAACGAGACCGCTGCGGCTGTCCCCAGTGGCGAAGGCGTTGACGGCGTGGGTGGCGGTATCGGCGGCCGTTGGGATGTTGGACAATGGAGCGGATTCACTGGCGGCGACAGCCAAAACAAAGGCGGCCAAGGCATTGGGGCTGGGAGGAGACAAATTGTCGGGCCACGGCCGCTGCCTGGGTCAAAGTAAGCGCAAGAGGGATACAGGCTGGGGTTGGGGTTAGATGTGAGAGTTTAGACGAGAAGATCTGCAATACACTATGTTTTGAGCGGATTGACTGTTATTTGATAAATATATCTTCCGAGCGTGCTCATAAATTGCTAGTCAATTTGAATCATTCATCTTTCGAATTGTCCTGGTTTCTTTTATTAGGTGACGTGCTTGTATAGCAATGGCAGCGAATATGATGGCCTCATGGATCGCTGGGGATATATTTTTTACATAGCTTCAGTCAATCAAGGGCACTACGAGGACGCCGCGCGCAAGCTTTGAAAAGACAACCAAGGATAATGAACAAGCAGGTCGCTGATCTATAGGTGGAAGAGGTCACAACGCATGCGCTCCTCCACTCTCATGCCGCGCTATCTTCTAACATTCCCTTGACTACCCCTAAAACAATACAATGGCAATAAAGTCATCTAGTTGTATCCATTCTTTCGTAAATCGTGTATCGAAGATGGTCAAAACAAGCTATGTAGTTATTTGTTGGTAAATTTTGGAACCTCGAAGCGACCTTTGAGATGGTATTCCAACAGAGCTTCGGTGACAGTATCCAGGACATCTTGAAGGATAATTGCCCCTTCGTCCCGTCATGCATCCATCAGAAGTATAGGCATCGAGTACGGGGTCGATGTCATGAGTTATTGCTGTTTGCCTCGGCTGCCGTTGTGGCTTCGTCGCGGCATCTTTGGCACATGCACCAGCCACCAAGGCTCCCGCGTGCCCATTCTCGTCGTTGGTGGACCGGGAGATCGATATCACAGTAGTGGTTTAAGATCTCGTCTCCCGCTTTGATGCCCCCCGGCCTGCCATTCACACGTTGCTCTCGAGCCCAGAGAACCATGCGGCCTCCCCAATCCCAGGTGACATTCGGATCGCAGTCATGATTAGCAAGGCACCAATAGGGGTGAACGGCAGCAACATCAGGCCGCCCATCACGCAGACTCTTGCGAGCTGAGGCTGTGCCTCGAAATTTGGCGTAGAGTGTGTTAAAGACCCAGAGGTCGTTATGTGCCAAGGTCTCGAAAACGTCTACATCCATCTTCTCGAGAATATGGAGTGGGGTTTCGATATTATATTTGAAAGAGAAGGGAAGCGTCCACTCTGGCGGAGGCCCTGCCTTGGGCGACGGATCAATATCATTCGTAGCTGTCGGTACAAAGTCTCCCCAGATGAACCTCACCTCTCGCACATCGAGAGGGTGGATCTCTTGATGGGCGGCCAAGGCAAGCATTCGGGAGAGCAAAAGGAGATACAGAGTCTCATCAGCCTCGTGTGCCTCTGAGTCCTTTGCTATTGCGTCCACATCTTTCTCACAGACTGACGGATGGTAGCGCTCCATGGCCTGATCGTGGCAGAACTGGCTACAGAAGATGGTATCGTAGCATTCATTGCAACTGACCGGCTGCGTCTCGCCACCAAGTGCTGGAAGATCCGAGCTACAAGCATCGCACACCGAGTCTTTGAGCCGATTATTGGCTGTGAGAAGAGAATACTCCCTAAGGACCGCCTCGCCAGCTTGAATGTCCTCCTTGGCGAACACACCAAGCTGCTGGCAGGTTGGGATAACATCATATTCATCTGTATTACTGGCACCTTCCAGAAGCACCGGAAGAATTGACATTTTGATCTCGCACTTGGGTGCCATCTCGCGAAGGTCGGCGTTGAGAGCGTCGAGCGATTCGGGCGCGAAACGGTCGGGTTCGTGGTCGTTCCAAGGATATACCTCTCGTCGAACCAGACCATGATCTGGCAGGTCATTGATGTCGAAGTTGGTCCGGCCCAGTCTCTGGCTAGCCACAAGCTGGATGTGTCCTTTGTGATTTAGGAGTTCCTGGTTGCTGGGCGAGGCTTGTAGTCCGCGTTCGCAGAAAGTTGCGGCGCTCTTCAGGCAGCCACAAAGCAGTAGATTCAGAGACAATATTTGGAAGGCGCGAACCGAGGCCAAGTTGGCCAGTTGACTGGCAACATCATCGTCATCACCTTCCTCTGGGATGCCGTTGTGCTTCCAGCCAGAGGACAGGATTCCGATATCGAGGACCGCGGGCACGCTGGTGCCTACATGCGCCTTCAGAGAAGCCAAAGCCTGTCCATGGTATTCAAACTCTTCATTCAGAACTTCATCTGTCAGGAGCAGAGCGCGATAAGCATCTCCAGCAGCAAGATCCGGGTAGCCAAGGTCGGAATAGACACCGGCACGATCCAGGTAAAGCACTAGATCATAGGGAAGATCTTTGAGATTCTCGGTCAGCTCACGACGGCGACCAAGAAGTTGGGCCTTCGCGTCGGAGTCGTCCATGTCGACCAGATGGGGTGAAAGGTAAGACCAGAAGCTCCCAGTGTTAGTGGGTCAGTCCGAGAAGGTTCCTGTTAAACAATTGTTAGTGCTTCTGTCCGTGTGCGGAGGAGGCGGAGAGCATAACCGATGATCTTGTAAAGGGTGGCGAGACCGGGTCCGATGAAGTACAGGTCGTTCCTGGGCCAAGCTTCTTTAGGGTCGGATGCCCATAGAAAGGGGGAGGATAAGATGGCTTAGGAGGCGGGGGGGGGGGGGGGGGGGGAGGTTTGGCTTTCAGTTTCCCACAAAGAGGCCCCAGAGAACGGTGGCAGTCGCAGGTCAACGGCTGACCAGGGTCATAAGCACACGCAGGCCAGTCTGGTTGTAAGTCTGAGCCAGCAGGCCGGCCACTTCAATATGCCGCAGGCGGAGGTTGGGGGCAAACGTGGCTACTATTTGCTCGTACTCGGTAGCCAGGGCGAGCAGGGGTTCAGGAGCAAGTCTCGGGCTATCCAACCTGAGTGGAAGCTGTGCGTCCAAGGCTGGCTTGCAGGTGTCGTTGTGTCTGTGCGTGAGGCCGGTCCCTGTGACCAAGGCAGGTCAGGTCTACGGCTGCTGGTACCTCGTACCTACCGGTAGTGGTGGTAAACTGCCAGTTCCAGTGAGGCTAGGAGTGCCACCTCACGGATGTACGATTACGAAGGAAGAGAGGGGGGGTCAATCATGCAGATTGGGGCCCGGGCCGGCAGATCTGAGCGAGGGCTAATGGAAGATACTTGTACAAGGAGGCATCAAGGGCGGAAGAACCTCCCTCTAGCAGGATATATGCCTCTTTTTGCCGCAATCAGCAGTACAATGGCGAAAGAAGGAGAAAAGACTGGAGGGGAGAGGCTTGGGGAGTGGGAAAAAAAATCTCTAAAAGTTGAATCGGAGGCTCCGAGTGAAGGACACTAGCCGATCAAGAGGCTGTGGGAAAGTACAACTCCACGGAGATCACCTCCTCTTTGACCCTACACAACAGTAAAGGCAGGAACAGGCAGAAGAAGTGCACGTCCGGGCTGTCTCCGGAAAAAAAAAACCTGATGGGAAAGCGCAACCAAGAAAGTCCCAATGAATGACGGTAGACGATTCTAGCGCGCAATGGCTCGGTCAAGGCTGGAGACACACCAAGTAACAATAAATCAGTGGAGGACCCTGGATTTCAGGGGCCCTAGTGACCCCCTCTTGGCGGCGGACTGACCTCCGGACCAAGGCCACGTACGGGCGGTGATTGGCCAGAGGCCCCGGTCCCCTCACCATTTCGCACCTCACACCGCGCCGCTACGGCCTGCACGACGTGCGCTAAGTCGCTACCTCAAGCAACGGTATAGGCAGTCATGGCTGGCCAAGAGGCAATGGTCCTAAGGGCAATAGTTCCATGTCTAAAGGTAATCATTGCATGCACGGGTACGTCACTGGCACATATCCTGGCGTTGGAAGGCGGCGGGACCAATGGGTGAGTGGCATCCGTTCTCCAGCAACGGCACGAACAGCAGCTGGCCGCCTCCCGGCCTCATAGAGTTGGGGTTCTAGACAAGCCTTCCAGAACCTTAAGGTTTTCGTGGGGAATGCATGCTGCAAAGCTTACCGCTACTACTACCTCAGCACATGTATGACAGTACACATCGAAACCACTGGCAGCATTGGGACTCGCACGTGAAGATGTGTGGTCGAGGTGTGAAGGCGGGTGGCTTGGGGTAAGGTCTTCCCAGGAGCGGGTGTCCTCGATTGGGCTAGTCGAATCGAACGCCCTGGGTGCCGACGGGCTGGCCAGGCATGTGCGATCGTGCGTTTTCCGTCCGTACAATGCGTACTTGTACGTTTCCGTATATGCGCATGTGCTTTCCCGCATGTCGTCGACGTGGTACGCACGTTGAGCACGCTCCGCTCTGGTATGCTGGAATCCCAAAGCTGGCCAAACGTCACCTGAAAGAGCCTGAAAGGTACTGAAAGGGACTCTCTTTGTCTCGATTCGGGGGCATGGGGAGACTCCTGCACTCCATCGACCCGGTTATCTTTATCTTCAGCAGGCCCCCGGAGCGGTGTACTCGTGTGTAATCGCACTTGCCATCCGTCTGATAGGCTCTACGGTCTAATCCCGAATAGTGGCCAGTCAACCCGGCCGCTGACGTCTTGCAAACGTGGGAAGCCCGCAGCAGCGCCCGTGGTGCCCGGGTAGTATCCTAGCACTAGCAGTACTGCCATTTACTAATGTACTCGCCCCCCCCCCTTCTCCGAAGCTCTTGGCCTTTGAGCTGCTCGGGGGAGGCAGTGGTCGTGTACCTTCAAGTTCAGAGTATGTCTCCCCACTTGTGTACTATTAGTGTGTGAAGTGAGTGACCTGAGATAATTCGAAGGAGCGTAACCCTGTGCCGTGCCCCTCCATGGGCATTTTACTACCTGGCAAGGTTGCCCCTCTAACCCCTCTGTTGCCCCTCCATGCGGCCAGCCTGAGACAGCGCGCGCGTCCAGCTATTACAACATAAGGTACCTTTAACGAGCACGGCTCGCTGCCAGTTATCGGAACTTGAGGCAACTTAGGGAGGTACTACTACTAGTAAGGTAGGAAGTGATAGGTTTAGGTAGGATGAGGTGAGGGGACTAAGCTGCTACCAATTTGGAATTAGTACCACCAGCAATTCTCCATCTCAATATGTCATAGCTCCATGCACACCACTATAATAGCAAATATATTTGCAGCTTTGCATTAGCCCACCAACCAGCCTTGCGACTTCAACCCCTCCATCTCGGCTGCTCATTTTATATTCCACCACACCAAAACTTACTCCGTCTACTCTGCCGACTTATTGAGCCATACTGCTGCAAGAACCTGTCAGCATTTCTCACCGCGTCACACATAACCGAAGAACGTCACACAACCGCCTTGACATCACATCTATCGGATCGGTCGCGGAACAACAATAGATCTCAGTCTTCGCCCCTGTCTCGCCTTGACAGACTTGCCCGCCATGCGTTCGCAACGAAGTGCCAGTATGCCCAAGACGCAACCCAATCTCTTCGCCTTCCCCGGCTCTGGCGCCCTCGAGCCCGCTCTACGAGCCTACATAATCCAGAGCCAGGCCGCCGGTGTGACCCGCCACGGTGTCTTCAAGGTCGCCGTCTCCGGAGGCTCCTTGCCCAAGACATTGGCTGCCGCTCTGCTCGCGCCGTCGTCGGGCCCAGAGGATGTCGTTGACTTCTCCAAGTGGGAGATCTTTTTCGCCGACGAGCGTGCCGTGCCCCTCGACCACGCAGACTCCAATTACGCACTCATCAAATCTGAGCTGCTCGATAAGATCCCCGAGGGTCAGGCCCGCCCGACCGTCCATCCCATAAACGTTGAGCACCTCGAGGACATCCAGGAGCTCGCCGATGACTACGAGAAGACCCTAGTAGGCAGCTTCGCCTCCCGCGATTCGGTCCGCCTCCCGATCTTCGACCTACTGCTCCTCGGCTGCGGGCCCGACGGTCATACTTGCTCTCTGTTCCCCAGCCACCCCCTGCTCCGCGAGTCGGACGCGTGGGTCGCCGCGATTGAGGACTCGCCCAAGCCGCCGCCCAAGCGCATCACCCTCACCCTGCCCGTCGTCACCCACTCCGTTCGAGTCGCCTTTGTCGCCACAGGAGCCGGCAAGAAGGAGATCATGAAGCAAATCTTCGACTCCACTGACCAAAGCCTTCCCTGTGCACTTGTGAACGAGGCCGCCGGAGACCGTGTGAGCTGGTTCGTTGACGAGCCGGCTGTGGAAGGTGTCAGCTTTCCCCGACGGGCTTTCGTATGACTTCGTGCCGCATTATAAAGGGGAGAGCCTAGGAGCCGAAATGGATCCCTGATGGGAGGTGAGGAGGGGCAGGGGCAGCAAGGAGCAATGTAGCAAAAAAGCCAAACATTGCAGGCGCGAGTTTTGCATCTGGAGTAGTAGTCCATTTTCTTTTATCCCATATGGGTTATGATTTTTCATGAATTTTCATGTTATGACGGGCGCCGCATTTCTTTCTGCGCTGGCCATTTATAGAGATTGACGACAACTACCAATGATCTATACTTTTTTTACCCTTTGACGCAGTCGTGCAAGACAGTGTGCTTCGAATGTGGTAGTAGTAATGCACAAAAAGAAACTCTGGAAAGTGGACGGTAAGAGAAAATCGAGTGAGTGCTTGCGTTAATCGTAATACATAAGTCCTCATGGCTTGGTGAAGCCGGCTTACTCTGACTCAAACAGCTCGCCAAATAGCGCCAGCCTTGGGGGTATCATCAATAGCCTCCTCCTTGTTCATCTTCTCGATCCATTGTTCTTCCTTGGCCAGTGCCTCTTCCTCAATCTCCTGCATAAGATTCACCGCTTCTAGCAGGCTGTGCAGCAGAGCGCGCGACCCTTCTAGCATGCGGCTTAAGCTGGATCTGTCTGCGTTACCTTCTTCCTCACGGGTTTCCCCGATATCACGTAGCTGCCGCCGCCAGCCTTCCAGCCGACGAAGCACTCCAGAGCAGTCGTCTTTCCACGAGGCATCAAGCTCCCCTATGAAGAGGCTTTGCTGACTGGCTGCCGCTGTAAGATACGCATCGCTCCCGCGTGCCTCTTCCACCTCGTAGACCTGATCCATCCATCTCTCAAACCTTCGAACCATGCGCGCGTACCGCCCGCCCGGCTCGCTCAGTGTCCAAAGGCCGCTCACAATGGCGTCGAGCGCTTGGATCTTCTCCTCCAACCCACCGCTCGCGGCCCAGTTCCGTAGTGCCAGCACGTTGACCTGTTCCAGTCCGGCCCTCTCCTCCTCGGCGACTTCCTGCGTAGCTTCCCTCAGCTTGGCAAAACGCTCTCCCAGCTTCTCCTTAGCGCTAGCACGCCACTGGGCTTCCACGGTGGCGGCATCTCTATGGACCAGATGCAATTGCAGCAGCTCGGCTTGGAGTCGTCCGGTTTCGGCGGAGGCAGCGATGTTGGCCGGGAGCTTAGAGGGCGACGGAGGGGCGAGATAGGTCGCAGTCAAGGGCTTAGGGTCGCGGGTCTTGGCTGGAGAGTAATGTTGTTGGAGCGTTGAAAAGGCGGGTCGAAGCCTGGGCTGAGCCTGCTGCTGCTGCTGCTGCTGCTGAGCTCGAGTGGTTGCATGGGCCGAGATACCAGGCTTTGCTGTCCGCTCGGTGGAGGCGGTACGCGTATGGGCTGTACGAGTGCCCTGAGTAGGCGGGCGCAGCGTGTTCGAGGTGTTGAGCGTCGTAGCAGTCGTCGTGCTCTTAGCACGCGTGTGCGCCGGTATACGCCTGGTCTGGGTAGGCTGACCGCTGCCGGACGAGGTTGGCCTGGTGATGGACGTGGCTCGCGTGGTAGTCGTCGAGGGCGGATAGCGTGAGACCTCCTTCTTAGCGGGATCTGCTGGCTTTCTGGTCGATACGGCGCGGCTCGATGAGCTCGATGCGGACCTCGATGGCTTGGGGCCTAGGCTGCTTGCTGCGGTCGACGAGGCGGTGGACACGGTCCGCGGCTGGGGCATGACGGGCAAGCGGCTGGGTGAGCCATGGCGGCCGGCTTCTTTGGCCCCAGCGGTGGTGGACTCGGTCGAGGTTGTGCCCGGCTTGCGGAGGGATCGCGTGCGGGCGAGTGATGACATATTGATGGGCGTGAGTCGCGGCTCTCATGACCTTAGTCCGTCCGTTGCGTTGGAGGGAATAGTAAATACTATCTAATAATTATACCAATACTAGGGTTGGCAGGGCAGGGATGGAGGGGAGCTACAGAGCTAATAGACGGCCGGCATTTGGAGAATGTGGGGCTATTGTACTCGTACTACGAGTCGTACTTCAAGCCTGAGTTCAGTGCAAGTCGGGCATCGAGTCCACTCGCTTTCAGTTGTGAGAGGCAGAGCACGTGCTGTGGTATAAGTTTATGCCTTCCATCAATGAATCTATGAGACCATCGACCTTATGGTTAGAAGACAACAACTTTCCCCATTGGATACTCCGCTGGATCCCAAATTTCCGTATAGATCGAGGGTTGCCTTATGCTCATCACGGCCCGACCCGCGCGAAACAATTCTCACTCTGTCAACACCACCACCAACCTGACATTGTGTGACCCATAAGCTACTGTGCCCCCCCGCGAAGCTCAGACGGAGAGGATCTGGCCCGCCTCCCTAGGAACCCTCGACGCTACGTTCGCCGAGCCCAGGAGCGAGTACGAGTACGGGAAGCTACCGGCGTTCAGGTTTCCAGCCGGCGCTGTGTTGGCACTCTGTCCTCCAAAGACCACGTCAATGGCCACTGCGTAGCCTACCTCCTTGCTCGACTCGCTGTAGAGCATCTTCTTGCCGCTGTTGGCGAAGACTGTTGATTGCACCAGGGCCTGGGCGCCCATGCGTGTGTTCACCCCGGTGTCCTGCTGGTTGTAGTACTGGCTGCGCAAGCTGTCAGCAAAAGAAACGGAGACGACAGGGGAGACATGAGGCTAAAAGAAAAGGGTATAGGTCAAATCGTACTTGAAGATGTGAGCGGTTCCGAAACGGAGGAGAGGTCCACGGCTGGCGATGTTGTAGAAGTGGTTGTTGGCGTACGTCACGCGGAGCTTGCCCTTGTCCTCGCTGCCATTGCTGTCTGAGTGACCGACGAGCGTGCCCTTGGACTACACAGTTCCCTCCAAAGTCAGTGCTCAATTCCCAGAAAACTTTCTGGGAAAACACGCCAAGTCGGTGTCAAGGGAGTGGACCTTACATGATCGTGGAAGTAGGTATGCGAGATGGTCACCCAGTCAGCGCCGTGGGATAAGTCGACCAACCCGTCGTACGTGTCTTTGCCGACGCTGCGGTCGCCGTACAAGTCGCAGTGATCGACCCAGACGTTGACGGACTCTAGGATGCGGATAGCGTCACCGTAGGCAGCGAGCACTTTGCCAATCTTCATGTTACGGATAATCACATTCTTCTGTCCCGAGATCTGGAGACCGACACCTTCCAGAGCTATGCTCATCCAGAACCGACACAGGTAAGCTTGGGGAACAAACTCCATATCAAAGGCTTCCTTTCAAAAACAGCAATGAACTTACAGCTTCCCGAGCGACCGATGATCGTCTTGTCTGAGCTAACGTCCACCCTGGCTGCGCCTTTGAGGTTGCCCTGGACGTAGATGACAGACTTGCCAGCGGCGCTGGCCGCTGACTGCAGCGCCGCGATGCTGGTCACCGTGACGGTGGTGCCGCCAGCTCCGCCAGTGGTTCTAAGGCAAACAGAAACTTTTGTTAAGACCTAATTACACAATTCAGGGGAATTTGGATTCTAGAGCACATACCCGCCATTTTGCGTACAGTATCCGATGTTGCAAGGGTCAGTGTCTGCCCTCTTGTCGATGGAGGTAGGTACAGCAACAGCAACAGCAACGGCTGCAAGAGCAACAAGGCGTAAGAACTTCATTCTTGATGAAAGGCAACGGAGACTATCGATATATGGATAGGCCAAAGAGAGAGAGCAAAAAGTTAGTCACTCGACGGAGTAGCGTATGTACAGTTGCTTTGTAGGCAATATATGAGGCTCTTAGTCCTTAGAAACACGGGGAAAGGATCGTCAACAGGGACCGCTGATCCCTTCAGCCGCTTTTTATAAACATTGCAGATTCTCAGGACCCCGGAGCAGGTCCTGGAGTTAATCCTCGAATCACAGAGCAGAATTCGATTGTCACCGTGGTGATTTCTCCAGGTTCTGACCTCAGTAGTTGGCAACACGGGCATCGAACATATCCAGAATCCAGTCACCCAAAGGCAACCACCACCAAGGCTCGCTGTCGTTGGAGGAAAATATCCTCCCCGCAAAAGTGCTTGCCTCCAAATATTGGTACGCGGCCGCGAGTGGGCGGCGTCGGTACGACTCCAAAGAACTAGGGACAAGTCGGGGGGGTTGCATTTGCTTCCGCCGGCCCTTTCCGGTAACATAGGGGCCAAAGGTGGCACAACACTGCAAAACAGAATGCATCATGCCTGTTCCAGTCATCTCGCCCAACTCTTTTAGATCGATCAGGAAGACAAGGTCACAACAAGGCCGTGAACCTTCAAGATAAAGTTTTGCTGTTTTCATGGTATCGCTACAATAATCTACCGCTTGGGTAGGGGAGTTTCGCTGTGAGAACCAAATGCTCGACCTAGTAGTACAATGTGCAATACTAGTAGTATTTCCTCCCTGAACCTCATCCTTCGTTGTCCCGTCGTCATTGCTTCCGTCTAGGGCAAACCAGCCGACAGTCCGTGAGCTCTAGCTCACCTTTCATGCTAGGTATATTCGCATCGTGTGATGACAGTGTACTGAGCCTCCTTCTATTGATGATACATTCCGTGCCCTGACGCAATATTGATTTTTATGCATGACAAATGAAATATGAAAAAGTGATAGTTGAAACGTTGGCGTTAAGAAGGATAATAAAAGTTATCAGAAAGTGATCTGGAGACCCAGAGCGGATCCTGGCCGAGTTGTCGAGGACAAGCTCAAAGGTCCGTTGTTGGCCAGCTCGGTCTGCAACGCCTTCAAATCTCGGCCCTTGGTTTCGAAAGCCTCTAAACAGGATGTGCACATCTTGACATAGCAGAAATTGCATGAGAAGCGGTCCTCTGAATCTTGCTTCTCGCATACTTGACACGCTAGTGGGTATCGTTTGTTGGCCCGGCGGAGCATCGTCTTGTGCCTCTGGTAGCAGTTGAAATGGGAGTCTTTCAAAGGCATGGCCTTGAAAACAGCGCCCAGAGGCGGAAGCTCATCGGGAGTCTTCATGGGGAATTGCATCGCTTTCGGGTCCGGGTCATTCAAATCCTCTTTCATCTCGGGATACAGCGTCCCATCGCGGCCTTTGTAGCAAAGATCGCCAGATGCCGAGCGAGCCCAGCGAGCCTCCGGCTCAGGTCCAGAGAATCGACCTGGCGCACCCGGACGCACGGAGCCTCGAGAGCTAGGTCTGGCAGAGGTGTTGCGAGAAGGCGGCATAGCACCCGGAGGTCCTTGCTGACGTCCGCGAGGGGCCGCGTCCGGAGCCGGGGAGTTGCGGCCACCGTTGGGGTAGGCAGATGCCGGTGGCATTGGCTCGTGGGTGACGGGAGGCGCTTTCGTCTTCAGATCGGGCAAACTCTTCGCCAATTGCAGGGATGGGGCCGGCGCGTGAGCCGTCCTCCTAGCTGCGGGCTTCGCTTCCGCTTCCAAAGGTGTCTCAGATTGACGATCAACGTGGTCTTTGGACATGTCGAGCGAATCGTTGTGCGGCGGCTCCGGGGACGAAGCTGGGGAGACAGGTGAGATGAAGGTGCTCACAACAGGTGTTTTCACATCCTCTTTTCGGTACTCCGGCGTGGGTGGGCGGTTGACCATCGGTCCAGTCTGATCACTCTTAGAAGACTTGGTGGAATCATCAGAGCGCCGAGAGATATGGAACTTGTTCTTAAGCTGTCTCATCTTCGAGGTCCCATGGCCCATTTTCTGCTTGTCCTTAGCTGGCGGTTGTGACGCTAGCTCACGCTCAGCCGGCTCGGCGGATCTGCTGGTCGAAGCCTTCCCTGGATTGTGGTGAGATGGTCCCGACTTGACCGGAGGTAGTGGCTTCTGAGCGGGAGTGATGGTTGATATCGAGGACGTCGAGGCCGTTGAGCCGTGGCTGTAGTCGAGATGGAGGTTGGGCAATTCACGACTGCCTTTGAATGACCGACGACGCCAGATCTGCTGCCGCGGAGGTGACGCAGCTCCTAGATCTTGTCCTACCCCGAAGCCGCGTGTGGGTGAGCCCGACTGCTGGTTGCCGATATCCTTGCTGGGTGGCGGTGGCGGCGGAGGGGACGAAGCATTCGCGTTGCCCGTCAACGTGATTTTCCGCGCAGTATCAGGCGTCTGTTGAGAGACTTCGGCGTTGTGAAAAGTCTTCAGCGACTCCTTGTCCTCTTCGGTGATGGGGTCTCCGGTTAGCGACCCCTGGTCCCGAGGGTATTCGTACGAGTGCGCCTGCGATGTTCGGGACTCAACAGCACTGTACGCAATGCCATCAGACGAACGGACCACAGACTGGGTCGAGCTGCGCGAGTAAGCAGACAGCAAGCTCGACAGCGACTCTGAGGGAGACTTGAGCGGTTGTTGATACTGATGATCGTAATATAACGTTTGTTGCGGGGGGGAAAGCATCTGCGGCGGGCTTGAGGGCAGCTGAGCGTCAGATCGGGATGCCGACTTCTGCGGGACAGGCGGCAGTGACTGTTCCAGCCGGGGCTTGGCCTCTGATGGTTCCGGTCCAGCCTTTTGCGCCTGGGGTACAGGTAGCTCCTTCTCTGCAGGCTGAGGCGGAGGCGGCAGCGGGGCTTGCGCCTTTTGTGATTGCGGCTGTGATTGTGACTCCGACTTCAGCTCCTGCTTAACTCCAAGTTGCCCCTGCTCAATCTTGCGAGATTGCGGTACAGGAAGCTCTTTCTGCGGTGGTGATGACAGAGGAGATGGCGTTTGCGACTGGGACAATTGCGGCGTTGGTAGTCCCTTCCCAAAAGGCGACAGTGGTAACGACGCTTGCATTTTCGGCAACTGTGGCGTCGGTAGCTGCTTCTCCGTGGAAATTATCGGAGTTGGCAGCTCCTTCTCTGGTGACTTTACGGATGATGGCACATCCGCCTTCTGTGGCTGAGGTGGCGACTGTGTCTCTTTCTGCTGTTGAATTGGCTCGGCATTTGGCGTCGTTGCCTGCTGCGGCGGCTGCTTGCTACCAACTGGCCGACGAGGAATCGTCATCTTTGGCGGTCCGGCTGCTTGAGGCGTAGGATTCGCAGAGATGGGTGTTCCTACAACCTTCTTGCCGGGCAAAGGAGGCAGGGGAGTGAACTGAATCGGCACCCTAGGGTCGTCGTTGCGAGGCGGCGTAGGAGGGGGAGGAAGGTCGCCTCGTATCCTTGGGGTAGGCAAGGCTTTTGAGACTGGCGCTGGCGCTGGCACTGGCGCTGGTACTGGTGCTGAGGCTGAGGCTGGAGGCGTCATGATGGTAGAGGGCGCGATCAAAGATGGAACCTCCGGGGCTGCGGATGTGTCAATGGGCGGAATGGCGGGGAGGGCCTTGGAGAATCGTGAGCGCCCGCCCGGCCTGGGCGGCTGGAGAGAAGCCTGCTGTAGCATGATGGGCTACTCCTGCTTTCCACTGCTGCGGCGTCGAGTGTGTCACGACGTTCGGGTCCAGGAGCTATGGCGTGGTAGGACGACGAAACATGGACGCTTCAGCAATGATTATGCGTGGTGTGGGGGTAGCCTGTTACGGATTGTGAGAGAGATGAAAGAAAGGCCAGGTCACACGATGGAACATCGATCATCAGTCGCCCTCGTCCAAGCTATTTGACAAAGAGCGAAAGTCGTGGCCTGCACTCTTTTGCTCAACCAGGTCACATATATCGAATATGTCGGGCGATGGAAAGGCAGAAGTTGGCCGTCGCGGTTGGAATTTTACAACGTCAGGAACGGCTGGCGCAGGTCAAGCCAAGATCTCAATCAAAGAGGCGTGTCCCCCCAAGTGGCCCCGATGGACTGTGCCACCCTGCCTACTAATCCACACGGCGACAGCCCACAGGCTCACAGCAGCTCTGCAGGGTGGCAGTGGCAGAGCATCGAAAGCGTGCGTAGCGAGTACGGGACCCCCTGTCGCAGCCTCCACCATATACGTAAAGGCCGAAGACGAGGACGGGGGCGGAGGCTTGCGTGTGTTGATAGGGTCAAGCGGCCTCGGCTGAAACATGGGTGGCTCACAATAGCAGGCTAGCGTCTAGCGTCCACCTAAATCCAGGGCCAGGCACCATCCTCTGCTCCAGTCCTCCCTGTAATTAAGCAGCCGATGAATCGTTGAACCTCGCACAGATCCACGGATTTACACTCTGCTACGGAGTATTTGACTTTGCCGTCGCTGGAGCACGTGCGGATTCAGGCACGGCACACGCTCGGTCGAGGATGTCGCCCTTGGGGACACTACACTGGTGCTGGTGGGACGAGTACTCGTACATACTCGTGGAATATATGCGCGTGTATTATTGGTTCACGACTCGTTCGTATCTGTACAAGTACAGCACAGGTCGTGCCCTGCGGTGAGATCATCTGCTCGCTGCCTTGGCGACACAGGCATAGGGAAGATCGCACCAAAAGCCTCATAATGGAGAACTGCGCCGTTTGCAGAGAGTGAAGTATTACTAATTAGCCGGTCAGTTCCTGCCCTCCCCTGCTGTCGGTATGGGCTAGCCCATGACGGACGCCAGCTGAAAGACATTGAGCCAGGCGTGAGCCGGAATACTGGTGGAGCCTTGGAGAGCAACTTGCACTGCGATTGGGACTGGGAGCCTGGGTGGGCGGACAACGGGCTCCCTCACGACGCACTGGACGCACACCTCCATGACTTCCAGAAGCTGATCGGATTGACGGTCCCCTTGCAATCGAGCATGGGTTATGACGGAGGGTGTCTCGCAACCCTTCCGCAGCTTCCCAACGCGTACATGTGGTCGACCCTACTTATCGAGCACGGCCGGGAGCATACACGTCCCCTATTAATTTTCCCGGATGATTTCCCATGTGGATATTTCATGCAGCCGTACAAGGAGGAGGAAAAGAAAACACATGGTTTCGACCCGCGTCACTTCATCTCCGAGCAACCGCGTTGTCGTGTGGTCGCGTCCGTAGCGTAAGTTTTAGTTTAGGTCTTGGTGTGGAGGTTTGGCAACGGCTGAGCCACGCCAGGAACCTGTTTAAACGGGCGGGTGTTTCCAATCCGCCACCTTTACTCACGTATGTGGCGTTTTCCTCTTAGAGTACCATTTTTACGACTAATAGCTCCCATCAGCGTTTCGTTTCACTCTGCAGGGCAACCCTGCCTGACCACTAAAAATATCAATGTGCCGTCAGTACTCCGTAGTAGAGCTATCGAACCTTCTCACAAGTCGATGCACGACAAGGCCTGATCAACTACCGGAAGCGACGCGCATAACAAAGTCTATACCGTTGGACTCATTTGATTTGTGAGTTTTGTATTTTTCGAAGGGTCCCCGGGGAACCACCGCCGCTTTCAAAGCGGTCTCGGAGCCGAAACATCCCCACTTGCCCGGGGTAGAGCCCGGATGTTAACATGCCCCGGTGCGGGGGATCCTGCCATCGCAGTCACATACGGTCGACACATCAGGAATCTACAAGTTATCATATGACTTGACGAAGAGCCATCAATAGATCTCAATTTGTGCTGGTGTACATACAGGGAAGCTTGAAACGACTGCATCAACGCCGGATGCCATGTCGAACGGAACGAATTTGAAATCCCAATCCAAATCATTATCAAATTGCCCGACCTTTCACCTCGTGAAGCATTCACAATTGTACTTGCAGCGGCGGGTCGCTCATGCAAGAACCCTCACGGGTGCTTTGTGCTTGCCTAAAGCGTGGGGGGGGAAGTCCGAGTAATGTGGCACCCTGTCTTATGGCCTGCATATGGCGGAGCAGCGATGTCGGAAGTGTGTTCATGAGAGTACAGTCATACATTGTAAGATATGTGCTGTATAGAGGGGTCATGAACTTGCACGCAGGCCGTTCTGTGTCTTATTTATTTCTTGGATCGTAAATGTATGCATGTCGTGACAAGACGACAACGCATTATAGCCATGGCGACTCGAGATCAAAACGAGACATCTCCTCTCCTGGGGAATCAAGCGCCACGCATCGGTGCAGGCGGCACTCACGATGTTGAAGAACACGGTGAACCAACCTCCTCCGGGGGTGATGGGAAGAGCAAGCCACCTATCGACGTGGACATGCGGTACCTGATCCCAGCTGTAGGCACTGGTGTAAGCCAACCTGAACCACGCCATGAACTCGGGTGAAACGAGCACTCATCTAGATATGTGCGTGGCTGACTTTTACACTCCAGCTCTTCTTGATGGCCATCGATCAGCTTCTCACCGTGGCTTCCTATGCCAAAATCGGGAGCGAACTCCATGCCCTTAACAGCACTGGATGGATCGCCACCTCGTATGTTTGACAGCCCTTTGCCTACGATCTGTGCAGCAAGGGGCCCACACGCTTACTTGGAATGACTTTCTCCAGCTACTTTCTCACCCTTACCAGCTTCCAGCCGCTATACGGCAAGCTTAGCGACATCTTTGGCCGCAAAGAGTGTCTTCTCTTTGCGTACGCCGTCTTCGCCATCGGCTGCCTGGGCTGTGGCCTGGCCCAGGATATAGTCCAGCTCTGCGTGGCACGGGCTATCTCGGGCATCGGCGGCGGAGGCATGAACTCGGTCGTGGCGATCCTGCTGACCGATCTTGTGCCCTTGAGGGAACGTGGGGTGTGGCAGGGCTATATGAATGTCATATCCTGTATGGGCACTTCGGTTGGTGCGCCCCTTGGTGGATGGCTCGCGGACTCTGTTGGCTGGAGATGGTATGTCGCCCTGCTACTGCCTCAGCATGAAACATTCTTGATCTATACACTGCTTCTCTCCATACGGTCTGTAAGCTAAAAAAAAGATCGCCTCCATTATAGGGCCTTCTTGGGACAGGTGCCGCTCTGCCTTGTTGCATTTGTCGGCGTCCAGTGCGTCCTCAAGCTCCCGCCCGTCCCGGACTCTAAATGGCTTGACAAGGTCCGCCAGATCGACTTCCTGGGCGCGTTTGCCCTCATCCTAGCCGTCGTCTCCCTACTCGTCGGTCTCGACTCTGGCGCCAATCTTGGCTGGTCCCACGCCGTGACCATCGCGGCTCTGTCACTGACCCCCGTCATCACCGCGGCCTTTATCTTCATCGAGATGAAAGTCGCCGTCTATCCCTTCGCTCCAGGGCATGTCATACTAGATCCTGGCCTGCTCTCGTGCTATCTGATCAACTTCTTCTGCTCGGGAACCTACACGGCGGTCCTGTTCTTCGTGCCCCTCTACTTCCAAGCGGTCATGAGCGTCTCGGCCACTACCAGCGGCCTGTGGCTGGTCCCCGCCATGATATCCGTCGTCACCGCGTCCCTCTCGGGGGGCTGGGTCGTCAAGATCACGGGTCGCTTCTACTGGGTCACGGTGGCCGGGGTTGCCATTGCCGGGCTTGCGCACATTCCGCTCATGCTCTCAGTCCGCTTCAGCACGGCGGTGGGCGAAGTTGCCGGCCTCGCGATGCTGACTTTCGGCACCTCGTCCGCCGTCACTACCATTCTCGTCGGTGTCATCAACAACGCCGCGTCCGAAGATATGGCGCTGTCCATTGCGTCGAGCTACCTATTCCGATCCCTCGGGGCCAGTGTCGGCGTCAGCCTTGGCTACGCCACACTGCAGCAGGTGCTCAAGACCGAGCTCGCGTCTCGGTTCCCTGACGGTGATGAAGCCCGGAGGATAGAAGAGCAGGTGCGTCTGAGCCTCGACTACATCAGGAAGCTCTCGCCGTGGCAGGCGGAGCAGGTGAGGGAGAGCTACCAGGTGGCTACCCTAGGGGCGTACGTGCCATCATTGATATTTATAGTCACTGGGCTCTTGTCGTCGTTTTGGGTCAAGGAGACGGTCTTGAGGAAATGAGACGTAGAGGGGATGAATCGATCCAGGATGTTGCAAGGACAGCGCGTGTTATGAGAGCTAATCATGGTGGAAGTTAATGGAAGTGGTGGATCTACTGAAACGTGGTAGTCATATATGTCATACTAGAATGCCAAGATTAGTACTGCGTCCTAGCCATTTCGGATGCAAATGTCTACATGAACATATCGTCTAATTGGCTTTATTTGGACTTGCGTAGTGGTTCCAAGCCGAAGATATCATCCTTCAGGGGGTCTCTGCCCTCGGGGTCGGCCACCACTTCGCCGAACAGAAAGGCGTTCCGCTCCCGGCTTGCGTTATTGGAATGACGCTTCTTCTGTCCAGTTGCGGGCGGAGATCGGCTTGTGACACGAGAATGAGTAGGGGACCCTTCGTTTGGCTCTAGCATGAAGGAGAAGGATGATTGTGCGAGAGTGGAGCGTGTGGGCACAGGAGCCGGTCTTGTGGGAGGTAGCGTAGTAGCCGCGAGAGGATCGGCGGTAACCTCCGCGCTCGGGGGGTCATTTGCGCGCGGGCTCGTTGGAGTCGGGGTTTGGGTTGAAGTTGCGAGCTGTGGAGGGTCTTCATCAGTCACCTTTAACGATTTGATGTCGATGGTGTCTGTATCCGTAGCGGCCTCCGTTTCCTTTGGAGCCGTATCCGCCCCCTCTGCCTCGTCCAAGTCCATGCGCTCATCTTCATCGGGTGCTGTGTGGTCAACAGCTGGCACCTCCATCGACGAATCTTCCAGATATATTTTGACGAACTGTATCTTTGCCGCCGCCACTTCGACTAGTTCGAGGCTCTTAATCTTGTCTTCGAGATTCGACGCAGAGACGGCTTTGAGGCTCGTAACCGTGTCATCAAGCATGCTGGCTAGCTGCTGATTCCGTCTCTCCATTGCCGCCAGTGCATTGGCAGCCCCCTCGTCGCTCAGGATCTCTTTTGGTGGCCGGACCGGCTGCCTCGTGTCATTCAAGCCCTGCATGTTTCGCCGGATCTCACCCATGGCTTCCCTAACGGCCTGGTTGATGCCCAGCTTCTCGCCCCTTTCCAGAACGCCCCTCGCGCCCTTTGCGGCACCTTGGAAAAGGGCCTCTACACCTCCTTGCTGGCTCATGAACGAAGGAGGGTTGTTGAGCGGCGACCTTGTCCCAAGAGCCCGCTGTCGAAGGGCAGTGAACCCAAGAAAACTAGGAGTGGCGGGGCGGGAACCCTCTGGCGACTTCTGAATGTCAGGCTTCTTTCCCGTGTACTTTGTGATGAGATCAGAACCACCCGAGGCATCCAAATGCTCTTTGAGATAGACCGCATCGTCTACAAAGGTGTGGGGTCCGTGCGCTTCATCCGGGGCAGGATACTTGAGCAGAAGCTGTAAGCAAACTGAATAGTCTGCCTTGAGTACTATGGAAGGGGTCAGAGTCTGGCGATTGAGGGGTTGATGGAGGCGCAGGGGTGAGGACTTACATTGCCAGCGAATTCGGATCAACATGGCGACACAGACAAGGTCTACCATGTCTAATGAAGGGTCGACGGCAAAGATGGTGTCCCACAGGACCAAGCACTGCTGGAACGGGAACTCTCGACTAAAGAGCAACCGGATCCATCGTCTGTGACAGGTCAATAAGATAGACCTGATGTGATTGGAGGGTTTCAAGATCCCAACTTACATCAAGAAGATCTGAGGTAGCACCTCAATGGTGATGAGATGAGTAGCTAGTTCGGGGTCCACCTTTTGCAGGCAGACTTCATGAATAAACTTGCTCCGCTCTACGATGGAGGAGGAAGATGTTCCGCGGGCGCTTGAGACTAATGTGGTAGGCAGAGGCCTGCCATTGGGGTCATCTATGGTGTAGAAAAGCTGGGCGTTTTCCATGAGTTTCGAGAAGAGAAGGTAAGCGTCATGCTCAATGTGAGAAGCGTCCGCGAGCTCCAACAAGGTCTCGTCCAGATCTTGCGGGTCCTCGAGCGCAGCGCGGTCTATGGCATCCGCCTCCAGGACATGGACTATGGGTGCCAGCAACTCGTGCATACCCTGGCGATAACCCCCTCGGTCAGGATAGGCCTTGCAGTAGATGAATAGGGCGTCCAGGATCAAAGTCTGGATCCGCTCATGGTGGTAATTGGCCTCGTCAGGAAGCCTCTGAACATCCTGCTGGATTTCCGCGCGGATGATCTCGTCCTGTCGGGCGGTGTCCCAAGGAGACTTGCGCGAGTCAGCTGGTGAGGAGAGGAGCGGGAGAGCGTCGAATACCGATGCGATGCGATGCGATGCGATGCGAAAGGGGTGATTGACATACGTTGGGGTCGTCGGCCAGAGGGTCAACGGCCAATTCAGTCAAAGCTTCAGGATGCTTGATGAACTTGAGGTAACTCTCCTGCTGGCGTGCGTACTCGCGTCGCCCATTACGGAGCACTTGTATCCAATCCGTGTCCCGATTTCCGGAGAGGAGGAAGTACTGAATGACCGGGTGGCGGGCACGTTAGCACTTGGCATCGCGGACACAGAATGGAAATTGAAAGTAGCGGAGGGGTTGCTGAGACTGTTGAACAGTGAACTCACCTTCCAACAAACGGAACGAAGCCCGGATACACAAGGACTAGAGGATCCATTGTCTTTGACGGCGCGCCGCAAATCGTTCAGGGTGCTGCTATGGGTCTGTGTTGCCCGCCATCGTTCCCTGAGATACAAGTACGTCAGCTCTGTGTGGTCGAGAGTGAGAGGGAGAGGGAAAGGGAAAGGGAAAGGGAAAGGATAGGTAGGCCGATGGCATCGCTCACCGTATCTCATCCAAAGGTCTCATTGTGTGCGAACCAGAAGATTCTTCCCTTGGGCAGAAACCCTGATTGCGCAGCCTGGTGATTCTTGATCATGGGGTCGCGTTCAAAAGACGTGCATTGCATTGGGGTGAAGTGAAGTGACGTGACTGTTCTTGTCAAGGATGGTCCGACGAACCACGACCGTTCAAGGTGCTAATTACTGGTACAGCTTCAGGTAGTGCACACTACCCAGTAGTCCAGAATGTACTGTTGTTGTCGCTGGCGGGGATGCCCTGGCTTGGCTGGAGCTCCACTGGGATCACCACTATGGATGAGAAATGGTGGGGCATCAGCGCCTGCCTTGGAACCGGCACGATTAGTGCAAGAGCGGTGGTTATAGGCTATAGCAGGCCTGCTCCACTACTGAGGTTCCACTAGTAGCTGAGGTTTGAAGGTGCTGCAATCATGTAGTCTAATTTACAAGTTGATAATCACTGGCATTCGATGAGACCCCACAGACTTGTAATGGTGACTTGTTATAAGAGGTGAAGCCCGGCCCCGGACCACCAACCCTTTCGTCTTATACTGAATTAACAAAAGGGGGAAAGGGCTGATCTTCAGAGCAGTGCTGGAAGAAGCACACTTGGATTAAAGCCGCGATGACGAACCGAACGGCATATTTCTCTTTCCAGATCCTTCTCCTGAGCCTCTTCGTTCTTGGGACAAACGCGTCTGAGACTCAACAAGGGCGAAACTTCCAGGCAGTCTTCAAGAAGACGCCCACCCCTTTTACCATCGACGTCGACTCCGACTTCATCGATTACACCAAGCAGAAAGTTGCCCTCACACGTTTTCCAGAGGCAATCCAGCAGCCGGTTTTGGAGGAAGGGCCATCCATCCACAATGCCAGCGCCGTCAAAGAGCATTGGGTAAACCATTACGACTGGTTCAAGGTGCAGGAGGCGCTGAACGAAGAGTAGGTCGTCCTTTGGATGTCTCCTTTGGATGTCATGATCTCCTGAAGATACCCCCCCTTTTTCCCAGCCATTCGAAAAGGCCGAAAAAAAAAAGAAAGCTGACGAGAATTGCATAGGTACACCCAGTTCACCATCACCGTGGACATCTCCAAGCAGTCTACCTACAAGCAGCCGGTGCCACTCCACTTTGTACACCACAAGTCCCCTCGCGAGGATGCCATCCCCCTGCTCTTTATCCACGGATGGCCAGGCTCCTTTCTCGAGGTCGGGCCCCTGATCAGGCGCCTCACCCACCCGGAGGATGACAAGCTGCCGGCCTTCCACGTTGTTGCCCCTTCCATACCCGGCTTTGGATTCTCCCCGGCGCCGACTCATCCCGGATTTGGCTACATCGAGAGCGCCCACAGCTTTGCACAGCTGATGCGACGGCTCGGCTACCAGAAGTATGTTCTGCAGGGCGGCGACGCCGGCGGCATCATTATGCGTTACCAGGCGCACTTTTATCCGTCCGCCGTGGTCTCGGGTCTCAACAACTTCTGGATCATGTCGCCGTCCGAAGCAGACCTCGAACGGTACAACGCAGGCGAGAGCACCGAGGACGAGGTCTCCGTCATTGAGCGACTCGACTTCTTCTTTGCGCAGCACTGGGGGTACGGCCAGATCCACCAGACCCGACCTTTGCGCCTCGCCCACTCCATCGCGGACAGCCCCGTGGGGCTCGCCATGTGGCTGTACGACGGCATGTGGCCTTCTGTCGAAGATGTCAGCGTCTGGACACCCCAGGAGATTATCACGTGGACCATGATGCACTGGGTCCAAGGACCGTATGGCCCGCTGAGAATATACAAAGAAGGCGCCGCTGTAAGTTCTGACGGAAACCCGGAGCTTCGCTGTTGTTGGCCGAGGCAAGGCACGGCGAAAAGGCACTATTCATTAACATTGACTGACTGACATGAACGCAGGCCGGGGCCTTCAACGCGACCCATTTCCACAGCTTGCCGTACGTGAGCCAGCCCATGGCCATTTCCGAGTTCCCCAAGGACATATGGTATCGCACGGTGAGTTCTACAGCACAGTCTTCAGTCTTGGGTGAGAAGCGGAAGCTGTATGCTAACAGACGCGTCTACTGATGTAGCCTCTCGAGTGGACACAGCGGGAAGGCAATGTCAAGGTGCGATATCTGCACGAGTACGGGGGCCACTTCCCGGCGTGGGAGAACCCCGACCGTCTGGCGGGGGACATCCGTAAATTCTTTGGAGACCAAGAGCTCTCGGGGACAGCTATCTTCCGCGAAGGCGATTACATGGTGGAAGTGGCCGAGGACACTTTGGTGAGCCGGGGCTGGAGCTGGCTGCGAGGCCAAGTAGGATCTGACGAGCTATAGAATTCGATTTGGCAACCTGGTCCGGTCATATAACATCATTTCGGGACGCTAGGATTAGTAGAGTACTCCGTATAAGATGACATTGCGTTGAAGATAGAGAGCACTCAGGCAAACAGGGTTGGGCTCAGCTGGCATCGAGTCGAATTAAGCTTGGTGGGTGGGTTTAGGTGGACCGCGTCATGCCTGCGACGGCGCCGTCTCAGGCAGCACCCACCACCACGCTGTTGTGTGCGCAGTACAAGTACAGTGGTGTACATACTCCCGTATAGGTAGTTGAGTGTCAGGTTCGGTATAGTGGTGCATTTTATGTAACACCGCCCCACATCGAGCAGCGGTTGTAGTACCCTATAGCACCTCAGAGTGAGTGAAGTTGATGATGATCCAACTCCCTCGATCTTTCTCTATTCTTTACAACAGCAAAAAAATCACATCGTCTCCACGGTTGCGCTGGCCCCTGACCGTGTAAGCTTCTCGAAGCATCGGCAGAAGCGGCTGAAGCTCTGTCCTCAAGCACCGGCGTAGGGAGAAATGCCTCGTACGCCGTCTCATAATGTCGGCAGACCTGTTTGCTGAGTTCAACAGCCTCTCCGGCCCTCCGCCGCAGCAGAATCAGGAGCAGCAAAAGAGGCCGCCGCCACCACCGCTACAGCCACAGCCACAGCAACTCCCTCCCCAGCACCATCACCAACACCAGCAGTCTCAAGGCCAGAGCTTGCAGTCACCCGGCGCCGCTTCGCAAGATCTCTTTGGACTATGGCAGGGAGACAATCAACAACAACCACCACCACCACCACCACCACCGCAGGCGTCTGCCGCTCAGTCATGGGGCACGTTTCAGGATACGCCACCTAGTCTCTCGGGATGGGGCAGCAGCTCCAACACGGCCTCCTTCTCCAACAGCGCGCCGGCGGCGGCCGCAGACGATGAGGATGGATGGGGGGATTTTGAGGTTGCCGACTCGGCCCCCTCAGGGCCAGCTGCTCCGGAACCCTCTTCGTCATGGCAGGCGCCGGTCGACCCTCCGGCCAAGCCGCCTGCGAACCCGGTCGCCAGGGCGGCTGTCCAGAATCCTGTGCCAAACAGGCTCGTCCGGGCATCCACCATGGACATCATCAACAACAACTTGGTCGACATTCCCTTCTCGGTTAGGGGTTCGCAGCAGACTCCACAGCAGACTCCAGAGGTCGAGAAGCCGAGGCCCAAATTCAAGGAGCCCAACGATCCCAGTGTAATGTTTGACGCCCAGGACTTTGAGCTGGAGGGCGGCGAAGGGGAAGACGATGATGAAGACAACGACGACGATGACTTTGGTGACTTTGAGACGGTAGGCCCAACCCAACCCAGGCCCGCACCGGCCCCAGCTCAGGCTCCGCGCGAGAAGAAGCCGGAAGCGCTTTCGTCGTTGGATCTCTTATCACTTGATGATCCGCCTCCTTATGAAGAAGTGCAGGCTCCAAAGCCACAACGACAACCGGCCACCCAATCAAAACCGCCTCCGAAGCCTTCACCGCTCTTGAACTTTGGAGCTACAAAGACCTCCGCAGCAAAATCACAGCCCCTATCCAGAGCTCCCAAGACGGCAACGCCATCTTCGTCAAGCAAACTCAGACAGGCCAGCGTCGCCAAGGACGATGACGAATGGTCAGCCTGGGACGAATTTGAGCCCACGTCCGCCGCAGTGGAGACAGCTACATCTTCGACGGCCGACAACTGGAACTGGGACGCGGCAGGACCGGCTACCCCAGCCCCCAAGACGGATACGGTCCCGGACGACGCTCCCCCGCCCGTCAACGTTCCACCGCCGTCCGTCATCCTATCTGCCTTCCCTTCGCTGTTCAGCACCGGCGACTCGCTATTCAAACCCGTGGCTGGTCAGACCTCGTCAATCAAGCAGCGCGTTCTTTCGGATCCCAAGACAGTGGATTTTCTGCATGGCTACGTCCTCATCGCGACGACAGCCGCGCGTGTCATCGCCGGCCGCAAGCAACGCTGGCACCGGGATAAGATACTCGCCAAAAGCATGTCCATATCGGCTGCCGGGAGCAAAGGCATGAAGCTGGCAGGGGTAGACAAGACACAGACCGCCCGGGAAGATCGCGAGGCGGCCGACGTCGCTGCTGCGTGGAAAGAGTACGTTGGCAAGCTGCGCTCGGCCGTGGCAGCGGCCAACTCCGCGGGTAAGGCCTCCCTGAAAGTCCCGGAGATTGGCGAGAACATCCCCGTTCACACGGCCAAGCTGGTGCCCACGGCGCCGAAGCCATGCGTCGTCTGTGGCCTGAAGAGGGACGAGAGGGTGGCCAAGGTGGACTTTGACGTCGAAGACAGCTTCGGGGAGTGGTGGGTGGAACACTGGGGTCACAGGGCATGCAAGAATTTCTGGGTGCAGCACGAGCAGGCCCTGCGCCAGAGATGATCGAGAGGCTCTCGCCTTCGGGCGGGAGTGCTGGCCCTTGGAGGATGTACTGGGCTATTGGGCACTCATGCCATCATTCAATGACCGAGTGTCGTCGGTTTGAGAAGGGTACAAGAGACGCTGGGGGTCTGATTGTGAATTCATTTTGAATGACAACATCGATACTCCCCATGAACAAAGACATCAAGAAGCGACAGATACACACGCGGATATTCTCACTACGAAGCTACGCTGGAAGAGCCAACTTATGCCGCGTTACTGTCCGCAAGATAGCGGAGGCTTGAATCACCTGTTGGTTACTACGCACCCTGAGATGTTAAGAGCGAGATACATACTAAACACAAGACTGTGACAAAGATTTTGGAACTATTTCAAGGCTCGCCTCTTTCCACGCGAACGATCCCCATGCTGTGATGCGGTCTGAAGACTTGACTGCAAACATGTATTCGCAGCATTCTGTGCCATGGCCAGAACTGGAGGTACAATGTCCCCCAGAAATTTTACCGGAGTGTTGTGTTCAATCGTTACCGTCTTGCTGTAGTTGATGCGGGACTCCAGGGCAAGAGTTTCGCCTTCCATCATGGTGGCGGCAATCGGAAGAAAGCCAAGTGAAGGCTCGCGGTGTACAAGCGAAGGCCGTTTGCGGGAATCGTGAATAATTCCGTGTTTGTGGGATTCGACCCCCTTTTTCGTGCACGCCCTACCTTCATAAGTCAGGATAGACAGGCAGGTGCTGTGACCCTCATCGGTGGCGATGATGAGCAATCTCCTATAGCCTCTGTAATTGAGGTTTTCATTCCGCGGTATGCTTCTGCTTGACTCTGACCCCCCGGCTCTAGGCTCCATCCAGTAGACTTTGATCACCTAGAGATATGTTTAGTAATGATCATGATTGTGGTGGACACCGCACAAGCGTGGGTAATTATATGAGTGCAGTTGCACAGCTTACCATTCCTGGGGTAAACTTGCTCGAGGGATGGATCTGGTAACCTGGCTCGAGGATTCCAAGTGTTTCGAAACTCGTTTGTAAGGCAACGAGATTATCTGCGTTTCGTGGGATGCAATTTCTAGAGGCAAGCTGGTCATCTGGTCTTCCTAGGTAATACTGATGTTCATCCTCATCATCACAGAGCATACCTTCGCCCATGTGATCAGCTATGTAAACGCGACTCTCCTCTTCGTAGCGCTGAGCCTCCTCTTTGTAGCGCTGAGCCTCCTCTTTGTAGCGCTGAGCCTCCTCTTTGTAGCGCTGAGCCTCCTCTTTGTAGCGCTGAGCCTCCTCTTTGTAGCGCTGAACCTCTTCCTCACTGCGCTGAGCTTCGTTTTCATAGAATTGAAGCTCTTCATGCAGACGTTTGACCTCGATTTCATAGATTTCAAGCTCCGTTGCTTGGCGTTCAGCTTTCTTATAAAAATGCTCAACGTCCGCTCTAGAGTGGCGAACATGTTCAATGACAAACCCAAGGTCTCTCTTGAGACCTTCCTTCTCGTAGAGTAGTGTCTTCTTCTCGTAGAGTAGTGTCTCCTTCTCGTAAAGTAGAGTCTTCTCTTCAGGTCGAGTCTTATTCTCTGATTCAGCAACAGGAGGAAGCGTTCCAAACCCATACACGTAGCTAGAGTCCGCTGATCGGTTCACTGGAGGAAGGTCGAGATTCATGTCAAGATCCTGCAATTGTTGTGCAGAGTTATGTGCTATGGAGATGTGCTGCAGTCGCCTGTGAAGATCATGCATCTCGCCATCACATTCAATCAACTCGCGCGCATCTAGATAACGGAGTACTGGTTTCTTTTGCAGGGTCATCAGTAACTGACCAGACCGCAACGCTTGTAACTCCATATAAATCAATGATATATATCACATACCTTGTGCTCATCCATCGCCTCGCGACTGCGGCAAGTCTCCCTGACGCGGTCAAACAGCCATTGTGATGCGTCGATAGTCGAGTTTGATCTGAGTTCCTTCCACTGAATCATCAAAGAAGGTAACACCCTGTCAATGTGGTCCAGAAGTTGCTTGATCTCTGGATTGCCCTCCGCATTGGCTAGCGTCAAAAGCATTCCGCTGCCCTGCTCATCGGGTAAGGAGGGCTCAACCCTTGAACCAATTCGCATTGGCGTCTCCAAAGCGGTCGGAACTTGCTTCTGGATGTTGACGCCATCCTGATCAGGATCTCTCATGAACCCGACAAAGGAGATAGCGTTGGAATCAGGCAGCAGGTCCCAAATTGGGATGGAGACGGCAAGAAGTAAGAGTGACGAAAAACTTGGAAGGATTCCGACCAGCTTCACCATGCTCTGTGGCGCTTTTTTCAGCCAAACCTCGAGCTCACTCATATTCTCAACATCGTTCTCTATTCGCACCGCGAGTAAAGCCTTCGGCCATCCATCACCTCCTTGGTGGTTGTCTCCTTCGTTTTTGCGCATTGGGGCCTTGCCTTTTCTCACGCCCTTTGGAGTCAGCCATATCTTCCGAACCCCCTTGGACAGACTCAGATGAACTGGCGTCACCCTACACGGTTCGGTGGTCAGGAATCGCCCGTCTTCGTCAGTCCTCAACTGGCTCCCATTCCAGCGGACGGACTGCTGCCAGTTCAAAAGCCGACAAATGAGCCGCCGGTGCAGCTCGACGATCGATGTGGCCTGGCCTTGACTTTGGATCATACCAAGCTCGTTTGACAGGTTCTTGGTGAACGAGTCTGGTCCCGGGAAGGGGACCTGCGCCTCGAACCCCCCGGCGAATATGCACTCCACCACAGCTCGGCTTTCCCTGTCGTTGACAAAGTGAGCGAAGAGGGGGTTGCAGCAGTCGTGCATCAAGAGCACATCGGGAGAGCTTTTCTTTGCCCTGGTGAGCAGCTGACGGATGCCCTCCGTACTGAACTCCCCATTTTCGTCATTGCTCGACGCGCTGGTGGTTGGCTGAAGTTAGTTCCTGTTGCGTTTTTGAGTTGCTGGGTCAGGTCTGAGAGAAGACTGAGCCAGTCAGTCACTGGCTGTATGTTTCGAACTTACCTCGCGTACCACACCGGCGCGCCGCTGGGGTTGTTTCCCGGTCTACCGTGACCCGCGTAGTATACAAACACCAGATTGTCGGGCCCCTTGCACTTGTTCAAAAGATGCCGGATCTTATCCATGGTGTCGAGATCACTAGTATCGCGCCGTGGTATCTGCCAATCCTCCACCTCGAAGCCGAACCCATCCACCAGGACGTTCTTCAACCCTTCCATCTCTCCCTTCAGTGTGGGCATGTCTGAGTCCTCCCAGCTGAGGAGAAGGGCAGCCTTTGTGATGTAGTAGACATCGCTGTCGGCCAGCGCCAGATTGATGGCCCTGCTCAGGTCCTCGAGCCATGGCTCCAGCTTCTCATGGTCGCCAATACCATTGGTATCCCGTATCAATGGTAGTTGCGGCTGATGGCTCTGACTGTTCTTGCCATTTTGGCCGCAATAAGAGCAGAGCATGCCGAGTGGCGGTCGAAGCAGAGTGCCAGTGGGCTTCAATCTAAGATGCTCCACGCAAGAGTATAACCTAAGTACCTTAGGCAAGAGCGGCAGGTGATTAGTGAAGGGGGAGGGGAAAAGGAAGGAGCATACTAGGTAGCCTGGAATATATAGACATGCATACAGCCAGCCGACCAGCCAACCAGCCAACCAGCAAGGCTGCACTTCGCCACAAGGTCATGCAGGAAGGGCTGAGTGTGCCGCTTTCCTTGCCGTACGCAGTGAGGATGGAGGGGAAGATGGACAATGAAAAATTAAGCCATCATAATCATGTTATCAATCAGGCAAGGTTGTCTACAATTCGCTCTCTACATACCTAGTAGCTCTCGGACGCTACCTATCTAACAAGCGGAAGAACAAATTAGATGAAAATCCGGTACGCCTGGTCTTGGAATTTGGTTTACAAGTTGCACTCGAAATATCTTCTTCACCATCTCTCTCAATTCGTCTGCAAAAATACCACCAGAACAGCTGCATACCTGGTCGAAGTGTTAGCTCATAGTCTGAGGACTCGGGCTCCTTTTCTTTCCTGCTCTTCTTCTTCTCTTTCTTTCTTGGGGGACTCTCGTACCCGGCTGTAGCTGCGAGCCTTTCGAAAGGCCTTCCAAGAGTGGCACTTGTCAGAAATAGTAGAAAGACAAAGAGAAACGAGGTGATGACGGCCAGCTTGTAGTCCAGATTCTCAAGCCTCTTTAGAATCCACAAGGGCGCAATCAACATGGCGATGGCGGCGGCGAAAACGGCAACTGCCCCGAAATCATCGACAGCATTGTCATTGAAAACGTACGTGGTCCCCTTTCCGTCGTCCCTGCCACGAGTTGCCGAGCGGAAAAGCCGCAGTCGGTGGCGGGTGGGATACATAATTCTGTCCTCAAACCACCGGCGAAGCGCAGCTTTGGGCTGCGAGAAGGCAATGAGCTCCTCTGTATGCTCAATGAAGCTTGTCTCGTAGTCCACTATGGCCCCATTGTTCTGGATGAACCATTGCTGTATGTTGCGTATATTTCTCTGTGGGGCTGGGGAGAGTGACTGTACCGACCAGTATCTGGCAAGCATGTCATCTAAAAGAATGTCATCAGGGGGTTAGTAACTAGGCGTGTCAAAGGGACGGCCCGGCCCGAGAGGGTTTTGGCGGGAATACGGTTACCATCAGGTCACCACTTGGACAGTGGAAACGTGAGATCCCAAAAGAAAAAACATACCATACTCGGCAAGCTTGATTTGGATGTCGGAAATCAGCTTCTTTCGTATCGGAAGGTCGTCTTCAACAGAACCATTGTTCACGTCTCGTAGATGGAGATGGTCGTCTCCTACGCCCTCTTGTAAACTTATATGCCTGCCAACATCGACCAGGCCGTTTGTTCCTAACTTGGTCCACCTCGCAGCACATCTTGAATCCAAGTCATCCAGTCTGATTTCTAAATTTTGCAGATCCGCTTGTAATGATATCAGAATCCGGGCGTGGAGTCGGTCAAAGCGTCTCAAGGCAAGGAAATCTCTATCTGCAGAAAGGAATGAGGCAAAACCTCTGTACCCTGTGTACTTCCTGTTGGCGCCCAAATCCGTGTCAGCAAGTATCCGTTATATTGTGGCCGCGTGCTCGTCAAAGGCTCGTCAAAGGTTGATATTTACCAGGGCTGCCTCGATACCTCCTCCTCAGTTGGCTCCGACGACGGAAGTGGGAAATTTTCTACCATACCAACTTGAAAGCAGATAGAATGCGCATATACCGTTTGGTTCGACTTGTGAAAACGAGTTCTCTCGAAGAAGTTGATTTGTAGGAAGAAGTTTATCAAATTACAAGGTAAAGAGAGAGGCTGCCTTCACCACATTGGCACAGTCGTATCGGGTGACATTCCAAGTCATGGACGATTGCCATGGACGAATGCTAGGTAGTCAAAGATACAAAAGTGCCACTGAATCAGCCAGTGCGATACGCCTTGCCATTCTGCCGTTTCCGCATTTGCACATTTGCCCAGTTCCATACCGAGTCTGGTCATGTTAACCCAAGTTGGGCACCAAAGGGCATCCTGGATTGTGCCTTGCCTGCCGCCCAACCTCTCCATTTGTCCGTCGCCGAAGTGCCATTCTCGCCAGATGAGAGCGTAGATTTTCAACTGATAAAGGAGAGGACTGCAAGAAATGAGGTTTTTCATTCCTTTTTTTCCCCCTTTTCTCTCTTGCAATATGAAAGTGTTGGCCGTAAAACCTGGTCGAATGCTCTATACACTTGATTGTGAACCCAGACTCCGGATCTCAGCATGGATCCTCCCTCGAACGAAGAAGATGAAGTTAAGCGAACACAAAATGACCGCGCTATAGCACAAGCTCTAGCTGAAGAGCTGGCCATCCAAGCGGCCGAGGAAGAAGCAGCCAGCTGGGAGGCCCGAGACAAGCGTCGCGGGGGCACTTATACTGCCACCGTCAAAACTCCCAAGGATCCCCCTGAGAAACCGCCACGAAACAACAAATAAGTAGAGTCTCGGTTAGAGGTATGTATGAAGATGGAATGCTTGAAGTCTTTGGCAGTTTTGGCAGCTGAGAACAAATATAGCAGAGCTAGAGTTTGCCGTTCATTGGGGAATAGCGTGGCCAACGCATTTAACAACGCTGCTGAGTTGCGACACTACATCTGATCCATCACTTTCACCAAAAGCGCCAGGTGACTGAGGGCTGTGTATACTTGAGGGAAACGGGTTATTGAGGTCCAATCTCCAGCATCATGTTGAGCTTAAGTAGCCAGGTTGAATTCAAGCCGCTGGTTGGGCCCATCTTACGATGCACTTCAGCAGTAGTAATCATCACCCTGAATCAATCTACGTCTACCATCAGCATTGTTAAAATTTGAATTTCACCAAAGAAGAAGAAGAGAACCGCTCAAACCGGAATCTTAGTCCAAAGAGGAGACTCACCCAGCGGTTCCCACAATAGACCGGCCCCCAAGACGGGAAGATCCGAATCCACCGCGTCAGTGACACCTTGAACCACTGGCCATCATCTCACGATCCACCGTCAACTCGTAAGTTTACACTCGCTTTTCAACCAAAAAAAAAAAAAAAAAAAAAAAAAAAAAAAATTCCTCAAGACAACCAAAGCACGAGGACCGGGAGCCCTTCCAGAAATTGAACCGACATTGCGATATGCGGTGTCAATCAATCTGGGGGAGCAATTGCTGGTCCTGGATGTGACCCATGTCATCAAAATTAGGCCCACGGTGGCTGGGCTTGCGGGAACGGCGTGGGGTAAACGTCAGCTTCACAACCTTACTCTGTACTCCGTAAACGTTCAAGTTGTTGTAAGATTACTTGAGAGTACGTATGAAGCCCACTGGCATCGATCCATGGACGGCAAGAGACAACGAAGAACATGTGCCCCATATCAACGCCTGCATCATTGCATGACCTTGGATACCCTTCGCCTAGGTACATATCGCTCTTCCTCTCCAGCGCTTGAGCATGGAAAGTAGGTAACGTTCAATGTAGCAACAACATGAAATGGAAAGCAGGTCCCAAGACGTACAGTTGTAGTTGCCAGTGCTGTGCGAGCCTTTGTCTGGACCCGACTATCGTACACGGCAATTACACCTGCCAGTGCCCTCTGTGTGAAGTGGATACCTAGCCTGTGCTTTACCTCATTGGTCAGTTTGGCCTCTGTCGCATCCACTCGTTGCCAACGCTTGCTTCCAGGCCCGGTCGCTCCTCCCTGTGGGACCACAGGGACTGGTCTTGCGACGCTGGCAGGTTGCTGGGGCCGCAGGCGAAGCCACCGTGACCCCGCTAGCCGCGTTGCCGACCGCCCATCGGTAGAGGTACCGGCACTAGCAACACAGCATCGACTCGCGCGCTTGGTGCTACAGTGCTACAGCGCTACTACCATAAGCTACAGTCACGGTTGTACAGTTGTACAGTTCCTTGGGGATAGGCCTGAGGGCTACCCTAGAATGCTCGTCCCAGTGGCTGTGATCGGCAAGGTACACCACTGTGCCTGCCTACAACCAAGCTGTCAGTGGTTAAGGTAGGCTGCAGGCACATGCCACCCCCAGTTACAGCACCTTCCGCTACCCTGGTGCTTCTTTCTTTGCTCGTCTTTCGAACAATGCCCACCTCTCCTCCTCTTCCCTTTCCTTCTTTCTCTACCTCTTGTCACCTCACTTCTCACATCAAGCTCCCTCTTCCCTCCCCCCTCCGACCCGTCACCTTTTCCGCCCTCCCTTTCTCATCCTCCTCTCCTTCACCTTTCACCCTCACCTCCGGCGAAGTCCATCTCATCTCATCTTTCACGCCTCCTCTCCATCTCCAGGCCCCATTCCACCGCCTCATCCGCCACCCACACCCCCCGCTTCCTCACCGAAATCCGTCCCTCTCACCCACCACTCTGGGCCCTGCACCAGTTGTTTGGCTCGCGACCCTGGGCCTGAACCCCGCCATTCTACCGCCTCCAACCCGCGCGCCATCGCACCTCAACGCGACCACCACGCGACGACAAGTACAAAGAAAAAGGAAACTTCCCGAAGCCGAACTTCAACCTCGTGTGATTCGGATATTTGGTTCGATAGCGCCATTAGCACTTGCTGCGATTGATTGCTCTGTCAACGATACCTGTCTTCTACCCCGCCTTGTCCAACTCTGCCATTCACTCAGTTGCGACTTGACCACAGGTTGGCCCCCCCCCCCCCCCTCTCAACCTACTCTAGACCTGTCCTCCCAGCCTGCACACAAGCAAGCCACTGTCGTGCTATCGTGCTATCGTATCACTTGCAACTGCTAAGCGATCTGTGAGCGGGGCTTAAATCGTATACTCGCCCAGGAGCCCGCCCATTGCATAGCTCCTCCGCCCTTCTCTTTTCTTGCATTGTCATGTTTGCCCTGAGCTTTCCTCGCGCAACAGCTATTCTGACATACATTGAATAGATATCTGCCGCTCCTGACCGACACGGGACCGGATTTCGTCGCACTACTTTCCAGAGGCTTTCCCCCAGTTGCCGCCCCTCAAGCCAACGCTCCAACGCCTCGAACTTTCTACGTCTCAGTACAACAGTTCAGTACTAGGTCCAAAATGTCCGGCCCTCAAGACATGCTCTCTCCCAACGGCGGCGACCTTGTCGACCCTATGGACAGCCTTCAAATGGAAGAGCGATTAGGACCCGACGGCGAGCCCGCCCCTAAGACGGACGAGGAGTACGCTCAGGCCCAGCTGACTCTCCGTGCTATCGTCTCCTCTAAAGAGGCTGGCGTCATCATTGGCAAAGGCGGCAAAAACGTGGCCGACCTCCGCGACGAGACCGGCGTCAAGGCTGGCGTTAGCAAGGTGGTTCAAGGAGTCCACGATCGGGTATTGACCATCACTGGCGGCTGCGACGCCATCTCCAGAGCCTACGCCATCGTGGCGCGTGCTCTTCTAGAGGGCGCCCCGGCTATGGGCATGGGTGGTGTCGTCCAGAGCAATGGTACCCACCGTACGTTTGCCCTCCTTATGAGGTTGGAAGGAAAAGAAGTCCCTGCTAACAGACACTAGCTATCAAGCTTCTCATCTCCCACAATCAGATGGGCACCATCATTGGCCGCCAGGGCTTGAAGATCAAGCACATTCAGGACTCGTCTGGCGTCCGCATGGTCGCCCAGAAGGAGATGCTTCCCCAGTCCACCGAGCGTATTGTCGAGGTGCAAGGCACCCCCGAGGGCATCCAGCGAGCCATTTGGGAGATTTGCAAATGCTTGGTAGATGACTGGCAGCGCGGGACCGGCACCGTGCTCTATAACCCCGTGGTCCGAACTCAACCAGCAGGTACCACCAGCATGGGTAGTTACAGTGCTGGCGCCACTAGATCCGACTACAGCAGCCCACGCCTCATGAGGACCGGTAACGGTGCCGACTTCAGTGACGGCGGCCCTCGACCCTTCACCCGTCGATCCGATTCTGACGCAGCCTCTCGCGGCCCACCAACACACGATGAGAACGGTGAGGAGATTCTGACTCAGAACATCAGCATCCCAGCCGACATGGTTGGCTGCATCATTGGTCGCGCTGGAAGCAAGATTAGCGAGATCCGCAAGACGTCCGGGGCTCGCATCTCCATTGCAAAGGTGAGTAATGATTCAAACGATCCATGACCTATCTGTTCGAGACCAAGCATTAATCATCCTTTCAGGCACCCCATGATGAGAGTGGCGAGCGCATGTTCACGATAATGGGGACTGCGAAGGCCAACGAATCGGCACTATTCCTCCTCTACGAGAACCTGGAGGCTGAGAAAATGCGTCGCAGCCAAGTTCAGGAGTCGGAGTAGATCCGTGTTTCAAGCCGGATTCGGATGCTCATGTCAACTTCATCTTTTTATTTTCTTTTCCTCTAGTCTTCTCTTCCCTTTTTCATGCCCTTTGGTGTTCTTTGGGAGCAGTAACGGAATCGACTTGGCAAGACTTGATCACGGCCATCTTCAGATTTCACTTGCCGCAAGGCTCTTTTCGTCTTGCTAACGCCATGTTATGGACGGCAATCGGCGACGTACCGACGGCGACGTCCCACCAGGGCATCGACTTAACGACTTCTTTCCATCCCCCCAGCCCCTCGTTACTTATCACATATCTACGTGTCCACATTCCTTCGAACCTGGCGAGACCGTCATCCCAATCGCCATTCTCCCATCTCTCGCGCCTGCCGTTGGTTACCTTCGAAGCCGGCCAGATCTGTTCAGCGGTGTTTGGACAGAGGACGGCACCTCGCTGGAGACTGTTCAACTGCTTCCCGGTTGCTATCCGAACCACATTGTTCTTAATGTACGCGGCTCAGAACGAGCGGCCCGGGTAGCAGCACCAACGTATGAGCTTCTACCTCTCCCTTCTTCCTTAACCTCCCCCCCATTTTCTGCTCCGCCACTTCATGTTACCGACACCGGACGACCGTTCATCCCGAAACACTCAAAAATACCAAAGTACTACTACTACTATTATCCACGAAAATGCACGACATTTCTACAAAACCGACCATGTATTATCACCGCGCCCTCACGTTGTCCTGCCGAATGCCCGGAATCACGACGCTTGTTTTGTCAGACAGCTCCAAGCCCAGTAGAGTACAGTCTAGTCTATTACGGGGTAGATGGAGGCCAGACGTCCAAAGGCTCCCCTTGTCTATCTATTAGCCAATAGTGCGGAACTTCAATATACTCGGGCTTTTACGGAGACGATGATGTTGTCTACCTGAACTCTTGTGCTAGTGGTGCCGAATCTAAAGTAGCAAATGCACTGATGTGAAACTTACTCAACACACCGCTGCCTCCTATAGAGGGCACGTGGCCCATGGAGTTTAAGATGCGGGTATGGGTGTGCGCCCTGTCAACAAATGCTAAAACCTTCAGACCGTAATGCTCATCTCGCGAGCATTACGGCAATGAACGGGATAGATAGGTACATTAATTGTGTGCAACTCGAAGTTGAGGTGGGCAAACGATCGCACCGTGGCAGTAGGTGTTTCCCCCACACATAAGCTTGAATGTCGCCGGGTGTCCCACTATTTCTGCCAGGGGTACTACCTTCAAGTTGTACACGTCGTGCTGGCGGTACCCAGTACTGGTAGTACCTCTAGTACATAAGATAAGGTAATTACTAGTACCTACCTTTGGAGGTACATGTAGAAGCCAACATGTCCACTTCGTCAGGGACTGCGCCAAAATTGGGGGTCCATACATAACATTCAACTTACTAGCAGTACAAGTGGTATAACTGTCTTTGTAGATCCTCCCACCTGGCTTCGCCAACAACTTTTCCCGTCAACCACTGTCCCTCTTTGCCTGACCTAGTCTTTCGTCTCTTGTTTTCTTCTTTTTCGATTCTTGTGCATTTGTTCGATCCACCGAGACTTTGTGTGCTCCGTCTTGTTCATCCTTCTTGCTGACCTTGTATTACCACTACCAGACTTTGGGCGGGACGGCCGTCATATTCCTCTTACCATGGCGCGCTCGAAGCAGCCGCCCGTCAAGCGCGAGTCCTCGTCCGAGTATTTCAACAAGAAGACGGCCAGCTGGGAAGAGTGGAATGGACACGATCAGGCTCCCACGAGCGGGCAGGCGACCAATGGCGCCGTCAAGGTGCATGCGACGCAGGTCGCGCAGAACGCCGCCCAGGAGAAGAAGGATGCTGCTGGCGCTGTCCAGCTTGTCATTGCCGTCGCTGGCATTTACGCTTCCTTGTGAGTCTCCTCCCGCAAGAGAAGAATCGGCAGTAAATGGGGATTGGAAAGGTTGTCATTGTGCTGAACTGTTTTTTTCTCTTTAGCTTGACTTGGGCGTACCTCCAAGAGAAGCTCACGACAACGCCCCACGGCCCGGCCGACGCACCTGAAGTATGGCACTTCCCCGTCTTCCTCAACACGATTCAGTCGCTCTTCGCTGCGACAGTCGGCTGCGTCTACCTCGTGGCCTCGACGCCCTCGGGGCAGAGCGTGCCGCCCGTGATCCCTTCGTCGCGCATCCTCGCGCCTCTCGCCCTCGTCGCCATCACCAGCAGCCTCGCCAGCCCGTTCGGCTACGCGTCGCTCTCGCACCTCGACTACATCACCTTCCTCCTCGCCAAGAGCTGCAAGCTTCTCCCCGTCATGCTGCTCCACGTCACCGTCTTCCGCAAGCGCTACCCGCTGTACAAGTACCTCGTCGTGGCGGCCGTCACCGCCGGCGTCGCCACCTTCACCCTGCACTCGGGCAAGCACAAGCAGAAGCACGCGACCGTCAACGAGGATGCCAATGCTCCCTGGGGTCTCCTCCTGCTGGGCGTCAATCTCCTCTTCGACGGCCTGACCAACGCCACGCAGGACCACATCTTCGCCTCCTTCCGGCCGTACTCGGGCCCGCAGATGATGTGCGCCAACAACATGATGAGCACCGTCGTCACGGGCGCCTACCTGCTCGTGAGCCCGTGGCTTGTTGCCACCGGCTTGGGCGAGTGGTTCGGCATGGATGTTGCTGGCAACGCGGGCGAGATGCGCGCTGCGCTGGACTTTATGGCGAGGTATCCGGCCGTTTGGAAGGACGTACTCGGTTTCGCGGCGTGCGGTGCCGTGGGACAGGTCTTTATCTGTACGGTTTTTCTCCTGTCTACATCTCCCCCTCTCTATTCATCTCGCTCCTCTCCTTTCCTCTCCTCCATTGTAATGCTTGAGTCAGAAGCTGACCAATCGTTTTCTCTGTCTAGTCTACACTCTCTCTACCTTCTCGTCGGTGCTTCTCGTCACCGTGACGGTCACACGCAAAATGTTCACCATGATCCTGTCCGTCGTGGCCTTTGGTCACCACCTCACGCAGATGCAGTGGCTGGGTGTCGGTCTCGTCTTTGGCGGCATCGGCGTCGAGGCAGGGATCGCGCGACAGGAGAAGATGGCCAAGGAGCAGGCCAAGAAGGCTATCGAGGGAAAGAAGCAAAAGTGATGTATAACATACACACACATACATATAGAAACTACTCTCAAAGACAGGACTGGGGGCGAGGACCATCTCGTTGGTTCACAGGTTGCTCTCTTCATCATGTTCTTCCATCTCTTCACTGACAAGGTTTACAAATTGATCTAGAGATATGGGAATCAAGACTAGTGGCAATATACAGGCGTCTGGAGTAGCAAGTGAATAAATTGATGAATTACACTACAATTGAGCAACACGTTGCGTCGTGGACTGATGCTCCGCAGGTCACTCAGGTACCTGTGTCAGAAATGAAAACGTTTGAAGTAAATACGGCTGACCATGTAGGGACAGCCATGGCCTTTCTTCCATTTGATGCTTTATCTACACACAACTATATCTTAACTCATGGTATAACGTCGTCCCGCTCGCAAACCATGAAAACAAAACAAACCAAAACAGAAACCTTGCACAACGCGCCTAGCAGGTGGAGACCATGATTATCTAGGCCATTCATATATCCCTTTTCGTTTCGTTCCGAAACAAGAACCCCCCAGATTACTCCTGCAAAAAGAAATCCAGGTGAAGTGCCCAACCACCGAATGCTAGTGGACAAAATAAAAGAAAACAAAACCTCGAATAGAAAAAAGCCAAGAGTTGGTAGAAAATAACACAGTAAGCGATGGTGTTCTAGGCAAGCCTATATTAGAAAACACTCCCGTCCGTGGGATGTCATGGCTATGACAGAAGTAGAACCGCGTCGCCTGCTGTACGCCTTTCAAACGATGGGCAGGTTTGTATTGACATAAGGGATGTATGAGATAAACATAACGATGGGTAGCGATGTGAGCGGCTAGGGGGGACATTATATATACGAGTGTCGTGGGGAGGATGCGAGCAACTCCGCCAATGCCTGCGTGGGGTGCGCTGGTCCACGCGTCGAAAAGAAAACGCCAGTAAATGCATGTCTTCTTGTATATGCAGCTTTGTACAACGAGGGTCGTGAGAGAGGCGGGTGGACAAAGGTGGTCATTTCGAAGATACTTCAGTCCACCACGCCGTCTTCAAGTCGGCGTTTATTTGGGCGTTCCTCGTGTGTGAGGACCTTCGTGTTGCGTTATAAGATTTGGTCAATCGACCTCACGATCGGAGTCTCTCCTACAGTGGGAGGACTCCGAGGGTCTGCTACCTGGCTCGGACGACCAAAGGGGGCCATTGGGTCGCGTGGGAATAATGTTGCTCTCGGTGAGAACAGATTATCCTTGATTTCCTTGGCTGCAGATTGAGCGGCTTCCGTAGAGTACTTCTCAGGTGCCACTGTGGTAAAGGGGTTCACAGTCATTGCCTCGACGCGAGGGGACAAGACAGCCTCGTCGTCGTCAAAGGCGGATGACCGCATCACAGTGTCCTGCATAGGGACGCTTTGACTAGGAGGAGGCGGTGGAGGCTCCTGTGGCGGCGGCGGTGGTGCTAATGAGGGCTGGCCAAGCTCTACCGGCCGCTGAGAAAGACGTGCCTGGTTGGAAAATCGAGGGAAAGCCCGATTCTGGAACACAAAGCCTCCCGGAGGCGCAAATGCTGGCGTCGGCGGCGGGTCGAATGAGACGTCGTTCTGCGTCGTGGTGACGGGATCCCTGCCCTCCAGCTCCGTCTTCGGTCGTTGCGGGAGATCAACCAACTTGATCTCGGGGACCTTGGGCGCCTCGCTAAGGGGATCATTCCCGAATTCATCTCTCCATGAGAAATTCGGAGGAGCTGAAGCAGGGCCTGGGGGGACAATATCTGGTCCAGGTAGTGACTTTCCGCGCCGATGGTATTCAGGAGCACTCAATTGGTTCTCTCGCGATTCCTCCTCTTCCCCAGGAAGCGGCGCTGTTCGGGGCTCCTTGTGAGGAATGTCAATGGCATCAGCCGACAATGTCAACCGGTGCTTGGTGGGACTGCGACCTGCCCGGCGATACGATGGAGGAGGCGCAAGTCGTTTGTTGGAGAGCTCCTTCTGGAAGTCCTGCAGGCAGTACATGAGTTTCATGTTCGGGCTGATCCAGCGACTCTTGGACTGGGCGGCGTAGTAGGCATCGTTGACACTTAATTCGGGTCGGCGATACAGCCCATAGGCAATGATGAGACTGGCAGAGCGGCTGGCGCCTTGCTGACAGTGGATCAAGACCTTTTTACCGTCGTTGATGCGATTGTCGATGGTTTCGCAAAGATTCATCAGATCTGGTGCAATATCGGTGTGGTGGTCCCAGGGCATGTGGATATATTCGGGTTTGGCGAATGGGTTTGCCCTGGGCGTGGTGGGAGTCTCGGACTTGTCGTCACCAGGCTGGAACTCAAAGGCAGTCGCGAAGCTCATGGTGCTCATGGCGGTGTCAGGAACGGGACTCTCTGCCATTTGGCTGTCGCCCAGAGCCGCGGATTTGCGCTTGGCAGCCTCGAAAGGGTCCTGGACTTCCTTGGCCACATTGATTACCACATCGAACTTGGAAGCTTCCGCTGCTGATGGCTCGAGGTAGAGATACACGTTATCGTCGTATATGGCGATGGGACCGTCAGGGTAACCTGGGGTCTTTTGATCTTCATTGTCGGCCTTCTCGTGGTAGGGTTCAATCTCCATGCGACTCGCCATTTGCGACCGAATGGGTGATGGCTCCTCCTCGGAAATTGTAGGTTCGAAAGTGGTGTTCATACTAGTCTTCATGGGGCGCAACACCTCCGACAAGCCGTTCTCATTCCGTGCGAGCATGTTTGGGAGAGTCATGCCTCCAGACGGGCCAAAAGTGGCCGACTTGACCATGGTGAGCATGTGTGGTGACGATGTCGAATGCTTGAGGGCGCGCCTCTGCAGAATAGGTGGCTTTCCAGGCGAAGGCGGGACCTCCGCAATTGGCTTGCTCAATAGGTCTGACGTGTTCGTCTTGAGACTCAACATGCTTGGCTTCCGCTTCATTGCAGGTATCTGCGGTTTGATGAAGGAGGGTGATCCGGGTTCAGAGACTAGGCTGGTAGTCGGGGTGGTGCTAGCAGCCGACGGGGGCTGGATAGAAAGGCCCTTCATGTTCCTGGGCCGCCGTGGGGATGGAGACGTCATTGGGCGCTTGAAGGTGCTTGTTTCTGACGCCTCTGGTGCAACAGGCGGCTTGTTGGGAAGGCCTCCAAACGTTGTGGAGGGATAATTGTTTAATGGCACCAAGCTGACAGGAGAGTCGGGGGAAGATGAAGGTGAGGGGTCAGACAAGGGAGAAGAGTCGGTCGTTGACAGAGTGGTGGTTGGCGAAGAATCTGCTGATTCGGACATTTGGGTGGAGGTGCTGTCGCTGTGCTTGTGTGACGGGTCCGTTGGCAGAAGGCCGCCGTGGCCCAGTTGTTGATGTTGGTCGTGTCCTCCCATGCCTGATTGCTTGGACTCGATATTGACCATTGTAGGGTTAACGACCGTGACGGTGTCGCGATCCTCCATGGTCTCCGGATCCAGGTCAAATACCGACATGAATGTTGGTATTTGATCTTCGTAGACGCTGCGAGCTGCCGCGGAGGGCATGTTCTTAACCAGCCGCGCCTATTTGGCAACGGTCGCACCTCGTCCCCCAGAAGAACGAGGCGCTCCTCTAAGTGAAAACGAACAGACAGACTACCTAATGTAGTGCGCTGGAATACGAATTAAATGATTGGTGTCCCCGCCGATGGAAAGACAGGCTGCGGTGGCGATGGCCGTAGACGAAGAGGTGTCGGTCGGGGGAGAAGACCGTGAATCGGCCGAAAGTGGACAGCGCAGCTGAATCCTAGTGCAAGGCCTCGATGAGTTCGACTCGAATGCGGGTAGGTAGTCGCCTTGGGAAGGGTCGAATTTCGGGTATGGTGTTTGGGTGTGTTGTAGATTCGTCGAACTCGTGGAGGTAAGATGAGTGGAAGTCAAGGGCAGAGAAGAGGGACTCGCAGGCCAAAGCAGTGCGAGCGACAAGAGCGACTCTGGAAAAGCGAATTGAAGGCGTCGTGATCGGACCGACCGTCTGGTGGCGAGGGTTGAAGAGACGAATAATAGTTGCTAGAAAGGAAAGGATAGCAGCAAGGCAGTAAGAAGTGAGAAGAACCCCGGACGTCGAGTATCTAAGAAAGGAAAAAAGGGTCAAGTCAGTTCACAGACTGTTTGGCCGTCAAGAAGTGACAAAAGGGCGGGAGAGAAAATGCGAAACACTTGATCAACGTACGTACCCACGGGCTAACGGGCCTTTGGTGCTGGGCGGCTGCACAAGGACGGCGGGTCGGTTTTGGCTCTTGCCAGACGTGTAGGCAGGACAAGTACCTTGTACTGTGCTCGTGGCTCGTCGCTCGATGCTCTGTGCTTGGTGCTCCGTGCTCCGTGCTGAGGTACCTGGAAGTATGTACCTAGGGTGTGCCCACTGCACTACCTCCTACTCCGTACTGCTGCGCTAGGTACCTAGACGTCAGTACTGGAGGGTACGTATTGCTAGTGGTACTCATGTGTGGCGCTGCGCTTGGGCTCTGCGCTGGACTGGGCTTTCGTCGAAGCGTCGAAGCGTTCTGGCGCTTCTGCTACAAGCGGCCACGCCCACGCCACTCGTCTTTCCACAGAGGACACTGGCACTCACCGTTTGACTGGTCAACGTACACCGGCGGCTGTTTGAGAGGCGGCCAGCTGCGACGGCAAGCAATGAAGAGGGCGCCGGCGGCTAGAGGGAGAAGGTCGCGACAACGGGTAGAGGTGAGAGGGAAAAAGAAGTAAAGAAAATGGATTAGGAATGGAAATAGAACAAGACAGTCGAGCGGGTTGATGGGTGATGGATTGGGACGGGTTGGTTGGTTGGATGGGGGTGCAACCCGACGGCAAGACGCAAAAGCGGCAAAGGGGATTGGCCAGGCTGGACATCCTGGACAACCTAAGCTTGGCTGAAGATGGGGGGAGTTCCGATTCCAGGATGCGGTTTTGGGGGAAGGGGGGGGGCGGTTCTCTGGCCCCTTCGACGAGTGCAGCACTGCCCTGTGATGCTAAAGCCACTGCCGGTCACTCTAGCGGGGGTCACAGTACGGAGAAATACGTACACGGTTTCTCAGTCTCAAGGTACCGTACTGTCACTGTATTACTCATGCTAGGCCTAACTGGGTGAAGGTACTTACTCACACACGGCAATCCCCTGTCCTCTGTATGTGAGAGAGGGGGGCGGCACACGGCGTCGGGGGCTCGATCTGGGTTGGACTTGGGAAAAAGCGTGCGGCACCCACAAGGCCACAGGCTACAGCACGCTGCACCATGCCTGCAATTCTGCTCTCTCTGAAAGATTGGGCCATGGGACAGTGGCAGCGAAGGACTAACTGTCCAGCGCCAGTACCTTAGGCTAAGGCTGGCAACCTTGGCCCTGTTGCTACCTGGCAACCTAGCAACCTGGCAAATCTTGTTTCCTACTCCGTATCCATCGACAATCTCTCCATGGACGCCCTGCCTGCAACAAGCGCGACTCACATCTCACTGCCATCTCGCTCCCGCCGGAGGAAGCTTCCTCTGCTTCAGATGTCGGTTGAGCCAGCTGCCTGGTCGCCAGGTGGTCTGTTCACTGGCAAGTGTCTTGGTACACGCTGCGGGGCGCTGCTGTCAATTCTACTCCTTGTGCAACGAGCAGGTTCCCTGGCAATAGCGCGTCTCAGCAGTAAGGGTAGAAGTAAAAGGTACATCTAACAGTACCACCTACCAGTGGATGCCAGATTACCGCATGGTCAGATCGTCTAGTTTCGCGCCGTGCAATTCCAACGAGTAATAATAAGTACGGTAGAGCAATACTTGTACAGGCAATATTTCCATCATCCAACATGGGGTTTATTCTTGCCGCTTGCGAGCCAACGAGATTGCCATGTCCGTCATAGGGGCCAAGGCCCAATCACAAGGACTACGGAGTCCTTGTACAACTACAGTCAGTTTGTTGTTCGTACGTACTCCGTATACTGACTGGTGCAACCAATGCCTGGCCCATTGTTCGTCAACAACATGGGAGCTGGACCTGAAGCGGGGCCGTCGTCTGGTCTCTTCAAAATGTCCACTCTTCCATTACGGACTACGGATACAATACGGAGTACTTCATCTGGCGAGTCCTCAACAACTTACTCCGCAGGTCTTGCTGTGCATGTGCAGGCCGTAGGCCCCAAGAGAAGAAGAAGAAGAGAAGAAGAAAGCCCAGGCCAGGCCAGACCAAGTCGTCCCCCCCCTTCACGGCCGCGCCTCCATTGTGAGTGGACGACGCATATGCGAAACAAGCCGTCGGGGCTAAATATAGTGCCTGCTGCAGGCTGAGGCTTGTCCGGCGCCAAACCACTGCACGAGCCACCCAATTAGATGCTGCTCCTGCGTGGGAGTGGCTCCCTCCCCCCTGTCCGCTAGCCGCAGGGTTTATATTTAACTCCCTCCTTCTTGCTATGGCCCATAAGGTACCTTGAAGTAGGCTGGCTCCTGGGTCGCCCTCGTCCGGCTCCCACTGGGTTGTCTGGGGACTCAACACCAGTTTGGCACTGTGCGAAACTCCATAGTCGCCCGCCTTGCCCTTGCTACATATATTATAACTTCAAGTTGTAGTACAAGTAATACAACTACAAGTAGGTTGGACCCCATGGTGGGCTCATTGCAACTTGATGGCTGATAATTGATCTATACTATCGACCACGGATGCGGGTTATTATTCGATCGCCTTCGATGTCTAATGAGCACAAGGGGAAATAAGCCTTCCGTACACAGTAGTCATTCATAGTACTTGTAAGAGCGCCTCCCTGACGATACCCCCAAGAGGCCCTTGTTCCCGTACTTAGCACGGAGTAGTGGATGACCGCAAACGTCCGACTGGATTTTTGTTGGCTTGATGACCTGCATTGCATACTCATAACGCCGTCTTCCTTCTTCCCAAGTCTTTACTCCGTAAGCAGATTGGTTCTCAAGATCGGTCTCGTCCCTCAGGAAAGTACAAACACAGCACAATGAATGGAGCCGTGATAGGGCGAATAGTGCGTGGCATCCCGGAACTTTCCCACCATGCTGGCTGGTTGTGAATGCAGGTATTATCCCCGCAGGGTACGGTGACACCGTGACAATGGGCGCAAGTCATCACGGGTGCAAGCTAGAATTCTCATCACATCAGAGTCCACAGGCCAACAGCCAATCGTTGAGTCTCCACAGTTTAGCGCAGGACGGAGTGCCTCCACGTCCCTGAGCCAGACAGTGCGAGAAACGATTATATGACAGAGTACTATCTTAAGACTCCAGCACACAAGGCCCTCTAAGCATACTTTTACAGTGGTCGTAGATTAACCCGTGAGAGAGTACACCTGACTCGGAATTGATAACCTAAGGTACACCCAGCACCACGGACTCACCCTTTAAACCCATGCGCCACATCCTCTCATGTGGCTCAGGCGGCGGCACTCAATGCCATGCGATGAACGGACCTGCCCACGTTTGACGGTGATACCGTGACACGGTTGTACGGAGTAACTTGGAGGTTACAACGCTGCCATCTGCACCCTGGATTCGCCATGGCTTCGGCGTCGCTGCCGAACGAGCAAACTAACAACTGCTACTACTCCATACTTGTACTCCGTGCACATGACTTTGGAATCTCCATCTCTCACTTTCCGTCAATCCGCAGGAGGCCAATTTCAGGATTGTTGCCACGAGCCGGCAAGGAACGCACGGGCTATACTATGCTAGGCACCGAGAAAAGCACCCGCTGCCTACTTCCTATTACTACTGGTAATAGTAATTACTGACATTGGAAGCTGATGAAGGAGCATTGTGCATGTGCGCATGACGTCGACCCGGGGGCACGGATTGAATCTTGTTACCCTGAATTTATCTACAATGTACGACGACGGCCAATTCGCGGCGGAGTGCCCTTGCCTCTCTGCACATCCTAATAATAAGCCAGGTATGGCTTCGCCTGATCTGCGGACAGCTTATATTTGACATACTGGAGGTACTCTTCTCACAGGGATAATGATCGACTTCGAGTCACCACGGATGCAGAGTCACGCCTTGGACATTTTTTACGATCTCTGCGTCACCACCTCTCGGTCTTTTTTTATCTTTGTCTTTTCGCTTCGTGGCACTTCACTTGAAATTCTTACTTGAATTTCTTCGACTTTGAAACCTCGTGGAAGCCGAGACCTCATGAGCCCTTACTTCCCCCGGCAATGGGCGACACACAACCACTCGCGCGTGAAATAGCCAGGGGTTGGGCGGACAGTTCGGATCACGAGGTGATTTCGGTCACTCTCAATATTCATATTTTGGTAGCCGGGAGCCCTATGCGATGCTACGAATAGAATCTCGGTCCCGTCAGTCTGTGCGCTACGTGTCACTCTGAGGCTCTGCTTCAGATGTATCGGAAAATCTGTGACAAGGCCACGCGTGTTTCAGACTGGCGCTGATACCCGGGCATTGGGCATCGCGGAACACGTCGAGATGCGAATGGCGAATGGCGGATGACACGACCGTATCCATATGTACATCTCATGAGCGCGCAAATGGGCCCGTGTCTCTCGCGGCGTCGTGGGCTCGTGGGCTCGTGGCACATAAGTCTCCATGGATGGGAAAGGCTGACGACGGAGCAGCAACATCACAATCATTTGGCCCCCTTTTCGTTCTTCTTTTTTCTCCCCAGTGAACGACGAGGATGTATCCCAGACTAAAGCAGGCCCTTGGGCTTCCTGATTCTGATAAGTTTAGCAGCCTAGCTTCCTGCATCGAACCCCGGGAAGCCCTAGCAGGGGAAGCTTTGCTAGCTCTACCATATATTACTCCGTACAGAGTACAACCTGTATCTGTATGTTGTTCTTCAGCAAACATGGATCGGGGAATAGAAATACTGATTAATTAGAGCGAAAAAGAAATCGGCCGCGCACAAGGACCCACAGGGCCGGCAAGGTCAGGGAGCGGTCTGGTCGTCGCTTTGTTTCAACTTTTGACTACCAACGTATGGCTGGCTGGTTCGTGAACTAGCCACCCCTGGATATTCTGGAGAATTCTGGAGATAGCGCGGTGCAACTCAGCAAGGTATATGGCCCGCTAATCGTCCCTGCAATCAAATCTTCTGGATGTGTTGTCATGATCTGGAAGACCTCAGAACTACTTGTATCTGTACACCCAGTAATACAAGTACAGGTACGGCTCAGACGTTCTATCAAGCGACGATGCAAGCCCGGTCTGCGTATCACGATGGGTCGCTGAAGGAAGGGGACGTGGTCTCGGCCAGAGGACTCCACGATTCGCAAAGTGCTTTTATGAGCGGCTCATGATCCACCCGCTGGTTCCACCGGAAGAGAGCACACACGTCAGGCTAAAGCACGAGATGCTTACGTACTTGTGGTGTGCTCCATCAATTGCTCTTCATATCCCGTACAGTCGTACAACGTGCCGAATTTACCTGCGTCCCACGCGCTGTTGAGCAAAAGCAAAGTGTGACTATCCACGCCATTGTTGACACGAAACACGCTTTAGCTGCAGGACAAGTGAGTTTGAAAATGCCCCTAATACCCGCGTGGCTGCTGTACCGCGAATAGCTATCCATTCGTGCTCAAGTTTTGCCGGCCCACGGGACGTTAGTGCTCGTCTTCCATGTTCGCTAGCCAAGAGCCAGAATAGCGCGAGTCGGCGGTCCACAAGCCCACTCATAAACGGCGTCTGATCTACGCAACAATACTTGTACTCCGTAATTACAGGTTGGCTTTCCGTCTACTCCGTAAGTTCCAAGTGCCGAGCAAGGTCAGACAAGATGACGAAAAGGCAGTTTCTTTTGCTTCTTCTCCATCCCACATGTACTCTGTACAATTATGTACAGACAGATGCTCGTCTTATCAAAACAAGTTGGTCTTTGCCAGTAGTGCTGGTCACGGACTACCACCTCGCAAGTAAGGCTTAGCCGTCGGCATTTCTTCCCATCAAAGTGAACAGCAGCAGCGAGAAGCGCAAAGCTGGGTCATCCTGAGCTATGGAGACAAGGGGTTTGTTGGTCTAGTGTTGGTCTGCAAGTACAAAAGTGAAGGGATGGAGGGCCACTGCGCCATATCATTCCACTTAAGCATTATAATGTCGCAGGCCCAGCTATCATATGCATTGGTCTACTCCGTATGTACGGAGTACCTAGCTTTCATATGCAGGAGTAGCGCGGCGCCGGTCGAATATCGTCAGTGTGATAATGGAGGAGGTTGGCGTCTACTCCATATGACCGCAGATCGGGGTGTTGTGAGCCCTACCTCACATTAGTACTAGACTAGTCGCTATTACTACTAGTCTAGTAGTTATAGTAATTAGTAGAAACTTGAGGTCTCCGCAGCCCACAGATATACATATGTATGAATGAACGAGTTGGGTGGATATAGAAGTACTTGCGTCCTTTCTTATCACTACATGCTTTTGTACATTGCCCTCGACCGGGGCGGAACACCAGCATCCCATACACAACCCATACTCACAGGAATCAATATAGACTGATGTGTGTGAAAATGTGCCTGGCACTTACACATCAGAAACGAAGCTTCTACAACTATCCTTACTCGCGCTAATTAGTGCTGGTATCCATAGTGTCGGGGGAGGATGCCGCATGCAGCGCGAACGTGGTAGGGCAAGGTAAGGTGAGATGGCTCCTGGCTCCGTAGTACCCGAGGTAGTATCCGTAGTACTACTAATACTAGATGAGAGCGTATAAGGGATGTTGTGTACTCGTACGAGCAGCCGGCGAGCGCACTAGAATAAGTAAGGGTGAATGAAGGGTGCAGCTCCCCCCCCCCCCCCCCCCCTGGCAGGACCCCAACCAGCGAGCAAGGTTGTGACCGTTAGGTGGACGCCGCAGACGATATAGCCAGGACTCAGGAGCCACCTAGCGAACTCGGACGCCTGCAAACAGCTTCATTGGGCACGGTTTGCGGAGTACTCGTAGCAGCAGCAGGAGCAGTAGTACTAGTAGTAATGTAGTTGTTGTAGCAGGAGTGACAATGGCAGGAGCAGCGACAGCTCCTCCTATTGCTGTATTCTCTACGAGGTACCTTGTCAACGCAAACTGCCAACCCTCAGGCTTCATTCCGAAGGCTTTTCTTCTTTCTTTCTTTCTTTCTTTCTTTTCCCTTTGGGCTTTGTGTGCTTCCTCCTTCTCTCTCTCTAAATTCGTAACCCTCGTTTTTTTTTTGTCTTGTTCTACTTCTTTCGCCGCATTTGGGTGTATCATCTCTAATCATCCTCTTGCCCATCCTTCGAGCTATCCCGCCCTGCATCTCGGCGCAGAGACACTGGACGACGGATCCCTCCCCGATTTGTCCTACTATCGATGAATTTTGCCAAAGTTGCCCGGCAATTCTGACACAAGAACGACACGAGGTCGATACAGAGACAGAATCGCAAGAAGAAGAAAGGAAAAGAAGGAGGGGGTCAAAAAGGAAACAATAGGCAGAGAGGAGTCAGAAACCCAGACCCCCGTCGAACGAATGTAGTGCTTCGCTCGAGCCTGCTAGCAGTGCCAGAGCCAGAAAGGACCATCGCGTTCGTGTTCCAAGCACGCATTGTGTCGCAATCTTGGGTATTGGTGCACCAGCTGCCTCAACGGTGCACACAATTGTCGCACAGAGACGGACAACGACCAGCAAGCCTCCTCTGTCTCAGACGCTACTTCTGCCTCCACCTCTACCACTACCGCCTCTGTCTCTGCCCCCTACGCCCACACCAATTACTGGGATGTTGTTGCTGGTGTCAGTGCTGGTGCTGCGAACATGACAACCGTAGCCCGAGACCAGCAAAGCCAGAGAGAGGGTTTCAGCATGGCAGGCCAGTGCCAGTCCACCTCGCTGTTTGCGACACTCGCGGGTGATAACAATCATGACACTACAGGCCCAGCACCAATGTTGGCGGCCGAGACATCTACATCCATATCCACATACAGACAACTTGAACTAGGGACCGCAACCGCAACTGCTGCCGCTCCCAGTGGTGTTGACAGCGCTAGTGCGACCGATAGCGCCCCTGTCCCACCTACCGGCTGGAACAACACCACCACCAAAGAACCCCCGGCGGCGGCGTCTCCTAGCCCCAGTGCCAGCGTCAGTGTCAGTGTCAGTGCAGATAACAATAACACTGGCAGCCTGCGGGCTCCTCTCACCACGACCGTCAGATCAAGAGACACCATTCTCTTCAGCCCAACCCAAACTCAAACTCATCCCAAAAATCACCTGCCCCCTTCCACCGACGATAATAGCGACTCGAATGTAAACAAATTCGCTCAAGGTGCAGCAGCAGCAACGACGACAACGACGACAGCAACAACAAAAGCGTCGGCCCGTCACCAAACTTCCCTGTCGGATCATCGTAACTCGGCCACCACCAATCCGCAATCCCCTCCTGGCGCCTCCCGATCCTCTGGCTCATTTTCGCGAGACTCGCAACACTCGCAATCAACCCATCATAAAAGTCGTCCTCATCGCACATCTTCGCAAACAAGTGTCCCGCTCGACTCGGCACCTGACACCGGCGCCGCATCAACCCTCCGGCAGGTCCTCGACACCAGCAGCCACCCGACAAACACGACGACTCGTCACGCGCAGGGCGATCCTCCTGCACCTGCAGCTGCGTTGTCCAACCCACTCTCCCCTTCGAGTCCTCCACATGGTTCCTCGACCAACGGGATCATAACATCCTCACCGCCGCCAGCCGCTCCATACGAACAACTCACGCGCTCTGCATCGTACCCCCAGGCATCGGCCACCCGCGATAATCTGGAGCCCAACTCCTCCCCGTCGGCGTTTGACGTCGCCGCCTCTACCGTCCGTCGCGCTCCCGCATCTCGAAGCTCTCTTGGTGTGGCCACCACAGATGGTCCCCCACTCTCGCTGAGGACGCAGCGCGCACAGCCCGCCGAGGGCTCTTGGAGTGCTGCGGCTTCTCCGACGGACGTATTATCTCCAAGGAGCTCATCGGGCTCGCAGGGTCAGCGGGAACTGCTGCTGCTCAAGTCGCTCTCGCACTCGAGCCCACCCGAGGAGAGGCGGGCTTCGACACATCGGCCGCCCGTGTCGTACAAACCACCAGCCAACGCGGCAAGCGCTCACTCAAACGGGTCGAATCCTGTTCGAGTCCCACCTATTCGATCTTTCCGCTCCTCCGGCTCTCGCAAGAGTCTAACTCTGGACATGAATTACTCCCCGCGTCAATATGACACGGGTGACGAGCCGAGCGATCCAAACTACGATCGCACCCTGCGTGCTCTCGAAGGAAGGCAGATCCAAGACATGCTTCAAATGACCTCACCCACCTCAGCCCGCCACGAGGGTCGCGAAGCTGATGATGGGGGAGATGTCTTTCTCAGAATCGCTCGCGAAGAAGGTGCCCGTCGTGCAGCCAATGAGATCGGCCAGGATGAGACGCAAAGTTCAGTGGTAAGTCTCAAAATCTCCCCATGTCTCCATACATTTGTCTCAGCAAGTAATACATGGTTTGCCATGTGTTCCTCACATGGAGGGGTTGTTTTTTTTTTGTTTTTTTTTTCTTATTCCCTCATCTTCACTTTTGCAAGTGTCTCATTTTCGTTTAAAAGAAGAAGAAAAAAAGAGAATTACTTTCCGCTGACTTGACCCTCCTAGTCTCGCGTTTATCGCTCGCACCGCCGTCCCTTGTCAACTCACGTTGCTTCTTATCAGCCAAAATCGCCGCCATCCATCGTCCGCCGGCTATCAGACCAACAAGATAACGGCCGATCCTCCCGGATTGATGACGATAGAGCAAGCGAAATAACACGGTCCCTGACTCAAAGGGTCTACTCGAGGGACCAGAAGGCCGCTTCCGCTCATCCTGGTGACGACTTCAATCGCGCCCGTAACGGAGGCAGCGCTCTACGACCCTCCCCGTTGACGCCTCGATCGCTGGCTTACCCAGAATCTAACACTGAATATTCCCACCACGCCCGTCGACGCTCATCTGTCACGGATCACAACACAACGACCCCAGCACGAACATCGACTTACAAGTCCGGTGGTTCAGGATACACATATGGCAAGTCGTACAACTCATCGCCACTCGTTCGGTCCTTTGATCTCAGCGGCCAGCAACACGCTGAAAATGCGCATGGGGTTGAAGGGACTGAATCGACTGCCTCCACGAATGCACCTTCTACCGTGTGGGACGAGCTGGACGACTTGAAATCTCGAATCCACCGATTGGAGCTCACAGGCAAGCTACCGGCGACATCGGCAGCTGCGGTGTCCAGAGTCTCCGACGAGCGACCACCGACGGCAACCACAACGGTGACCACCATGTCCTCGTCGCCGAAACGATCAGGTGGCGGTGTGCAGAATACTGAAGGAGCCAGCACTGTGTCCTCGCAGAAAGAGGCATACCCAATCTTACATTCAGCCCTGTCCAAGTCCAAGCCGTTCCTGGGCCAGGACATCTTTGGGGCGCTGGAAGCCGCCGCACTTGATGCCATATCACTAGCGAACATGATGGGTCAGCCTGGGCAGCCGGGCCCTATTTCCAGCGGGGCCAGCACGATCGGCTCCAGCACCACGATCACGGATCGCCAGCTTCGGAGGAAAGCAGACAGTGTTTGTCGCAGTTTGACAGAGCTCTGTGTTGCTCTGGGTGAGAATAGTGCCCCTGCCAAGCCAGTGCAACACGGCCATGCACAAAAGTCGTCTCAGGGTCAGAGTTTGGGTCAAGGCCAGACCTACACCAAGATCCAGACGCCATCGCAGACACCAACGCAAGCTCAATTGCCTCCACAGCAACCATCTCAATCCGTCGATGGGCCCTCGACACCCACCATCAACAAAACCTTCAGTGGCCATTCGAGAAGAGCCAGCGCCAACATTGAACATACATTGCCAAAGCCGCTTACTAGTCCTAGCCGGGCGTTGTCCAAATTCGAGGAGCGCAGGAATACGATCCTGAATGGCAGCGCTTTGCCTAGCCCCCGAGCCGTTGGATCAACCCCCACAACCCCACAGGACGCCGCCAGTCGCAGATCATCGCTCATGATCTCGCGCACGCGGCGAGCCGTCACTGAAGAGCCTGAAGAGGCCACTGGTAGGAAGTCCTCCTTATTGCTGAGGTCGCGGCGTGGGGGCACAGAAGAGCCAGAGGAAGGTCGCCAGACATCCATACTCCGAGGTCGTCGCGGTACCAACGGGGAGGCTGATGAGGAAGCGAGGTACAGTGCCCCGTCCAGAGCCTACACAGAGGTCAATGCGACCAGAGGCCCTGCTCGTGAATACACTGAAGTGGCCGCATCGGCGAGGATTCCCACGCGTGAGTACGCTCCACAGGCTCAGTATCAAAGTCAAGAGCCGAGCCCCCAACAGACGTCGGCGCTGCCTCGACGGCGGTTCGTGTCCACGAACAACCCGGCTTCACGTCTCGCGATGCCGTCCACACCGAGCTCGTTGCCTACAAGCGCCTTGCCCGCCAAGAAGTACCTTGACAGGTCGGCAACTCTGTCAGAGCGTGATACAAGCGATCAGCCAATGAGGTCGGTTGAGGATCGCCCGCAAAGATACCGCTCCATTGGCCCAGGCATGTCCCTCAATCGCAGCGGCAGCCTGAGCGCTAGACGCCAAAACCGGGACAGCACCATGGCCAATGGATCCACCGCCGCGTTAGCAGGCGGTTATCGCTAAATGTCAACGATTAATTAAGCCCATTACGACTGTACAAATATTGTTCTCCAGCCACTTGTTTTTACTTTTGCTGGCGTTTCATATATGTTTTTTTTCTTGTCCTTTTCTCTCACACAACATTCTATCACGCAGTATTTAGGGATAGCGTGACGTGCTTTTGCACTGTTTGACTTTTTAATGAATCACGAGGGTTGGTTGTCTCCCTAGTTTTCGCTGGAGTCGAACTAGAGGACTCATTTGGCTCCCACACATTTGATTCCGATGAACGGTTCTCAATCAAGGAAAGAGGTATACAAAAGTTTGGCGTGGAATGGTTTCCTTTGACGCATGAGAAGGGAGTCCTCCAACTTGCCCTGCGCTTGGCGCAGAATTGGCTTCACGGCGGCCGTGATCTTACAAATAGCCTACCCAGTACTGAGAATAAATGTACCATATCGCTTGGTGGCCGCGGAGCCACTGTTTGATTCACCAACCATGTTATTCATATCTACCATCCTGACCCCTCGTGATGCAAAGCCGCCTTAAAACTTGTCCTGAGCCATTGTGATCAATTGGTCGAGTTAGTAAGGTAGTGCGAGAGCTGCGTTTAGTGGGCGGCGCACACCCACACAGTACACTCTATGGCGTGAGTCAGCGCCTTCACCTTTTGATCACTTACCCTACATCTGGATACTCTCAAACGTAAAGGAGCTACTACTCCTCGACTTTTCTCTACGGAACTGTTCACTTTCCATCTACTCTCTTGCCATTGTTTCTCTCAAATTTCACTTGGTTGAGACAGAGCTCCTTGTCCCGCGCAAGTCTGTGTCTGGTTGTCATTCAATTTATACTTGTCCCCTTGTTGAGCGCATTATCTTTGTTGTCTACAAAAACTTGAGAAAAACGACACACAACATTGTCAAATTGGGCGAGCCAAACATACCATGGAGGACTCACAAAGAAACGACCAAGACACTGTCAGGTCTGCTCACCAGGCCGCGGAAGAAAAAGTCGACAAACGGGAAACTGCAGGGAAGAATCGACGCGGTGGACGTGGTGGACGAGGCAGCGGCAGCAGCAGCAACCTGTCTCGCGAGGTGCAAGTATCCAAAGCCTTGTCGCGGCTACTTCGCCACCAGGCCGAGAACGCGGGTATCAAGCTCGACGAGGAGGGCTTCGCCCCGCTGGACAAGGTCCTCGCATGGGGACCGCTCAAGTCACTGCGGGTCACGCTGGCAGATGTGCGGGAGAGCGTGGGGTCGAACGACAAGCAGCGGTTTGCACTGAAGCTAAAGGACACCGCCGACGAGGGCAGCGCGGATGCGGCTGCTGACTATCTCATCCGGGCGAATCAGGGCCACTCCATCAAGCTGGAGTCGTCATCGCTGCTCGTGCCGCTGACGGCGGAGGGGGGCAACATACCACCCCGGGTGCTGCACGGGACGTACTATGCGTTCTGGCCGGCGATTGTGGAGGCGGGCGGGCTGAGGCCCATGGGGAGGAACCACGTGCACTGCTCCAGGGGCACGCCGGAGGAGGGCGTCGTGAGCGGGATGAGGAAGGACGCGGAGCTGCTGATCGAGGTGGATGTGGAGAGAAGCATCAGGGAGGACGGGCTGAAATGGTGGATGAGCGAGAATGAGGTTATTCTGACGGAAGGCGGGGAGGGAGGCCTGGTGAGCTCGCGGTTCTTCAAGCAGGTCGTCGGGAGGAAGGGCGAGGTTGGGAAGCTGTGGGAGGAAGGGGAGCGGGTTGCAAATTTGCCAGAGGGGTTGAAGATCAGAGTGCCGCATGGCAAGGGGTCTCGAGGCGGTGGAAGGGGAGGAAGAAGGCCGGACAGAGGGGGGCGAGGATCGTGAAGCTGTATTGTACGCTGAAGCAATAGAGAAGCAGGGGGCGAGGGCCAATGCGACCAATTCATGAGAGAGACGAGCCATGGTCATTACTAGTATACTATCTAAAATGATATCTTCCAGAACATCATATGCAGTGGGACTGTATTCTTCCCAACTTCACGCGTCCATCGTCGACGAGAATTGTTCCTCTCCAACGATCTTCTTGATCATATCGTGCCGGTTGTCCAGCTCCTTTTGCATCCACGCGAGGACCTGCTGTGCAATTTCAATCTTGGCCTCAGACTTGCCCAGGATGCCGCGAACGATGCCCACATTCTCAGGCACCTTGGTCCCTATGCGAAACTCGGCCTGCCCGCGGTACAGGTCCGCGGAGAACTCGGTGCCGTCCTCGCGAACCACGTTGTATCTTGGTTGATCCATGCCCAGGCGCCTGGCCTTGCGCGCGACGCACTCAAAGATGGACGGATTCTCGGTGCTGCTCTCCGAAGACGAGCCGTTCTTTCCCCCCGGGGATGCGCTTCCGCGCTGCTGCCCAAGACTGGAGGGTGACCGGAGGTGGTGATCGGCATCTAGTCTGGCTCTCTTGGCCTCTGGTATCCCAAGCGAGGAGGTGGTCGTGGTGATCTGGGCGGTGGTGACACTGGAGGTAGGGGCTGCCGATGGAGTAGACGACCTTTGCTGGATGAAAGCCATGGCCTGCTGTGCGGCGAATTGCTTTGCCATCTATTTTTTCCGGTTTAGTGATCTCTGTTCTAATTTCCCTGTCTCTTCTCACCACCATCTCTCTGTTGGGGCTTGCTGACCTTCTTAACCTTGAAAGCAGGAGGCTCTTCTCCTTGCTGGTAGCCGTAACCTTCGCGGGGGAAGCGACCTTGGATGGAGCTGAGGGTGCAGAAGATGCGCCATCGGGTTTCCTTCAGACCATTCACGTTGATGACCACACTTTCTGATGTGAAATCAGGATGGTCTAGCTGATTGCCCTGGACATGTCCTAATGAAAAAGGGCAAGCAAGAGATGGTCAGATTAGTTCTCTGAAACTTGGACTTGTATGAAAGACCATGCAGGAAAACAGACAAACAGACAGACAGACAGGTAGATAGACAGACGGACAGACAGACGGACAGACAGACGGACAGACAGACGCCTGCGGGCCACTCAAATGGAAGGGAGCGCGGGCTCAGAGGGGAGCAAACAATACGATTGGGCCAACATACTCAGCAGCACGCTCACATGGTCGACATCGCCAACATCCGGCTCTGGTATGACGGGCACCAATTCGGCGATGGCCTTGAGCTCTCGCGGGGAGAGAGGAGCCGGGCGGCCATTCTCACGCTCCCAGGCCTGCTTCTCGTCGATCCAAACCCGCAGACGATCCCAGGGCGCCGCTTGGGTGGCGGATCCAGCGGGCTCGGAGCTCATGGCTCTTCTTCTTCTTCTTCTTTTTCCTTTTTGTTTGCTCGATCCTTTGGCAATGATTTCCCGCTTTCTACTCTGTCGTGTGCGAGTGATGGAGATGTTGGTCGCACAGGGTGGAGGTATCAAAGGCGGGTGGTGATGGAGGAGAGACTTGAAGCCTCATGATATTGGCACCTGAGGCGCCTCTCAGTATATCTAACTGCAACAAGTGACCGGATGAGAACCCTCCCCACCGTTTCCTTCAAGCTGTTTGCCAGTGATTCTTGGTTGGCGGGGGAAGTGAATGCAATGGATGACGGAAGAAGGTGAGGAAGAGGGGGGGGGGGGGGGGGGAGAGAGAGTGGAAGTGGAAGGCACAAGGCGTTTTTGTGAGGGAGAGCAAGCCGCCGCTCAGGCATACACGCAGAGATCGAGTGTGTTGGCTGGTTAGCAGTGGTGGTGGTGACAGGTAAACTAGGCGTAGGTTCGGTGCTGAACCAGTAGACTAGATACCAACAGGCAAAAACGAGGCATGCAAAAATGCAGTACTAAGTACTGAGTAGTATATTTGCTGCAAGTTCGAGGTGCGAAGGTGTAGGAGCGACGGCTCTGAATGGTGGATCGGGTCGGCCGGTGGGAAGTGATGCTGCCTGCCGGTACGCTTTGATTGGAGTGAGTACAACATTGCTGCTGCAGTCTTGGGATTGAAAGTACGAAGAAAAAAGAAAGAAAGAAAGAAAGAAAGGAAGAAGTAGAACACGAACGAGCAAGAAACAACACGGAAAAGGCAGAAGTAGCACTACTAGTACTACCACGACTGTGAGTGGTGATGCCTCGTTCATGTACTCGTTCTACTAACTCATGTATTGAAATGGACAGCCCAAATACCTTGTAATACCTTGTCTTGTTCACGGAATTCTTCGTCAATCAAAATAAAGATGCAGCACTTCTATCCGCAATGTCGAATAAGAAGCTCAGCTTTGCAATAATGCCATTCATGTAGTTTCATTATACAAACGCTACGCTATGCCTCTGGTACCAACTTCTATACGTCTTCATTCCCCGTGGAAAGCGACTTCGTCACCCGTCTCACATGTCAAAGAAGCCTTCTCCGTCGTCCTCATCTTCGCTCTGCTGGGCCGCCTGCTTGTTTTGATGCATGAGTCGTCTGCGCTCCCTGCGATTCATCTGCGGTGCCTGGTCCTTGCTCTTCGTTTGCGCAGCAGATGCCGCCGGTCGTCCGGCATTGTTTCTTGATTGGCTCTCCGACTTTTGCGCTTGAGCCGGTTTCCGAACAGGATGTGTCGGTTGCTGCTTGACAGTGCGCTTGGCCACCTTGGACTCTCCGTTGTCCGGTGACCTACGCTCCCGCAGTTGCTTCAGGGCCCGAGGGCCTTCCTCCATAGCCTTCTCTATCGTTTCCCACATTGGCGGTCTTTCGGACTCGGGAGACGTCCCCTTCGCCGCGGACGGCTCATCGTCTTTGTCTCTCGATGCTTTCGGCTTGACGTACAGGCTGATGTAGGGCTCGGCGTGTGGATGGTGTAGGGCGTATGCCTCGTCAACCTGGGCCACGTGGAGCTCGCGCCGGAGCTGCTCCTTCTCCTCGGGATCGGTGGATTTCTCAATCTTGGTCTGAAGCTGCTTCGCCAATCGCATCGCCTTTTTCCGCTCTGGGTCACAAAAGGTCAGCCTAATGTCCATCCATGAAGGAACACACAAAAGAAGAAAAAAAAAAGCAATATTCTGCCACAACGGATGCTAATCGTACCGAAGAACCGTACCATATGGTACTTGCTGATCATGGCGCTCCGCCTCTTCTGGAACGTCCTCTCGGCCACCGTTGACTTGTGCGCGGCGAGTTCCCTCTCGAGGTCGTTGCGCACATCCGCCGGGACCTCTTGATTCCTCTTCAGGAGTCTTTCTATCGCTCGCGCCCTCTTCTTGGCGTACTCGGAGCTTCCCTCCTTAGCCTTGCCCTTGCCCTTGCCGTGGCCGTGGCCGTTCGGTTTCCTCTTTTTGCTGGAGGGTGGGAGGCCGTGGTCGCCTGGGGCGTCGGTCAAGTCACGCTCGTGATGGTCGTTGTCGACATCGTCGTGTAGTCGCTTGGTGGCCATGATGTGGGACGAGCCGTTGTTGACACCCCCAAAACGAGGCGGTGCTTTGATCCAGGCGTACTAGATAATAGGGTTCTTTGTAGGAAGAAACGATCGATGGCTTCAAGTCGGAACTTCAAGTTCCTACGTTTTTTTTTTGGTGGGGTCCGACATGGGCGGCAGCCTTTTTTGAGTTGCACGAGTACAGGTGTCCCCATAACGGGTTTAGCGTGGTTGAACTTCAGTTCGGGGTGCAGGTACGGAGTAATGCGTGCTGGCTCCCAGGAACGACCAATCATTAGCGGGGAATTGCTAGCAGCACTGAGGTCAGTCCCCCACCACCGCCACTACTACTACCTTGCACCACTGGCAGTAGCTAGAACCAGTCTACCACTACTAATAGTACTACTGTACTACCACTCACTCACCATCGTTGCTTAGAGCTATCACGATGAGACTACCACCGAGCCGAGCGGCTCAGAACTGTGCATGATAGTCGGAAGAGCACATAAAGGGAGCTTGCAATTGACGGATCATTGACCCATGGCATCCGTTCCCGGTTGATCATTCGGCACATTTCTCTGCGTCGACCACATCAGCTTGCCTGGAACAACTTGAGGATACCACGCGGATAGACTCTAACCTTGACTTTTCATTTTCATCTTCTCACACGAGAGCCATGGATCGGCCGGAACCCGGACTGGTCAAGTGGTCGCCACACTCGTCCGTGGACAGCTTCGTTCACATCAACCTGCAGCATCGCGTCGTTCAGCTGTACGAGCCCACAGGCCATGCCCGCAACGGCCGCTTTGACTACGACAAGGTCGGCCGCCACGATGACTTCCCTCCGCTCACCACCTACGACTGGTCCCCCTCCAATCCGGGGTTTCTGGCCGTAGGCACGGGCACCGGCGTCGTCAACCTGCTGCGCATAGACGACGGCTCCAACGCCTTTGTCGAGCTCGGCCTGAAGATGCAGCGGACGTGTCAGGCCGTCGCCTTCAACACCACCGGCCTTCTCGCCGTCGGGCTAGATCGAGTCCGCATGGACCAGAGCCTGCAAATTTGGGACGTCAATCGCTTATCGTCGCTTGGAAAAGGGGAAACAAAGGACTCCCTCCAGGGCCTGCCAGGGCTCACGGAACCCAAGTACAGGCTCGAACCAAGTGTCTCCATCTCAAGCATCAAGTTCTTTGAGGATAGCCCGCAGACACTCGTGGCGGGCATAAAAGCGCAAGGTCTCAGGATTCACGACCTTCGAGGTAGGAATCCCGTGCAATGTGCCTTGACACCCACCTGGCTGCGTCTCAGAACACAAAACACAATTCAAACTGTCCTTGGAGCTTTAGCTAACTGGTATCCGGATCTCTCCAGACCCTCAGAGCATCGTTCTCTTCCAGACTAAATGTAACAACAATCTCACAATAGACTACGCCGACCAGAACTTCTTTGCGTCCTCTGCGCTGGATCATGCCGGTGTCATGATCTGGGACCGCCGTGCGACGTCCCGGCCTGTGGCCTCTCACACGTACCTGCAGGCAGTAGAGGAGGATGAGCTTCCATGGGGTGGCGCACTGCGTCTTGACAAGGTCATCGAGACCGACTCGGATCCCTCCCTGACTGATGGGAAGCATTCGCTGATCCGTTCTCTGCGTTACTGTCGCGACCACAGGGGTCTGCTCGCCCTGCTTTCTCGCACGGGACAGCTGAGGGTGTTGGAGACAAAGAGAGAAAGACCATCGGCCAGCGCCGCGCTGTCTGAAAGTCCAGAGCTTCTGCAGGTTAGGAAATCGCATGAGATGGACGCGTTCTACTCCGAGGCATCGAGGAAGAATAGCCGCATCGTATCCTTCGACTGGGTCACGCTCGGATCACCCGTCATGCGCCCAAGGCTGCTTGTTCTGCGTGCCAACGGCAGCTTCGACATACTCGAGCAGCCTTCTCAGACATCTGACCATGTCTTCAAACTTACGCCGTGGCAATCACCCCATAGAGGGTTAGAAGGTTTGGTTTCACTAAACCCCCCTCCCCCCGGACCTCCGCTAATCCTACCTTAACAGAGGGAACTCCTTATCTTGGTATGATGCAATTTGAGTCATCTCAGGCACCGGGAATCTTGGGTCCCTTGCTGGTGGAGAAGGCCCTTTCTGATATACCTGTCTTTGGCCCGGATCATATTGACATCGCGGCCACGGTGGAGGAAGCTTTGAGACGCGGCTCGGAACATCCACCGACCACGGTGATAACTAACGCCATCGACGCGCCCCTGCCAGATTCATTCCACTCCGCATCTACCGTTTCTGGAAAACTTCGTTCGTTGCGCACCTTTGTCCGTGAGCAGCTGGAATACTCCGATAAGCTTGACGCTTTGCATTCGCAGATCAAGGCGCTCAAGGATGGCGTGGACGAGATTGCTATCGCGTCGGACGGGATCGGCTCATGTCGAGAGCTTCACGAAACCCTTCTGAGTACCTTGATTGAGACACCAGGGCTTCCTTCCGAGGCACAGAGCATTGTAGATCATACTATGCTGCTGAGAGCAAAGGAAAAGTATCTTTTTGATGCTGCTACCAACCGAAACGTTGTGAGCGACGATCCCTGGACGCGCTTCGCCTGGGACTGGATAGCCGGTGAGTTTCTTTCTTGCTTTCTTCCGTTCCTTTTTGTTCTTGTTTTCTTTCCCTCACTGCAGGAGCCGGAGATGTATCTTTGCTAACTACTCCAGACGCCGAGCATGCCGCTGATGAAGGGGGCATGATCATGTCGAATATAGATCTAAGCTATATCGGCATTCATTCCATCTGGACGAATGATTTAGGTACATTTTGTATGAGTAAGATAATCGGGGTTACTTGATGCTGACTTTGCTAGGGAGAAATGCTACTTCGCGTCTAGTAGGGACGACAACGTTGCCAGATCCGTCACAGTGGGAGCGAGCTATTGGCACATATTGCAAGAAGCGATACTTGCCCAAGTTCGACGGCGTCCAAACGAAAAAGCCCCATCATCGTCAGCTATGTCTAGAGATTTGCGGCTGGGGAGACATGCAAAAGCATGATCCAACAGGAGCCGATTCTGAGGTCGACCCTGAATATCCGGCGACTATTCACACCACTGCAGCTTCGCGAGCGCTGTTTCGAGGGGACACGAAACAAGCCATTCAGATCCTGAAAAGAGCCAGCACGGCTCATCCGGAGCTGCTGTTTGTATCTCTAGCCCTCCAGCTCATGGGCCGCGGTGACAAGAGACAGACCAAGGAGAAACTTGACATTGATGAGGCTGTAGCTTCCGGAACGGATCCCTACCTGCAGGCCATCTCATCCCTCATTGCCACCGGAAACTGGAACTCGATCGCCAATCAGCGCTCCCTGCCTCTCTCCGATCGCGCCTTTGTGGCTGTCCGCAACTTTAGCGATGATCAGCTCACCACGTGGCTGCAGGAGCAGGTCTCCCATTCCGTGGAGCATGGCGATATCGAGGGCATCGTCCTTACGGGCATCACAGATACCATGGTCGACATCTTTGCCCGATACATACAAAAGTTCCATGACGTACAGACCGCCACCCTCGTCCTGTCCATCTGCTACCCTCGCTATATTGATGACATTCGGTGCGGCGCATGGCGGAGGGCATATCGCTCCCACTTGCAACGCCACAAGCTCTTCTTTCATCGCACCAAATTCGACGTCGAGTCCACCAAACGCTCCAAACGAGACGGCATTCCGGCCCTCAAGCCACCCTCCCGCCAGATTGCCCTCCGATGCGTGTACTGCGATGCAGAGACCTCTTTAGCCAACCAGCACGGCGCGCCGCCAGCAGCAGCCGCCGCCGCCGCCTCCTCCTCCTCCGCCATAGAGTCACGCAATCCGCTGCTCTCTACGAGCATCAGCGCCGGCGTCAGCTGTCCCAATTGTGGGAGGCACTTGCCTCGCTGCGTAGTCTGTCTCGAGGTCGTCGGCGTGCCAAGGTCGGACCGGCCCGAGGAGAGGGAGGAGACCAAGATGGCCGGGAGGTTCCCGACCTTCTGTCTGCGTTGTGACCATGTGCTTCATCTCGACCATGCTAGGCAGTGGTTTGCTCGTCATGCAGAATGTCCGGTGCCCGAATGTCGGTGTCGCTGTAATTTCACAGCTAACCCGGAATTGAGCTACCATTAAAGAAAGAAAGAAAGGAAAAAAAAAGGCATAGTCGTGGGACCAAGGCATCAGGGCGTAGCATCTCAATCTCTGGGCGCACAAGGTAGAAGAAGGGGGGTTGATTGTCATGATTTACGTACTACAACTAGGTAGACTAGTAAGCAGCGGTTCTCTTTCAATAACGACACAAGGTCCACTTTGGTTTTACCATTTGTAAATCTTTCTTTTTACTACTGTTACCGATACTGAACGATCTCTGGAGTGTTACTAGTTTTTAAGGTATCTTGACGCGTAATTAAAAGAGAAGCCTTCTTCCTCCTGTGTCTCTCTCTCTCCCTCTCTCCACGCTCCTCCCTCCATCTCTTTGTGGCCCAGCCTCGCTCCGTAACGAGGATGTTCATTGGGGGGCGCAAAAGGATGGAAACATAATATGTATAGAAAGTAACACCGGAACCCCCCCACCCACTTCCTGTAATAATGCTGTGCTCGTTAAGACTCAAAAGGAAATTTCAAAAGCAATAGTACTCGGGTTCCTCTCTTGTGTCGTGTAAGAAAGGAGCAATGGTAAGGGGAAGAAAAAAAACAACTCCTGATCTAGTGATGCGTTACCCAGTCTCTCGTTATCCCAACTGCAATGGGGCCCAGTCAACCTTGTCCCGTGCAGGGGTCTTCATGGCAGTACGTGCCTCCAAAAAAATATATCATGAATCTTGTAACCACGGGTGCTCAATCACTTTCTCAATGTCGTATCGCTGGCTGACGTCCCGGTCGAGCATGGAGCGGATCAAGTCGATGCTCTCCTCGCTCAAAATGAAGGGGATGCGTAGGTCGCGGTCCATAATCTCGTCGATGCTGTAAAAGGGGTTCTCTTTGTAGATGATGGTGTAAAGAAGGATTCCAAGCGCCCACACGTCTTGCTCTTTACCACCATACGGTTTACCAGCCAAGACTTCGGGAGCGGCGTAATCTGAGGTCACTGTCAGCAGGCCCGCTTTCTTCCATCTACGCAAGTAACACCCATGAACATCAACTTACCAATGGTGCCCACAAAAACGTCAAAGGGCCCGCTCTTGATATACGCTGCGCTTCCAAAGTCGATCAGCTTGATGTTTCCTTCCCCATCAAGGATGACATTCTCGTCTTTAATGTCTCGATGGACAACGTGGGCTTTGGTGTGCAAGAAATGGATCGCCTGGGCGACTTGCTTAAAGATGCTCCGGCACTCTGACTCGTCCATGTTTGTCCGAAGCTCAATATAGTCGAACAAGTCCATGCCGGGCAGACCATGGGGTTTCATCTCAATGTAGTAGTTGACGTCGTCCTCAAAAAAACCCTCCATTTCGACAATGTTGGGATGCCGGAACTCTGGACGCCTCAAATAGTCAAGCACGTGGATTTCGAGGGGGACAGTGCCTAGCTTGCGGTCCCGCGTCCAGGTATCAACTAGAATCCGGCGCTTCGTGACATACTTGAGGACCACCTTTTCGCCGCTTGGCTTATGACGAGCAAGCTTGACCTGCCCATAGGCCCCCTGGCCCATATCCTCGAGAATGGCGTAGTCACTGATGGTTTTCTTTACGGGAGTCTCGGCCTTGGCAGGGGAAGCCTTCTCTGTCACCTTTGGCGGGGGCGATTTCTGGCCGGTCAACTTGGCGGCAGCGTTCAGGGCTGCATCTTTGATCTGTCTTGGAATCAGGGATGTCCGGGGTGTCTGCTGCGGCTGCTGCGGCTGCTGCTGCCGCCGCTGCTTGGGCTGTTCGTCATCAGAGGGCACTTCACCAGGTGTTTGTAACGGCGGTGTTTGTCCGGGCGAAGGCTGGTGCAGTGGCGAGGATACATCGAGGTCGTTGTGTGCGTCTACGATGGGCAGTGGCTGCTCAGAATGCAGGTGACGCGAGTAGGTGATCCATAGGGCAAACACCATTTCCGACTGGTGGACTACAAACGTCTCATCGCCCTTATGGGGGGCACTGTCTTCATCACTTCCCTCGATTACAGTTTCATCCGCGACATTGCTCTGCTTCTCGCTCTTGACAACTCGCATCTGGACGTCGATTTTGAGGTCTGACCCATCGCGGTGTTTGGCAGAGATACCATCCGGCTTCATGAAAACGTCAGAGACATCTGGCCGATGCTCTTTGATGGCTAGCATGCCGGCTGCTCTGCGGAAACTATCCTCGGGGATTACCATGCCGTCCAGAAGCTCTAAGCCTTCACCATCCGTGAGCATCCTGAGAATCTTGTCAAACCCAGGTATCAGGGCGTTGATGGACATGCCGTCCGGTTTCTCAAAACCAAACAGGGCTCCGCAAAACACGGAATTGGAGCTGCGGATGTGCAGAGTGGAAGGGTCGAGAACAATCATGCCGGCAATGTGGGGGAAAGAGGATAAGCGTAGCTCGAGCTTTCCTCGCACTTGTTCGATAGTGCAAGGTATGTTGACCTGCTGCAGATTTGGGCAGGTGAAGAATTTGCGCCGTCTGATCTGAGCGAAATCAATCTCGCCCGTGTTGGGGTCGATGCCCTGTCGAGGAAGTCGAGGGATGAGCGCCTTGACGTCTGATCCAGGTGGTACAGAGTCGACGCCCCATATGGCCTTCGCATCTCCTGAAATGCTCTTGACGATGCCGTCCTCATCGATGTCAATGTATGCAGTATCTTCATGGATCTCTTCCAGGACCCAGATGAGGCCAACTCTCTTCTCCTTCACCCACAGACTAGCTGATCCCGTCGCACCGTTTCTCTTCTGGATTGGGACAACGTCACCACACAGCAAGACGCCCCGAGACCGGGCACTGCGGTGTCGGGCGCTGCCGCGAGTTTTGGGATGACTTGGATCGCCACTGTGCACCGTCTGCGAGCGCCGTTCAGGATACTGTGACGGCTGGTTCCGAGAGTTGGGTTTGCTCAGGAGCTGAGCTGTGATGCCGGAACGACCGCCGAGCAGCGCCGAAGCAGCCGACGAAGCTGGGCTCTGCTGGGGCGCATCTGGTCTGCCGTCGTCGAACTCCTCATCACCATTGCACAGGAGCTTGCGCTCTAGCCATGCCCGCCGCTCTTCCTGGACAACCTCGAGGATCCCGGTTTTACGAACCTCGGCTTTGGTGACCCCGAAGACGAGGCAGGCAAGGTCATTGGCCGCGATGATCGTCCACGGGGGCTTGGACTCCGTGGTGAAGATGGCTTGAGCTGCGGGTACCCATCTGTTGGTATGGCCGTGCACAGATGGACCCAGAGCGCTGGGGAAGTTTGCAGAACCAGACGTAGACGGGGTCAAAGTGGGCGAAGTAACACCATCTTGGTACCAGGGCTGCGCCATGGTATCCATCAGCTTATCCTCCATGGTCATCTGCATCGTATCTGTCAGGGTGCGCTTCAAGCTCGTGGGTCTCGTTGCTGGCGGCGAAGTCGTATCTGTCGTTCCACTTTCGTTGGTGGGCGTCCTGCTTGAATCCTGAGAATCGGGCGCCGGTTCGGAGGGTTTCGATATGCTGGGTTGGGGAGATTCTGCCTTGTTGAAGTGCACATGTTGGAACTTTGGAGGTGGCGGCGGTACGCTGGTGTCTATACTTGTCGGCGACGCCTCAGTGGCACCGATGGGCTCTGGACTCGAGCTCCGGGGGAAGAATTGCTTCTCGAATATGTTCTCTCCGGACATGTTGGGAGGACCGGTGAGAGGAGCAGGTTCGATAGAGGAGCTGGGGTTTGGCAGGTTGCCTGCTCCGATTAGTTGAGCGCGCGCCAACAATTCCAACATGTGCTGGGATTCGACATCTCCGGTCACCCGTGCCTGAGCGCTCGCGAGTCCGGCCTCGGAAGACGTCATGGGCCAGCCTATCCGTTCTTTCATGAATTCCAGGGATCGCTTGAGGACATTCTGGCGGTTATGTATCAGGTCTTCGGACTGGTGGGCGAATGAAAAAGAGTGGAGTGACTCGGAGGGAAAGCGAGACAGATCCTCGGAGAAACTTGGTGATGCAGGGCCGCTGGACAAGGGCATGGTGCCGGTGTGCGAGAGGACGGCGGTCAGGGAGGGCGTACGGGAGAGGGCGACAACGGAAGGGCTTCGTGAGGAGGCATTCGAGCTTGGGATGGTGGGATTCCGGGACGGCGGCTGTTGCTGTCGTATACGATGTAGACCAGATAAGCCGAGCCCATGCTCATGCTCGGCCATCAGGGAGGTGGTTCTGCATAGATAAAAAAGATGAATTTCAAGTCAGCCACAAAGTCTCAGATCAACCGCGTCGAGGCTGTGCCGTCCCGTTTCCATATCAGGGACCCTGGCAGGGCGTGACAAAAGCAACAAACAAAATTGAGAGGGCTCGACCAACCTCGTGAGTCCATCACGCTCGCCAGGCGTGGGTGGCGTGGCATCAAAAGACATTCTGAGGCGGCTTCGATCCGCGGGGTCAGCTGAGGTGGGCAGGTTTCCTGTGCTGCGATTCTTAGGGAGCGACAGCGGCTGCAGCAGCTTTCCACGCCCGCGCTCCTCGCCCTGTGAGTTACTATCGGCGCCTGCAAAGGAGAAGAGAAGGAAGGAGAGTTAGTTGTGTTTGACCAGGAGCATTTGTAGAGGCGCTGGAGGAGAGGTGGTGTGCCAACCATGGTTGTTCTCATGTCCACCATGATGCGTCTGGGGCATAGTGGGAGGCCGTGGCTGAGGCACGGACACAGGGTCGCCGGCGAGTCGATGATGGGTTCGAGAGGCGAAGGTGCAGAGTGGTGGTGGTGGTAGTGGTGTGGTGGTGGTGCAGCTGGTCCGCCTCTGACTCTGACTCTGTTTGGTCGGATGGCTGGCTGGCTGAGCGTCTTGTTGTCCTGGGGTTGTTGGTGTTGCACGAATTTCGGACTCGGCCCCGCCGGGGTTTTGATGGCACTTTCTGTTTGATCGCGGTGGCTTTCTTCGCTCGTGGATGACTTCGTGGGTGGTCGGTCCTTTTGGGAGTTTGGATCGAAGACTGATGCGAAGAAGTGGGCGATGGTTTTTTGAGAAGTATGTCTTTCAAGACGGGCAGAAAGCGGGCGGGTGGTGGATTATCGATGGGCCCAATTCTCCGATTCGGATTCCAACGGCAGCAGCACCGTGCCTCAGCAAACGGATGCACACGGGACGTGGGTTGGAATTTTGTGATTTGTTAGTTACCTACCAGCAGTAGGTAGTAGTCTAGTAGTTGGCTGACGTCGGCGTCGGCGTTGGCGTTGGCGTTGGCGCTGGCACTGGTAGCTGGTAGCTGGTAGTAGCTGGTCATTAGTAGCTGGTAATTAGCTGGTAGCTGGTAGCTGATCCTCGCGTTTGGCGAGGGAAAGAATGGAAATCGAGGTGATGAGCCTGGGCTCGACTCAGACGGGCTGAAAGAGTGCTGTTACAGTACTCATACTCCGAAGGTACAGACAAACAGACCACAAGTGCGGGGCGGAGGGGTAAGAGAAGGTGCTGTCCTAGGCGTAACTGTGAAGTACCGGCAACAGATAATGCTTCCAAGCATCACAGAAAGTACGAGCATGTCGTAGGCAAGCTGCTACAGGATGGATATTATTACTAATACTAAGTACTACTATGCTTCTGGAAATTGACAAGACTGTTGAGAAACAGATTTCATCGTAACTGGGAGGGGTCAGAAGAGAAAAACAAGCCCTTTGGCAATGCCGAGCCCGATTACTTCAGGAACAACAAGGAAACATGTCATCCTCGATGAATCTTATGCTTAATGACCACCTGTTCACTAGCGGCCGGCCGTTGTGATTGAGGGGCATAAAATGATGGGAAAGAAAAACAGGCCCTGGTGGTACTAAGGGACGGTGGCCCGGCGACGGAACCTCAACAAGCTAAACCCTCTCACACTCACATTGTGGTCAATATACATGCAAATGATTACAACTACCTGGTCTACTGAATAGTATATGTAGTTCTAGTAGTAGTAGCATACGTATAATAGTATTGTCACGTACTTGTAGTGTTATAATAGAATTGATGATTCATGGCTTCTCTATTGTTTTTGGGTACAAAAGTGACCCTCTTCAAATTGTCTGTTTTTACGTCTGACGGCTGCAAGGAACTTCAAATTGAGTGTTGAATGTTTCTGGGCTCCACAAAAACAATCGTACTGCTCAGGCTGTTCACTGGCAGGCCGCTTGTCTAAATTGCCAGGCCCCTATATGATTGATGAACTTGCAATTCGCCCTCGTCCTCCCCCGCCTAAAATGCCTTTCAATCTCGACTAAAGCTCAAATCCGTGACCGACCCTTTCGCATGCCCAACTAAATGTCAAGTTGACGGCGCCGCACCCCAACATGTCAAACCTGTTACTGCATTCTACTTAGCACATAGTATATAGTAGTTTCTCAAGCCATGAGCCAATTATCGGAGCCACTTTCGAAATGGAGTGTCAGTCACGAGTCTGATTAGGAGCGCGCGGAAAACTCGCTTGGCACATTCGACGCAGCTCTCATTTAATATGCAAAAGTGCGTCATCTTCGGGGGTCCTGTTGTTCCCTGTAATTACTCGGCCTTTGATCGTCTGGGACGATGGAGGAGGGAGGGGGCGAGGTTGGGGGAGCCATCGCTTGCTGCAACGTCGTCAGCTCTCAGGTACGAGTGGACTTTTTTTTTGGGGGGGGGGGGGGGGGGGGGGGAGTCAGTGAACGCTACTGTGGCGAACGATTGAGCACTGAGGCATAGCAAGGACTCGAATACCGACGTCCTCATGTCGAGCCATAACAGGGTTGACGGGAGGGCTACTGAGAAAGAATCCCCATTCTCCGATCGCACGTGTTGCCAAGATACTACTGTCCCGGTTCGGCCTCGCCTGTCAACTTGGGCGGAATATTGATAATTACAAGTAATTACGGTAAGCCAGCCGGGGGCGGGGTTGGGACCCCTGCCGCCTATGCTTAACGCGACCGCCGAGGTTTATCGAGTTACCTTGCCCATGAAACGGGGGATTCCAATTGAGCCGTTGGATGAATAGGCACGCTTGACCATTCACGGTATTGTTTTCAGTGAGAAAGTGCTAATTGGGCCCAGGATCTCCTTGGATGAGCGTACGGAGTAAATCCGTTCAGATAAAATCCCAATCCCATGTCAAAAGACTAACCCATCTGATCAGGTAGCATGTTCTAGACCCATTAAGTATTTCGGAGCACGGTAAACAACAGCAGCTCCCGTAACAGCAAAGCATGGTGTACCTGGCCCGAGGGAACTGGTTTCAAGCCAGTTCTTTGTCTCCCCCATGGTCAGTTTAGTCTCCTCCGCCAACAAGACTCGGATTCGTAGTTTTGAGTCCAGCGAGGCTGCTTGGGGTCGCTGGACAATTACCGCGCCAAAACGTGGGACCAGCGACGGATAAGTTGCTGGTCACTGCGCGCATCTACCACCTTATTCTTTGTGCTTGTGAATGCCAGTCCAGGTACATTTTGTTGACTCTTACTCTGTAAATCCAGGCACAGCGAGCTCGAACTGCGCAACTAGCACCCTGTTAGTATGGTTCCGGATGCCGTGATTGGGGATAGTTTGCTTCCTCTGACCCGTCGTCAGCATCTGCGAGTCAGGTAGGTCAAGTTGACCCGCCACCTTGCGCGAATGGAGCCGCCTGCCAGTGCCTTGGGACAGGATTCTGGTGGGCTTCTAAAGCGCGCGATTCGACGCTATTTGAGTCCGGTGCCGCACCTTTTCACTTTTGCGCGCAATGTATGTGCCTCACACTCCTCTGTACTTAATCTTCTACTACTGATAGGTAGTTAGGTAAGAGTAACCGCTCAGCACTTGGGGCATTGCCATCCTACCGACCAAGAGACAAAGACCCGGGCTGGATGGGATGCACCACCGCGCATCGGATCCATTCGCAATACCTTTTTATCCTGACACAATTGGTCACGGCGTCGTGGGCGCTACCCGGGCCAAACATCTGGGCTTCTCCCACCAGGCATGACCCCAGACCTTATGACCTTCGCATGAGACACACCTTTACGTACTAGGTATATGTACTCCGTAGACAGCCACTGCTCACTATCTCCCAGCAAGGCTCACAGTTGATAGCCATTTCCCATGAATTTGGGGGGTGCTACTTTTAGTACTGTGTGGCAGTAGTCCTGACTCCTACTCGTACACACGCAATAGGTATGTACTAGCGAGTAAAGTAATGGAGCCAAGGCCCGAGGTGGCAAGAAGCAGGGTCCAGCAAGCTGCAGCGGCCCCATATATCCGTCAATTCAAGTCCTAGATAGGTACTAGTAGTGCCTACTATGATCCCCTGGTGAGGGGTTTAGCACGGACCTGGCTTATCGATAGTGTATGTTTCCAGGGTTCAGGTAGCAGTGAGGGGCTTACCCCAGGTCTTCTCGTACAAGTACTTGTTTTCAATTTGTAGCTCGAGCGCGTCCAGTAGCCCAGTACATCTATCTACGCGAGAGCATCGTATGTGGTGCGTCTTTTTTTTCTCTCTCTCCCATTGCAATGCGCGACCGTTGGCTCTCAGGTCGGTCAGCAGTAGTACGAACTCCAGCCGGCTACGCCGCAGTGTTATACTTCTGTCCGCAGAGTGAGTGAATCGGATTCAGCGGGCAACCAACCCCCCTTGGAGTTCGAGGCGAGTCCAACCCAAAACTGGCTCTGACAGCGGCAACCAACAAACAGCGCAATAGGCAGGTAGCGGCGCGCATATCTTCCCTGGTACTTCAAGTTATCTACTACTACTGGTACTACCTTTTACAATACCTTATCGCTCAAACCCAGAATCCCGGCGGTGCAACTCCAAGGTAGGTACCTACCTACCTACTACTACTAGTACTGCTATTCCTGGTCTTCATCCCCAGCTACAGCTGGCAGTATCCGACCCCGCCGGCCTCCATCCCAGCACCCACCACTAAGGTACTTCAAGTAGCACAGTAGAACCAACCGGATGGACCGCTTGGCCCGCCGTAGTGCACGATACGGGCCCACTACTAGTCTAGTATCTGCGAGTTCTGGCAACCCACCACCCCCTCCACCCACCTCTCTCGCTCCCAGTACCTAGTAGTCTTAGCAGACGAATACACACACACACACACACACACACACCTTGCACCGTGACCCTGCGCAGTGCTGCCGGCCGCATGGCCAGGCGGTGGCCCGCTTGGGTGTGAGGCTAGGCCAGGCCAGGCCGGGAATTCATCGTCCTCAAATTCACATTGATTCTTCCGCTTGACCTCTACTTTGCTTTGTCTGACCATCACCTCCTCCCTCCCTACATCTCTCTTTCCTCGCTCCTCATCTCTCGCCTGTGGCTCGACATCCAGTGGGTGCAAAGTTCTGCCAGTGCTTCCCGTTCGTTTCTATTGTGCACCTTACCTGCTACTAGTAGTGGTAGTCGAGGTTTGCTGGGTCTGTTATCATTTCTCAGTCCCACGACCGACCCCACTGGGCGCTATCCCGCTGCCGATTGTCCTGTCCTGGTGACTTCAGACCCTGGTCATCCCCGCGGTCGTCTGATCCGAGCACGCTACCTCGCCTTATCTATCCAGACATTCTTCTGTCCAAGATAATTTCTTGAGTGCGCTTGAGCTTGCCTTTGATATACAGATGCTGCTCCCGTCCTACGAGGATCCTGAATCTGCACCCTGTGCATTTGTGTCATTTGGCATTTGTCCTGTGGCCGGGCAGGCAACATGAACCACTAAATCAAATCACAACTCAACTGCATCTATACTACTATAGTAGTGATACTACTACTATCTAGCATTGCCTTCCGTATACGAAAACTACACCGAAGTACCACCCCTCCAAGAGCGCCCGAAAGCACCCAGAAGTACAGGCATCTGCTGCCCGACGATTCAATCGGCGATCCAATTCGCACAGTACCGAGAGAGTAAGAAGACAAAGAGAGGAGAATTGGAAACGCTCTTCTCGAGAGGAGAAAAACGAAAGAAGAAGAAAAAAAAATCTCAAAAGGCACCTTGGAATTACCTTCTTGACAACCATGGCACAAGCTCAGGAACCCGCTCTGGGCAATGTCTACACAGACGCAACCTCCAATCCCGAGGGTGATCAATCCGTCCAAGTCGAACTGGCAGCCGGCAAGGGCAAGAATCGCCAGCGTCTGCTCCGGGGCATCCAACGCATGTCCTCATCGCCTTCTTTGACCAATCTTCGCCGCAGCAGGTCAGTGAGTGCTCCGTATCGATCAAGCACAAGAAGCACCCTGTCTTGTGTTAGTCTGGCAGCGACCGGGCCGCCTCAGACGCCCCCAAGCGCAAGATCGTCCACACCACAACCCTCGCCGCTCGTTCTCCATAGTTCTTCGTCTTCTAGACCCGATACTCCCGCTGCCGAATTCCCATTCTACGACGAGGCTGAGGCGCAGCTGGTTGCTCGAAGGGTCGAGGATGGCAAGACATTCCCATCCAGGGGCACGGCGCACCTCCCCGCCGACATCAAACTTTCGAGGCCGGAACCTTTGAATAAGGTCAGATCCGTCTCTGCACCTCAGAAACCGCCCTTCCATCTGTGGGATCACATGCCTCATGAGATCTCCGTTCACGTCTTCTCTTTCCTGAAGCCCAAGGAGCTAGTCCAGGCTTCGCGGGTCAGCAAGTCCTTCTACAACTTCTGCTTCGATGGCCAGCTCTGGACCTCGCTCGACGCCTCCGAGTTCTACCAGGAGATTCCGGCTGAGAGCTTAGCAAGAATCATTGTGGCCGCGGGCCCATTCATCAAAGACCTCAACTTGCGAGGATGCGTTCAAGTCGAGCACTACAAGCGGGCAGAATCCATCGTCAGAGCTTGCAGAAACCTGATGAGCGCCACGTTAGAAGGCTGTCGGAACTTTCAGAAGACGACTCTACACACTCTGTTGCAGAGCAACGAAAAGCTGGTTCACCTGAATCTCACGGGACTGCCAGCTGTCTCCAACAAATCCTGCCGCATAATCGCCGACAGCTGCCCACAGCTCGAGACGTTCAACATTTCCTGGTGTGGCAAGGTGGATTCGCGCGGTGTCAAGGCCGTCGTCGAGGGGTGCACCAAACTCAAGGACCTCCGAGCTGGAGAAGTTAGGGGATTTGACAGCATCTCGTTGGCGAAGCTGCTATTCGACACCAACAACTTGGAAAGGCTCATGCTCAGCGGCTGCGCCGAGCTTACCGACGAGGCCTTGCAGGTCATGATGCACGGCGTTGATCCAGAAATTGACATACTCACTGAACAGCCTGTCGTCCCCCCTCGGAAGCTCCGTCACCTGGACCTGAGTCGATGCACAAGGCTGAGCGATGCAGGCGTCAAAGCCATTGGCTATTCGACACCCGAGCTCGAAGGCCTCCAGCTGTCGCGCTGCCGAGCCCTGACTGATGCCGCCTTGGAACCAATCATTGCGTCTACGCCTTCGCTGACGCACCTTGAGCTGGAAGACCTGGAACAGCTTACGAACGGTCTGCTGTCCGAGCACATCGCAAGGGGGCCTAGCGCTGCCACACTCGAGCATCTGTCTCTAAGCTATTGCGAGAATCTCGGAGACGTCGGCATGCTTCCGGTGATGCAAAAGTGCACCAGCCTGCGAAGCGTAGATCTAGACAACACTCGTGTCAGTGATCTAGTGCTGGCCGAAGCCGCGGCCATGGTCAACAAGCGATCTGTCAAGTCGGTTGAAGCTGGTAAGAGGCCAAAAGTATCCCTACAGATGGTCATCTACGATTGTCAGAACATCACTTGGACGGGAATCCGGGAGGTTCTTTTCCGAAACACCCAAGTACGCCCGGCTCCTGGACAACCGGGGCGTGTGGCCTATCCCACCGAAGCTATCTCTATGAAGTGCTTCTACGGGTATCAGATGACCGTCGACGAGCACCAGAAGCGTGTCCTACGCGGCGATCTCGAATCGGCCAGCCGGCTGGAGAGACGATGGGCGGATTATATGCAGGCCACCGAGGAGGCGGGCATGGGAGGATCCGGTGGGCGACGCCGGCGTCGCCGAGCTAGGCACGCCGAGGCCCTTCACCTCAATGAGGAGGATGGCGTGGGAGGTCGCCGAAGGGCTCGTACTATGGGCTCTTGCTTCGTGATGTGAAGCATACATTCGGGGCTGGCGAGTCTACCAAGTAGACTGAAGGAAGGATTACGATTGGCTCATCAAGACCTGATGGTCTTTTTATTTGTTTTTTTCTCCTTTACTTTCAACGAGTGTTACGCTATATTTCGAGGCGTACCAAGGGACTATTTACCAGGACTAGGTAGGATTAACTAATGTCTGCCGGAAAGGAGTTGCCTTACAAAGGCGGTGTATACAGGATTGGGTTTCCTATTTGTTATTCTCTTTCTTTTGGCACTTCATAGGGGAGTTTGGGTTCATCAGGCCGCCAAAGGAATGGCTCTTATTGGAGTTGGGCTGCAAAGGCGTCGTTCAAGACCCTTCCTATCCTGCATCATGGCCCAACGCATCCCGGCGTTGCAGGTTGGCCAAGCATCAGGTACTTCAAGTTACATCTGCTGAGCACGTCGAGCGGATTCTGGTTGCGGGTTTCCCGTTGGATTTTATTTAGCACATAGAATGAGCAATGACATTTTACATCAGACATCTTACATGACCTCCTCGACTCTTTCCCCCCTCATAGCCTGCCACCACCGGCTCTGCCTGGTCAGCTCCCCCTCGTCTCCTCCCACGACCGCGGCCCATTTCCGCAAGAACTCTTCGCTCGCCTCCCAATTCCGTGAATCCCACGGCATGCCTTGGCCCCCTGAGCCGGCGGCCCCGCCCCAGCACGTGGCATGATTGAAGAAGTCGTGCAGGAACTCGTCCTCGTCGATCTGGTCCATCATATGAATCAGATTCTTCCTGAGGTCACGGAAGGGCAGAATGTCAATGTAAGGGTGGTGGCTGTGAGTAATCTGCACATCGAGGGGCCGCAGGTCATACTTGACCGTGCGGGACATGGCGCGCATGCTGGCGACGAGCTGTGCCGACTCGGCCTCCTCCTCGCCGCGGCGGTAAAAGTTGGACTCGGACTCGTCGGCGCAGAAGGCCGTCTTGGGGATGCCGAGGTGCAGGCAGTTCTCGAAGCAGGCGGCAAGGACACACCAAATGTCGAGACGGAGGTTGTTCACATAGGGGCTGGGCGGGCGAGGAGGCAAGAGGAAGAGCGAGGGGGGCATGCGGATGTGCAGAGACGCACAGCCGCAGTCAAAGTAGATCTCGGGGCTGGTCGAGGGGGACGCGTTGGAGGGCGAGAGCCAGGGGCTGTTGGGGCGGAGAGTCAGAGGTCCGTTCTGCACCCATTCATCGTAGGCCTTGTGGATGGTGGCCAGGTCTAGACAAGAGGCAAAGGCTGACGGCCCAAGCTCAAAGGAAGCCGATGAGACGTTGTTGCTGGCGGGGACGATGCTTGCAGACGCGACTTCGGTCTCGTTACCGCCGACCAGGCCGGACGAAGTCAAAGAGGTCTGTGGAGCTGCGGCGTCGGCGGCTCCTGCTTCTGCCGCTGCTTCATTGCCAGCAGCGCGACGCTCGAGGTCTTCAAGGCGGCGTTTCTGCTTCTCTCCTAAGAGACATGAGGTCAGCCACGATCGGACTTAAGCATGCCACGCCAGGTTATGATAAGTTGTGAACTCCGGCCATACGTAAGCCATCGGGAATCTTCAAAAGTTCAAATATCACGCCCCCCCCCCTCATTTTCCCTCCCGCTGGCTCTCAATCTTAGGATGGAATTTTGCTTACGGTAATTCTTCTGCGACTGCCGATTCTGCTCACGCCTCTTCTCTGGATCTCGTCTCACGACGGGACACTTCTTGGAGCCGCTGTTGTCACCGTTGTCGCCAGCATTCGCGTCCTTTCTAGGTCTGCCCATCTTGGAGGACTTGATGGCATTGAGTGACTTTGTGTCACTTCCAGTAATAGAATTACGAGCATGGCAATTCCGGGTAGAAGACGCGGGTGGCCTCGGACATAAGCCAGTTTACCGTTGGTAACGATAAAATGGCTGACATCAGCCACAGAAAACTACGACCACCTATAATATCCACATTTGACGTTGTGTTTCAATTCGGTGACATGAATAGGGAGCAGGAGAATTTCCACAGAGATAACGTCTCCGTGTGACCATCACACTTATTTTCACTTGGGCAGGTAAGATTGGTCAAGGGAAAGACTGTCGTGGAATGAGCCGAGGTTGCTTGAGATAAATCCGCGGTACGGCTGGCTACAGGGTGGGATATGGGTTATACAGCGGGAGATCGGCTGGGGTTGCCAGTGCCAGTGCCAGTGCCAGTGGGCATGCATTCTCCTCCACTACACGACGCCAACCCTCAAGTTGAAAACACTACGGGCTGCTGGACCAGATCGTATCACCTACCTATAGGGAACCACAGAATTACACTCCTTGACTGTATAAGAAAACTTCACATCATCTACATCAGTATGCCTCTGGAAGTGATATACGTTGTTCGTCACGGTGTGAGTCACTCGAGACCGATTACCTGAATACCAAACACAGGTGCCTCACAATGAACACACCTTGAATCGTGAAAATCATCACTGACGTCGCATGAAAGTTCCGCACGGCTTGGACGGTGGATCCTGTCACGGGAGTCTACTCATCGTCGATACGGACACCAACGGGAATCGCCGCAGATCCACCCCTCACGTCTCACGGGACGCTTCAGGCCGACGAGCTGGGCCGTCACCTCTTGACTCTAGATCCCCCAATCGACGCCGTCTACTCTAGTCCCTACTACCGCTGTCTCCAGACCATTGCGCCTTTTGTTGAGCTGAGGCGGCAGAGGAGCCCCTCGTCCGAGAACGATGCAGCTGCCTCGATCCGCCCAGAGCACGGCATTGCCGAGTGGTTCGGCGCAGCGCCCTTTGATCACCCACGGCCAGCATCAGCAGAGACCTTGAAGCCAATGTTTCCAGCCTACTCACTGGACTACGCGTCAACCAGGGCCGCGTCGAGCAAAGGCGAGACCTTGCCACAGCTATACGAGCGCATCGCATCCGCACTGCGGGCCATCGTGGAACAGTGTGACGCCCAGGGCCATCGAGCCATCGTCTTGTGCACGCATGCTGCTGTCGTCATTGCACTTGGGCGTGTCTTGACTGGAGACATGCCGGACACGCCTGACGTCGAGGACTTCCAGGCCTACACTTGTGGCCTGAGCACGTATCGCAGAAAGGGGACAACCGAAGCAGGGAAACCTGGGGAGAGCACTCTATCAGGTAAGAAGATAAGGAGCATCCAAACCAACAAGTCCGAATCAGCGCAGAGATGGTATTCAGCTAACGCCAAGTGGCACTTGTAGTATTGGGGAACTGGGAATGCGAGCTCAACAGTGACTGCAGCTTCTTGAGCCATGGGGCTGAGAGGGGATGGTAAGTGCAAGATTTGCCCCTTTTCTCTTCGTCTCTCTCAAAGGTTGATTTGCCTCGCAACTTTGGGGCTAACAGCTTCATGCACCAGGATGTTCTCGGGAGATGAGTCGTTCCCAGGCACAGGTTCCATGTCTCAAGAGTCAGAGCCCAAGCTATGACGAAGCAACCGACCGTTGTAGGACCCTTTCTGCTTCTCGTCAGCAAGGGATGGCTTTCCCCCTTGCACCGGAGATGAAGCTTTGCTGACGAAACACGGCCGCGGAGAGCTGCAAGGTACGGGATGTAGGGGGTCTTTGCTACTCTGCAGACCCTCAGGAACGGCCAGGGTGTGGCGTGGGTTCTGGCCTTTTTCTCCGGCTGTGTCTCGATCCTCTTGGTCCTCGTGGTGGGTGGTCATCGGTGGCGGACGGGGTTTTGCTTGCTTTTGGCACAGCCATACACAGGAAAAGCCTAGGCTTGAACATCAGCCCTCGGATACGTTACAGCAAGACAAGGTCGGATCCGAATGGGCAAAGTGATGCACAAGTGGCAAGCAAGGAAAAACGGGATTATACGCTTAGAGGAGCCGACTGATAGAGCTAACAGATTCAATTGCATGCGGCTATTGATGCGACTACGATTGGTGAATCTCGATGGATAGAGCCAAGGAGGATCACTACGTCTTGACGTACGTTTGGGCCCTATTTGAGATTATTCGTGTCTCTTGGGCACACCCTCTCGAACCTGCAAGCAACGGCAAAGCTGAAGTGGCCTCTAGTGATGACTCGGAAAGCGACTCGGTAAGGGCCTGCCCGGACGGTGGCTCGGGACGTTACTAAAACCGGGGTCTCGAGTCCCCAAGAGACACAACAGCACCCAGAACCGTCTTGTCGCTCGACGCATACATTGTAATCTGGAAACAGCCCCCTACCTTGAGATCCCCACACAATACTTCCATTCAGGGTGGAGCAGCAGAGTCATGTTTAATTGGGAACTTCTGGGGGCCTCAAATATCCGTAAGTAGTAGCAGTGGATAGGGGAGTAGCTCGGTCCCTGGGAGAAACATGCTTTCCCACCATGGCAGGCTTGACGTCGTGGAGACATAGAGGAGAAGAGAGAAGACAGGGAAAAAAGGAAGCAAAACTGAATTGAAGCCTGTCAGCAATAGTGCAACGGAATCGACAATGGTGTGTCGGCCGCTCCGGACGGGTGAGCAAAAGCATTTGCTGCCACTTGGCGGATCGGGATATCTGCAGCATCGACAGATGCGTTGGTTGTATCCCATGAGGCATGTTGGCTTTGTTTGTGGAAACGTTGATTGTGATCATAGGTCACATTGACCCAGGAATCCGGACATTGGGGGCTTGGGTGGATGTGATATTGTTGTCACCAGCGACCAACAACGTTTGATGAGCCGCCAGTATTTGAGACCTCGGGCCTGGAATAGCACCTTGCCTTCTCTTGGGTACCTTACCCAAGGCACCTAAAGAGGTACTCAACAAATTACCAATACCTCACCTACTAAACCAGCTTCTCATAGCCCAACTGGCGCGGTCGAAGAGTCGGCCTGAGCAGTGCCTTCCGCTGTACTGCTACAATTTTCTTGCTTAAGGTATTATGCAGCCGCGACCCGGTTTGGGTAATTCAAGTCAGGGAAGGTTGCAACACGGATGCCACTTTCCCTAAAGCTTGGAACAGGGAAAGGGAAAGAAGCAACCTGAACGATGCAGATTTTTAAAGAAGCATTCAGTTCCATTCAGTTGGCGAGGGGAAGGCGGTACCCCACAGAATTAGTACGAGTCCTCGAATCTTGGGTGCGGTAAGGTAGGGAACTGCACAGGTATTGTGCTAGTTGAACCTGGTCACGATGCACGCTCGTCCCTCTTCTGAACGGCTTCTTCCAATCACATTTCGTACCTGGGCATCCACTTCTGCGTCCTGCTCAGGCTGGAATGCATCCCTTGCTGCTTCTTCCAACCCCGAACAAAAGAAAAGAAGCCACCTCTGGATGATCCCCTACCTATGCTTTTGATGATCACGTTGGTGACGACCAACCACTATCACATAGCACCCTCGCGAGCACAGCTCACGCTACGGCCTCGTGCTGCCCCGTGGACACCCTCTATCTGTATCTGCAGCGTCCGCCAGCATACGCCGGTTGGGGGTTCTTCATCTGCTAAAACTATGAGTGCCAATATTTCTCCAAAGTGATGAATATGCTTGGCAGGCTCCTCTTATTTCAAGAACAATAGTAATGACAAGAGAGGGGCTGGCACCCCCTCCCCCCCCCCGTCTGTGCTGGGGTCTGGGTGGCTAGCACAACTCAGCACAACACCAGCACAGCCTGCTCGCAGCATCCGAACCCCGGACCCACGACTTATCAGACACTTCCGAACTAGCACTGGAACTGTTTCGCCTATAGTAACCAGCTGCAAATCATCCGAGACATTCTCAGGCGATTGCAGCCGATGACGGCGGCATGTCCAATCGTGGTCGAGCTTCGGACGCCCCTACATGACAGAACGTTGCGCCTCGATAGCTATGCTTGCTTTTCCGAGGTGTCTATCTCTCGAATCCCTTTGTCATTCTTATGCCTGCCTGCCTGCCTGCCGGTCCATGCTCCCTCGCCCTGCCTGGCTCGGCGGCCACGTTAATGTACAATTAGTTAGCCTTGGAGCTGGGGAATAACAACAATGTTTGCTAGCTTTGCACATCTGTGGGGACGCCATTTTGAAAGCTGATAATCGTTGTTTTAACCTATCCAAGGACGAATTGTTCCCCGCAGCAGGCCACTTTGGGGAACCCTGCGCCCAATCGCGATTGTTTCGACTGGTCCCAGTATCTGTACACAGTACACCTATGTATGCTAGCAGGTAATCCACCCTCATCGTCATCCACTTTTAGAGGATGCAGGGCAGGAGGTGCTGCGTGCTCAGGCCGTTTCTGCTCTAGAACAGGTTGGGCGACTGACTGCGCGGTGCCGAGCCCCCTCAGCTTTCCTAAAACACATTTTCTACTTATCTTGGAAGACGAGGAAGGCGTCTGTCTTATGTGGAGTGGAAGATTACAGAATGGCTGATTGGGCGAATCGCCCGGACCATGTCTCCTACACCTACGAGTCTAGTACTTCTCCGACTCCCAACTCTCCATGCCCGGGGACGCGTCTATTGGTTCTGTCCACGCCTCTGCGGGAAGCGCTGCTGCATGTTGCACCCATTTCGTTACAATTACTCCGTATGTGTGGTAGTCGAGGTACAAGCACAGCATCTTTGCCCGGTAGGTCCGACGCAGGATGGCATTGCAGGCCTGTGAAGGACGACGGCGAGCAATCTGATTGAAACTACTGCCGTTGCCTGTATCCGTACCGCTGGCCGGAAGGCATATTCGAGCGAACGGGGAGCAGGCACTGTGCATCCTTGCCCAGCAACAAACAAGCAGTGTGACCAACAAGCAACCAGCAAGAGGAGTGGAAGTTGTGATTTGCTGAGCCTGCTCACGAGGGCTGCCTTTTGGACCCGACAGCTTGGGAACCCCCTGCGAGTTGCCAGCATTCAGCGCTGGCATTCCAAGATGGCAATGCTACTATTAGTACCACCCTGCTCCGCTTGGCCAATAGCCGTCTTCGGGTAATCAGCCCTCGTTCCGGCCAGTGTCCAAATCTCAATAGAGATTGGAGGCTTCCTATTCAATCCCCCATTCATCAATCAATTGCATTCATGCGCCGCGCAAGCCACGACCAAGCTGCGGCCGAACGCCGAGTCTTCAGTACAGTGCGCCGCCTTCGGCTATGAGTACCCCATAACGGGTTTCCAATGCTACAAGCGGTCGAGGGCTACGAGAAGGACCTCCAGAGTCCATGACGATCAAAAGCTCTGCGTGGGGCGGCCAGGACCGTGCGGCAGCGCCGAGACTGTAACAATGACCTCCACAGACTGCCTCGAACTACCACCACTGACGCCCTGCACCGGATGGAGGATAGCTCAATCTACCCTCCTGCTCGGATGGGACTGCATGCTGTTCTTTGCCAGACGGCCAACAATCAAGCTGCAACCACCCTAAGCCCTGTAGGTCATGGCGAGGCTCGGCGGTGCTGATCTTCGTTTCTTGGCCACTCTGGTCTTCGCCTAGGATTGGGGAATCACTGGGAAGTAAAAATAAGTTGGTCTTGCTGGGAATACATCCTATGTGCAATTTTGCAGAGAGATTGGCAGCCTCGCCTTGCCGATTCGAATTGTATACCCAACATGGCTTGCAGTACCGGATGAGCTATTGGGCTATGCGCTTCCTATGTCTTGGATGCACCATTTATTGCAATGTCTGGCTTGGAGACTCACTTAGCGGCTTGCAGAGCATCCAAGAGGTCGACCAGAATAGACATGCATAGACAAGCGTCGCCCTAAAGCCAGGCGTCTTTGCCCCTGTCTCGAGCTGCCGCAGGTACCCTTTACTTGTAGAAAGTGCGCACTGATGTCTGCTACGATGACAATCTTAGCCAAGACGCCGGAAGGTACACGAAGCACGCACCTGGAGTTGGTGTGTTGGTTCTGTCACTTTTGGTCCCTCGCACTACTTACGATCCACGCTTATGGTGTGAGGGGGCCAGACACGGATACATTAGACTCATGCATGGGCAGCACTCGAGACAGTTCATTTGTATGAATAGTGCGCATTTGCCTCGCCTCTTGCCGCTTTCTACATCCTCCCTTCCGCCGGGGACTAAAAAAAAATCTTGATTACATTGATCAGAGTCGATGCAGGTACAGTCTTCCCAAAAGGAAAAAAAAAGAAAGAAAAGAACAACGAACGCTGCGGAGCCAAAGTGTTTAGCACCAGCGATCAGACACTCCCCAAGTATACGGAGCTGTGCCTCTCAATCACCCACGGGGTCCCTTGGTGTCATATATCCCCCCGTTGGTCCGCTCGCTCATTACACTCTTGCCTCTTCCAGGACTTCTTCATAAATTATTCATATTCCACCTCTGCAACAGTTAGATGATTTTGTCTTAAGGACCATCGTCAACACCCATCAACTTGATCCCTTAAAGCACCCTCTCTTCCGCCGTCTGAGGCCACTTCGAGGGAGAACGCCTTTCTTTCAGGGTCTGAACCAAGTCATTGAACATAGAATCTTCGCGAGTCTTGGCCCTCCGTCGCCTGGCCAGCCAGCAAAAATGGAGATTGGCTTCAGATCAGACGTTGATACTCCTCCGTCTTCTCGGAGGGGCTCCTGTCAGAACTCACAAGATGGCTCTCGTCAGAGCTCAGAGGCCCTTCATGTCTCTCATGTAGCACCACAAACGCCCCCAGAGTCCGCAAAGGGGAGTCCGTATCTCCAAAGCGAGGGTCAGTACTCTTCCATTCAAGCCTTGACCTTGCATAATGATTTTCTACTTTTGAAATTGTTCATTTTTACTGACAAGATGTGGAAGCAGAAACCCCTTGTAAAGGTGGCCAATTACCAGACTTCCCTTTCCGCCTCAGATGCCCTGAATCCCCCGCCGACTCTCCGGTACAGCTTCCCAGCTTGGCTGAATTCGACGCAGGAGTCGAGGCCATCGCAAGGTCGTTCGGTCAGCCTCCATCATGGGATCCTCATGGGTCGGAACCACTTGTTCATACTGCCAAGGTTGATACGCTCTCACAGCAGAGGCCTCTTCCAAGTATCTACCAGTCGCCCACACACACAACGTCTCCATACTCATACCATTCATATTCCCTCAACGACGCATCCACGCTTGCCCCCAACTCATACTCCTCCTACCCTAGCCCTCCACCTGACAAGGGTGATGGGAAGCATTGCAACAAAAAGTACACGACCGAGGAAGGCGACTACATCATCTACGCCTGGCACGACAAAAACCAGAAGTGGGAGACAATCAGGAACAATTTTGCTCGTCTCTTTGGTAGCGAGCCCAACCGGACAGTACAAGGACTGCAAGCATGGTACTACCGAATGAATCAGCGTATCCCTCTGTGGGACCAGGATGGCTGGCTACTGTTCAACGACGAGGACGACGTTGAACCACGCTGCATCAGCATCAAATGCCGGGAGCGGGATGCCGTTCACAAGTCAGAGCCTCTGGGGCTCGCTCAGAGGTACCCTGAAAGAGCCATTCATTACGCTTGGGTCGACGAAGACGTCAAGCGTCAGGCTAGTGGCTGGGGTGAGTCTACCACATGAGGCAACACGCATGAGCAACGAAGGAATCAGCTGCTAACTATGCATGACAGCGGCGAAGCGTGCCATGCAGTACCATGAGCGCAAGGAGCGGCGCAAACGCAAAGAGCACCGCCGGGCACGGTTGTAAGAAGTTGATCTTGATTCAACCCATCCCGTGACGTTTTCCAGGACTACTTTTCGAAAAGCGTTTGTTTTCCTTCACTTGGATCCTCGACCAGCCAGCCTTGACCACGACTACACGTTCCGACATTACCGACGTTTCATTTGTTCACGAATTTGACACCTGAGTACTAGAGAGGCGCACCGGACCGGATGCTAAGCTTCTGCTTCCTCCGATCCTCCGAGCGTACCTCTATTTTTTCTTTATCACAAAGTTTACTATTATCTTGTATAACAACCTAAACCATCTGCTTTCCGACGGGTAAGCAGGTTACGCCTACTGGCTTGCTCCTCCTCGGCGGACTAATAAGCCCGGTCGATTTAATGCAAATGCGGAGGAGCCACGAATGCATGGGATACCATGACGTATGTAATTGGTCCACGAATTGAGATGCGGATCTACGAATCCTGGGATTTTTTTGTATGTTTTCTTCTTGTACATGGATGGAGGTGAAATTGGCGGATATTTTCAGGGGGGGGGGGGGGGGGGGGTTTTAAACCCAACTTGCAAAAAATGAACAGATACCAAATATCGGTTAGTTTCCTACTTGGTGCCATATGTGACTTGTATTGGGTACGATCCCGCCATTCACAATCCAGCATTTTTTCGTGGAGACGTACCATGGACCCATGTGCAGTCCGTTTCACTGTACGGAGTACCCATTTGGACTCCCTTTCCCATTCTCACTCTCTGCATGAGAGGTACGACTTGGTGCAGTCAGATGATGTCCGCGGAAGCTCCATGGACTCACGGCCACCATCTAAACGATTCATAATGTCAGTGATAAAAAAGGGATCCGTATGTGTAATAGCCTGAGTTGCCACTTGAGGCTAGGCTCTTCCCGCTATACGAGCAGGCATCAGCAGTGATTATTACAATTACCAGTGGTAGTCTAGTCGTGTCGTTGCAAACTATTCCAGCGAGGAAGAAGGATGACAGGTGCCTGCTAGTACTGTTAAGGCTGTGCTGTTCTCGCCCGGGACAGGAAACGACCCATGTAGCGCTTCATATTTTCTCCCAATGGTGGCCCTGAGGGTGTGTTGTGCTAGAATATATGATGCTACTCGACGTGCTTTTCAGCAGATCTGAAATAAATGGATGCGACTAGTAGTAACAGCGGAAAGGAAAAGGGAAAATCTCGTGCCGGCCCAGTTTGCGGAGCTCAACACACCCATCGCTGAAGATATTCTAAACGATACAGCCAAAGAAAAACAAGCAGGGGTCGCCCAAGGTACACGTCGGGACCGAAAGGCGGCACCCTTTTTTTTTATTTTATTTTGTTTAATCGTTTGGTTTCTTCCCCTCCCTTCTACGCATCCTTCTTCTTTTTTTGCATCTCTGCGACCTCGACTCGGCGACTATGCTCCTTTGGGCCGCAGACAGGGCTGAAGAGTACTCGTTCACTATAGACAGCAAGGGTGGAGAGGGGGATGGAGGGGGGGGGGGGCGGCTTTGCGAAGAGGGAAGTGGCCGAGCGGCGCAGCAAGGTGAGTTATAGTTCTGACCCTGGCCGCATATATGCGACGGCGAAGGAAACCCTTTCTTGTCCCTTCTGGAAAGTCTCATGTCAAAACCGTACAGTTTTAAGGTGGTGGGCGGGTGATCTTGATGATGAAGATTTTCTTGTTCCCAATCTGGTGATTTGATGCGACGTCCTAGTAGAGGGAGCGGGTCCGCGCCTTTCGATGAAGGTTTGAAGCTTTGGGGGCCGGTCTTGGTGGCATGACATTGGTTCTCCTCGGACTCTCACCCCTCCTCCTCCTCCTGTTCCTCCTCCTACAACTTCTCCTGGGCCCCCAGCCGCTTTTCCGCCGGGCGCTGCCTATTTGCTCCCTTCTCCGGAGCCCGGCGGTAGGACTCTCCCGGATCGGACCGATGTGTCAAGTGTTAATGCTCGGCTCGCTCTCATGCTCATGATCATGCTCGTGCTCGTGCTGACGAACTCATGAGCTCACGAGCTGGCGTCTCTGTTGAGTCGAGCGACGGCAAGAGAGGGGAAGCGTACACAGGTCGCTACGACGAGGCTGCGTTGTGTGTGCGGCGGACAAGGTCCTTGATCCGGGCCATGGTCACGTCGTCGTCGTCGTCACCCTCCATAATCATCTCGTCGCTGTCGTGGTCAGAGTAGAGGTCTTTGTCGTACTCCTCTTCATCCGAGGCGTTCTTGTTGCGGTAGTAATAGGCGTGACGGTCGTACTCGTCGTCCGAGTCGACCTCTTCTTCGGGGTAGTCCGCCGTGTAGTAATTCTCAGCTGATGGGTTGCACTCGTTAGCTCAAGGTCTGGAGAAGCATCGGTGGTGGAAGCCAGCCGTGAGGAGGGGATAGAGATATAGTGTGTGAGTATGTGGGAGCAGTTCCTAATTCTCATCATGCGTACCGTTTTCGTCCTCATCGTCCTCCAAAAAGTCCTCGTCGTCGTCATGCTCTGGTCCGAAGAAGAGGATGTCGTCCTCCTCGCCGTCCAGCACCAACACGCCGACATCCGTTGGTGACAAGTCAACGGGAATGGCTCGGGCTGGGATGCGCACGTACTCCTCAATCACCCAATCTCCATCGTCATCGTCGTCGCTCACATCCGTCATGGCCGTGTCCGCACCAGCGCCCGGTTGTAGATGCTGTTGTTGTTGCTGCTGTTGGCCGGGGTTGCGCTCAAAGTAGCGCTGCGCTGGGGGCTTGGGTCGGAACCTGGATGCTTCCCTTTGCTTCTCGTCTTCCATCTCCTGGAGGTTCGCCCCAATCTCGTTCAAGACCCATTGGTTCATGTCGGCGGTAATCTTCTCCATGTTCTCGGCCTCGGGCCTCGCCGCGGATGCCGGGAGGGGGGCGCGAGCCGGAGCTCCGTCAACCTGAGCAGGAGCCTTAATCCTCGAGGTTCCGGGCTTCTTCAGCTTGCGTTGCTGCGGTTGTTGCTGCTCCGAGTTCTCATGGGCGTTGCCAGACCCGCCTAGTCCTTCCTCCGCCTGTGTCTCTCCTCCTGCACGGCCGGAATCTTTGGCTAGTGGTGAGCCCTGGCTGTCCAGCATCTGCTTTGCCTTTTGCTTTTTGGTTCGCTCAACGAACACCGCTGGCCCCGGTCGAGATTTTTTGGTCACACCAGATGCAGCGGTCTGAGCACCGCTAGCAGCCATCATCATCTTTCTGGAGAGGTGGAATCGGCGGTGTTCGGTAGGCCCTTGGCGGAGACGCTGCAGACTTGGGCGCGGAGAAAGAGTCTTTCGAGGAGAGGCGCTGGGAGAGGCGCTGCCTAGTCTACCAAGGGCCCTCTGCTTGGCCGGTGACTCGGGCTCCCCGTTCGGTCTGGACACGTGAATGATCGGCTTGACATTATTGGTATTCAGGGGCCGATCGTTGGACGAGGCGAAGGGTTTGTTTGCTGCGCGACTGGTGGCGGCGGAGGCTTCGCGTCGCTGGTAGACCCAGTTACTGCCGGTACGGTGTCTCTTGGCTCCTTCGTCAAACTCTGCAGGGCACAGGAATAGATGCGATGGTCAGCGGTCACGTTTGAATCTTTTGGGGGGTGTTAGGGGGGTGCATGGCATGGGATGTTTATCTTCGTACGGAGAAAGGTGACGGGGGCATCCTCGTCATCGCGCTTGCGCTTGATGGTAATGGTCTGCGGCGGGATGGACATGTTCCTAGTGGACAGTCATGAACAATTGATTTAGCTATGATACAAGCCGATTGAGCGGGCATGCGGCATGTTTGAAGGCTTGAAGGCGAGGTGTGAGTTGCAGTCGGTTTGACGAGGTCGGGATTGAGGTGGAGGTTGAGGTTGCGCGCTATGGGCGATGATAAAATGTAGTCGCAGCTTGGGGTAAGTGGTAGTGGGGTACTACTAATTATAGCAGGTCACGGTGTTCACTGGCTGCCAGTGGCCACTGGCACTTGAACTTCTAGTCGTCAAGGCACTGTGTATGGTGGGGCTGTTGTGCTGTTTCGTCACCACTATTACTACCCGTAGTTAGTCCGACTAGTCTAATTACTACTACGGAAAATACGTAGTAGTCTGAGTAAATACTGTTGTTCAAGTACTACTAACGGTCATCCGAGTCCTATGAGTTTAGTAGTCTCGGTCATCCTCAGGTAGTAGTACTCGTGCACGACAGGCGGTGTTGTACTCATGATGGCGGAAGGGCCTAACATTGCCTTGCCAGGCCCAGAACACCGCCTACTGAAGATAGCCAACATTCAGTGCATGAACATAAATAGTTTTTTATTTTTTTCTTTTCTTTTTTTTTTCCCCCGGTTTATCATGTTGTAGTTTTCCCATCCCGTTATGGGCATCTACCAGCCGGTGCAGAATTGTCAAGACTCAAGGCAGACTCCCGAGTGTGGGGCCGAGCCGGCGAACGTTACGGAGCCGGCCCGGTTCAAGTTCCCCGCAGGCCGGCCGTTGTCGGCTGCAGGCCCTCTCCACTTTGTTCTCTATACTTACAAGTAGTACTCAAAGGTACTCCAAGGCCGAGGGCAATACAAGTACATATTGTACGAACTCTCCATACTCTTTTGCCGTCGATGCCAATATTAGCCCAGAAGCAAACGAAGTGAAGTCAATTCCCAGAGAGGCTAGAGCATTTGCCGGGTCCCGGAAACGCAGGCGCCACGTAAGCTACGTAAGAATGATGCGTTGTGTGATGGCACTGATGGGGGATGAGAGGCGCCGCTCAGGACAGGGCCCAAAAAAGTCAAAGGTCATTTACTCGTCCCTAGCCTCAACTCAATTCAAATGGCCCATGCCCCCCGGTGTGTTTGATCTCAATGATCTGTGCCCACAGGCCACAGGGATAAAAACCCAGACGCCACCATCTTCTGAGGTGCGGGACAGGTCGCATTCCAATTCCACTTCCATCTCTCATCTGCGACAGCATGTGACAAGGAGGGCCACAGGTAACAGAGCGGCCTCGTCGTCATGGCGTCCTTGCCGTCTGGCCATGTGCAGGGAGACTCAAGCGCTATCGGGGGGGAGTTCGCGAAAGTGCCGGATTATTTATATTTCACACACACAACCACACAGTAGTGACCATCACTATGATGCTGATGGATCCTTGGTGTAGTGGTGCTGACTTTCAGTTAGTGGCGTGGTCTGGATCTTTAACCGTGCGCCATTCGTATCTGGGCCATGGCAAACACTACTATCCGTAGTACAGATACTGTTGCTAGCAGTGCAAGTAGTACTTCCATACTAGTAGTGGTGCTTAGTATCCGGTACTGTGTTACTAGAGACCGTGAATCCGGGGAAGCAAACCAGCGCTACTACAGTACTACGGTACTAGAGTAGTATTCCTGGTGCTAGTAGCACTGTAGTTAGTTAGTACTCGCGCTCAGCCGCGCGTTTCTGCAGAGACAATCAGGAAGCAGGTTAGTACCTTAGTAGTAGTAATGATAATCGTAGTAGTGGAAAGCAGTGGTGGTAGTAGCACTTGCTCTTTTGAAAAATGACAGTTGATGCCTGACAACGGTGGCCTGAAATACAGAAAATCAAGTCCGGAGCCTTCTCCCCGCTGTTCCCTCCTGCCCCCCGTCATTCCCGGATCATAACGTCCACATCGCCATCACATCCCTGCCTATCTCTTGATTTCCCACTTTTTGCTGCTAGTCCTATAAATCCATCTCGGGAAGCATCGATATCCTCGGGAGACCCGGGTATTCCAAATCATTTTGACTTTGAATCGAACATTCTATCCTCAAGGTCGAATCCATCGATATTGGAGAGAAAAGAAGACGAAGAAGAAGAAAAAGAAGAAGTAGGAGGAGAAGACGGGGCAGTAGGCTCTTATTGTCTGTTCAATCGTACAGCCTCTCACTCCCCCCAATCCGCAGCTTAAATTTTGGACATTGTTCTGCAGAAAATTTGATGCTGGACATAAGCATGGCTTTCGAGGAGAATACCTTCGAGGGACGAAACGTTCCAAGGTCTAACATGCCGCGCCCAATCGTCAGGCATACTATCACCTACAGGCAGCCAGGCACAAGTCCCCCGGTCTACCTAGCAGGGTCGTTTACCGAGCCGCAGTGGATTCCGCAACCAATGGACGACAGTCTAGATGTTGACGGCGAGTACGTCTTTACGTCTCAAGTATTTGCCGTACCGGGCCACGAGTATCAGTTCAAGTTCCGCATCGGAGAGCATGATCAATGGGTTCTCGACGATAATAGTCCTGTTGGTATGATATCCCCATCCAAAAGCGCAAAGTACTCGGCAGTGTGTTGACGAGGCCTGCAGTGACCGATAGCATGGGCAATCAGAACAATTTACTGAGTGTACCCCTAGTAGGCACGCCCAAGCCAACTCGAAAAGCCCCCGGCAAGGTTCTGAACGAGCTCGGCATCGTGGATATCGACAGCCGGTCGTCCACGCCCATAGAGAAAGTGGCCAGCACGGCCGCCGAGGTCGCTGACACGGCAGAGAAGCTGGACAACGCACAAGTAGGAGAACACGGCTAGTTGAATTCCCGGTTTGAAAGTTGACAATTGGCCAGGACGGTGACCCGAATGCCTCGGGCACAAACGCAAGACGAGCCGGTTTGGTACCCAGACTCGATGAACCTCCACACACGCCTCTGTTCGCCCACGAATGCTTCGGGGCATACGAGTTTGTGGATGATGGATTCGACCACACAGAACTGGAGCAGGATCTAGAAAGAGTTGTTAGCTCGCCGTCACGCCATAGGAAGACATCGGTGGTTTCTGCTTTTGACGACAGCGATGTTGACCTGAACGACCCCACCATCGAAAAGTTTCCGAGTCAACGAGGTCCCGTGCTTGACACGCTCCGGAAGATCCAGTCCAGCTTGAGCGAAGACCAGGTCGCGCTGGACAACACACCTCCGTCGCCCGGTGCCAGGTCCAGCAGGCTTAGCGTCGACTCCGCCGATGAGGGTCTTCAGTCCCCCGAATCTCTCAGCCCAACGACACCCACATTCTCCATGAGACGAGAGAACAGGCCCTCCCGCAGCAGCTTCACCATGCCGAGGTCTGCCATCTCACTAACGTCCATTGCAGAAGAGCCCAAAGGCGCCAAGGCTGGGACCATGAAGCCTGGTCCAGGCCTCAGGAAGCCAGGAGCCAATGTCTTTGACAGGCTGCAGACGCCTCCGACGGATGAAGAGGACATTATAGACATTGGACGCGTCCGGAACGGAAATTAGGCATCGCTAGCGCAAGGTCCTGATCATCACGAGAGCGGCCTGGCTGGGTTTGAACTGAAGACAAACATGACCAACGAGACACCTGAAGAAACCGAGTTGATGAGCAACCAACAGGCCAGTCTGTCGGTCCACCATACAGCAGATACCGGAGGATCCGCATCCTCACCCCCAGAGAGCCGCGATGAGTCTATCACCAGCCCTCCTTCAACACCAAGAAATGAATTGGTGCAAGATCCAATTGGGGTTGAACGCGAGACGTAAGTATAACCATTGGCAATCTTCGGGCGCAATCCGGCCATCCTAACAAACAACAGGCTTACGACTGTTGGATTTGTCACGGTGATATTGGCTATTGCTTGGTGGAAGGTTTCCAAGCTGGTGCTTGAGTAGCAGAGTAACAAAAACTCATCGTTCCCGCCGTAATTATGTGACATATGTAGGTGTTTGGTGGCGGGCGGTGAGACTTTGCGGGGGGAAACAGCGAGTCCTAGGTGGTTCATACAAAACAAAAAAATTAAAATCAAAGTATTGATAATCTGGTGCTAAATGGATGTTCGTATATAAGTCATCCTCAAAAGTGTTGATTGGCCATGGATTGTCCCCAGTTTGATATTCGGTAAAGTACGTTAGGGTAAGTAGTCTAAGCTGAAAGCACCCAACTTATCACTGGCAGCGATTTGACGCGATAAACGATCGTGATAGGGGTGATGGCCCCACAGAAAAGAAAAAAGATGGGGACGACGTCCCGTCCATCCAACTTCAAGTTCTTAAACCACTTGCAGCTTCTGCCTGCAGAGGAAAAGATTCTTTGCAGCTACAAAGCCCCACAACCTCACTATGCGTCGTACAGACTTGCATTCGGTCTGCACCTCGTGCTTGACGAATATACTGCGGCAGCGTCCGACTCCCATCCGAACCCGACCTTCCCAGCCATGGATTAGCGAGCGCTATGTTTCCCTGCGCCGGACGAGCAAACCTGACCGGCCATCGCGCATGGTCCTGGCTGACAACGTCGGCCGGTCGCCCCATCCACGCGGTGGTTCCAGAGAACGACGCGACGGGCCCTTTGGCGGCCTGAACAAGACTGTGGCCAATGTCGGCCCCCCGACCGCGCGAGCGAAAGATGGCGGCAAGGCGCCGCGACGGGACGGCGGCCAGGACGATCGCAAGGCGCTGAAGATGCAGCGTATCCTTGCGCCTATCGGCTATGGGAAACGCACCATGCTCAAGGATCGCATGTCCGAATACGACTCGTTTGAGCAGTTCGACCTCCTGCCCATTGTTAAACAGGGTTTGATGGATGAGCTTTTCAAGGGCATGGTCGAGGTCAAGCCCACGCCTGTGCAGCGCCTGGCACTGCCTGCGCTTTTGGGCCATCAGAAGCAGCAACAAAAACGACCATCGAAGGACCGGGCATCTGCCTCGGACGATGCGGGAAATGAGGCCAAGTCATTCTTGCTCGCCGCAGAGACGGGCTCGGGAAAAACGTTGGCCTACATGCTGCCGGCTATCAACGCCCTGAAGCAGGCTGAAGCTCAGGACCCGGACATCAAGGCCTGGAACGAGCGGAGGGCCATCGAGCTGGAGCGCCAAAGAGACGAAAAGTTCAAGGGAAAGCCGTTTGACGAGCCCCATCCCACCATGGCCCGCCCCAAGGTTATCATTCTTGTGCCCACGGCCGAGCTGGCTCACCAGGTCATGCGTGTTTCCAAGGTGCTCTCGCACGCCGTCAAGTTCAAGACCGAGATGATCTCGTCGGATCTGAAGGCCCAACAAATTCAGCGCAACGTGTACGGTCCCGGGGGGCTCGATGTCCTCGTCGCCACGCCCCACCTCCTCGCCTCGATCGCCGACTCGGACCCCAATATTTTGTCTCGGGTATCCCACCTGATAGTGGACGAGGCCGATTCTCTGCTCGATCGGAGCTTCTCGCCCGTCACCACCAGCATCGTCGAGCGTGCCATGCCGTCGTTGAAGCAGTTCATCTGCTGCTCAGCCACTATCCCCCGCAAGATGAACAACTACCTGGCGACCAACTACCCCAAGATGCACCGCATCACGACTCCGAACCTGCACGCCATCCCTCGCCGAGTGCAACTTGGTGTGCTTGACGTCTCTCGCGAACCTTACCGCAACAACAAGGACCTCGCGTGCGCCGACGCACTCTTCACCATCGGCCGCGAGGCCTCAGCACACGAAGGCCCCGTCAAGGGTCAGATCGACGTCCGCCGCGTCATTGTCTTTGTCAACGAGCGAGAGAAGACGGAGCAGCTGGCAGAGTACCTCAAGACTAAAGGTATCCATGCCGACGCCCTCCACAGGGATACGCCCGAGAAGCGCCACGGCGAGATTCTCGAGACCTTCACCACCAGCGAGGCCATCACCATACCTGCTCCCAGCAAGATCAGGGCCGGCCAACTCCTCAACGTCAGGGCCTTGGTGGTGACGGATTTGGCTTCTCGAGGCATCGACACTCTGGCCGTCCGTCATGTTATTCTGTACGATGTACCGCACACCACCATCGACTTTATTCACCGTCTTGGTCGTGCGGGACGCATGGGTCGCCGTGGCCGGGGCATTGTCCTGGCAGGCAACGGAGATCGCAAGGATGTCATTGCGGAGGTCAAGACGAGCATGTTCAAGGGGCAGGCCCTGATATAGTCCAAAAAGAGTGCTCAAGAGCTGTGCTATAATACTCCCACGTACACTACACCCACATCTACGCACGCACCCCTGCGTACGCGCAGATGAACCCAATGTGTACATTAATGTAAAACCACTCATCTGTAACAAGTTTCTGTATTATAATACTGCTGCATATAGACATGTACACATACCAATAGAATGGTGCTATCCAACCCCCGCCTTACAAAATAATAGTCTAGTACTTTACTTCCTTCTGACTCCAAAACCAAGAGGTTCAATTTTTCTTAACAGTTGAATTATGACTTCGATATAAGACGACATAATGAGTATTTGGTGTAACCTTCGCCTATCCGTTTCGATCTGGTACTGATAGACATCTGCCAACTTAGTACTACTAGCCTGAGGTGGGATGAGTCGCGGGTGGGGCACTCGAGGACCTACCCCAACTTGAAGCCTCAGCTTAGGCGCGGTGCTACGCGCGACGCGTTCCGGCGACAACGCCGTGTTATTGCTCCAGCGTCCCACCAGCAGCCACCACCACAACCCTGGCATAATTTAGTACACAACACTCCCTCAACACGGTGCACGTTTTGGAAATTTCCAGATAAAGGAGGAAAGCGACATTTACCCTCCGTCCTGCCATTAATTGCACACATTATTTATTGGCAGACATAAACCCTGATCAATCCGTCAACGAACCATTGCCCGCTATGCCACGACCAAAGAGGGTGCGTCAAGCCCCTCAGGCGGCCGCCAACTATGACGAGACTGAAGAGCAGCAACAGACCCGGGGAAGGTCACGCAGAACACGCTTCATGGGAGCTCGCACCAGCGTGGGCGAGTCTGCGGCCATCGACGCTGCCAATCGCACCCGCGATGCTGCCATAGAGCGACTCGCCAACGAGGATGCCACCACGACTGGCGACGAGACCATCGAACCCGCGGAGGTCGGGCGACGCGCCACCACCCCGCAGCGACGAGATACGACCGGCTTGGACCTCGGAGACTCCATCTTTGGCGACTTGGACGATAGCTTCGAGCTCGGGATTGCTCCCTCCAGCATTCGTTCTGGTGACAACTCTTCCATCTACGGCAGCAGTCACATCAAGCCCCGCTCACGGTCGCGCCAGTCAAGCATCATCGGCCGGAACGACCCTCCCATCAGGCCTAGCAGCAGAGGAGGAAACACGCCGCTGATGAGCTCGTCCTTGAATATCGGTGCGTTCAGGCGTCGCGCCCGTGAGCCCAGTATCCTCGGCACCGATAGGAAGACGCGCCCGGACGTCACGGCCACCACGACCCAGGACAACGACTCTTCATCCGAGCTCGAGGAAGACTTTGCGCCAGAGGCAGAGTCGACTCCGGTGAACAATAGGCGCCGGACGCGCGCTTCGCTTGAGCAACCGCGCGCGGAAACACCCGAGCTGCCCGAGCTGTCTGGCACCCGCAAGAGGAAGAGTGACGGCGCGCCTGCTGCGAGCGACAGACCCGAGAAGGCCACACGCACGGATGAACCCGAGCCAGAGACGCTCAGCGAGAGCGAATCTGATCTGTCCTCCCTGCCTTCGCCCCAAGCTATGCCTGCCCACGTGGAGCGTCCTGTGACGCCTAATCAGGAGGAATGGGCTGCACCCCCTGCCAGCAGTGGCTCCGAGGACGAGGGCGACTTTTGGCCCGATATTCATGGTCTGGCTAAGCGACGCCGGAGACCCTCTGTCCCCGACCCCGTCCAGGCGGACGCCCTTTCAGATGTGTCGTCGCCTCCGTCACTCACACATTCACCAAACTTGGGCCAAGGCAAAGCTTCCAAGGGCACTGGGCGCTCGAGGATTAGAATGGCGTCGCCCCCTCCCCTGATGACGGCAGATCTTGCAACCCTTTTGCCTAAGAGGCGACAGAAGAGGCGGGCTGAACATGATTCGGTAAAAGAGGTTGAGTACGATGCATCTGGTCTAGCTCAAGACGACGACGAGCTCTCCTTCTTGGATGCTCGTTCCGCGCGCCGTAAGCCAAAGAGCACCACCGCGACTCAGCCCAAGGCCGCTCATGGTGGGCGCGCGAGCAACGCGCAGTCCTCGAAAGAAAACCTGGCGCCGGCCCAGAATACACGAAGCTCTTCTCGCTTGGCCAAGACTTACTCGCGCCGCTCAGCGGACAAGGAGAACGAGAGCGAAAACGAGGAAGACGTGGAGGCTGAGCAGAGCATGTTTCAACCTCTGGAGGATGAGACGTTTGGGGAATCCAACGGCGATGGACCGCCTCAATACACATCGGCTGAGGAATTGAGGAGCGCAATTCGAAAATTTGCCGAGGTGGATCGCTTCGAGCTGTCTTTCGAAGAAGAGGAGGAGCCGGAGCTGGCCGTTGCAGCGCGATAGAACGGCGGCATCCCAGCATGAGAAAAAGGAAGTGGTTTACAGTCTTGAATGGCAGGTTGATGGCGTATGGTGTTGGTGTTATTTGGTCTTCTGTTAAGAAATCTCGAACTTTTGCGACTTGGTGAGGGCGGCTCCTACTTTGGCATGCGGGCCTTCCTGTGTTTGGATGGTGGTTTCTCTTCTTTAACTATCAAGTAGTCTGCTCTTCTTTTGTTTCATGATCAAGGAGATTCTATACCTCATTCTGTGGAATTGGCGACAAATTGCCTTGCTTACCCGCTTAAATCCGTTACGCCGTTCCCTCATGATATTGATCCAGCCCGTTCCTGATTTATGTCCTGATTCCGGATGATTACGCTGCTAGATTAGCGACCTCAGTCTTCTGCTCGATCACAGACAATAAGGGGTCGAGCACGTTTGCATCTCTGAGCCCGATCGTGATGTCGTCCGGTAGTCGGCCGGACATGTATAGACCCTTTGAAGTGACACATTAGCTTCACAAGCTTTAAAAAAAAAGAGATCTAAGTCTTTAAGTCCCAAGGACGGGGACAGAGACAACAATCCGCCTGCTCGGGAAAACATACCTTTCTCACGCTCTCAAAGTCAGACTCTTTGACAGTATATTCACGAATGACCTCCTCCTTGTCAAAGTCAACGTAAATGCGCGTATCCCGTATCCGAACAATCACATTGTCGAGCCTCATAAAAAGTCTACACAGTAGGAGCATACGCTTCTCGTGGACACGCAGCTTTGCGCTGTAGATGGAAATACCATTGTCGTCGAGCTCACTCTCGTATAAGACGACTTCATCGAAGAATAGGATAGGATCTCGACGCTTGAGAAGCTCTATGGGAATCGTCTTGGTGGTGGTGGGCTGGAATCGTTTGTCGTCGGAAGGCGCTTCGAGAGTGCCGGCATAGGTCGTCGAGTAGCTCCAGTCGTACGGCTTCACAACCTCCTTGATCTTCTGGGTCGTGCCCTCTCGTGTGCTCTCCCAGTCACGGGCGTATGCGACCTTAAGCATGTGGCGGTCGGTCTTGTCCACGGCATCGAGAGCTTCGGGTGTCGTGAAGGAGAGCGCCCATCCCGAGGGTAGGTGCTCGATGGCGACCAGGTTATCGCCGAATATCATCTCGGGCATTGGGATGCCGATGCGCTCCGTCATCTCGTCGATGGGCCCCGACTTGGAGATGGGAAGCTTGCGCGTCGAGACGCGGAAATTGCCCTGCTTGTGTGATTTGGTCGCCGCGGATAGCGTTTGGGGCCCTGGGAACGGTTCGTTGAGGTCCGTGACATGATTGATCCGAGGTGCTGTCTGCTGGGTACCATCACGAAGGCTGTCGGCGGAGGCCATCGTGGTGATGCGGGATCAGAGAGCACCACAATTACCGTCACAATTCAACCTTGTGTTGCTTCCTTTGTAGTACTATCCAAGTTCGATTGGACTCTCAGTACGCAAGGTGTGCGGAAGTATGCTCGCGGAGAAACAAGGATGAAGAAAAGGAAACGACTGAATATGGCCGAATCATGAACTCGAGCTGGTTGAGGCCGAGGGGCAATGCGCTCCCCGCAATGCGCAAAGCTCACGCCAAGTCAAATGGTAATAATTGATAGCGGGTAGACCTGGGCACAAGCCACAGTAGCTGATGAGGTGGCTTAGCGGCTATTTTTGTCCCACCTTGAGGTGGCTTCACTCATACAAGTAATTAGCCTGCACATCCCCCGCCATTGAGCGTCGTGCCGCCGTTGCCCCGCCAACTGTCAAGTTATGACCCGCAACGTTGGGAAGGGAGGAGTTGGAACCCCGGTGGCTCTTGGCTAAACCCAGAATACACATTATTACTAGGACGTGTGCTTTAAATGCTTATAGTGGCATTGCAACTCGATTCCGACTCCTAATCTCTACGCTTTATCCTTCCAACACCACACTGCCTACTGCTACCCCCAAAGTCTAGGTTGAGCCGACTTTGTAACCTCCTGCAAGCCCAAACCTTCTCGTTCCTTCTTGGGGGGTTTTGACGTTGGATAGCTACAATGGCTGTTCGTACTCTGGAGTCCCGGTTGGAGAACTTGAACGTCAACGACGAGAACGACGCAGGCGACAACGCGAGAGCTAAAGGCAAGGTTCGTGTTCCCAAGCACCAAAAAGCAGACCTCTACGCATAGACATCAGAGCTGACTACTTCGCGCTGCAGAGCACAATTGTATCATCATCACAGGCAGCTAGTCGGCAACCCGTGGTGAAGGTAGCTCTACAATCACAGACCACCAGCTCAGTGGCATCGGTAACGCTGCCGTCTCAGACTGCTCAGCGCAAGACGAACAACCCACCCTCGCCCCAGCGGAAGCCTCTTCCAGGCCACGTGGGACGTTCCTCTGAGGAAGATGGCGAGGGTGCAGTACAACGAGTCGACAGGGGTGGCACGCCGCTCAACGAGCAGCCATCGCTACCCAAGAAGTTTCACCTCGGCATGTTTGAGATCGGCCGGCCCCTGGGGAAAGGAAAGTTTGGCCGAGTCTACCTGGCCAGGGAACGTACCACCGGCTTCATCTGCGGTCTCAAGGTGTTGCATAAAAGCGAAATCCAAGCCGGAGGCGGAGTAGAGAAGCAGGTCAGGAGGGAAATCGAGATTCAGAGCAACCTCCGGCATCCAAACATCCTCAAGCTCTACGGTCACTTTCACGACAGCAAGCGAATCTTCCTCATCCTCGAGTTCGCGGCCCAGGGCGAGCTATACAAGCATCTCCGCAAGGAGAGCCGGTTCCCTGAGTGGAAGGCGGCACAGTACATTGCGCAGATGGCTTCAGCCTTGAAGTATCTGCACCGAAAACATGTGATCCACCGCGACATCAAGCCCGAGAACATCCTTGTAGGTGTTCATGGCGAGATCAAGATCTCAGATTTTGGATGGAGTGTGCATGCCCCCAACAGCCGCCGGCAAACGCTGTGCGGCACCCTGGACTATCTTCCCCCCGAGATGATCAAGCCAGGTAGTTCGGACAACTTCTACGACGAGAAGGTTGATCTGTGGAGCTTGGGCGTCCTGACATATGAGTTCCTGGTCGGTGAAGCTCCTTTTGAGGACACTCCTGTCATGACCCATCGTAGGATTGCTCGCGCGGAGATGACCATCCCCAAGTTTGTCAGTCCGGAGGCGACTGATTTGATCAAGAAGGTGAGACAATACCTGCCAGCCCACTTTCTGAATGCCCTCACGCCTTACTTCATTGGCTCCCATTGCTAACGAAATTCAAAAACAACAGCTTCTGGTTCTAGACCCAACGAAGCGCATTCCTCTTGACAAGGTCCAACAGCACCCTTGGATTGTGAAGCATTGTGTCAAGGGCGAGCGTGCAAGTGATCGTGAGAGATCATAATCAACAACGCAACGACGAACAACGAACATGGGCCAGTAGGCGGGCATGCAGCATGGCGTGAGCGCGTAGCCTAGTGTTTGGATGCGGATACTTGGTGTTGAGGCGAGCGTGCTTGGTGGCAAAGACGATGTGCTTGATGACGAGTGGGCATGCAGCGCATATGCAGGCATGCGTGGGGGGGCCCTGGTCTCTTGTGGCGAGGAGGGCAAGACATGATGGGGGGGTAATCGGGATTTTTTTACTCAGTTTTACGCAAGGTTCTACACAAGGTTTCACGGGGCATTGGTTTGGGCAGGTATTTGCAGGAGTTAAGGTTACTTCCACGTTGTTTATTCCTTTTTGTTTCATTGTTCGTGGACGGACGGTCTGGTGTAGTCAATGAATTTGCCAAGATAATTGATGAACGAACTGCAGGTGGTATCATTGATATCATGAACGAAAAGCTGAGATGGTTGGTTTCCTAATGATTTGCCGAGATTGTACAATGTTACACAAGAATCAAAACGCCACATTTGATGCTCCCTTGACCAGTCGGACTACCTGTACACCTCGTCAAAAGGCCTCGTATCTGCAAAGCAGGAGTCCCAGACTTGATTGACCACCTTGGAGGCTTGCTCCTGGTCCTTGCATCTGGGCCTTGCCATAACGGATTGGATGGCCCTCTTGCGGACGCAGTGTTGGAACTGCTGCGTCAGGGACCAATTGCCCCTGGTAAAAGCCTCCCGTGTCCAACGGCACTCTCCACTCAGCATGGATGCGCGGATCTGTACAGATACATTCTCGTTAGGTACTGTAGTCGTCCTCCATGGATGTTGGAACAGCGGAAGTTCACGGGCGAGAATAAGCGGACGAAAAAAAAAGGAAAAGAACTTACCTCGGTACAAGCTGCGTGCTTGAGATCTTTGTCTCCTATCCAGTCCACCTTCCATCTCAAGTGATCCCACGCGTGCACCATCTCGTGCGCTAGCGTGTCTTCGAGATGCTTACGGTCACGCACTTCGTTCGCGCAGAGCAGGATGCCATGGTCGGGGCTGAAGCCGCCAGACTGCCTGTGAACCTCGCCGTTCTCATCGAGGCGGGCGGGACAGCGGCGGCACACCACATTGGAGGCATCTAGACGCCCGTTGAGGTCACCCGTCTTCTCGGACAGGAACCGGATGATGGGGGAGTAGCTGAAGAGCCAGTCGCGGTACTCGTTGCAGCGCTTGCAGTCGCGTTCCTCATGAACCTTGTAGCGCCATTCTCGGTAGTGGAACTGGCCCTCACGTGTCATCTGGCCTGAGAGGATGCGGAAGTAGTTCATCCACCACGTCATCTGGGGGTCGAATCCCGTGCGGGCGGGATCGTTGACCATCTCCTTGGGTCCGTCCGGGGATACGGGGGCGGGGACGGAGCCCGTAGACGGCTTGTCGTCGGCGGAGCTCATGCTGGATGATGAAAGTGGGTGGCCAAGAAAGAAAGAAAGAAAGAAAAAAATTAACCCCAGACACACCCTTGATTTACCTCTATCGAAACGCAGACTCCTCCTCCCTTGGCAGGTGGGTTCGAAGCCAGACGAACTTGGTAAAAGAAGAGCAGACGAAGGCTCCGAAAGGAACAGAAGGAAGATCCCTTCGTGAAGCCTTCGGATAGGCGGCAAGGGTGGGTGAGAATTCGAAGTAGCTGAGGTCGTAGTGAGCTTGCTCCAGTCTGTCTGTAGCTTGTCGTCACTGGCGTCACTGGATCCCTAGCCTCACATGAGAAGTCAGGTCATCGACCCAGTTCTTGGCCCCAGCGTCCGGCGTACTTTAAGTGGCAAAGAGGGAAAGGGTCCTAAACTGCAGAACGGGTGCAGGTCTTGTTTGCAGGAACAGAGAGGCGGCCGGACTCTACCGTAAGGGTCTTCTGCGGTAGTACTCTATTATTACTCGTCCCTCGTTTGGACAGGAGAGGGGGGAGGAGAAAATCCACACACCCTCAAGTAACGCCGCCTATAGGTGTAACGACCCCCTAAGGCTGGGGCTGGGCTGGGCTGGCGGGCGGGCTGGGCAGGCAGAATCCTTCTAGCTGTAGTTCGTCGTCACATGCGGAGACGGTGGAGGACGGAGGGCGGGATGGCGATCGGCGGTTGGATAGACGGAGGGAAACGGTTGGACGGAGCGTCGTCCTCGGGGCGGGCTTGGTGGATGCTGGTTGGTGAGGGAACGGGCTCGTTTCTCGGTGGCTCCTCGCTGTGACCTGGCCTTGCGTCCTTTCCGGGTCGCGACGTCGTATGTACCAATGTACACTTTGTTCGGCAAGCGTTAGTAGTACCTTTCCTTTACGGAGCACTCGTAAATTAGGCACAGAAACGGGGCGGTCACGTCGGCGGCACAAATGCTGCCCCTTGTGCTTGTGGTCTTTGATTTCTGATGAGTCGTGGTCGAGCAGAGTCGGGATAAGTGTTGAGAGGCTGTTAACAAACTTGAGACGGACTTGAAGAAGAACCAGGGGGGAAGCACCGCGTTAATTACGCGAGGCCGATGGTTGACCACTGCACACAAGACACCTCTAGTAGGTAGCCTGGAAAAAAAAAACATACAAAACGGCCTAGGGAAACAAAACAACCCAACCGTGACCTCAAGCCTGTGGCACAATTTTTCAATTTTTTTTTTTCTTCTTTCGCCCGTGCTCGAGGCAGGCTACAGATGTACCTCATGGTACTCCGTACCTATAGCGCTATATGGGGAGGTACTGCTACCACCCACTAGCAATATTAGTAGCAGCGCTAGTAGGTAGCCGGTACTAAATGTGCGCTGGCTTGCAGAAGGCTATTGCAATGATTACAGTGGCTTTTACCGTACTGTACATAAAGTGCATTGTAGCGGCCTGAGAGCTTAGCGTCTCACGGGCCCCACTGACAGCCTGGCAGGAAGCTGAACGGTATGATTGGCCGGCACTGGCAAGTCTCTTGGAGGTCACTTCATTCTCACTGCCTTAGCCTGGAGTGCTACGGAAGGCTATTGTTACAGTATTGAACGGACGATGGTACTCGAATGGAGTACCTAGCGTTACTAGGTTGTGGTACAAACCTGAAGTAGGTAGCGCAAAAATTCTGCCATCAGGGGTTGGCGCACATCATTGCGGGCGGTGAGCGAACCAGCGAGCAGGACAGCGCAGGAAAAGCGGGTTCCCCAGTCGGAAAATGACGCCGGGCCCTGCGACGGACTAATAAGGGCGCCGGATTTGGGGCACCGGCTCCAGGCGCATACAAGTACATACCTCGAGGGCAAGTACGTTTCCTTGGTTCCTCTTGGTCTCGCTGGATTCCCCAGAGAAAAAAAAGACTACTTCGATCCTCACTCGCGACGCTCCAGACGGGGCGCAGGCCAACTTGAATAATCCCGCGTTCCTTGGCGTAAGATGACGAATGAGATGGAGGGTGAGTCCCATTCCGCCATTGCGTTGATGCACATGTCCCTGCAAGGCCCTGCACAGCATCGAACATAGCATGTCAGGGTTCCACTCTCGCTACACCATCTGGATTGAACATGTACATTGTCTACAGGGAATCCGAAGAGTGTCAAGGTACTTGCTCGAGCGTACTTTCTGGCGATTTACATTCTGGTAGTCTGGGTTCGCCCGTGTCGACAATTTATTTCACTTTTTTTTTTTCCCGGTCGCCTGTCTATTTCTTATTTCTTCTTCTCTTCTTCCCTTTTTCTTTCCAATCCTTCTCTTGTCCTCATCCTCATCCTCATCCTCATCTTCGTCCTCATCCTCCTCCAATACTTGCTCGAGAACCTCTTACACTCTCATTCACAATTCCATGAATCCACTGCTTCTGCCGTGGTCTTCTGTTTCTAATTCGTTCCGTTCAATACCGCAGAGATGAAGAAAGGTGTTAAGCCGATGACCGTTGTCATCAAGCTCGGTATGTCTTATAACTCCAGGTCCTTTCTGTCACAGCTACGGAGTCATCTGTCCCTGGCTTTTTGGACCCTGAATTCCATCCAAACCCCATAAACGTTCCTCCGGGCTGACATAGCAATTCCTCAGGTACGAGCTCCATTGTTGATGAAAAGACACATGAGCCCCTGTTGCCCATCCTGACCCTGATCGTGGACACTGCCGTCAAGCTTCGGCAGTCGGGTCACCGGGTCATTCTTGTCTCCTCGGGTGCCATTGGTGTAGGCCTCCGCCGCATGGACGTCGAGAAGAGACCCAAGCATCTCGCTCAGTTGCAGGTAGGTTTTCCTCTGCGTTACCATAGGTGTATTTTGTCTTGATATTAACTTTCTCTGCAAAGGGTCTCGCCGCCATTGGACAATGTCGTCTGATGAGTCTTTGGGACGGTCTGTTCCAACACATGGAACAACCTATCGCCCAGATTCTTCTTACCAAGAATGATATTGCAGACGTAAGCTGCCCCCCGTGATTTGAAATATACCTGGCCAAGCTCTTGGCCCGGTCTCTTTCCCCAATAATGAGCTAACTGGATCCCTTTAGCGTACGCGTTACCTGAATGCCCAAAATACAATCAACTCTCTCTTGGACATGGGCGTCATTCCTATTGTGAATGAGAACGATACCCTGGCAGTTTCTGAAATCAAGTTCGGTGACAACGACACCCTCTCAGCAATTACGGCAGCCATGCTCCATGCCGACTACCTCTTCCTCATGACCGACGTTGACTGTCTGTATGACAAGAACCCTCGGTCTAACCCAGATGCCAAGGCCATTGAGGTCGTGGAAGACATCTCAGACATCCAGGCAGATGGTAAGCTCTTCCTCTCCCTTTACCCATGCAACAGTTGGCAACAAGATTCTAACATGATGGGTGTGTGTAGTCTCAAGTGCTGGTTCATCAGTTGGCACTGGTGGCATGGGCACAAAGCTCATTGCCGCCAGACTCGGAACTTCCGCTGGTGTCATGGTCATTATCACTCGATCCTCCAACCCTGGCAATATCCTCAACATTGTCAACTATCTCCATGTGGAGTCCTGCGCAAACTCCACCACAGGCTCTCCTAGTTCAGAACCGGACGAGGAGGCCCTTGTCGCTGCTTCCACTTCCCTCAACCTGATGGCCGCCTCTGGTCCCAGCGATGGCCCCCCTCTTCATACTCGCTTCCTGCCTTCAAGCGACCCCATCCGGGATCGTCATTTCTGGCTCCTTCACACCCTCAACCCTCATGGCACCATATATATCGACCAGGGAGCTCACCGTGCTCTGCTTGGCAAGGCCGGTCTCCTACCGGTCGGCGTCGTGGACGTCGAAGGCAACTTTGCCCAGCACGAGCCTGTGCGCATTGTTGTCGTCAACAGACTTCCGTCGCCTGGTCCCGACGGAAAGATGCGCGGCGACCACGCCGAGGAAGTGGGCCGTGCTCTGGTCAACTACGCTTCGGCCGAGATCACCCGTATCATGGGCCACCAGAGCTCAGAGATCGAGGAGCTGCTTGGCTACGCTGACTCGGAATACATTGCCAACCGCCAGCACGTCGTGTTTTTCAGAAAGGACAGCAGACCTCCTACCCCTGTCCAGACGCCTGCCATCACCCCTGCCGGCACACCCATGGCCGCTTGATCATCTTATTTCTTATTTTGTCTGTATACGTCTGTTATGAGCATGCACGAATTCTTACGGCACTTGCATCAGTGCGGAATACATGATCCGCCAAAATACGTTACTGGAGTTGGGAATCATCATATCATTCTATCACTGTTTGCGTTGTTACATTTTCATTTTCATCTTTCTTCCATCCCTTTTCATTCATATGGAACGGGAACGATGGCATTACCTGTCATGCTTCAACAACATTGACAACGGGCATTTCTGCATACTTAGCTTGCTATCCTTTAGAGGATTTCCGTGGTATGTCACTTCTTGTGATGGGAACATCTCGGTAGATGGCCTTAGTAGTCAGTGTTGGGAATCAAAAACAAAAGGAATAAATCACATGCAAAGAGTTTGCATACCCAGATTTTTGGTTGGACTACGAAAATTATCCTTGTGAATTATGTTCCCCTAGTGAAAAGTGACAAGTTGAATGACGCCGGAACTGGCGAGACATGTACCGATACCAACGCCTGCTCCTTGCTCAACGACGACAAGGCGCGTTACCGAGTAATGTGATGACGACAAGCGCATCGGTGAGGTTTCCTGATGCTTCGGCATTCCGTCATTGCTCGCGCCACGTTCAGAATTTTCAAGGGTACACTAACGAAAGTCAAGTGGGAAGCATGAGGGGCAGCTCCATTCAGCCTCATCCACCCGCGATCGCCAGTACCTACCCTACCTTTCCGGCCCATCGCGTCGGGCGGCTAGAGAACGTGTCTGTCAAACCTTGCCGTCACAGTACCTTACCTAAGATGCCAATGGAGGGGTGATGAGGGGCAGAATTCGGTAAATGGCAAAACTATATTTCCGAGCGGAAAATCTGCTAAGCAGCACATCAATCGCATTGAAGCCCCCAGAGTCCCCCGAGGCTAGCATGTAGCCCCTGCTAAAACTTGCCTTGGGCTCTAACACTCCGAACAGAGCTCTGTATGTTCGTACCTCAAGGTCCAAGGAAGGTATAGTGGCGCCGCGACGTATCCGCCAACCTGCATCAGCACCAGAAACCTTTACGTCCCCTCCCCCCCCTCCAATCACTGAGCTTAGGGTCCGTTGATCGAGCCCTTCCTTGGTGACCCTCCCCCTCCCCCACCATACAGAGGAATCAGTGCGCAGGGAGTTTTTGTGACTCACGCGCCTCTTCCTCGACTGCATCGATTGTGGGTGGATGAAGCCTCTCAGAATCAGCTTTGCCTACGTGAGTCAACAACGCAAACTCGTCCGTCCCGATCTGGTCATACAATCATTCCAATCGACTCGATTGCCCTCGACTCGAGCTATACGCTGCTTCACGACCTCGACACATCTATCCAAGGTCCAGGTTAGCCGGTCCAAGGATCACAAGGCTGCGAAGATGGCCTCGACCGCCACGACCCTCAAGGGTCAGCCCCTCGACAAGGCCATTCTCGATGCTATGCTGAGACGCCGCATGTTCTATACCCCTTCCTTCGAAATCTACGGCGGCGTTGGTGGTCTTTACGACTTTGGCCCTCCTGGTTGCTCTCTGCTCGCCAACATCACCGACATCTGGCGCAAGCACTTCATTCTGGAGGAGGACATGCTCGAGATCGACTGCACTGTCCTGACTCCCCACGAGGTTCTCAAGACCAGTGGTCACGTCGACAAGTTCGCCGACTGGATGTGCAAGGATCCAAAGAACGGCGAGATTCTCAGAGCGGATCACTTTGTTGAGGCTATCCTCGAGGCCAGGCTAAAAGGTGACAAGGAGGCACGCGGCCAGACGGTGCAGGAGGAAGAGGACGACCCAAAGAAGAAGAAGAAGAAGAAGGCCAAGTCCGAGGCTATCAAGCTCGACGATGCTGTGGCAAAGGAATACGAGGAGGTTCTCGCCCGGATCGACAACTATAACGGCGCGGAGCTGGGCGAGCTAATCAAAAAGTACGACCTGAAGAACCCTGAGACCGGTGTGTTGCCCTCGGACCCGGTCTCCTTCAACTTGATGTTTCAGACATCCATTGGACCTAGCAGCAACCTGCCGGGCTACCTAAGACCCGAGACCGCCCAGGGCCAGTTCCTCAACTTCGCCAAGCTCCTTGAGTTCAACCAGAGCAACATGCCCTTTGCCTCGGCCTCTATCGGCAAGTCCTACCGCAACGAAATCTCACCACGTGCTGGCCTGCTACGTGTGCGTGAGTTCTTGATGGCCGAGATTGAGCATTTTGTAGATCCCCAGGGTGGCAAGAAGCACAGTCGTTTCAGTGACATTGAGGACTTGGAGCTGGTCTTCCTTGACCGCGATACACAGCTGTCCGGAAGCACCAAGACCAAGACTGTCAAGGTTGGCGAGGCTGTCAAGTCCGGCCTTGTCGATAACGAGACTCTCGGATACTTCCTTGCCCGTATCCACCTCTTCATGGCCAAGATCGGCGTGGATCTGTCGAAGATGCGGTTCCGCCAGCACATGGCGAACGAGATGGCCCACTACGCCTGCGACTGCTGGGACTGTGAGCTGCAGACCTCGACTGGCTGGATTGAGTGTGTTGGGTGTGCCGACCGTAGTGCCTACGATTTGACTGTGCACGCAAAGAAGACTGGCGCTCCTCTGGTCGTCCGCCAACGCCTCGATGAGCCTGTGACTTATGAGGAGTGGCAGGTTGACGTCGAGAAGAAGAAGTTTGGTCCCCTCTTCAAGAAGGATGCCAAGACAGTAGAGACTGCCCTGGAAGCTACCTCCCAAGAGGACCGGGAGAAGCTCGCCAAGGAATTGACCGACAATGGAAAGGTCGTCCTTGACGTTGAGGGCTTCGGCAAGGCCGAGATTCCCAAGGAAGCCGTCAAGATTGAGTTCCGCAAGCGTGTCGAGCATGTGAGGGAGTTCACCCCGAATGTGATTGAACCATCGTTTGGTATTGGTCGTATTCTGTACGCTCTGATTGAGCACAACTTCTGGACACGCGGTACCGAAGGTACCGATGAAGCGAGAGGTGTAAGTTTCTGACCACCATAACATCCGTCTCCGTCAACTGGATTTGGCTAATGCGGTGATAGGTTCTGTCCTTCCCACCTACGGTGGCTCCTACAAAGGTGCTTATTGTGCCCCTGTCTTCCAATGCGCAATTCAAGGGCCACCTCAAGAAGCTCTCGCAGCGACTCCGCAGCCTTGGCATCTCCAGCCGTGTGGACGACTCGTCTGCTAGCATTGGCAAACGTTACAGCCGCAACGACGAGCTCGGTACCCCGCTTGGCATCACCATTGACTTCCAGACCGTACAGGACAACACCTTGACGCTCCGAGACCGCGACTCCACCACTCAGGTGCGGAGCGAGGAGGACAAGATTGTGGAAGCCATCAAGGCTTTGGTTGACGGAAGCAAGACGTGGGCTGATATCGAGAAGGAGCTGCCCAAGTTTGAGGGTCAAGAGGTGGAAGTCGCTGCAAGGTAGAAGAAGAAAATAGATACCATGATAGATATGCGAGGGTACCGGAGACGTGCCTCGTAACATCTGATGAATCAACGGAACATAGAGGGGAAAAGTCCTTCTTCGAGAAGACGAGGTGCATGCCACTCGTGCTCCCGTCGTCTTATACTTCCATGAGAGGGAGACACAATATGTATTATACCAAATTTTCTGAAAAAAGAATCCAGCGGTAGCAACATGTGAATAGTGATGCCAATGACTGGACCGAATGATGGATTACATACGGATCGAGCAGTGTGTACAACAGCAGTACCACGCTGTTTGCTACTGGCGATACTGCAACTGTCCCCACGCTGAAGAACAGCACTAAACAGATAAAAGACGTCAAGACTGTGAGTGATGATTTTTTTATGTAACTTGCTCGGACGAAAAGATTGGAGCAAAGATCCTGCTCTGGTAGCACTGATTCAGAAGAATTCTACTTGTTGATTCACTCCCCTCACAGTTGCTATAAATACATGTCAATGGGTGCTTTTCGAGAAAACAGCAGCTCTAGAAATCCCATTTCTACTACATACAGGATTCGAAAAAGACATATTTCCACAGAGACAAGTGTCACAGTCCAGCCATTACCTCACTTCCCTGCTATAGTCGACCAACGACGAAACCATCATGCCTGAGCAAGTAAGGGACAATCACCCGTCACCCTTGCCTACGGGTGCTACCAACCTGGAGAATATTGTACAATGCAAGACCTGTGGTATCTGGACTAGTAGTGTTGTCGACGACAAGTGCTCGATGAATAACTGCGGCGGGACGTTGGGGTCTGGTAACGATACTAGCAGTGGTAGCAGTGGTCAAAACGGGACGGGGACGGGGACGACGACAAATTGTGGCAGCTCTCAGAAGAACGGCACTACTAATGGTACTACCAATGGTACCACCAATGGCACTGGAGATTGATGAAGTATAGTGCTCAAACGATGATGAGTAGAGTGTTTGCCGTCAGCCTGACTCTGGTCGTGAGAAGCAACCAGCTGGAATTTTGATAACATGACACTACATGTCATGATTTTGTCGTTCGGGTCCCTGTTTAGAATATCCTAAACTGATGATGGGTATTTCAAGCAGTTGCACAGTCTTTTGAAGCCCATCGTGTGCTATTCCAGGGTTGATTCCACCTTCCGCTTAGAAGTTGAGAGGTTCAGCTGAGTCCCGAGCACTGGTCAATTCTTGAAGCTATTCGCGGCACTCAAATAAGGCCGGGACCGTTGGAGACGGCCAGATCAGCGGATGGAGCCATCCCCAAAGATAGCCCAGTCCCTGATTCGATATTGTGCGGAAGCAATGCTGTAACCAACGTTGGAAGACTGGCCGTGCGGTTCAGATCGAATTTCGCGCCGTGGCGAAAAGACAAAAAGACGTGCAGTCTTATTGCCCAACGATAGCCGATTGAAACCCCCCTGGCCGACGCATCTGATGCAACGAAGTAAAATGTTGCAACGGTTAGGTAGTCATGTGTTTAGTAGTATTACTCTGCCACCTCTGCCACCTCTACACTACTGCTAGTGCGAGTCGAGAATTAGTCCGGACTGACATTGGAGTCGGTATCAGATTCCACGGCGTCATGTTGAAACCAGATGTGCAGGCGAGCAGGGGTCAGGATCGCCTCCATCAGTCCATCGTCTGAAGTTTTGGATCCGCCCACCTCGGCGCTTGTTAGGGATGTGTGTACGGAGTACACTACGGAGTATGCTGCAGCGCGGGCGAGCAGGGTTCGAGGGCTGTTCGACGTTGCCACTCGGCTGGCAGCCTCCCCCATCCCCCCAATCAACACCCCATCGTCGGTCAGCTCTGGCCTTGCAGCCCGAGAGGCAGGCTTGTTCATGTATGACAAGACAGGGTAATGCGGTCATGGGGTGTCATGGTGAAGACGCTCGTTAACTCAATCCCATCTTGATGCTTCCCTCTAGCTAGTACGAAGACAACAACAACAGTGAAGGTCAAGACGAGATGGGGACCACCGCGTTAAAAACTCAGTGGCTCTAGGAAACCAAGACGACCCTCAAATCCAAGAATACCTTGGCTGACATGGACTCGATGAGAATCGTGGAGCATTGAAGCAGAGGAGGAGCCACGGTTCAGCCGCCGCTAATAGAGGGGCGAAGGCGACGGCGACGGTGACCGCAAGGACTGAACTTGAAGCGGAGGGGGAAGAGGGGCAAGCTTCAAGGGGGAATTAGATTCATGTTCGGAGGTGGGTGTGGTGGTGGCATCTTCCATTCAGTTGATAGGAGGTATTGATACAGTGCGTATCACTAGAATTATACGCCCTCGAGACGCAGAGTGTCTGTTCAAGTCCGTCCAAGAAGGTCAAGTGCACTGTATGAGAACCTAAAGCAGGTCTGTCAGCGGACACCGTGACGGGCGCCAACCTCCTTCCCCACACCCCAAGGCGCCCTAGAAGGGGCCCTGGAAGGGGACTGGCACAGCGGGACGGATGCTGGTCGTGTGTTTGCTAAGCTCGTGGCGCAATTGGATGCGACGCAGGCTGCCTTGCCTCTCCGCTTGTCCCTGAGGTAGGGTACCTTACAGTGGCTCGTGGCGGTAATGCTGCTAGCACTGGTAAAGAGTCGTAACACCACCACCATAACTTTCCCTTGTTGGTGGTAGCAGTAGTCATAGTAAGGTGGTGCCTTTAAGCTAATGTGCCTGACCCTTCCCGATCTTAATCCAACCTTCTCCCCTCTTCCCCTCGGTCCGTTTCTCTCATCCTGTCAACTCTATCCTTCCAATCCAGGTCATATTGAGATTGTAATCTCGTTTTGCTGGTTTCCCTGGTTTGGTTCACTGTTATTACTCCGCAGCTGCAGTGACTTTTCGACTTCTAAGGTATCCTCCTACGTTGGTGCCTGCGCGGGACGTTGACCTTGAATCTCACTCTGCTGTTTTGCGCCCCTCCACGCACGCCCGCTCAGCTACCGTGCTCGTAAAGTTACCGCTACTACTGCCGCCACCGCTGCCGCCATTGCCTACTGCCATCGCCTACCGCTACCGCACGCCGACGACGCCCAACCGGCTCCCCTTAAACTCCTCAATTTGGCACAACCGTTGAGCCGACAAACAACGCTGGCAACGCCTCGATTTCTCCTTGCTCGTGGAGAAGCCGGCACAGCGAGCCTTGAATCGTCCCATGCTCTCCTGCTGCCGCCTGTGAAGCGGCCAACGACTTCCCTTCTGGCTTGTCCGCATCCCCTCCGTGCGCCCGCCAATCTATCTCGCCCCCTGTCACCGTCAAGACCACCTCACCTTGGGCTCGCCATCGCCGCAACACTCGGCACCTCCGACATTCCATTTCCTTTTTCCGCTCGCGATCATACAGCGTTAGCGATTTTCGACTGTTTTTCTTTTCCCAGTGCGACCGCATCAGACCTTTTTCCGGCTCGTTTATCAGGATACCCTTTTCGTCTTCTCATACCAAAATGTCGCAGCAAGGGTAAGTCTTGTCTTTCGTGATTACCGTATTGTCTCTTCTGCCCTTAGAGTGGATGGTCATAGCTCCTTCAGGAGAGCTGGCAAAATACTGTGCTCGAGAAACTCCCGTTGCTTGGTGATAGCTGGCTATGTCACTGCCGCATTTGCCGTACCAGAATAGCGGCGGTGTTACAGCGCTTGAACTGTCCATTTCAGTCAAGATCCTGGATATGAGCGTGCTGGCTACAGCCTGGAATTTGGTACCTATGTTCTCGTTTTCTTGAGAACTCTTTCCCCTCTGGAGGCTCGGTTTTTGTTTGAGAAAAAAATACCCCCTTGAAAAAGAAAAAAAACCCCGAGACTAACAATTGTCTGAATAGCAGCATGTATGCACAAGGACAATTCATGAACCCTGGGCCGGCCCCGAAGCCCCCAGTGGATAATAGGCCGCGACTGAATCTCACACCCAGCGCCAATCTCCCCGGCAGTATGGCTAACATGGCCATTTCGCCCATTCGAAGCACTGCCACTTCGACTTATACCGGATCCACTGTTTCGTTACCGATCGCCCGCCAGCAGACTAGCAATACCGACGGTCAAGGGGGGGTAGCGATCAAGAAGGAAGGCTGGGCTTCTGTAAAGGAGAGCAAGAACTTCATCCAGCCCTGGAAGCAGAAGTATCTGGTACTCCGCAAAGAGTCTCTTGACTTCCACAAGAACCAAGATGGCAAAGTTTCATACACATTGTTCCTCAAGGACGTGGTGAACGTCGGCAGGGTTGAGTCTGCCGGTACTATCTTCGAAATCAAGCGAAAGGCGGACGGCGTCTCCAACAGCCCCGGGGATGACGATGGGCAGACCAAAACTCTGAACATCAAGGTCAAGGGAGACGACGAGCTCTACGAATGGATCGACTTCATCTACGGCGCTTGTCCGGGAATGGGTGGCGTGAGCAACCCTACCAACTTCTCCCATGCTGTCCACGTCGGATTTGATGCGTCGACTGGCGAGTTTACTGGGTTGCCACCGGAGTGGTCTCGTCTCCTCAACTCTTCAGCAATCACTAAGGAGGATTATGAGCGCAACCCGCAGGCCGTGTTCGAGGTTCTTGACTTCTACACCGACCTTGCAAAGAGGGCAGATCAACCCAATTCGTACCCCAGCCTCACTCCTACGCCACCTGCAAGCGCTCAAGGCCAGAAGCAACTTGGCTACGGTGGAGGCAATGGCGTTGCACCACCGCGCCCGCCTCCTCCTGGAGCCGGCCAGTCCCAGCAGCGAAACCCCAGTTACAACACGGCCAGCTCGCAGTCGAGTATGAACTCTCAAAGGCAACCTACAAGACCTGACCAGCAGCAGCAGCAACAACAGAAGCAGCAGATGCAGGGCATGTCACCCAACTACGTGTCTCAGGATTCTCTGAGAGACGAGCAGCGCAAGAAGCAACTCGAGGCCCAGAGGCAGCGAGAGGCCGAAGATCAGGAGCGTCGAGAAATGGAAGCCTACAATGCCTCTCTACCCAAGAACAAGGTACCCATGGCGAAACAGGAAATTGGTGGATACGGGGGCGGCAGTGCTGGCGGAAGCCCGGCACCTTCCAGTGACCGTTTCAATCCTTCAAGGGCGCCGCCACCCGCTCCGAAAGCCTCAGGGCAACAGCCCGGTCCCCTTCGCGCTCAGAGGCCGGCGCCGCCGCCGCCCGGCCAGGGCGGTCATTCTCAGCGTCCCCCGATGCAGTCTCAGACAAGCTCGTCCTCGTCTCGCGATCAAGGTCCTCGAACACCCCGAACTGATACCCCGCCTGGCAGCTCGGGCTCTTCTCGCCAGCCCAACGGTCAGCAAGCTTCTCAGTACAAGCAGCCGCAGCAGCAACAGCAGCAGCAACAGCATTACCAGCAACAATCCTCCCAGAGGGCACCAGCCGCTGCAGCTGCTCCCAAGCCTCTCAATGTCGCTCCTAAGCCCAGCCAGGGTCAGCAACAAGCACCCAAGGAGCAGCCCACCGACGGTAGCGTCAAGGCTGCCGAGGCGGCGTTGACCGCCAAGCCATCGGCAAGCGAGCGTAAGCAGGATGTTCGCATGTCTACCATGTCGGAGAGCGAGGTCATGGCCAAGCTGAAGGAGGCTGTCTCGAAAGATGATCCCAACCAGTCCTACTCCAAGCAAAAGAAGATTGGACAAGGTGCATCTGGCTCCGTGTACGTTGCTAAGATTAAGGAGAACGCAACGGGTATGGCCCGTGAAATCCTTCGTCAGCAAGGCAGCAGGGCCCAAGTTGCCATCAAGCAGATGGACCTTGCTCATCAACCTCGTAAGGAGCTGATTGTCAACGAGATCATGGTCATGAAGGACAGTCGCCACAAGAACATTGTGAACTTCCTGGACGCCTTTTTGCGCAACAACAACTCTGAGCTCTGGCTGGTGTTGGAATACATGGAGGGCGGTGCTCTTACCGATGTCATTGACAACAATCCCTCCATCTCGGAGGAACAGATCTCCACCATCTGCAGCGAGGTAAGACTTTTTTTTGTTCTCCCTCTTTTCTTCTTTCCTTTGGCATGGCCGTATGTATGGTCAAGTCAGTTGCTAACGAGAATAACGTAGACTTGCCAAGGCCTGCAACACCTTCACTCGCAGAGCATCATCCACCGAGACATCAAGAGCGACAACGTTCTCCTGGATGCTCGCGGAAATGTCAAGATTAGTAAGTCAACCTCATTCACGCAGGCGATATCTGGGCTTGAGTGGATAATGGCTAACCAAGAGCAGCTGATTTCGGATTCTGCGCCAAGCTCACAGAGACTAAGTCGAAGCGAGCCACCATGGTTGGCACGCCGTACTGGATGGCGCCGGAGGTTGTCAAGCAGAAGGAGTATGGTCCCAAGGTTGATATTTGGTCTCTGGGTATCATGGCCATTGAGATGATCGAGTCGGAGCCGCCATATCTCAATGAGGAGCCCCTCAAGGCCCTGTACCTCATTGCGACCAACGGAACCCCCCGTCTGAAGAAGCCGGAGAAGCTGAGCAAGGAGCTCAAGGCTTTCCTGTCGGTTTGTCTCTGTGTCGACATCAAGAGCCGAGCTTCGGCTGAGGAGCTATTGGCACATGATTTCCTCAAACACGGGTGTCCCCTCGCGAGCCTTGCAGAGTTGCTCTCCTTCAAGAAGCACTCCAAGTAGAGTGGTGCAACCCTTCGGTGCGCTTGAGGTAGAAGAGGAGTGCAAGGGGTCCGCATAACAAAGGTTTCTGGTTCTCTTCGGTGAAAAAGAATGACACATGCGAGATGAACCTTTGAGAAAGTTACGGCATGAATTTTTTTTCCCTCTCACGGTGGTCTGGCGTTTGCATTGGGATTCTACACGCTGAGACTTCAAGTTCCATGTCGCAGGGGCTGCAGTGCAGGTCTCCGTCCGCCTCGACAATGATCCTGGAGGCCAAGGAGAAGCCAGGCTTGCTTTTTCTTTTTGGAAGAAACAACAGCAAGCGATGGATGAGACAATTGGACGAATCAACGGCAGTGACGGCGCTGGTTGGTTTTGCGATTCCACGGCACGCGATTCATTGACTCATTGATCTCATTGCTTGCATACACGAAGCGGACATAATTTAGCCATTCAATAATGATTATATAGAGACTAGATGATGACCAAATAATATGCTTTCTTGAAGCCATGCAGTGGATCGCTTTCCTGGGTCAGCTCTCACATGGCCGGGCGTCTTGAGAATGCATTTTTCGAGACGACGCTTTCATCAAGTAACATGATTAAGTGGCAATACAGTCAGGTAACATTCTCACACGACAGGGAACACAATCAAACGTTGAATCGACCATTCATTGTCAGAGTATAAATAGAAATAAAATGTGAATCTGACCTAGCGAAAAGGCATCAACCTCTTTGGTAGACCATCAGCATGAACCCAAATCGGCCGGGTGTGGTAGGCAATAATAACACGTCTATCGACCGGGTAGTACTAGAGTGCGATTTGGCCCTAGATGGGTCCAAGCTCGACACACCAATCGCATCAAAAGCGAAGAGCTGGAAAAGGGAGAAGGGGAGGTTAGATAGCCCCCTTCGGGTAGTACCTTGGGGGAGGAGGGCAAGACGTCGGGGACGAAATGGACAATTGGGGGGGGGCGGATCGGCAGGCGGAGGAAACAAGAAACGCAAGTACCATTCGCCCAATATGTTTCAGGAAGAGCATCAGGGGTTTCACCGCGGCAGCGTGGACAGCCAATCCTCGATTCCTGGCACCACCCCGATGCCAAGCTGGCTGTTGGGAAGGGGGTCGCAGATGGGATAAGAAGAGGAAAAGAAAGAAGAAGAAAAAGAATAAAAAAACAGAGAACTAGAAATACAAGTCCCCCCTGACTTTACACATTGAAAGCCATCACGGCGGGATATGAATGGGGAGCAAGGTACTGAGAGGTTTTCGTTGTTGTTAGGGCCTTGTCCGTGGGATGAGCCAGAGTGTCATAGCAGTGGGGTACTCCCCCATTGAAACGTGCTTCTCTTGTACCTTACTTGTACTTGTAGTTCTAACCCCCATGTTGGCGCTGCCCAGCTAAGGAGGATCGCGCACTTATTATTCTCCGTGTTTGGCAACGTCCACAAGACAGGGGATTAGAATGTACTGTATTCTACTGGTCAAATAGAACTATTTTCGGGGAAGATGTGATGCCAAAGGTGAAGGAATAGCGAGCCTGGTGTCCTCGTCCACACTGGATCTTAAACTCGTACGATGGACACTGGGGCTTGGACTTGAACTTGAAGGGGAAAAAATATGGTGGATACCAGCAAGAGTCCAGATAGGGAGAGTAACTTGTAAGGTTGTAAGTAGTAGACTAGTGATTAGGGTAGAAGCTGCTAGTAGTGGCGTCAGCGCGGATGCTCCCCATGTTAGTGGCCTCCTTGGGTCCGCTATAGACCCTGTTTCAGGGCCGAGCTCTTCCATGCCATGTCGCAGCCATTGGGAGAGGCTACTTGTACTTAAATACTACCTTAGGTAGCTATCTGTGTATACCCGCGAGTGATGCTGGCTAAGCGCTGCCACTGGTAATATACCGGAGCTTTAGAGTTCGAATTGGCTTACCTGCTAGTCTAATAGATATTTACGGGGTAGTGATGAGGTTTGAACCGGATGTTGTGCCTTTCCATTTGGCTCAATGCCTTGAAGAGTGAGGAGCCGGACTGCCTAGACCCTGCCACAACCTCCTTCCCCAGAAGAAACCGGGAGTCGGGGATGGACTCGCGAATCTAAAAGAATTGGATGTGACAAAGAGCAACCGGCACATCCTCGACTTGCGGCACTATGGACTTTGACAGGTCCAACAGGAGTACCGAAGGCACCTTACACCCAGCCGGATTGTGGCGTGGACGGCGCATCTTGAAGCGAAAAGCTCTTCCTGTAAAGGCCCCTGAGTCGCTAGCGCCATTCGCCCTGCGTCTATCTTCCACTGAATCTGCGTGGGTGGTGTGTGTGTGCGTATGTGCGTGTGTGCGTGTGTGCGTGTGTGTGTAAGCGGAGGTAGAGGACCTTGAGTTTACCTGACCTTGGTGGCAGAGCGCTGTGGCACAGGCAGCGGCAGCGGCAGAGAGGTCGACAGCGCCTTTTTTACAGGTAACATTGGGTGAGGTGACTGCCCTTGGTTGGGGAAGCTTCCTGAAGCGGTACCTAAAGAGACCGTACCTTTTCTTCTGCTGTAGCGTCCATTACCAGTACAGTCAAGGTGGGACACCCGCCGAGGACAATGTCTGGAGTACTTGAAGAACAAGTATCTCACCCAAGCTCGAGCCCGATACTTGGTAGCGAGCACAGCGCTTTACCTTAGCGGTACATGTTGCGGATCTTGGCAATCAATATCTGTCTACTCCTCCGTACCTCCATCACTTTGTACTCCGTACACGATCCCACAACCACCACTCTCCCTCCCTTCGCCTTAGCCCCCCCGTTACTTCTCTCCAGGCTCTTGTCAAACCCTTTATCCATCCCAATGAGGCCTGTATATTGATGATTACGTTTACTGGTGTTTGCGTCTCTCCTCGCCTTTCCTTTCTTTCCTCTCGCCCTTCCTTGACCTGACTTTGGCACTCATTACGAGCCACGACGAACGCCTCCAGCATTTTGGCTTGAAGCCCAGTGGGACTCGAGAGCTACCGATACAGCCTCCCGCCTCCCGCCTCCCTCCTTCTCAGCATCCGCCCTCGCCAGCTCGTCACACGATACAACCAGTCTGCAGCTGGTCTCTCAATTGAAATTCCGCTGTACCGAATCGAAAACCCGCCGCGGGCTGTCCCTACGATCAGAAAAGAAGCCGATCTCATCCCGAGGGCTTTCCAGCCACGCCGAGCCTGCTGCTGTCTCTTGGGGAAACCGAACCCGAGGAGCTTTTCTCGCAGCCCCGGTTCTCCCGCGACGACCGTTGTACCATACAGAGCCAGAGCCAGAGCCTTTCTCTTCTCTCTCCATCTCTCCCCGTCTCTGCACTCGACGCCTTCGCCTGCGGCTCCCCCAGCTACTTCGAAAGAAGCTTTCATCCCAGCTTCATCCGTCCAACGCTTATTTACTTTTGCGCTTTCGCATCCGCCAGTGCCGCTTCTTCTCGCGTTGACGTGCGATACGCCGACTGCTCGCTACCTTTCTTTTCGGCAGTTGCTTCCAGTTATCGAGGCCGCGGCAGCTTTAAGCTTTTGCTTCGTCGCCAGCGACTTGGCTCTTCATTATTTCTTTTGGATCCCTCTTCCTTGTCAAATACTACATTACGCATAAACATACCACCCTCCCACCGATCGAGACGCACTGGAGCTGCGATCTGTCCAGCATCGGCTTGGTAATTGATAATGTCGACTTCACGAGCTGGAGACTTCTCCCTGGGGGGCTTTCCCTCGCACCACCCTCCTAGCCAGCCTCGATCTACCTCTCCATCCGCCAACAACTCCCCCATCGATCCATCTTCGGCTGGTCCATCCAGGCCACCGTTTGGTCTTACCGGCGGTCTCTCCTCCTCCAGCATCATTGGAGGTAACCCGCGATCGGGAGCTGGCTCTCCGTCGCATGACCTCGGCAGCTCCAGCAGACTCTTTTCCAAAAGGTAAGCAACGCCACCTAGTAGCGTCAGTGCTGCCACATGCAGCCTCGTGAACCTTGAAAAAAGAAACAATAAAAAGAGGAAGCAAAGACAAAACAGAACAATGTTGACACTTACTAATCGTGCAGGGCCCGTGAAATTCAAGCTCAAGAAGGCGTTCCCGGCATGCCCTTAAATCCCTGGGGCGGGCCTCCCACCAGCGGCAACTCAACTCCTCTTCGAGAAAACATTCCTGAATCCCCCACAGACGGCTTCCCCGACTTTGGTCAACTTCCCACTCCGGAAAGTGTTACTCAGCCTCGAAGAGCTCGCGCAGGCACCGTACCCTCTCGCTTCTCGCCCGGTGGTGCCGGAGTTGGCCATCCAGGCCCCCCAGGAAACAATCCAAAGTCGGCCCGCAACACGCCGTCTCAGAGTCCGTTCAATAACTCGCCATCTCCAGGGTTGGAGCCTTCAGACAACAACGCTGGTGGCAGCTCAGCCCTTCTTTCCAGACTTCGCGCGGGGTCCTTGCCACAGCGGAGTCAGTTTGCTCCTCTTCCCGGCACGAGCTCACCTTTCGGTCCCTCCATCTTCAGCAGCTGGAACCCCACTAACGTTGGTCGCGAACGAGGCTCGACTCTTGCCAGCATTGCCAGCATCCCATCAAACGGCCCCAGCTCGCCATCGCAATCCCAGTTTTCGAGGGAAGGCGGCAATGAGTCTGATGTTCATATGAGAACACTGGACTACCTTGGACTTGCCGAAACTCCCAATCCCCCGCGTGCCCAGATGGCCACTCCGTACATTCCCAGCCTGGACTTCCACAAGCAGGCCAGTCGGATTCGCTCCTACTCGGTCAACAACAAGGATGTCCATGCCGATGAGTACCCCGATGATGACTATGAAAACGACGGCGTGACCGTCGATAGTCAATATGTCGCCGCGCTACAGGACCAGCTGGCTGCTACAAATGCCGCCATCCGCCAGCATAACATGACTGTGCAGGCATTCGCCAACCACGCCTCCTCCAGCAGGCGACGCGCCCGCACTGCGGGTGTTCTGGACGCGCCGGGGACTCACCTCATGAGCTCCTACTTTGCCAACAACATCCCTGCTGTTCCCAACCCCATTGGATCTGGGGAGATGCGTCTCCAGGACGATCAGCAGAAGTACGATGATCTCCCCCAGGCCGTCGCCGGCATGAACCTAGGCCGTTCCAACAGCCGCAATGCTGGTCTTTTGAGTGTCGAGGAGCAGGGCTTAGAGGGTCCGACCAGCGCCCTTTGGCTTGGTAACATCCCAACCTCCACCACTACCTCCACTCTTCTCGAGATGTTCAAGTCACACGGGGCCATCAGCTCTGTTCGCGTCCTCACCCACAAGAACTGCGGCTTTGTAAACTTTGAACGTATTGAGAGCGCCATCTCGGCCAAGGCCAGCATGAACGGCAAGGAGATCTTCCCTGGAGCAAGCCCTATCCGCATCAACTTCGCCAAGCCTCCCTCTCCCGCCAACACGCCGGGCCACGATGGCGCCTATCCATCTCCGAGTCCCGATCCATTCGTCAAGGGACAAGACACTGCCCAGGCGTCTTCTGCGGCATCGACCACGGATGCTGCCCCAAGTGCTCCTGCCAAGAGTGTTGCTTCGGCTCCTCCAACCCTCGGCGACATCACGGGCGACATCCTTGACATTGTGAATCAGTTCGGTGCAACGGATCAGGAGCAGGCTCGCATCTCGCAGTGCCTTCAAAAGGCTCTCGCTTACGACAGCTTTGTGGACGAGATCCCTCCTGTTCGCGAGCCTTCGCACACACGAGTCCACGACGCTCCGAAGCTGCGCGAACTTCGCAAGCGCATTGACAACCAATCTCTCTCCGTGGCAGAGATTGAGGAAGCGGCCACGGCTATGCTCCCCGAGATTGCCGAGCTGTCGTCCGACTACCTGGGTAACACAGTCGTCCAGAAGCTTTTCGACCACTGCTCGGATAAGATCAGGGATGACATGCTCGCGGAAATCGCTCCCCGCCTGGCTGAGATTGGTTGTCACAAGAACGGCACTTGGGCTGCCCAGAAGATCATCGACGTTTGCAGGACCGATGAGCAGATGGCTACCATTGCCGAGCATATCCATCCATTTGCTATTCCCCTCTTCCTCGACCAGTTTGGCAACTACGTGGTTCAAGGGTGTCTCAAATTTGGAGCTCCGCACACAAACTTCATCTTCGAGACGATGCTGAGCCGTATGGCTTCATTGTCCCAAGCACGATTTGGCGCCCGTGCCATGCGAGCTTGCCTAGAGAGTCACCATGCTTCCAAAGATCAGCAGAGGATGCTGGCTGCTCTCATTGCCATCCACAGCGTTCACTTGGCAACCGATCAGAACGGCGCTCTTCTTCTCACCTGGTACCTTGACACGTGTACCCTTCCTCAGCGCCGGACAGTGCTCGCACCCCGGTTGGTCCCTTATCTGGTACACCTCTGCACTCACAAGGTAGCATATCTCACCGTGCTCAAGGTGATCAACCAGAAGGCTGAGCCCGAGGCTCGCGACACGATCCTCAACGCCCTCTTCTTCAGCCCCAACGACCAGGTACTCGACGCCATCCTCCGTGATTCCAACTACGGCGCCACTCTCATCTTCAAGGTGCTCACCACCCCCTTCTTCGACGACAACATTCGGAGCCAAGTGGTGGAGAACATCAAGAACGTGCTCGTCAGGATCAAGGCTCAGCCAAGCCAGGGTTACAAGCGACTAATGGATGAGGTTGGTCTGTCCACGAGGAATGGTGGTCCTAGCCGGGAGCCCAGCGGATCTGGCGATCACAGACAGCGGCCGAGCTCGAGACACTCCAACATGAACGGCCAGCAGGGTCAGCAAGGCAATGCCAACAAGCAATTCTACAACCAGATGGGCAACGCGCCCACGCAACCGGGCGGGTTCGATATCGGGTATGCTCAGCAACGGAACGACAATGGGGAGTCCAACAACATGTCGTCCTTCCCAGCCTTCAGTCAGGGAGTGATGTACAACGGATCCAACGGTGGAATGGCCCCTCCCATGAATATGCAGCAGCTGCAATATCAGCAGAACGCTATGGGCCGAGGTGGTGCTCAAATGAACTACAACTTTCCGCCCATGCAAGGCGGCTACGGCGCTTATGGCAACGCTGGCCCCCAGGCCGGCCAGGTGAACATGCCCAGCAGCGGCCCCATGCCGTCTTCGGGGCAACAGATGCCCGGTAACCAAGGAGCATTCGCTCCGCCGCCAGGATTCGGAATGCCCAGCGGTGGGAACTTCGGATACGGCGGTAACATGGGTGGCAACGGTCAGAACATGAACTACGGACAAGGCCAAGGGAACAGGCGCGGTCATGTGCGTTAAATAACCCTCCAATTCCAAAACCAACGTACTGACCGTTCTTTAGAAATAAGCGTTGCCTCTCATTATCCCTTTCAGCGGCATGATTGTCACGACATTGTTAACGAGAGCGTTCACTTCTTCACTCTACACAGTGCATCATTCCTGTCACAGCTGTGCTTCCTTCCCCCTTGTTCCCTCAGGCTGCACGCAGAGATGCTGGTAATCTTGGCTTTCACTTATTCTCGCGACCCTGCACCTTACATTTGCTTCCGACAAGCGTGGCTGGTCGACAGCATGTTGAAAAAAAAACCTTTCGCAAATTCAAGGCAGTCTCACAGGTTCTTACCTAGACGTATCTACCCGTCGTTTGGGCTCAGATCGTCTCGAATAAAACACCTTGCTCTTTCACACAGGTGGGGACACGTATCTCTACGACTGTCCTTTGTTTTTTTCTTCCGTTTGACCATTTCTTACGGCTTCGCCGTCTTGGCGATTCAGAAGCCAGTTTTGTCAGACTCGCCTTACAACCGTCTTTGATCTTTGTCTTCATCCTCTGGCTTCAAGCCATGGCGACAGGCGTCATTGATGTAGAAAGTATGAGAATCTTGCATTCCAGTGGATTGGCTTCAGATAGCCTCATGTCGTTTCTTTAAGGGCACAGTGCGATGCTTTTGAAGGGGGGTAAAGGATGGAGGATTGAGCAGCAAGAAAGAGAGTTGATTAGACAAGAGACTGGGGGGAACTGCAGAATGTTTTGTTGAATTTTGGTGCAGAAACAGGGTCGGGTCGACACGGAAAGCGAACAGCCTCGTCCTTCGCGAAGCAGGAACGAATCTCCCAGCGGGTTTAAGGGAGATGAAAGTCCGCGTACGCTCGGTGTCTCTTTTCTTTCCATCTTCCACACCCTGTTATCTGTCTACCTACCTGGAAGAGTGTGCTGGCGGGCGGGCTGGGTCCGCCTGTTCTGACGAGGATTGTATATTAGGGTTAGCATCGAAAAGTTATTTTCTGTCCCCCCGAAGCATCGAAGTTCAAGGACCATTTTCGCGCGGTGCTCCGTGACGTCTGCTGCATGCACGTATGCCTCGCCAACCGTAGCTCGCAATTTCTACTACTTAAGAGTTGACGTAGAGCCGAGCTGGAATTCACCATTCATCACGCTCAATGTGGGACGACTCTGTATTTCCAAGAACTCGGCAGTTTCATAGCGCCGCTTTTGTGTTCTGATATCTAGACTCCTAGAACGCCTTGGGCAATGACAGAGAGAAAGAGTAGAAAACAGTGCTCTCTTTCACCTCATCCACCTTGCTGTCGCCCGTCCGGAAATATGATACAAACAAACGCCGCGTTTACCACGGGCGCGATTTTTTGCCACCTCCCCTCGGCCGCACATGCTCAAATTTACCCTGGTTCTGCTCCAGTGTTCCCCTCCACCTTCAGTCCTCGTTAGATAGCAGGCCGTAGGACAGAAGCAAAAGGAAAGTGGGAAAGTACGCAGTCTTTCCACTTGGAAGGAGCTCGAGCTCTTATCCCAGCCCCTAACCCGTTTGGCAATTGGCCCCAACCTCACCCGCTCTGCTCTATCTCTCCATCCGCCAACGAAAGTAAAATCCGCACCAAGACAGAAGGAAGAATGATGGAGAAAGAAAATCATGGAAAGTACGCCGGTCTCGCTATGGTCCGTTAATCCCGCAAGACTGGGGACGATGACAAATTTGTGACAAATAGACACGCGGATGTTGTTGATTAGTTGCGTTGTGGTGATAGTAGTGATAGAAGCAGTGTATATGGTCGACAGAACAGCAAGCATAATGCCTGCGACCTCAATAGGTACGATTCGGAAGGGGACTGTTGCTGATTCATGTTGTCTATAGGAAGAAAGTTTCGCGGTGCCGGAAATGTGGCGAGAGGAAAGATAACCGGGTCCTGAACGCCTGGGTGTCGCAGAAAAGCAAAGAAAAAGTGTGAAAGAAAGCAAATCGTGCGGGGAGCCAAAAGAGCGAGGCGGACCGGGAGTTTGTGCGGCATCGTGATTATAAATCGACATTTGCGTCAAAACGAGAGGGCCTGAATCCGTTGTCGGGAATGTTGCGCTTCAAGGTGAGGTTGGACCCAGATCATCAAGTCCCTGGAAGCGCATCGTATACGTCAACTGTCTAATCGTAATCCATGGCACCGTCGTGATCAATAGTCGACGGCGGCGTTGGTTCGGTGACTAATGGCTCCGTGTCCATCTTATCGCTTGAGCATTTAGAGTCAGCGACCACTGAAACTGGAGGGAGTCCCTCCGCTTGCATGGTCTGATCAGACGTCTTAGATGACCCATCGCCAAGAATGCTGCGGATTTTGCCGCTCATCGTCTCCATCTGAGCCAACAAAGCTCGCAAGCTGACCTTGTCGTGGTCAACAAGTTTGTCCTGGGCAATGTTCTTGACATCACCCTGCGCGATGAGAGAGATGACGTTGGGAGAAGCAGATGCCTAGAAACTACGTCAGCACGAGTGCTCCTGGGTGACTCGAGTCGAGTAGGTTCAGGAAGAAGGAGGGGAAAATTTACCAAGAGTGCGGATGTGAGTTGCTCTAAGCCGTTAGTAGGTGCGGAGTGGAGGCTAGTCAAAACCAGAGAAGCCTGCATCTCCTCCATGGTACGGTCCTCTGTTGCAGGACGCGGCTTGAGCTGGACTGGGTCTTCGACCGGAGGTGTCAAGTAAGGCTCAGCTGTTCTTGCTTCTTCCCTGCGTGGAGCATAGCCCGCGCCGTGCTTGCGGAGTCTATTCGTTTTCACTTGTCAGATGCTTATCTCTTTGATGTCTTTTGCGGTGGAGTTTTGCCACGATGCTTGGAGGTTTCTTACTGTTCAATAAAGTCCAGACGCACTCCCTGGACAGGGACTTTGTAAGTTCGCCCAAAGGAAGCCATCTCGCGCCAGCCGGAGTTATCCATGTCCTCATTTTCCGAGCCCCAGTCGAGTTCAATGTAGCCATTGTTCCTCAGGCCGCGACTGAACGCCGCACTGATGACCGGGGCTCCCTTGACTTTGCGATACCGGTGAGCGGGTGCAAGTGGAGGAGCATCGAACAGGATATCGTCCATATGAGCGGGGCATTTCCACGTCTTTAGGACCGGAGGCACCGCCAAAGGCGGGTCAAGACAGTCTGTATGCCAATGGAGCGGGCACAGGCTGCAAGGGATGATAGCTCGCACATCGGTGGCAGCTTTCTGGCAACAGTGACAAATGACGGCCTCGCCGTCTTCGCGCTGTTTGTAGAAGTCCGGTGGCTCTTCATAGCCATTGTTTTTCTTCCTGCATAATTCGACCTCGGGTCAGTGGCTTGGGGTCTTCAGAAGAGCAGAGCATGGATCGTGGAGCGATGGCGCAGCGGACTCAGAAAGTCCGACAGAATGGCCCGAGGGAAGGGAGGAAGGGGAGGGAGGAGAAGGAAAAGAGGAAAAGAGGAACAGAGTTGGGAATGGGGGAAGATCCGCGGGAGGGCGGGCTTAGATCGGTGCTTACCTTGTAGTGACCTTGTTCGTGCTGACTTCTTCGTAATCGCCGTCAGCGCCAGCTTTGACGCCCTCAAAACGGTTCTGAATCCGTTTGGGGAGGCTGAAAGCTCTAGGAATGCTCTTCTCGAGAATATTCAGAGGCGCCCCGAAAACACCCTTGTGGATGGGGACGCGCGTGGGATAGCGCTTCACGAGACACTCGTTGCAGTACCATTCATCAGGCAAGTCTTCCGACTGGATCATATCCACGCATTCAAAATGGAACGACCGGGGACATCCGTCGCAGCAGACGACGTCGCCGGCGTTTCCGCATGCCGAGCATAGCTCATCATTGTCCGAAGGCTGAACGAATGATTCAAGATTAGTACTCTATATCTCCCCGAACATGTTTTGACAGTAACGATGGTACGCGTTGCAAAAGGAAAGGGGTGGGATGGGGGCATTGAGCAGAACGTGGGCTCGGCTGAGCTGAGAGGACAGGCATGTGGCACTAAGATGGCACTGGAGATGGAATTGTCACGGGGATAGAGACTGGGATGGGGATGGGGATGGAGATGGAGATGGGTGGTGGGTGGGTGGTTGTTGGGCGTCCCGGTCGCCGTCGCTGCGCCAATTTCATCATGTGTCGAAACCATTCGCTGGTGCGGCGCACCGTATGTGGCAGCAGTCGAGCAATGATTGCGCTTTTGGTGCTTTTTTTTCGTGTGAGTCTTTCGACCGACCACCGCCCCGACGCGAGAGACCCTGCCACAATGGACGCGACCAGTTCGCCCCAGTGAAGTCCTGAGTATGCGAAGGGGGGATGAAATGACAAGAGATGGGGATGATCAAGAACTTCGGCCAAGAAGGGACAGAATGACATCTCACTAATAGATGAAAATTACATGGACGGAGATGACGAGAGAAAAGCAGCAAAGTTGCACCGCACGTACCTGATCCTTCGAAGCGCCAGCCGTGGCTGACTGTGCCTCTCCTACCGTCCGTGGGACGCCAGCTGCTGTCCCACCCTTCTTCTTAACGGGTCTGTGATGAGAAAAGAGGCTCGAGTTAGCATGATTTTCACTTGGCAATTTTTTCCGGCAGACTGATCTCGAGATGTCATGAATTTTGAGGGAGGTGACCCTGTGGGGTGGATGAAAAGCTTGACGATGAATGAGGCGCCTCGTGGCGACACTGGCGACCCTCGGGATCATCGAGTCGGAACTCAACCATAAATCATGGAAAAGGACCACGCATCAGGGTCCTTCTCATCCCTTTTCAGAGAAGCATAGATGAGGTGAAATGAGATGAAAATTGACAATAAACTTTAAAGAGAATGAAATGCAGGTGATGGGGATGACTTACGAAGACTTGACGCGAAGACCAGTCTTCTGCTTCTTCGCTGGCCTCAAATTCGTCGGCGTGACGGCGCGTGAGCCCATGGCCGAACTGCCATCGCCTTGGCCGGAGACGGAGAGAACGCCGGGCGAGGCCAACCGTGAATAGTCGTCGCCTGCTCTCTTGTTGGCGGAGCGTGTGGCGCGCGTGCTCGGCGGCGGCACTCCCGCGGACTGTCGCGTCCTTCTCGTCGACCTTGCCGGCGTCGCAAGGCCGAGGTCCTCATCGCCATGACGAACGGAGCTCTCGACGGCCGTGTAGCCGTTGGTGATCTTCTGGGCCTCCTGTCGCTTCTCCCAGGCCGCGTCTCGGCCATCGGGCATGGAAGCCTGAGTCTTGGGGCCGCCCTTGATGGCCGAGGACGACGACACCAGCGACTTGTCCTTCAGATGATCCCTGTCCGTGTCCCTGTCATGGATTGAAAATGAGTCCAGCGCGGTTGAGGCGAGCCTGCCTGGCATAATGTCATCATCAGCCAAGATTTGGCTGCCGTTGGCGTGGGCGTGGGCGTGCGAGTGGGAGTTGTGCCGGGTGCCGCGTGTGGGAGAAGGAGAATTGGGGGAGGGTGACTCGGCAGCAGGGGATGCGTTGGATGCTGGCCGCTGCTGGTGGTGCTGGTGGTGCTGGTGGTGTCGGTGTTGCTTGGCTGAGGCAAGTGATTTGCGGCGGGTGGTGATTGGTTGGGGTGCAGATTGTGTCGGGGACTGGGGCCCGGTGGCTCCCGCCCTCGCTCTCGCCTTGGCCTTCGCCTTGGCCCTGGCTTGGGTGCCCTGTGTGTCGGTGCTGCCTACGCCTGCGCCTGCGTCCATATCCATACCTAAACCCATATCACTAGTATTACCAGTAGTAGTAGCTGTTGTTCTTCCCAACGGATCTATAATATCCATATCCGAGCCAGTCGTTACTGCCTCGAGGGTTTTCGCCGTCGCTTTGGCCTTGGCCTTGGACTTGGACTTGGCCGTCATCCGGATCTTTGTTTTTGTCGCATTGCGCAGCGACGGGCTGGCCAGTGTGGCACTTGTCACCAATTCACTCCCCGCCGGCAGCTCGGGCGATGACAGGTGCTCTAGGGAAGACAGCGATGACTCGCTTGACCCTGACCCACGGCGCGCTTTCCGACGCGATCCCGGCGTCTTGACCACCCCCGTCGCACCGCTCAGCATTTTTCGAGGCGTACTGTCGCTCCTCTTGTGGGAAATTTTGATCTTCTTGGTGGCACGCCTCTCGCCGTCCTCATGCCCGGCGCCTGCTGTCTCGTGATGGTGATCATGATGATTACGCTGATGGTCGGGGTGGTGATCATGATGATGAACCAGTAGCCTGCCGTAAGGTGCCGCCCTCGGTTGATGCGGTGTCAAGTCAACATCGTCGTCGGGGGGCACAAAGTACTGACGACCCTGATTCTCCCGCTTGCCCTCGCGCTTCTTCTCCTCGACCTGTCGGGCAAACTCCTGTCTGGTCTGCGCACTGGCTGTCTGCGTAAAGACCTCCTCCAGCATAGCGACAAAATCCGGGTCGCTCATCTTCTCATCATAGAGCGTCCTCAGAGCCCATGCCGTAGGATAGCGGTGGTGGTGCAGCGCTTCATCCACCGCCGCCTCGATCACCTTCTCCACCAGATCCGGTCGGTGAAGCGCCGGCGAGGGAGGCGTTGGAGCGCGCTGCTTCACCGGTGACGTCTTTGCCGACGGCATCGAGCTTCGCCTGGCACTAGACGGGGGCCTACCTCGCTTCGGAAGAGACGGCCGACCTAGGGACTTTCGCCGTGTGAGCTTGCTGGGATCGTAGTCACCGTCGTCCTCGTCAGCCTCGATGGCAGCCGTGCTTTGCGTAGGAAGCGACCTCCGTGGCGGGCGTGAAGAAGTTGAGACTGTGTGCGTGGGAGATGTTGGTGGTGGCACGGAGGCGGCTGCTGCATCAGCCGCAGATGCAGAGGTTGCAGCGCCTCCCGCTCCAGCAGCAGCACCTCCAGACTTTCCGGCGCCAGTACCAGGCGCAGCACCAACACCAGAACCGGTGGCCTTGGTCGTCTGCGGAACACTAGGCGAGGCTTCTTGCGGTGGCTTTTCTGAGCTCTTGACTGACTGCCTCAGGATGATTCTTCGCACCGAAGATCCCGAACCATGTCCGTCCGGCCCATGCCCCGTCGCCTTCCTCCCCTTGGGAAGCGTTCCGAGCGGTGCCATGTTCTCGAGCACGCCGTGCCGCATCAATCCTGCCTCCTCAAAGCTCGTCTTGTTCTGGACGGCAGGCTCCAGCCATTTCTCCATAAAGGTCCGCGATCCCTCCTTTGTCGAGCCCCTGGATGTCTCGTTAGGCCGGCTTCCATCCGAGCTTCCGTTCACGCCAATAGGCTGCTGCTGCTGCGGCTGCTGCGCGGGACTCGAGTAGCGCGACCTCGTGGCTCTGGTGTTGGACGAGATCATGGTCGTCCGGACGTGCGGGCCGTCTTGGGAACAAAAAGTTGATGCCCTTCTGTTTGCGCCTCCAGGAAGGGATGGGCTTCACCCCTTGCTGACCGACCGGGCAGCAGCGCACCTCTTTAGCCCTATAGCAAGTCGCGTTCGTCAGCCCGTGGTTTCCTCGCTCGGTGTGGCCTTGGGGGAGGCGGTTTTCCATACCTGGATCTTGAGCTGCAGCATCAAATTCTGCACTCGTATCGCGTCCTTGGGAGTGCGTTGACGCGGTCAGTTCTTGCCGATAGAAAGGAAGGAGGGAGGGAAAGAGAGGTTTTGCTCGTGGCTTTAGGGGCCTGGAGCTGCAAGATTTCGGAGGCTGCGGCGGGCATAGGGGCATTTTCCAGCTGGGACGGAGGGGGGGCGACAAAGAGCCCAGAGCATGGCCTTCAGCGCCGGGAGGGAGCTGTCGGGCCCGCTGGAATAAGCGTTACTAGCGCCCGACGCAACCACTGTTAACCTGCACTGTCGCCTGCCTACATCTACCTACAGTGCCCAAGATACAGTACCGACACAGCCAGTGAAGCCAGAAGAACAGTAGAACACGAAGCTGGACCTCCCTCAGCTCGTAACAGCACGAGCGCCAGCTCCAATACCGACGCCGCCCTCGTAGCACCCACCTACATGATGATTTATCCTAGGTACCTAATAGTGTTTGTGGTTTCCTATTAACTATCATTGGACATCGTAAAATAACAGTTGAGAGCAAAGGAAAACGATCCAGGTGAGGGTGCAGGCGGCAAATGCCTGCGAGGGGAACTTCCGGCCGTGTGCCATGCCTCTCCTTATTCTCCTTTTTAGCAGCCACGCCCCGTGGCAAACCTTGCTCGACACCGAGTTATCGGCTATACCTCAGCCGTGTGGGAAACGCTCCGTCTCTCCCTTCTCTCTGTCTGTTCCTCTCTTTGTGTCTACGTCAATCTTCACGCTTCCCCTCTTCCCTCTTTCCTCCGCCCAATAAGCACGTTGGGGCCTGATGAGGACTCTGACGTGCATCACAAACGAGCAGTAGTAGCGCTCGAGTCCCAATGCATTGGCCACGATTGCCCCCTGATGGGCAATGTCTCGTTTCCCCCCCTTAATCCCGGATTCTTAATTGCATCTCTGGCAGTAGCCCACAAGAAACGGGGACCTGACACCCACCTAGTCCCTCTCACCGCTTCAAGGTCAGTTGTCAGAGCGGGATCCGGTGCTGGCTTTTTCAAACAAATTGCTGTTCATTGTTATTGTCACATTCATGGACCCGGAGCCCATTCAAGCGTACATAGTACTATTGATGCACGAGTACATACTATCGTGAGATCAGTCAGTCACAGATGAGATTGAGCGTGCGAGCTTCGCTGCTCGGCAGCACCCGTACCATCCAAAGACATAACATTTAGCTTCGATAGGATTGGGCGTGGTCAGTAGTCGATTGTGCCATGCTTCTAAATATTTTATTTTTGCTTTTTTTTTAAAAAAACACTTCCAACGCGTGTTGAGTTGGGGATTCCATCGATCGTGTATGAGCCTGAGTTTCCCCCTCCTGCGATACGGAAGAACTCACAGCTTCAGATGCACCAATGCAAGTACGCTCCGCCCATGAAGAAGGATATAGTTTGATCCCGGCTTCACAACAAGTTAGGACCAAGCCTTGAGTTCGTCGCCTTCCAGACGCGGGGGAGATGCGAGAGTTCCATTTTGCGTGGACCTGTGAAACTTGGCTGCGACGGGAAGACCACGGCCGTGATGAAGTATCTACTCGTCATCGCTGTCCTCCTCGTCACTGTCGTCCTTCTTGGCGGACTTCTTCTTGGGCTTCTTCTTCTTGTTCTTCTTACCCGTGTTTCGGGCTAGGGGCTGCTCAAGGATTTTCAGGACCTCCTCATCGGTGATCTTCTTATCCGACTTGAATTTGCTGACATCGAATTCGGGAGGGCCACCGAGCTTGGTGATGCCATTCTTGGTGATGGCTGGGAAAGTAAGGTATTAGCAGACAATCTTTCACGCAAATTCGTGACGATTTCATCATCACTCACCGATTGTGGTCAGGAGCCTGGCGACGGCGGCATCCTCTTTGTCGCCAACCAGCTCGTACTGACGGAAGACGTTGCCTCGTACACATTCGACGACTCCAGACTTGGCGTCACGCTCGTCCTCCAACTGTCTCAAGCTAAAGGGGAAGGTGCCAAATTTCTTCTGCACTTCGGACAAGACTTTGCGGGAGGTAGGACGCTTCAGGCCGTACGTCTGCAGGGTACGGCGGTGGAGAGTCGGTCGCTGGTCGAGCTCCTTGACCTTGCCGGAGCCAAGACTGACTCCCATCTCGACACCCCAGACCTCGGATGTCTCCGGGACACCATCGCCCTTGGTGCCCTCAGCGGGGGCTAGAACAATCTTCTTGCTGCTCTCAATCTCGTTGCGGTCGAACAGCCACGACGTTGTGCTCTCCACCAGCTTGCACTCGTAGGTCTCGCACACCTTCTCGAGGAGCTGGGTGATTCTGGCTTGCGTCGGGGCCTTCTGCGAAGTGGCCTTGGCCTTCTCCGCGTCAGTTCCCTGGGTAAGAAGGCCGGGGGGGACCATCAGACGCAGCAGGAGCTCGTTGGCGTAGTGGGTGGCGAGGATGAGGTCGGCCTCGCGCCCGGTGACCTCGCCACTGTTTCCGGCGAGGATGGTGTCGCAGACAATGGCGCCAAAGCCATCGATCTGAGCACCAAGCTGAATCTTGATGGCCTCGTTCTGCTTGATCTCAATCGCAGCCTCCGCCTCGTCCGAGGTTAGGGGCGTGTAAGGGGTGACATATGATGAGGGGGAGACGGTCGTGGGGTGGGAGAAGCCTTTGGGCATCCGTCCGGTTAGCACGTGGTTGGACCTTCTGCAAGCTGGGACGGACGGAACATACCCTTGGTAACCTTCTTGCCGCGGTATACCTTGGAAATCTCATCCTCCAACAACTTGTCGCCCTGCTGGCACACCTCAACAATCTTGGCGCCGGGGACACATAGCTTCGACACCTCAGCTAGGACCTTCTCCGAGATCTGACCAGCAGTCTTGTACTTGGTCAGGGTGTCGGGGTTGTTGAGTGAGTAATCTAGGCTCCTCCTTGGTCAGCAATCTTACAAATCGATGGGTTTCTACAGCTCCAGAAACTCATCATTAGACCAACTTCGAGGTCATGACGCATTCTTTTTTTTTTTGCCTTGGTCGCGAGACGAGCTTGGGTGCCCGCTTGATTTGGCGGGGTAGATGCGAGCGTCCGGGTGCGCGATGAGGGGCACGACATCCCGCGTCAGAGGTAATGGATGTGGTAAAGAAACAAAAGGCACCAACTTACCGATCTCCTTTTCTTCCGACATGATGGGCAGTTTTCAAGCTGTCTTTGCAATCAGAAGATGCAGGGTTGGGTTATTTTGTTTTTTGGTCCGTTTCGGAGAGTTGTGCAAGAAAGGTTGTGGGGAGGAGGAAGAGTTCAAGTTACGCTGAAAACTGGAACGGATGGAGCCCAAGCCCAAATGGAAAAGCAACGGACTGGTGGAATGATGGAGGGGCTCGACGTGGTCTGTCGCCTCGTTGGAGGGGCACACAGTCACCACATCCACCTTCTTGTTTAACCGCAGAAGGTAAGTCAAAAGACAGCTCCCATCTACGTCAGTCTTGGTCGAGCAGTAAGCTACTGGAGGTTAGTCTTGTGTACTACTAGTACCACTAGTATCTACAGTGTAGTGTCCAGGGCTAGATCACAGCAACGGGAGAATCCCCGTAAGCATAATTGCTCGCTTGCAATATTAGCTACTAAGAAGTACTCATGAATCCCGTCAGATCTGGCACACAAGTTTGCGCGGCATTTGCCGTTCCATCGGCAACCCCTAAGTATACTATCACCATCATGAGCGAGTCGCAGAGGCACCCATCCCTAGCATATACCATGCCAACCCGTTGCTGCCGTTTTACTAGGACAGCAAAAGCACTCTACAAATAAGACCATCATCGGGTTCACCACACACAGCTGGACCCCCAAGTTCTACTTTCCAGCATTCTGAAGCAGATTCTGAAGCTTCCCGGAAATATACGGATGCGCTACCTGCTTGTATATGGAATCCGAGACTCAAAGCTGCTACCTGAAACCCGCTTAGCTGGTAACGTCGACGATACGACCTGGCTACATCTCCAATTCGCGTCGAGGGTTTCGCAAGTCGACCAATCCATTTTCCCGATATCAAATAGCAGACCACGGAGAGAAGGAAGTAAGTTGAGACTTATGATGCTATATGATGCTTAAAGTACTTTACCAATCCCTGAATAGACTTAAGCTTTCTACGAAACTCAGTGTGAGTGGAAGTGTGTTGCAGCGGTAGTGTTGGTGGGAGTAATTTGTCCCCACTAAAGAACTTGAAGGTAGTACAGCGAGGACGAATGCTTATCGATAAGGATGATTTGATCTTCGTTTGCGACCAGTCCGCATCAACAAAGCGCCAGTCCGCGATCGAGAATCAGACTGCCGCGGCAGAGCTAAACACTTTTGCTTTGGCAAATTTGGCGCATGCCACCCTAATCGCTGGGCTACCAACTTTCAGATTGAGTGAGGCCGACGAGAGCCATGGAAAACGCCCAGATCACGTCCATCTCGGAGCCTGGCGTCAAGGCGGAAGGCCAGCTGCTGTCTTCAATGCGCCGCGAGGTCGCCAACATCCTCGACCGGAACCAGACCAGCTTTCCTGGCGCACAGCCCGTTAGTTTCGCCAGGCAGCATCTCGACGAGCTCACCCGGCAAGAGTATGTCTTCCTGCACTGCGCTTCTCTTACCCCTACTTCGTTATCATCGCATTGCTGACCAAGCCTGGCCCCCCCATAGCTACTATGTTTGCGAAAAATCAGACGGCATCCGCTATCTCCTCTACTCGACGTCGGACGAGGCTGGTCAGGAGGCGCACTACCTAATCGACCGTAAGAATGACTACTGGTTCATCAACAATCGCAATCTACACTTCCCCATCGAGGGCGACCCGCAGCAGTTCCACATGCAGACCGTCACCGATGGCGAGCTGGTCTGGGACACTTTACAGGACGGGGTCAAGGAGCCTCGATTCCTTATCTTCGACTGCCTGGTCATGGACGGCAAGATCCTTATGGACCGCACGCTGGACAAGAGGCTGGCGTACGTCAAGGAGCGCCTCTTTACCCCCTATAAGAAGCTGTTCAAGGAGTACCCCGATGAGCGCCAGTATCAGCCTTTCTTCTTGGAGATGAAGCCTTTCCAGCTCGCTTATGGCATTGAGATGATGTTCAAGCAGATCCTGCCCTCCCTGACCCACGGGAACGACGGTCTCATTTTCACCTGCAGAAACACGCCGTACAAGCACGGAACAGACCCTCATATTCTAAAGTGGAAGCCCCCGGAGGAGAACACTATCGATTTCCTGCTGAAACTCAACTTCCCCACCGTTGAGCCTGACGAGGCGGAGCGCAGCGAGGGCATCTCCGAGCCATTCGTCGACTATGATTCCGTGCCACACGCCGAGTTGTTCTACTACGTTGGTGGGAGCGACGAAGAATATAAGAAATTCAACGACGCCTACATCACCGAGGATGAGTGGGAGACGCTCAAGGGATTGGGCGACCCTCTCAACGACCGCATCGTGGAGTGCAATATAGACGACCAGGAACGCTGGCGTATCGTTCGCTTCAGAGACGATAAGCACAAGGCGAATCACCAGACCACCGTGTTGAGCGTACAGCAGAGCATCAAGGACCGGGTGGACGAGACTGACCTGTACAAGGCAGCCGGGCGCATCAGAGATAGCTGGAAGGCCCGACAGGCTCGGCAGAAGTAGTAGACGGGCTTGGGCAAGGCGTGGAATGCTTACAAGGAGGGATTATATACAGCGCCTGTCAGGACAAGTCTAGTAGAATCAACATTTTGGGATGGAGTTGCAAGCGTCGGGGCAGTTGAGGAGGGGCATGGCGTCGCAGGGACTGTTTTCGACCTCGAATATGAGGGCTTCTGGCGTTTTATTTCAATCTTGTCCATCACTTTTACAAGAGTACCTTAGAACAAGGGGGCTTGGTATCAACAAACATCCTTTCTCAACCCCCTTTCCCCCTATCTTGTTTTTGCAAAGTAGGGAATGAGTCTTGCAGGCATTTAGTTTAAATGGTTTTTTTTTGTTCCTGACATATTCTCACAGAACCTCATTCGCATCGTCATCAAAATCGTTGCCCATCCTCGTTGTCTTTTCGCATTATCTAAGACGGCATCCCTTGGCCACGGCGAGCTACCAAAGATAAAGCAGCATCCCCCAGAAGGTCCAGAATCGCGATCCCTTCAACAATGCACACCAAACGAGTCGAATGATTAGCGGATGAAAAATCAAAGCCAAACTTGTTCGCACAATATCCACTCCAATCCGTCACATCTTCCTAAGATGATCATCGTCCCCTCAGCCTCAGCCTCAGCCTCATCTCGTCTCAACTTATCTCATTCCAAGAAGGAGATATCGTTTAGGAGAAAATGAGTGCCCGCAAGCATGGAACCTGCTCAAAGCATGATCATAATAGCAGCAATGACCATCATGGTACAGCCAAGATGGCTGGAGCCGTTGCCTGTACCCCAGCCGTGAGGCTCCGGTTTCTTGGCCGAGCCAGAGACAACAGGCGGCGTAGTCGGACCAGGCACGACGGTGTAGGTGCCAGTAGGACTGAGAATGACCGTACCGTTAGATGGATAAGGCGGCTCGGAAGAGCTGCCAGGGTAACCTCCTCCTTTCGCGGCTGAAGTGTAGAGGGTCTCGGAAGCGGAACTCTCATTGTCCTCGGCCGGGGGAGGATACAGGTTTGACACGGTAACGACCACCGCCGCAGTGGAGGTGAGAGTGGTGGTGACCTTGTCGCTGCTGGGAGAGACGGTGGTAAGAGTCGTTCGAGTCACCGTGCCCCACATGTCTGTGACGACGATGGTGATTTCCGAACTGCTGGAGTCGGGGGCATCACTTGTCGTCAGAGAGTATTTGGTATCAACGTCGGTGACAGTGGAAGGCGTGCCGGAGACCGTGACATCGACTGGCGACGTGGTGAGGGAGATGTCAGTCTCAATGTCAGTCACGGTAGAAGGGTTGCCGGAAACAGTCACGTCAGGGAGTCCAGACGTGTAGGAGACGTCCGTCTCCACGTTGGTGAGAGTGGATGGATTTCCAGACACAGTGACATCGGGGAGACCGCTGGTATAGGCAGTGTCAGTGTTGACATCCGTGACGGTGGAAGGCTCGCCAATGACGGTATCATGCTCATGGGAGTGATGGGGAGGCGAGGGGTAGACGGTGGTGGTGACAATGGCCGTTGTAGTGCGAGTCACACTCTCGACGCTGCATGCTTCCTGCTCGGAGCTGGTCGAAGGGGTCACGACAACTTCCTCTGTCTCGGTAGAGGTGAAGGTCATGGTCTTCTCAACCTTGCTGATACTGTAGAAGGTCTCCAGCTCTGTCTGCGTTCTATCAACCCCGCTCGTCAGCAACGCGGAGGGTTCCAAGATGTCGAGGGAACTTACGAGATGGGAATTCTGACGCCATCCTCGGTTTCGAAGGATGCAGGAATGGGATCAACAGCAACAGAAGAAGAATCGTCACGGTTGACAAGGACGTCGCCGCGAGCTTCAACGGCCACAAACTTGTCGCCAGAGTCACCAAGATGCTCGGGCAGAGGATCAAGGTCTGCCTGCCCGTCATAGGCAGAGGTCGCGTGACCAACACCGTGCTGGGGGTAGAGAGATCGTTCTGTTGGGCAGAAAGGTTAGACATTTTTTTGGCTTGAACGCCGACCTTCATCGGGGAGAGGGGCGAGGGCAACGATACCAAAGTGGGAGGCAAGCATGCCTATACCAAATAGAGCAATGAAGACAGCACAGGCTAAGCCGAGAATTGTGAGTGCTCTCTTGGCCGCGATAGTGCGTCTGACTTTGCGCTCAGCCATGGCGAAGCCTGGCTGGGCTTCAGCAAACGCGGAATCTTTGGTTGAGGCCACTTCACAACAGGACACGTTAGGTTGACGGGATAGAGAGAAAGATGAGAGGACTCTGTGCGCTTACTTGTAGTCTTGCTTTGACTGAGAAGATCCTTTCTGTATCGATCTTCTACACAGTTAGTGATGAGTTGATGATGAACGAGGGAGGAGTTTGATAAGTTCAACAGAGAGAAGGGGTGCACAAGGGGCTGGTCACAGCTCCAACGCTGATATAACCACAATGAGACGCCGAAAAAAACTAGGAAATGTTATGAATGCATACCTTTGGAAGCAGTGATGATGATGCTATTCGTGAGTTACAGGGTTAGCGAAAGTGTGAAAGAATGGCAAGGGAGAGTGTGGTCGCCCCCAGGGTAAAACGGGCGTGTTGTGATGTAGCCTGGAGAAAGAGGGAGAAAAGTGAACGGAGAAGTGAGAGGGCAATATAAACGAGCGCCTGACGTGTCTGTTTTGTTTACAACTTGAAAACTGGCGGCAGACTGCGTGTGTTGGTTTCTGACAGCTGTGAATCAGTGTTGACAGGTGATGGGCGATAAAGGGGTTCAGCTGCCGCTACCTAGGTAGGCCCTCACCCACCGTTGTACTTTTAATGGGGAGGTTTCCGGTGCAGTTTCTAGGGGAAACTCACCCCAGCAGCAGGGCCCATGTAAAGTGAGAAATGGTCTACATACATACAGAACGGCTGGTTTTCGTGGATGTAATATGTTGTCTGCCTTGCACACCGGGGCGCTTGGGTTCAGCAGCAGTCTTTTCTTGGAAGATAAAATAAGTAGTTGAAAAAGCGAGCGACAAGGGTATGATGACACTGAACTGAAAAGATAGGAGGGAGAGAGAAGCGTTCCTCTCTGAGATACAGCGGCACTTTCGTTAGAAAGGGGTGAGCTATCGAAACAGCCCGGCAGCGGTCAACTTTATGAACTCCTCCTCACCCCAACGTGAGATATGCCTTCATACCCAAAAACCAGCCCGTGAAACCTGAGCAAAATTGCCAGGGGACCTAAGGAGCACGGCCATGAGTTTCCGCCCATGTGTGTAGCCGTTGGGACTGTCAAACAAAGCCCCGTACGTATGACTGATTCGCGTAAGTGCAGCAGGAGGACACCGTCGGCTTATGGGACGGTGGAGGAAGCTTGACCGACGATCTTGTTTGTATGAAAGGGGACATCAAGACACGAGTGATTTCTGTTTCGGGAGTTAAAGGGCCGAGGACAATCCTGAGTCTCGGGCATTTCAGGCGGACGTCTAATAGACGCAAATATCGTCAAATCCAGCAAAGCATGAAGCCTCTCCCCACGCGACTTGTTCTGGGACAAGGCGCGACATGTAACATGATCTCGGCTGTTTCTCTGTCGGTCTGTAGGTTCCAGTTACTACGTGTGTGTGCACGAGGTACCACCGCCTATGCTTCAAAATTTCTCTGAGTTGCTCACATCCGGAGTGTCACCACCTTCACACCAAGCTTCGGTTGGGTGTTGAGGGTCTCCAGAGTTTGGGAGGGATTCCTCATAAGTACCGCACAAGACATCGAATCTCTTACTTCGGCTCGACCAGTCAAATAAAAAAAAACATAAGAAAGGCTCCTCAGTAGAAATTTCGATATATATCGTGGAGCTTTGTCCAAACGTGAATTTTGTCTCTCCTCTGTTTTGCGGTTTGCAATGTGACGGAAGCATTCGCTCAATTCTCCAGGGGAGAGTCGTCGCGAAGCTAAAGTCAATTCTTCTCCAGACTGCTAAGCAAGAAAGGGGTATCAAATCTCTGACTAGAGCTTGGTTTCTCAGCGTATTGACGTTGATGACGCTTTGAGAAATATCTAGGTACGTTCCAAGGTAGTAGTCCAGGTGAATGGAGGAGGGTGCAGGGTAAGTGAAGACGACGAGGAGTGCAGGGTTAGTAGGGCGGAAACACGCTTCTAGACTAGTCACGGTAGTAGCAGTTCAGTACAACTGGAACCATCAGGTTCGCGTCGCGCCCAGCAAACTTGGAGAGGACAGGGCGTTCGTGGTTTGTACCTGCCCGCAGCTAGGAATCCACCTCAGGTAGCCCTGTACGCTGGTGACCGAGCACTTGTACTCGAGCCGACACAGGTTAATCAGGTACCCCACTACCTTGCACTAGTAGCGATGGTACCTTACCATAGTAGTGGATTAGCGGTAGGACAGGTACTGAGTACTACCAAATGTAAGGTAGTGCTACCTGCTACTAGCAGTACTACTCAGTACTCAGGTACTCATGCCGTAGAATCCCTAAAGCTGCCGCTCTCCCCTCCTTCGCGATCACTGTGCCGATAGACCTTCCCTTCAAGCTCTTCTGATCACTTATCCATTCTCCCTACCGTCTTCCTACCTAGGTATACTCTCTTAATCTGATCCTTGTCATCAGCTCGCAGCCACAGCATTGTTTGCGCAATTATATGTTTGGTGGCTCCAGAGCGCAGGCCCATCCGTTGAATTGCCCCGGCCACTATTACTACTAGGTACTGCCTAAGCGGACACCATAGCTAAGAGACCGCGTTTCGCGTTTAGTACCTTTTTCCTCCGGCCGAAGCAGCTGCGATTCTCGCCACCCGAAGCTTCGCGACGGACACATCCCGGCAGCAAACCCGTACCTCCTCACTTTCAATTGCGCGCGTGACCTGACCAAAAAGCCAATCGCAAATCGCAGATATGCCGCGTCGGCGCGGCAGAGCTCGCGACACTGTCGAGGAGGCAGTGGCGGAGCAAGAGGACGTCCAGGAGCCCCAGGCGGACGAGGTGGAAGACATGGAAGAGGAAGTTGCCGACAATAACGACGAGCCGCCCATGGATGCAGACGAGCTCAAGAGCCTACAGTTCAATCAAGAGCTGTCATGGCGTCCCGCCAAGCCAATCGCCAGCGGAACCCTGGTGGCTCGATTAGAAAGCCTATCCAAGGAGCTCGCTGAATTCGACCAAGGCGACGTCGACCTGGAGTCCGTCAAGGGTGTCGCGGAGAAATTGGCCCATCGCAACCTCATTCAGCATAAGGACAAGGGCGTCAAAGCATACACCGCGTGCTGTCTGGTCGACATCCTTCGCCTCTACGTTCCCGATGCCCCTTTCACAGGTGATCAGCTCAAGGTGTGTCTACGTGCAGCAGCCGGAGAAACGATCACGTTGTGCTGTATAGCTGACTTTTGCTTCGTTAGATGATGTTCGGCCTCTTTGTCAAGGATATCCTGCCAGCTCTTCATGATCCCACAGACCCCTACAATATCCAGCACAAATACGTGCTTGTGTCTCTTACCGAGGTCAAGAGCATACTGCTTCTATCCGACATCCACGGCGCCGACGACCTACTGCTGCGCCTGTTCAACTCCACTTTCGACGGCGTCTCCAACAGCGCAAAATCCAAAACTGGAGAGGAGGTCGCCAAGGATGTCGAGATTCATCTGACGGAGATGCTCATCCAGCTGATAGACGAATCCCCTGGCAGTATACCGGCGAGCGTCATCGATGCCATCATCAGCCAATTCATGCGAGCCGCACCGCCGGGAGGTAGCCGAAGCAAGGAGCAGAACGGCAACCAGTCCACCCTCCTCCACAAAACGGAACCCCCCGCCTACATCATGGCCAGGAATATCTGCAATGGGTGCTCTGACAAGATGTCCCGTTATGTTAGCCAATATTTCGGCGATGTGATTCTGAACGCCTCAGGCTTCGCCACCAAGGCCAATGGCAACCGTCAAGGCGACGACTCCGACGATGAGGACGAGAATGCTGGCCCCTCGGAGGCTGATCTGAAGAGCCTTCGCCAAGCTCATCTCCTCATCAGAGAACTGTGGCGTGCTGCGCCCGACATCTTACAAAATGTCGTCCCCCAAATCGACGCGGAGCTGTCCGCCGACAATGTATATCTGCGCCAGATCGCGACCGAGACCTTTGGTGACATGATTTCTGGCATTGGTGCTGCTGGTCCCCCTCCGGCCCCCGTTCTGGACCCTACTCTCTATCCGCCCCTCCGACTCGCAGAGGAACCCCCGCCGAGCACCGGGGAGGCGAACACGCTCACAACCCCTTTCTCTCCTCATTCCTTTGCCCAGACTCACACACCAACGTATCGCAACTTTGTCGGAAGGAAGAATGACAAAGTGAGCACCATCCGCGCGGCCTGGGCCACAGCAGTAGGGTACATCCTCTCGACGTCCGCCGGCGGTATTGGCCTCAGCCGAGTCGAGGAGAATGAGCTTGTCAAGGCGCTTGGAGAGAAGTTGAATGACAGCGAAGAGAAGGTTCGTCTTGCTGCTGTCAAAGCTATCGAGCTCTTCGACTTTCGCGACATTATCCTCAAGCTTGGCGCCAGTGGAGGCATGGACAAGGAAGGCTCGATATTCGCTGACCTCTCAGACCGCATGCGTGACAAGCGACCTGCAGTCCGTGTGGAAGCATTGGTTCTCCTCGGCAAGCTCTGGGCAGTCGGCGCTGGTGAAATCGCCCAGTCCAATGAGGCCGTGACTGCGTGCCTGGGCAGCGTGCCCACTAAGATTGTCAACCTCTTCTACGTCAACGATCCGGATCTGAACATACTGCTTGACCGGGTCTTGCATGAGTGTCTTGTTCCTCTCAAGTTCCCGCTAACCAAGGGCAAGGATACCAAGACCAAGTCATCCACTTCAGATAAGAAAGGACCCACGCAGAGTGAGCAGGATACTATCCGGGCTGAGCGCATCCTTTTAATGCTCAAGTCCCTCAATCCGCAAGCGCAAAAGGCATTCTTCGCGATGCAGGGTCGGCAACCCCAGTTTGCCCAGGCAGTCGGAATCTTCATCAAGAACTGCGAATCCTACAGGGCCGGAAACGCGGACGGCGATGCGCAGAGCGTCAAGCGTCAAATGGAGGCTGCCATTCACTGGTTCGGTCAGAACTTCCCTGACCCCCTGAAGGTCCGGACCGATCTCCAGAAGTTGGCCAAGCTCAACGATCGCCGCGTCTACCAGCTCATCAAATACGCCATCGAGTCTGAGAGCGAGTTCCAGAAAGTCCGCAGGTCCATACACGAGTTGATTCCCAAAATCCAATCTAGCAGCGCGGCGACTTCCTTGGATACCTTGATACCCCTTCTCTACCGCTCAAGCTCGCTCATGTTCAACCGCAGCCATCTCGCGACCATCATGGACTATTCCAAGAGCGACAAGGATGGCTTGGCCGCCGTGGCCAACTCGATCCTGCACGACATCTCGACGCGCAATCCTGATCTCTTCAAGGCTCACTCAGAGGAGCTCCGCAAATCAATCATCGACCAGACACCAACGGAAGGGAGAGCCAACGATCCCGGAGTGGTCGATATCCTGAAGGCATACTCATCATATGCCAGTAAATATCCCGAGGAGGTTAAACTGGACAAGAGTTTCGTGCAGACGCTCACCAACTACGCTCTTCACGGACGACCCTGGAAGGCGGCAAAGTACGCCGTGAATCTGCTCCTCGTCAAGGCGGATGACAAGAGCAAGGTCACTGCCACGAACTTGCTCAAGAAGGTCATGAAGGATCTCAAGTACGAATCACCAAATCTGCTCAACAAGCTGGCAACAATAAGCCAACTAGAGCGCTTGGTCCCCACAGTTACAGCTGATGTGGATGACGCTGTCAGTGATCTGACCATCAAGGAAATCCTCCGTCAAGTACGAACAGACGCGACTCGAGGCGATGCCTCCTGGACAAATGACCCCGACTTGAACGAGGAAATTCAAGCCAAGAGCTTGGCATTGAAGATCCTGGTGAATCGTGCACTTGCTACCGCTGACGAAGCAGATGCCGAAGAGCGGGTCAAGCCGATCTTCAAGCTTCTCAAGACCTTTGTGATTCATGAGGGCGAGTTCTGCAAGGTTAAGGATACACCTCTCTACCACAAGAAGCGACTCAGACTGCTCGCGGGACAAAGTATCCTTAAGCTTTGCACGGTCAAGAAATACGATGATCAGTTTGACCACGCAAGTTTTCATAAGCTTGCTGAGCTCGTGCAGGATAGCGAGATTCAGGTTCGGCGTCGCTTCATGGACAAGCTACAGGGTCATCTTGCCCAAGGCCAGCTGCGGCCCAGATTCTACGCCATATTATTCCTGGTCGCTTTCGAGCCCGTCACGGATGTGAAGGACAAGGTTGAGACTTGGCTGCGGTCGAGAGCCCATTTCTACGTAATGACCAAGAAGCCTTCGATGGAGGCAATGGTTGGGCATCTGATCCCTCTGTTGGCGCACCATCCTGACTACAGCCGCGAACCCGAAGATCTCCAAGACTTTGCCAAGTATATCCTGTTCTACCTGAGCATCGTTGCCACCGAGAACAATATCGGACTCATACAAAAGTACGTGGAGAAGGTCAAGGGTACGCGGGACGCGCTGAGTCCCGAAGCGAGCGAGAACCTCTACGTACTGAGCGATCTGGCCCAGGCCGTCCTTCGCAAGTACCAGGAGAAACGCAACTGGAGTTTCCAGGCTTGGCCACAAAAGGTCGGCCTTCCCGCTGGGCTCTATGCCCCTCTGCCCTCCAGTGAAGTCGCCCACGAAATTGCAATGAAACAATACATACCCGAAGAGCTGGATGAGAGTCTGGATGATCTTATTCGAGCCCATGAACGGAAGAAGGTGAGCAGATTCTAATAATTCCCCCGATGCCCTGTGGCTATCAAGTAGCCGCCCCGATACGTGTGTGATACTAACGACTCTGCAGAAGCGCAAGTCAGTACACGATGGCTCGGAGCACCCTGCCAAGAAGCCTAAGAATCAGATCAAGACGGTGATCCGCGAGAAACCGATAGCAAAGCCGAAATCCGCTAAAGCTGCTGCTGCAAAGAAAAAGAAGAAGGCCGCCGCCCGTCCAAAGAAGGATGATGACTTTGCCAGAGACATACCAGCTTCTGAACGCCGCCGAAGTGGGCGGACTCATGAGTCGTCCAACTACCGGGAACGTGACGATGACGAGGATGAGGAGGAGATGCTTGAGGGTGTAGCTGAGTGGGATTACGGCGAGGGTGACGATGATGACGATGATTCTGCCCTCTCCGGCGCCCCTTCCGGCGAGGAGGAAGAAGGGTCCGATGAGGAGGGTTCGGAAGCAGAATCCCCGGCGAAGCCTCAGAAGAAACCGGCAAACAGGTCAAGCACGGCAAAGAGTGGCTCTCGAACCTCTCGGTCTAGGGCAAGTCGAGGCGCGGCCAAGTCAGATTCGGACATGGACGTTGACGACGAATGACGAATTAAAGAGTGTACATATGGAGGTTACTAGGGTTGCGGAATATGGGGAAAAAGGAGATGCGCCATGATCTTATCTCCAATTTTGACAATGTGGCGGTGCCAGGGCGGGAGGGGGGATCCTTTCTTTTTCGTTCTTCTTCTTACAGCTCGTGCCGTGATATCGGACAATGGGCCTCTTTTTTTTTTTTTCAAAAACTTCTGGGGGAAGGGACAGGGAGGTACAGGCCGTGGACTGGGAGCGGGATTCTCTTGTTTGCCTTCTAATACCCTCGACATAGTATTGCTATCATGTATATTATCTTGCTTAGGGAGTCCCTTTCGAGTACGGTTGGTGAAGTAGTCTAGTTAACATGGGTGAAACCATTTACGATTTCTGTCAGTAGAGCTACTACTCCCATGACTGGGGAGAAAGCATTCGTTGCCCGTCCTTCCAGTCCTTCCAAGAATAAAATCATCAAGTTTGATTTACGTGTTACAGTGAACAAAGCTTTAGGGTTTTGCCTCTTTATGCTCCAATACAACAAGCTCCTAATCAACCAAGCTGAATCTATAGTATCTTTCTCTATGCTGAGAGACTGACAACGATGACGACGGCAACAGCAACAGCAAAGATGAAAGAAACAACAGGGAAAGTGCATTCTCTTGCCAAGGGTGTTTTGTACAAGGAATCCCAAGAGAAGAGCGGTGACTGAAGGGGGAGAGAGAAAAAGGAGAACAAGGAGAAGAATAAGATCCAATTCGACAAAAAGCTGTGCCCCTCAGCCCTTTAAAAACGCCATCCAAGAAGAGGGACACGCACAAAGCGTGACAACACATAGCCAACAAATATACATATTTAATGATGCCCCCATTCTCCTCTGGTTTTCGCCTTTTCATCTCCTATATCCCTGAGTTCCGATGTACAGCGAGGTACACCGTGAGGGATATCAAAGCCGGTTTCGCCCTTTTATATCTTTCCTATCCCAACTCAAGTCGTCCATGGGAAGGACACAGAAGCGAGGAAGCAAGGCTAATCCTATGACTCTGCATCTTCTGCCTCAATGCGCTGCCTGACCTTCTCTTTGTGGCTGGAGAATTTGAGATGAGCCTCGAACTTTTGCGCCGTCATGTCCGGACCGGGTGTGTAGAGCTTGGAAAGACAGTCGAGGCAGCGGATGCGCGGCAACCAGGCGTGCTTAACGCCTTCGGGTAACGGCGAAGTCTGGACGGGCAGCTCGGTGACCGGGTCGAGGTACGAATACTTCATCGTGGCTTCGAATCTGTCGTTGGGGTACTGTTTCTCGAGCTCTTTCAGGGCTTGTATGAGCCATTCGGGTGGTGGTGGCTGGACCAGGTTGAATATATGAATCAGTTTCAGGCTCTCAACTGTAGGGAGAAGAAGCATTAACACTGCTGGTGTAGAAAACTTACCGATGGGGGTTGTGCTTGCCCAGGCATTAGTGGCGGAGCGGGCACGCGACCGATCTGCCCAGGTGGGTATGAGTATGGAGCAGGGGCCGCGGGCTGAGGTGTAGAGGTGGATGGCGTGGTGGGAGGTGGCATGACTTTGGTCGCCGTCGGAACGCTTGGGGCGCGTGGTTGAGGAGTTGAGCCAGGCGTTTGGGGCTCAGACGGTGCCTTGATGTCACGATAGTCGCCGCGCATAAGCCTCCTAAGCTTGTCCCTATTCAGCTTGACCGTGATCCAAAAGTGTGCAGGCTCCTCGGTTTCCTCTCGGAATCGGCGCGAAGTGCGTGTCTCGTGATGATGCAGATTAGCGGCGTCCGGCGTCTCGGAGCGGCCAAGATTGGCCATCCTCTGGGCAGCAGCCGAGGCCGCCCCTCGCATACCACGTGTGCGGGCTGTACCCTGAGCCAGATATGATGTCGGTGCCGGGGAGTCGGGGCTTGAATCTTCGCTCTCCTCGGACTCGGAGAGGTCCCCATCGCGAGCCGCCCTCTTCTTTGTGGGACGCGCTGTCGTCTTGTAGAGTCTGCTCTCGTCGACGTCGAGCGCGGCCCCGGGTAAGGTAGATGAAACAACAAGCGTCCTGATGGTGCGCTGTCTCTCCTTCAGATCGGGGAGCTGAGGTCCACCTCGCCTGTTGATGGAACGCTTCTGGCGGCGCTGCTCGCGTGACAGGATGGTCTCATTTCTCTCGAGATCGTTGTCGGTCAGCTCGTACAAGTAAGGCGCGTAATCCTTGGCCTGCTGCTGAGGGCGGAAGACACTTGACAGAGGGGTCTGTAAGAAAGCAAGTACAAGGTCCGGATCCTCCACCGGACGGCCGTCGAAGGGATGGCCGACGCTGTACAAACTCCGGGTGAAGAGCTGAGATTGCTCGCGGATGCAGTGAGCGATGGCGGTCGTGAACTCGCCAGAGAGGGACAAGTCGTTTGCCATGTTGGCGGCAAACTCCTCGGGGGAGTTGTTCGGGTTGTTGATTTCCCACTCGAACTGATCAACGAGGGTATGCTGGCCAATGGTTATGTTCAATTTGATGAGCACGCGCATTTCGTCGTTTTTGTAGGCCGAGTAGGGAAGTTCGGGGTCGAGCGCGTCCTCATCGGCGTAGACGGGTGGGTAGAAATCATTGAGCTGCTCCCGCATCTGCTGTACAATTTGGTCATATACGGGCTGGGAGGCCGGGGGTTTCAAGCCCATGTCCTCGACCAGCTGCGAGGCGAAGAGCTCGATGGGCACTATGCGGTCGTGCAGATTCCAGGTGAAGGTATCGCGCAGGCGCACCTTGTCCCATTCAACCTCAAGCCTCACTGGGACGAGTTCCTCGTGCTGATCTGCCTGCTTCAGCATGTCCTTGCGCTTGAACTTCAACGGCGGGGTGGCTTTGCGGCCAGGGCGCGGTTTCTGGTAGGGGTAGAGAACCCGTGAGGGTTGATGATTTTCGGTGTAGCCATTGGCAAAGCCATTGTAGCCCTCGCCATATAGTCTGCTAGGGGTGAACCACTGGCGATAGTCGTTGCGCAAGGCCTTGTAATCTGTGATCTTGTCGAGCATTCGGGGCAAAACGTGCTTTGAGCGTTGCTGCTGATCCATGAGGGCGGCTGCGGCTACATCGTCGCGCATCACATAGCGCTCCACCATGAGCTTGTTGAAAGAGTCTTTCGTGCGAACGGGTATCTCCTTGGCCGTTGACTCGTTGTCGCCCTTATCGTCGGCTGGAGACGCGGAGCCCTTGCTACTGCTCTTGTCGTCAGCTGGGGCCCCGGTGGCCGGCGTCGACGATGCCTGGGCGGCTGACGCCGGAGGCTGCGCGGCCATGGCTTTTAATGAATAATTATGGCGGCAATAGGGGGCGATGCGACTCTATGCGATAAAATGGTACACCTGGGAGCTGGGCTCCGGTCCGGTGCGAGGGGGTGGTGCGATGCGATGTGTCGTGGAGTCCGGGGTCAAGTTTTCGATGCTCGGTCGCGCGTCGCCGCGACGGGGGCGGCTCCTGGAGATGCCTGCCTTCCACCGGAAGCGACAATCGTCGGATATCGATGCAAATAGTCGTGAGGGGATTCAATTGACGCGAGTCGTTGGTAGAGGCACGCGACTGCTCCTCGTGTCGCTGGGAGTTGAAGGGTGAGGCGGGTATTGCAAATTACTAGTAGTCTAGTATAGTAGGAAGTCGTGGTAATTGCGAGTCGATTTGCGCTCCCAGTCTCCTGTTGCACTTGCAGTGTGTTTAGCAGGCACGGTGAAAAGCAGCCGAGAGTGGGAGTGGGAGTCGATGGTGCTAGGTATCGGGTACCTAAAGTTGCCAGCGATCTAAGCGTGGTGGAAAAGTAGCAGAACCTCGCCGTGGCTAGGCCGATGCGGCTGCTGAGTGGGCCAATGAAGGCGCGACATTTTCTTGCACGTCGGTTGCGGCTCCTCTTCGAGTCAGGCACTGGCAGGCACCGTGACTTGATTGAACCTTGCCTAATACAGAATTGTTCAACCGATCATACGACAAAATGCACTACTTCAAGTGGAAGGAACTTCAATCTTGTTTTTGAGGCAGGAGCACGCCTGGAGACATGGAAGTAGCGACTCAATATACGCATCGCCGACTCTGGCATGACTCTGCTTAGAAGCTGATCATCGAGTTCTCCACCCAATGTCGAGGAGGACAACATATGTACAATAACATTGATGTTCACGTTCACCACCGAACATCACTGCCATTACTTAGGTAATTCTAGGAACAGCCCTAGAGAGCAAGTTTGATCTCATTTCGCAGCACGTCAAAGTTCACAACTTGTTTCGCTTTGGCTCCAAGCCCGTGCTCTTGTACCCGAAGAGATATCCAGCGACCTTGCGCATCTGTATCTCCTCACTGCCCTCGGTGATTCTGTACCGCCGGAAATGCCTCCAAATATGCTCAAATGGCTGGTGGCGGCTGTATCCATTACCACCGTGCACTTGGATAGCATTGTCGGCGGCTTGCGTCGCCAGTCGGTTGGCATAGTAGTTGCACATGCTAATCTTGTGGCCCAGTTGCTTCTCGATGGCCACCCATGGCTGAGTGGCAGCGCTACCCTTGGGTTGTGCTTGAATAGCATCCATCTCGCTTGCCGTCTTCAGGATTAGTAGGCGTACTGTATGGCACCTGTCAGTTATCAACGGTGAGCCAAGGGAGATGGTTTGAAGACGGTCTATTCAAAGGTGTCCGTCCAGTCCAGTCAAAATGCACTCGACTTACACATCTCAATCTGTGTCGACAACTCTACTAACGGCCACTGGATTGCTTGGTTCGAGGACAGCGGCTTTCCGAAAACCTCTCGGCTCTTTGCGTACGCCACAGACCGGGCAACACAAAACTGAGCCGCGCCGCAGGAACTTGCCGCTTGGCGTATGCGGTTCTCGTGCGTGAAAGTCTGCGCAATGGCGAGGCCATTGCCAAGTGGGCCAAGCACTGTCGATGGGTACACTCGGACGTCCTGCAGGCGCATAGTTGCGTGGTCTGTGGGCATGTTGAGGGTGTACTCGTACGACTCGATCGTAACGCCTGGGGTGTCTCGGGGCACGATGAACGCAGTGATACCCCACGGTGAGCCAGGTTCCCCTGATGTTCGTGCAAAGATGAGGAAGTGGGTAGCCGAGTGTGCACCTGTCTGCCACTTCTTGTTCCCGCTGATGCTGTATCCTGGGGACCCGTCTCCCATGCGGCATCTAGCAGTATGGTCTGAAATTAGGAGACAGAAACTTGGAGTGCGCTATACTAAACGTACTGCGTAGCCTTGGTATCCATATGGGTTGCGTCGCTGCCGTGATGGATCTCCGTCAGGCCAAATGTCATGCCTATATTGTGAGGGTTGAATGAGTTTTGGGAGTTCTTCATATTGCGAGGGGGGGAAAGATGGGGCAAACCAACGAAAACGACCCTGAAGCCGGGCCGGGATGAACTCATCCTTTTGCTGTTCATTACCCCAATGGTAGAGCATGAGGAAGTCGGGAAAGTTGCCGATCACGCTATGCTCATTCTGCAGATCGTTGGCAAGGCTGACACCGCCTCCGTAAGCGGGATGCGATGCCATGTGATATCTCAGCGCGCACATGGCCAAGTTTGAGCCATTCTGGCCGCCGTACGGCTCTGGAAGTGGGAAACGGTAGAAGCCGGCGTCGTCGGCCAGCTTGCGCGCTCTGCTGAGCAGCGCTTCCCACTCAGGAGTGGGGAGGCCGTTATTGTCCCATTGTGTTCGTGAGGGCTCGCGACGATGATCAAAAAATTGTATGTTTTGTTTCTGTACAGGCAGAATCTCGGAAGTGATGAACTTGTCAAGCTTGGAGATGAACTGCTGTAAGTCTGATGGTAGCTCGAAGTTCATATTCTGAACCATCTCATCCCCGCCTTGGTAGGGTTGAGAGCGGATAAAATGCGATAAGTATTTCATGAATCAAGGATAGGTGATGAATTTGAGAAGGTCTGAATGGCCCTTGAAAGCCTATCGCTGACTTTGAACATTGGAGGGTAGACGGGCAGCTTCATTATCTCATCATCTCATGGTGGCAAGGGTTAGTCCCGGTGCTCCGAGTCCGTCTGGGGAGCCCGTCTGGGGAAGCGGGGCTAGCCTCGGCACTTCCCCGATCACCGACAAGCCACCACATATACTCGATTCTCTTTCCAAGATGGGGAAGTCAAGTGTACCAGGTCACTTCCTGATTGGTAGCCAGTGAGTTGATTCCAGAGATGGATTATTGAGAGTTGAAAAGAGTACAGCAAGTGTCGGTTCACTCTGTCTTTTCTCAACTTGACCTCAAAATGGCGCCCGGCCGTGTTAGACAGCCCTTCGATATTGAGGCTTTGAACAAATATGTGGACCAACATGTTGCCAAAATCAGCACTCTTTTGACTGTGAAACAGGTGAGTCTTCTCTCAATATCTTTCGGTGTGTCATTGAGCCAGGTAGGATCTCATTAAAAGTGCAGTTCAGTTTTGGGCAGTCCAACCCAACATACTTGCTTACCAGCCCTGATGGCTCGCGATATGTTCTGCGAAAGAAGCCTCCAGGAAAGCTACTGTCCAAGTCCGCCCACAGGGTGGAAAGAGAGTTTCAAATCATCGCGGCCCTAGGCCAGACTAATGTTCCAGTTCCCAAGGTATGGTGAAGCAGATGGAGCGGACATTGCTTAGTCGTCCACTTGCAAGTTATGAGCTGAACTTTGGTTCTACAGGCGGAGGCTTTATGTGTAGACGAGTCGGTGATTGGAACACCATTTTACATCATGGAGTTTCTGGACGGCCGCATATTTGAAGATCCATCCCTCCCTGGTGTCTCACCTGGGGAACGAACGAGCGTGTGGAAGGCCGCCGCCGAGGCTTTGGCCAAGTTTCATTGCGTGGATCGAAATAGTATCGGCTTGCAGGGCTTCGGAAAGAGTGGCGGCTTCTATAATCGACAGCTGGCTACCTTCAGTCAAATCAGCGCGGTACGTTGTTTTCTTCGCTTTCTCTTTCCGCGTTACTCCATATCACCCCCTTCCTCCGGTCTAAGAGTTGTACAATCAATGTTGAACGGCACAACTTCAGGTCCAGGCAAAGGTAGAAGATGCCGAGACAGGTATCCCGGTTGGGGATATCCCTCATGTCCGGGAGCTACGCAGCTTCTTTGGGAACGAAGCCTACCTGCCTTGTGACCGTGCCACGCTAGTCCACGGCGACTACAAGCTAGACAATATGGTCTTCCACGCCACCGAGCCTCAGGTCATCGGCATCTTGGACTGGGAGATGAGCACCGTCGGGCACCCGCTGTCGGACCTGGCCAATCTGATTACGGTCTTCTACACCACTGGTATTCGTCCCGGGTACCTGGGGAACCGTGGGTTCGACCCTGCTGCCACGCCGGGAACGCCCACCGCCGAAACCATCGTGCATTGGTACGAACACGCCGTGGGCTGGGCTGTCCCCGACAATGACATGGATTGGGCTGTGGCCTTCAACGTCTTCCGTGCCTCGGCTATTCTGCAAGGTATAGCGGCCAGGGTGGCGAGGAGGCAGGCTACAAGCGAGCAAGCTAAGACCTATGCGGACTCATTCAAACCGCTCGGGGAGCTCGCCTGGGATATGGTTCAAAGGCTGGAGCGAGGCAGAACGGCAAAGCTATGAGAGAGGCGGAAGACGAACAGGAAAAGCTATGTGTAGGAAGACGCAGTAGCAACTTGACCGGCCGGTGTGTGCCTTGTATGACCCTTGGATGTAGAAGCAAGGATGTGCAGATGCCGATTGACGGATCCAAGCACTTTAATATTCATGCAGTAGCTATTCTAAGTGACACAAGGGGAGACATGGAAGCGTTCGACGCTCCATTGCGAGATTGAGACGCTCAAAGAGAATAATAAGAGACTAATAATACGAGGCATTCGGGAGGGGACCGCTGGTGCCTAGCTCTCATCGATTTTGTCCACTTCTGCTCGGGCCTCCTCCCATTGCTGCTTGCTCTTCTTCGCCCACTCGATCTGGCTACGTGCGTAGGCGAGCTGAGTAGGTGTTAGCAAAATCACAAACATGAGGTACAATTTGGTATTGCTCCCGACAAAACCAGATAAAAAGAAAAGAAAAAGAAAACGGCAGGTGATGCTTACCATGTAGCGCCGTAAATCCTCTTCCTTCTCGCCCTGAAATCTCTTCAAGTCCTTCAAGACACTGGCGCTGGCATCCTTTACGTCTCGCTCCGCGGCAACCTGCGCTTGCTCGAGCTGACCGATAGACTCCCTAGTCTTGCCGATCGTGTCCCGGCGCGTGCGCTCTGGATCCACGTCTACCACTCCTTGTACGGCATGACGAATGGGTCCGAAGATCTTGTTGGTGATGGAGTTGCCGCTGGGCAACTTTCTATGCGACGCGCTGGAACTCCGTTCCGGTAGACCTTGGCTAGCTGAGGGCGGTGTTCCTCGAACATCGCCGTGCGTGGGAAAGTCCGAATCTATCGACTCTGTGTCCTCTTGTCCGCCGTCGCGCCTCTGGTTCGACGAAGGCTCCTTAAGGCTGGTCGATCGCTTCGGAGGGGGCGAGAGTTGCTGACTGCTGGAAAGATACTGCTCTATTCGGCGGGCCTCTGCCTCGCTGCGCTCCAGCTGATCGAGCAGCGCCCGTTTCTTGTTTAGCTCCTCTGTCGTCAGATCTTGCTGTATGCGCTTCAGTGCTCTGTAACGCAACACACTCCTGACTACGCCGGCGAATTGCGCGCTCTCCCTCATCGGCTCTGCAAAAGTGGCGCCCAGAGAACCGGACAGCTCTTCTGTGGCGATATAAGACGAATCAGCTGCCTGGCCTACGCGCTCAATGGCTGGGCCCAGTGACGGGGCCTGTTCCGAGAGCGCGAACGCGTTGTAGCGAGATCCTAATTCGCAGAGATCGGCGGCCAAAGATGACAGATGACTCAATGTTCGCCGGTTGACTTTCTCCATTGGACCAGTGAGTAAATTTTCAAGCTCCTTGATCGATGCTTCATACGTAATGAAGTAAGTATCTAGGTCTTGTTCACTCAAAGTGTTTGCCTCGGGTATGTTGCGCCCCGCTTCTCCGATATTACCATGAACGGCTGAGGCAGCCAGGTCTTGGGAAGCGCCACCGTGAGTCCTCAACTTAGCTGAACTGGATGGCACCAGTAAAAAGTTGTGCGCTGGCGAGGGATTCGCTGGGTCCAAGGGGGGCGCTTTCAGAACGGATTTGGGAATGGATGCGACAGGATGAGAGTGGAGGACCTCGCTCTACAACATGATTAGCGACTCTTTGAATTGTAAGTGGCAGCGGGCGATAGCAAACGTACCCAGCTAGCGTTGGGGTCCAGGAACCTCCACCAGACACCATCAGTTCGTACAGCTTCCATTCGCCGGCAGCGGTTCAAGAAGACGGCCAGCATACGCTTGCGAAGATCGATGATTTGTTGATCCTGCTTCGCGCTGGTAGGTTTCGCGGCATAGTCTGCCATGGTATGCTTCTCCGGAATAGGCGGAATGATGAGTGTGGGGTGTAGTCGGGTAAGCGCTTCTCGCAGTGAGGCGAACTCTGAATATCGTCGCCGCACTTCTAGGTCCTGTACACGCTGTTAGCGATGCTTTTGATACTGAAGACATTGGTGAAGAACGAACCCCTGTGCGAATGGTGTACACAATGTACCTCCCGCCGCTCTCCAGACTCTTGCCGGCGTCCTTGATCATGATTGGAAGGCGGGGGTTCTCGTAGAGGATCTGTTCGACACGGCTGTCGTAGCCTCCCGGCTTCCGTTTCGGAACAGCTTCATCGCCCGAATCCTCCTCGTCACCACCGTTCTCCACGCTTCCACGACGCCCGTAGATCGTGTCCGGCCCCTCATCGTCACTGCCGGAGGTAGGGGTATGTGCTGGCTCTATGCTTCGGACTATGGAGTTGAGTTAGTAAATCGGAATCCTCGTTCGTCTCGTAGATGCTTCTCGGAAAGCGAAGGGGGCGCAAGCAACGTACAATCACGACCAGTGGGAGAGGTGGGATTGGCCGAAGATGAAGTTATAGAGTCGCGGCGGTCAAAGCTCGTGCCGTAGGGATTGTTGTCTTCGTCGTTCCACATGGCGCCAGCTGTTGGAAGACCCTGCGTTGCAAGGCTTCGTATTGATCCGGCGTCGCTACTACCGAGTACTGCTAGCGTGGTATTTGGTGAAGTCACTGGATCTCTGATCCTTGTAGTCTACCAGCTCCTGCGATGCCGGGGATGGCTGTAGAAGGGCTGGTGTGCTTTCGATTGAGGGGTCTATAAAGGACGACGGGGTGCTCGTGAGTTGTATAGGTCGAGGTGTAGGTGTGGGGGAGGGGTGTCGTCGCCTGTGTCTCAGCGTCTGTGTCGCCGGCTCTGGGCAGGATAGGTATTTGGACAAAGAATGACGGGGCCAAATTCAACAGCGGCGAGCGCCCATTTCCTGGCGCGCGAAGCAGAAGAGTGATGGAGAGTGTTGTAAGGCAATGTGGTGATGGTGCTGGTGAATGAGGCTGGGGTTTGCTGGCGACGCCGAATTAGGCCAAGGTGAGCTCCAAGAGTACAAAACGATCCGCAGGGCAGACCTTAAGTTGCGCAGAGAGTCTCAGGCTTACCGGATACAGCACAGTTGGGAGTGTTGTACCAGTGCCACCACTAATGGCCAGTGCCCACTACAGGCTCAGGCTCAAGCTCAGGCTACCAGCAATGATGACGATGCAGTTCAGCGCACGGGCCACTCCTGGCCGAGGTATCCACTGGCAGGTGCCTTCAAGTTCAACTTCAAGTTGAAGTTCAAGCCTGAGTCTTATCTACTAGGTAGTTTTAGTGGAGCCTCTTGGATGGCTCCAAGCCTGAGCTGACGCAGGTCACTCACTGCCAGTGGAACTGCCAGTGGGCTTCAAGTTGCGTTGGCCATGCCGCATGCGTCCTCAACTTACGAATCTAATCACTATGAATTACATAACATTATAGCCAAATATGTGTATCGTGGATGCCTGGCAAGCTTCATGATATTTTACTCCTGATGCTGGCAGTGATGCGGACATTTGTTGTGGTTTCCACAAATGCGATGCCTATCATTTCGGTTTCATCACGCGGTTTCTAATTATCGTTCCAAGGACTGGCCATCCCAGCCCCAGGTCTGTCTACATATGCCACTTCTCTTCTTCCAAGAATCCCTAGAGCCGAGCTGGCTATAGTTATGGTAGTTCTCACGAGGCTCACGGGGGTCGGCCTCTTGCTTCGGCGCGGCCTATAGCGGTGGGCACCTCCGGCCCTCTGTCGATGGGATCGCTGTCCGCTGTTAATGAGTTCCTGGTGACCCGTCATGAGCAAGTTGCCCGGAAATTGGTAAAAGATAGGAGGGGGATGGTTCCCAGTCGGCTTACCTTCTTTCCCATCGCGTGCGTGCCGTCTCTCGACCCAGGATGTTCTGACCTCCCGAAGCACTGCTCTGCGTTCGCAGGTCGCTTTCTCCAGGACCCCGGAAGCGTGCCTCACTTGGTTGGGATTGATGTCCATGCCTCTGTCCTGCTGAATAGCGCAGGCTTGTATCTTCCGAGGATACCGAGGATACTGAAGGAAAGATGTCCGATTCTTCCTCCATTCTCCCTTCGCCAGATTCGGGGGCTTCCATGCCTGCATCTCCCATCTCCGATTGGTTACGGCCTGATCCCTGGTTCCCCCGCCTGATCTCTCGCTCCGGACCATTCGAACGCAAGGGCAAGTCATAGTCGTCACTGTGGACTGTTGCTAAATTGGAATCCAAAGATTCCACCTCATCACTTTGTCTCGACCCTTGTTGGGCCGGCTGTGTTGTTGACGCCCTTCTTCTGGGCGACTCCTGACGAATCACCGGATTATGAAGCCGGCGTGTTTCACTGGCCCTGCGATCTTCGGCTCTTGTGCCCGAACTCTGTCGTGTCGATCGTGAATCGCTACGCCTAGGGTGCTCCGAGCTAGCAATGGTGGATGCTCTACCCACTGGTAGCCGAAAGAGCCGGTTCAGTCTATGTCTCCAGCCGAAGGAATACTGTTCATTATCGCACCTTTGTGAGGAATCCGACGACTCCTCTGCAGCTGCACGGACTGTTTCCCGAGGTGGAGGGAGACGGGAAGCAGGGGCTGCGTTAGCGGGAAGGGCTCGAAGTTGAGGTTGAGATTGAGGGAGTGCCGAGCATGTAACGGGGATTTGCCTGCTCATCATCGGAGCTTGCTGAGACAGTCCCATACCAGGACAAGGGAAGGCTCGGGGAGGTTGCTGAGGGTCTAATCTGTATACAACTGGCTGGTAGTATATCTGCGGTTGATATCCCGGCCACTGTTGAACTATAGGCAACTGTCCAAGGGTTGTATTGGGTGGCCGCGTTTGAAATCGAGGTGCAGATCTACCACCGGGCAGCGGAGTCGAAAAACGTTGTCGGTGGGCTTCGGCCGCTTTGCCCAGATAGCACATCCAAGCGACGGCGAGTACGATTGTGACCACACAGACGCTGAATATCACGCCGAATTTCTGGGCATCAGTCAAACAGTGCCACCCAGTGCACCGATCTGCTTGTCTCTGCAGAATTCCCATGGCTTCAGGTTGACTTCTTTCATCACAGGGAAGTCCTGGCGGTGATCATGCGGAGATTTCACAGAAGGGGGCGGGTTTTTGGTGGCAGAGAAGATCACACATGTGATGAAGGATCAGATGAGAGGAAGGTGAATAGCATATAGAAATGTCACACCAGACGTTGGAACAGAATGAGCCTGAGGGCGAAGTGCTTACGGGTGAGAGAGCTTTAATGGCAGGTGCCCAGGCGAGATAGAAGTGAGAGATGGGAAGCTACAGAGCTCTACCAGAGATCAGTATTCTCAAGGCTTGGAAACCCATTGGTACTAGGATTGCTAAGAACCCTTCACTTCTAATGCACAAACACGCCTTTGTCATTCAAGCATGATATTATGGATAGCGGATGGTTTATCAAGGGCCTCTCAACCGTTTATCAACGATACCCTTTTGCTCCAAAAGTCGTCGAGTCTCTTAAGTCGCGAACCCAATTGATCAACTTGATCAACATCGAACCGTGCTCTTTTGGGATGAAAAATAGAGAACAATATGTTTTTGTGAAATGGATGAGCATTATTCCCGTTAAAATGCAGTTCTTGTGTTATGATATTACAGCATAAATGATGCTTACAATCAGTACAAGTACTACAAGTAGGACGTGTGTGGTAGGTATCTTTGTATGTGTGTTCAGTTAATATCGAAGCCCACGGCGCTATACCTGTTGTGGTCTGGACCCCACCGGCGGCAGCCGCAGCCTGCCATTCAGGTTCCAACATGCCAGTGGTTCCTTTTCACTTGATCCAGCCAGAGCGCGCGGCGTACCATTTGTTTCCTTCAAATCTGAGCTCCGAATCTCAACCTCGATTGTTAGGGATCGCCCCTTGCCTCTCCCCACGACAACCAACCACACACTCTGAATCGCATCACTTCGAAATATGCTCGGCGAACCACGATCTTGCCGATGAACCCTGCATCACACGTTATTGGGTTTTGAAGCTAGCTGCGCCTTGGGCCAACGCGTTGCTTGGGAACCCTTGTCCATTGCCTCCCGCGGCGCTCGATCCCGATTCGCGCCTCCCTCAGCGTGAGCTTCGATACAATGACTTCGATCCAGAATGGCAGTGTCAATGGGGCGACGAACGGGGACGTGAAGCAGCGGGCTTTGAGCCTCCGCTTTTCTGATGTTCCTTCGGCTATCGAAGTCCCCGTCCAGGGCGACCAGGAAGACGAGGCCGTAGAAATCGACCTCGAGGAGCTGGGTGACGACCCGACCGAGCTTTGCACCCTTTTCGAGAACGAAAGAGCCGCGAAACCGTACTGGATGACCGTTGCGCTTGCTTATGCCAAGCAAGGCAAGGTCGATCATGCCATCGAGATGCTCCAGCGCGGCAGCGCCGCCATACAAGCAAGCGGCGGGGCCAGCAGCAGCCAGCGCGACAAGGTCAGCATGATCTGCTGCCTGTGCTGGATGTATCTTTGGAAGAGCCGCGAGGCGCCGCGTGTGGCTCCGGATGGTGCTCGGGTTTCGGAAGCCAAGACGAAGGAATACTATCTCCAGCAGGCAACATCCACACTCAACGATGCAGCCCGCCTCAATCCCTCCTTCTCGCCCATGTACCTGGCCCGAGGAGTGCTGCTCCTGCTGAGAGCTTCTCTACAAGCACCATCCAAAACAGCGGGAGGCACTGGGTCGGAAAAGTTTGAGCTGCTCAAGACGGCGGTAAAGGCCTTTGATGATGCTCTCCGGGTGTCACAGGGCAAGAACATACTCGCTCTACTGGGCAAGGCGCGTGCGCTTTTCTCAATGCAGAAGTACGCCGAAGCCCTGACAATGTATCAGGACGTGTTGCTCAAAATGCCAGACTTCGTGGACCCCGATCCGCGCATTGGCATCGGTTGCTGTCTGTGGCAGCTCGGTTTCAAGGAAGATGCCAAGGTCGCCTGGGAAAGAAGTCTTGAGCTGAGCCCGGATTCAAAGGCTGCCAACATCCTCCTCGGACAATTCTATCTTGACGCCAGTGGGCACGTTTCCGTCAATAGCGACGAGTTCTTGGTCCTCTACAAGAAGGCCATGACTGAATTCACGCAGAAGGCGTTCAAGCTCGACAAGGAAATGCCCCTGACTTGCTCTACCTTTGCTGGATACTTCCTTTCGCGCAAGGCCTGGGACAACGCAGAGAAACTCTCCCACAAGGCCATTCAATATACCGACGTCAATGCTATCGCGAGTGATGGCTGGTATCTTCTCGCAAGAAAAGAGCATTACGCAGGCAATGCAGACCGCGCGAGTGACTACTACCGCCGTGCCGACGACGCTCGCGGAGGCACGGATAGCGGCTATCTACCGGCCAAGTTTGGCGTCGCGCAACTCTCGGTGTTGAAGAACGACCTCGGCGAGGCGAAGCTGCGTCTGGAGAAGATGATCCAACAATCGCGTAATTACGAAGCCATGATTCTGCTTGGCACTCTGTACGCTGAGGAGACATTTGCCAGCCAAGACAGCGACACCAAGGAAGACAAGTCTGCGGAGAGGAAGAAGGCGTTCTCGTTTCTTGGCAGCGTTCGAGCTGCTTGGAAAGACCCAAAGAAGAACCTCTCTCCAGATGCCTCTGTCCTGCTCAACCTGGCTCGTCTTTACGAATCAGAGAGCCCCGAAAAGGCTTTGCAATGTTTGCAACAAGTGGAGCAGCTCGAACTGGATCAGATCCCTGACTCTGAATATCCCAAGGATGTCACAGACCCAGCTGAGATTAGAACCTCCTTGCGTAAATTCCTTCCTCCACAGCTACTCAACAACATTGGCTGCTTTCATTTCCAGGCCGAGAAGCACGACCAGGCCAGCGAGATGTTTGAGGCCGCCCTCGATGCCTGCATGTTGATCGGCGAGAGAGACCCTACTGCGGAGACGGATGCTCTGGTGTCCACCATCAGCTTCAATCTTGGTCGCAGCTACGAGGCTCGTTCGATGACAGACAAAGCGGTCGAGGTCTACGACGGCCTCCTCGCCCGTCACGACGATTACACTGACGCTAGAGCAAGGCTGGCGTACATCAAGCTGCGGAGAAATCCGAATAAGGAAGGGCCTGATGCCGTCGCCAAGCTTTACCAAGACAATAACAGTGATCTTGAAGTACGCGCGCTCTACGGATGGTACCTTGGCAAGGTCAACTCTAGGAAGCGTCCTGCCAACGTGACCGAGGACCACGAGTTTCGCCATTACAAACACACGCTGCAGAACTACGACAAGCACGATAGGTACGCGTTGGTCGGCATGGGTAACCTGTACCTGATACAGGCCCGCGAGATGCGCCGCGAGACGGAGCACGAGAAGCAGAAGCGCAGTGCCGTATACAACAAGGCTGTCGAGTTCTTTGAGAAGGCGCTATCATTGGATCCGAAGAACGCATATGCTGCCCAGGGTATCGCCATTGCCATGATCGAGGATAAGAAAGACTACAAGAATGCCTTGCCAGTCCTGCACAAGATTCGCGACACCGTCAAGGACTCCAACCTACACGTCAATTTGGGTCACACATACTCGGAGTTGCGGCAATACACCAAGGCTATCGAGCACTACGAGATCGCCCTTTCGCGCGACGGCAAGGCTAACGATCCACTCATCTATGCTTGTCTTGGTCGAACATGGCTCAACCGCGGACGGTCTGAACGAGGTGCTGAGGCTTACGAAAAGGCTCTGGAGTGCGCCAAGAAGGTAAGAATAAGAAATTGCACAGGACTCACAATGTTCTTGTTTTTATACTAACATGCTTTTTCTTAGGCCTTGGAAGCGGGACCGGACCAGATTCACTACAAGTTCAACGTTGCTTTCGTGCAGATTCAACTGGTCACAATGATTCAGGGGCTCCCGGAGAACCGAAAATCGTCCGCGCAGCTTGAGAAGGCCGCCGAGGGCTTGGAGGCGGCCATTGAGTCGCTTGATGAGATTGCGGCCCACCCCCAGACACCGTATCCCAAGCACGACATTGAGCAGCGTGCCAGCATGGCCCGGAATACCCTTCGCAATCAACTCCAGCGAGCTATCGGCAAGCAGAAGGAATGGGAAGAGGCCAACAAGGAGAAGATCGAAGAAGCACGACGACAGCGAGAGGCAGAGCAGAAGAAGCGCGAAGAGCAGCGGGAGAAGGCCGCGGCCGCGGAGCGCGAGAGACAGGACCAGATCCGCAAAGAGCGTGAGCGGATCCAGGCCATAGATCGCGAGCTAGCAGCGCAGAGAGAAAAGGAGAGGCAAGACGAGGAAGACCGCAAGAAGGCTGAGCTCACTACGGATGACGAAACGGGCGAAAGGGTCAAGAGGAAACGCAAGGCGGCGCCCCGCGCTAGCGAGGGCAAGACGAAGCGTTCCAAGAAGAAGAAGAAGGGCAGCGATGATGAGGATGAGGAGGACGAGCCCAGTCCCAGCAAGAAGAAGCGCCGCCTCACAAAGAAGGAGAACTCCAAGTACAAGTCGGCCGAGATTGTCGTTGACAGCGACGAGGAAAATGGGGACGATGACGACGACGCTCTGGAACGCGCCGAGAAAAATATTGATCGTGCTGAGACTCCTCTCTCGGAAGTCGAGGACGATGATGCTGGGGCCAAAGACCACAAGATGGATGTAGATGACGACGAAGGTGCCAAGAAGTCTGCTGATGACGATGACGGGGATGAGGAAGAAATAAGCACGCGGCAGCAGCACAAGCGCGCCCGCAGAGGCCGCGTCGTCGATAGTGACGAGGAGGACGAGGACGATGATGGTGGCCAGCCAGCAGCGAAGCAAGCTAGCGAGTCTGGTGACGATGGCGCTGCCGCTGCCGATACAAGCATGGCGGACCGGGACGACGATGACGAGTGAGCGCGCATCGTCTTTGGCTTTCTAATTTGACGCGAGCTACTCAAGCTCTCTGTTTGGAAGTTGGAAATTAGATAAAGAAAAGAAAGATAGGGCCCCCTTATTGTATTATAATTCATCCTCATATTTCGTCAGGGGAGGGGCGCATGGGATTCGCGGCGTTTCCATAGGCAATTCATCACAGGATGCAGAAAAGAGAGAGGTTCAAGAAGGATGATAAATTGCTGAATCAGTTTTCTGTTTTTACTTCTCCTCCCCCGCCCAACCTTTCGTATCAAGTGCCTATTCCGTCCCTAGGTAGTAATCATCCATGCCCTTGACGACATTTCTCATCACGTCTTCCGCTACAAAGACAAGAACAAATTTTTACACATTATATAACCTTCAAACATTGTAGTCTATCAAGCCGCTACAGGTTCATGCAACAAGAGAAAAAAAAAGAGAAAAAGAACATTCCGCCGGCAGGTAAAAGGTTGGATTTCATAGTCAGATACGATCGAATGGCTGGCTGACCAACCAGCTTCTATCCTCTTGCACGCGCTATGCTTGCCAGATCAGAAGATGCTTGCATTTTTTTTGAACTCCGTGCCGGGTGGGTAGTAGATTCGTGGCATGAATGGTTGGAGCCCCTGGAGGACACACTACCATACATGATCTTCTTAGAAGGCAAAGACCTGGTCCTCGAGCTTGCTGACGGGGCGAGCCTTCTTGTAGCCGAGGCTCTCTGTGGACTTCTTAAGGCCGCTAACCATGGGAGGAGGACCACAGAGGAGGATCTTGACATCGTCGGCAGGGGCCGGAAGCCATTTCTATTAGAGAGAGAGGTCAGTGGCTAATCGCTGGATACGGGGAGGCGGGGCTTTTCGGGGAGGAACAAACTGTGATCATGTCGCCAGTGACATAACCGACACCACCAGTCCAGCCCTCCGGAGGCTTGTCCAAGACGTAGTGGATTCGGATACCGGCATCCTCCTTGGCCAGAGAGTCAAGGTCCTCCTGCAGCAGGATATCCTGAGGGCTGACGTTGGCAAAGATGAGATCGACCTCGGTCTTGTCGCCCAGAGGACGACCGCGGACAATGGCACGGATGATCTGGAGCATAGGGGTGATGCCCGTCCCGCCAGCAATCATGCCAAAGTGACGAACCATGTTGGGGGTGTAAACGAAGGCGCCCTTGGGTCCGCGGACGCGAATAGCCTGGCCGACCATGAGGGAGGCCATGTGCTTCGAGATGTTGCCCTGGGGGTAGGACTTGATGAGGAGGTCGAAGTAGCCAGGCTGGTGGTCACCGGATATGGGGGTGTACGAGCGGACAATCTCCTTGGTGGTGCCATCGGGCTGGGGAAGGGGCGCGCCGATCGAGATGTGCTGGCCGATGGGGAGGCCGAGGATGGAGTTGGTGGTGGGAAGCTTGAAGCGGTAGCTGCACGAGAAGCCGTCATGGTCAGCGCAAGGATTCAAGAGCACGCAGGGCTGCTGAGTCAATTGGTGGGACAATGATATGAGGACAGAACGCACATGGCGACATTGTGGGAGATGACGGTCTTCTCCTCCAGCTCGAATTCCTGGAACACGTCCGGCTTGAGGACCTTTTGGATCTCTGCGGGAAATCCGCGTTAGCTATCCGCCCGATGACGGCTTTTGTGCGCAGGGGAAGCTGCGCAAGAGGTCCCGGACTCACGGAGAGCGTAATAATTATAAGTGCCGAAAGCAATGGCGAGGACTATCGCGTAGACTGTCCATTCCTTCTTCAGAATGAAGGTGCCGACGACGAGCAGACCGGCCGGGATGAAGACATAGTCCCTCTTCAGGTTGAAGAGGTCCGAGTCGGTAGCCGCGGCAGACATGCTGATCAAGTTTTTTTTTCCTTTGGGGGGAGGAACCCTGGGTTGGGAAATACTCGGGATGTCCAGGAATACTTTCCTCTTGTTTCTCGTTTCCGATTGACTGCTCCTCGGCGGTCGGTGGCACGTGGAGCTTATGGACGAGCGTTGGTGGGTTGACAGGAGGAGGGAAGGGTACGGTCAGATCGAATATGTGATCTTCCCCACTCAATTTCCAGAAACTTTGGGGGAGGGAGAGAGGGGCGCAGAAAGAACGAACAAGACAGATTTTGGACTAGGCCCAAAAAATTTACAAAGTAATTACTTGTGATAAAAAAGGGAAGACGATTAGCGCCGCAACGCAGAACAGCACTGGAAGCTTTCCACAATAATCAATAGCAATCTTCTACTACAGCTGACGGTGAGTAATAGGAGGCCGACAAGAAAAGACGGTACTCAAGTTCGTACCTAGCACATGTGAGGATCAGGCCGCTTCGTCCAGCATGTGTAAGTACAACTACTACTAAACTACTACTACCAGGTACCCAGTAGTCGTGGCGCCTTGGGTACGGGTGCCCTGTTGATCTATTGCGCCAATGGGAAGTGCCAGTCGTGTTGCGAAAGGTTATTTAGGCCCTCACCGCACTTTTTTTTTTTGTGCCCAGCGTCTATGTCCTGTTTCGGGCGAGGGCGGTGAGAGTCTCTCCATGCGATGCGTCTTCGTACAATGCATCTTCGTACGAGTTGCCACAAAACACGGTAGACGTTTAGGGTGTCTGTTTCGGTAACACAATTGATGGGCAGAGAGGGCAAACGTACATGTGATAGCTCTGCGGACAAGAACAGAGTTTGTAGAGACTCAAGTAGTTCTGCTGAGGTACCCAGGACTATCACTTCCAGTTGGTTTGTGCCACTTTACTGCAAGTGATAACAACATCGCAAGCTGTAGTAACATACGAGTACTACATACGAGTAGCAGAGTATGATAAAGATTTCATCGAAATACTTCCAAGACATGAAAATGTACACAATGGAGGTCCTTGCCAGGTGCGATTTTCTCACCATGACAGGATTTGGCAACGCATCCCCAATCTCTGTTGTGGCTTGCATGCGGTTCCTGAGATCGCCAGAGGACAGCAGAAGCATGACGCAAGCTCGAGCCACGAAGGATATCATCTTGCGGGATAGCTTACGAGAGTAGAGGTGAAGTCTTGGTAATAATGAATGGAGTCATATACAATATGTAATTAACGCTTGACTCGGGCGAGACAGAGCTAATCGTAGAGCACGATTGTTTACGAGGATCGCGCTGGCGACTCTTGGCTTGAAATAGTGCTGAGATCTTCCCCTTAAATCTTCCAAAGCGCAGCTCGCCAAGTCGGCTGTTGGACGCCCGAAATTTCCTTCAACATTGGCGTGGTCACTTTCATAACCCGAAAATCAGTAGATCCTCCTCGGCTGCTTGGCAGCCAAGGCTTAAGATGCATCGCTACTAGTACTATGTATCGGGTTGGTTCACGAGATTGGATATGCAATCGTAGGTACGAGCGGAGGCTTTCTGGGGTTGCCATGAGCTGCCTTGAGCTGTTCCGCAAAAGAAGCACTAGTCATACTCAGGTAGGTAGTATTACTGCTGTTAAGTAGTTGGTCAAGCCACTATGGCCTAAGCACGGCACGTCGCCATACGGGATGCGATGCGGGATGGATGTTATTACAGAGAGATGTATGGCCGGCGTGCCCTTGACCCTAGCGGAAGCAGGTTCAAAGGTAGATGGATGGTGATTCAATATCGTCATTCCTGTCAGATAGCGCGTGCCCGTGCTGGTGCGAAACGGCAGCCCGCTATTATCTAACCTTAGTACGGACTCAGTACCTTATGTGAGGTAGCCGCTAGCTGATATTGGGTCTCCTCTGCGGTGAAAGCTGCCAGTGGCACTGACAGTGGCTGGTTAGGAGGAGCCAGCCATGGCCGCTAAAACCAGCCAGCTCTTGGACCAACTGGTTAGCACCTTTGGCACCCTTTGGCGCCACCGGCCATCGCCCCTGCTTTGGGTAGGAGAGCTTTGCAGTTTACATTAATCCTAAGGTGCCTTATATGCTGTATCTGGGACGACGTACCTATTTTGGAAGGGGATTCGGGCGTCCTGCAGCGCCCACCGGCCAGCTGTCACCAAGAGATCGGCATAGCTGATCGCGATCTCAACCCTCCCCCCCTCCCCCCCCCCATATCAGTTCCATGTACTTCCCAGTTCCAGGATCCAAAAGCTTGCTCGGGTGGCTCAAGCTGCATATTCCGGATGCGCAATGAGCAGTAACGAATACGCAATCAATTCCAGCTTCCTACTGCAGCCATCGGCGGAAGTACGACGCATAGAGAGAAGGGAAAGTTCGGTAAAGTTATCAGAAGTGTTGCCATGCTTTCCAGTGTCTCGAGTATGGCACTATCAACAAGTCTACAAGTACCATGTGCTTGCACTACTGAACCTGAACCACTGGCATATAGTAAACCGCTCATGGGCGTGGCTTTGCGGTTATGACCCAGCCTTTGGCATCATCGTCTGGGTCTGTCTACCGGACCATAAGGAGAAGTGCTTTACTATTGTATACTATGTACCAGTATATGTGCTCAGCTGTATCGTATCTGTACTCCGTAACACTCCGTAACAAGCTGGTTGTTTCCTCGCACAGATAACACTCAAAGGGAATCCTGGTTCATTGTGGGCCCGGGCCAAGAAGCCCCGAAGTCTTAAGGCGTGGCATGGTAGCGTGGGTGTCATTGTCGACGAGTCAAATCTCTCCCAAGGGTGCCAGACCCGTTGGACTCGCAGCAAGCAACCTTGAAGCCATTTAGCAGGGTCCACCGCCTGCAGCTGCACGATCCCAGGGCTGCTATACAGTATGCCTGCTGGACTGTCAGTGATTTAGCTTGTAGAAAACCTAAGCGATGGGATAGCGTCCATCAGCCCATGCGCAGGGGCGTGTAGGACTCTGACTCCCTGACTCTCGCACGAGGCCCCTTCGTTGATCGCGATCAGCCCAGGCACGATGAATTCTCGATGGTCTTAGCACCGGTCCGAGTGGGATCTTGCTGGGGCTCGGGCCTCGTGTCAAGCCGCTAGAAGATGCCAGGAGTACAGGACGACCTGGACATTTCGTACAAGTATTGCTACTAGTAGTAGTAGTAGTGGCTAGTGCTTTGCTTTGATGTTAGGTCCAAGGTTCAATCCAAGCTGTTGGTGTGGGTGGAAAGTGGACTTGGAAGCGGGAGCGGGAGCCATTGACGAGGAAATGCAGTCATGGATGATTCGTACCTTACGCTGTACCTATACTAGTGCATACTAATTGCTGATACAGTGGTGCCTTCCTTGCCTTACCTTACCTTTTGTTGACGAGTACTAATTACGAGCGAGTGGTTTTATCCACAGGCGCATCGACATTTATGTTTCCCATCCCCATCCCTATCCCCATCCGCCTTCCCCATCCTCCTCCAACCTTCTTCGACCTTGATTCTCCTTTCTCCATTGTCGGCCTCTTTCAGTTCCTGGCGCCTAATGATCTCGTGAGAAGGCAATAACCGTCACTGGTGGTTCATACGGCGGCTGGCTTTGCCGGGGGCTTCGCAGGTTCATCTTTCGCCACATGTGACTTGACTACCTATAGTCGGTAGTTGTAGTACACGAATACGCCACTCTGCCGCGAGGTTTCGTTATCATTGCTCGTATATCCATCCATCCCACCGCTTGGCGCCGAAGCCAGCAGGGAAAAGGCAAGGGGGAAAAAAGAGGGGTGTGACAACCCACCGCACGACACGGCACGGGGATTTGGCACCGATTGCAATTGCTTCTCTTCCACCTTTGATTAAAGCACTGCTATACTTTGCAGTGGTTGCTTCGTTCCTCCGCCACGGACGGCATCGCATTATCGACGACTCCAAGGTGCATACAGTCTACTAGCAGTAGTAGGCCGTGGGTAGGTATTGGGGAGCTATCGGTGCCCTGAGTAGAAAAAAAAAAATCTGAAATTGGGATTGGCACTGGGGTCGAGAGTGAGAGTGAGGGTGAGGGTGAAATTGTACTTGCCCGTGGTGGTTGCGGTGCGCCTACTTCGGCAATCGTCACATTCCCCAATCGCCGCACCAGCATGCCAGTGAGCAAACTTTGGGCGCCTCGCACCTGCCGTCTGCTTCTGACCTCGAATTGCTCCTCACCAAGCATCAGCTTCAAATCTCGACGAACTAAGGGTATTACTACTACCTAAACCGACCAGCTACCATACTACCATCGGTAGTAAGGTAGTGTGCGCCATCCGTTGTTCATTGCCTGTTGAATCCGCCCATCAACCTTCATTAGGTTGTTGGGGGGTCTCCGTCCAACTCTCTCTTCAAAGGCTAGGGAGTTCTCCAGGAATTCCACCAGCGAATGTAAATCGATGCCCTGGGGCTTAAGCATCGTCCATCCCGCTGTCTCGGCCATTCAGCAGCTGAGGCATCGCACCGATTCATTCGTACTAGCCAGAGTCTATTCCCTCGTCTGGGCCGAACCGTCTTCACCGATCGCACACCTCCGCCCTGGATTGAGTTTGACCTTACCCGGTGTGGTCGAATGCGTGCGGTGAACCACAGACTTTGAGCCCGTTACCGAAGCGACGAATCCGGAGAATCTGAGATCTCACCCCCGCTTACTGCGAGACATTCACTGCTCGCTGAGACATTCGTACGCCATTCTGTCATTCCCACCTTTCCTCTCATAAGGCAGTGTCACGCCAAGAAGCTTCCCTCAATCGGACATCTATTGACCAACCCACCTCTGCCTCCCGCTTGCTATACCTTTCGGAGATAGATCTACCCTTCCCTGGACCTGCCATCGACTACCTGTTTCCATCCCACGCAAGTCGATTCCTATGTTCACTTGAAGTACGGCTCGGTATTTCTCACCATGGCTACCGACATGAGGAAGCGAATGGCTTTGCCAGCGTTGAATGCTCAGGCCATGGCGAGCCCCTACGAGAACCTGGCAGATCAGCCAGAGTCGCTCGACTCGAAGGCACCTCGTGTGCTTACGAGGGCTCTCCGCTCCCTGAGCAGCTCTTCGTTGGACTCCATCAATGCAGGCTCCCCGCGCCGGTCTGGCTCGCACCGGATGCTTCAGAAGACGCCCTCCAACGCAAGCTCGCTGCTGGGGCGACTTCAGCGCCGGACCTCCATTTCCAGAGAATCCACCGCCAGCGCATCCTCGGTGGACTTGACAGGGAGTCCCCTTGAGCAGCCTTTCTCGGCCATGGACATTGTTCACTACGGGCACCTGAAGGCTGATGTATCCCTTTTGAAGGCGAGGTCGGAGTACCTGGTGCTCACAGATCAGTGCTTGGTGAAATTTGGCAGTGTAGAAGCCGCTAGAAGCGTCTTCCCGCAGTTAAGCCAACCAGGTGGTCAGCAGAAGGTGGCTAGTCCCAGTCTTCTCACGGGCAAGTCAGCCGTCTCCGAGCTTCGCTTCGAAATCCCACTACGATCCATCGTGGCTGCCTTTCAAGAGGAAGGGGCCAGTCCACGATTTGGTTTGGAGGTCTGGTGGTTCTCCCAGCGGCCGCGACTAACCTACTGCCGTGCTCATCTGTTCTTCTCACTGCCTAAGGAAAGGGACGACTGGTTGGCTGCCATCCATCGAACCAGTCGAGCGAATCTTCGAAGAACGACGACCAACGCCATCATCCCCGACAACCTGCGAGTCCGTGTTGATCACATCGTTGGCAATACAGAGTCGCAATTCCTTGGGCGACCAACTCAGAATCTCATTTTCCCAGTGGCACGGCGAACAGTCGGTTCTTCACAGAAACCCAGTGGGGACGAGGCTCAAAACACGACCGAAGGCTCATCCTTCTATTTCGTTATAGGATCTTGCATGTGCTATATGATCGAGGTTCTGCGGGCCGAGTACGGTACTGCACCCGGTGATCTCCGCGTCAAGTACAGCCATTATGGAACCGTATCACTTGCCCGCTTCAAGGCCTCTGTGGCTTCGCACGAGCAGAGATTCGTGCTGAGCTTCCGGTAAGTATACTCATCTTCTCGATGGAAAAATAGAGATGATAACTAATAGTGTCCAGCACACCTTTTGGACGCGAGACTCGCCTTGATCTTGCCAGTGCTCATTACAGGCGTATTATCGAGGCGCTCACTAAAGTAGACCGTGTTCTTAAACCCATGTGGCCGCAGCATTTCCAGCAGATCATATTCGACATCAAGGGCCTCCCTCCGCCACTGCAGCTGACTTCTGGCAATGATCTGGGAGGCGTGGAGAGAAGCCTTGAAGCGTATTGCGCTGCCTACAACACGGACATGCCTCGATGGACCGTTGAATGGCACACCTCATCCCAGCCGGCTTTTCGACTCTTGCCTCTCGAGGGGCAACAGTACACTCCTCATCAACTTATGGCCGTTTTTCGCGCGTTGAGATATAACAGCTTCTTCAAGGCCATTTCCTTCCGGGGGGTTGATCTGTTTCCGCTGGCTGGTCGCAAGGATTACTCCCCCTATGGGGAAGGAGTGGTCTACACGTCCTTGAATGGTATTGCCCCCCCCCCCCCTTCTTTTTGACTACTACTAGTAGTATACAATGGGCAGCATGCTTTCCAAGGCAGAGAGCTAATGTGAAGAACAGGATCCAAGATCTCAGACGATCACTACGACGACCTGATTCATTCGCCGGTCTTGACACAAGAGTTCCATGCGCTGCTTTTTGGTTCCGAGTCAATACGCAGCATTGATCTGGGAAATTGTGTTGGTGTATTCGACAAACGACCATCCCAGACCAGAGCCTCACCCGACCTCACCAGTCATCGCAGAACAAGTTCTGAGATCCTCTCTCCACTACTCATGCTGGCTAGAGCTGGATTGTGCACCTGTCACAGTATTGCGATGTCGGGCAACCCGCTGCCCAGTAGTGTCGTTGACGAACTGAGTATGATCTCCTTTCTCATCTGTAGATTTTCTATGAAAACTAATATTTTGCAGCCAATATCCTGGATCTTGACCACGTTGCCTTCAGAAAGCTAGAGTTATCCGACTGTAGCCTCGGGGATACAGGCTTGACTAAACTTTGGCAGGCGCTGCCAACTCAAGCTTCCTCCTTGCAGTCTCTTGATACGTCGGATAATCAAGGCGTCGTTAGATCTGACATTTTGAGTCACAGCCTCAACCAGATGCAGGGTTTGAGGAAGCTGAATATCTCTGGAAATACCCGACTTGATATGAGCGGTCCCCTATTTGATCCAATAGTAATTCACAGGTGGAACCTCTCGGAGCTCGACCTCTCGGGAATCGCGGTAAGCTTTGGTCCTTTCAATTAAAGATGTGCTCCCCTGATACTAACATGACAAAAGTTGAATGATGCAACGATAGAGGTTCTGGCTGGTTACCTGGAAGGCACCAAGTCGGAGAACATGCATGTCTTGCGCCTCAACAAGTGCGGACTAACCAGCCGGCAAATTGCGCTACTCTTCCGAGCCATGGGTCAAGGCAGGAAGATAACTTTCCACTTGAACGGAAATCGGCTGGACGAAGGAATTGAAGATTTGTGCGGAGCGATAGCTTGTGGTTATGGGCCGTGGAGTCTCTTTGTGCAAATGGTGGAATTCAATCACGAAGCCAGCTACATCAAGCTATGGAAAGCCTTGACGGTTAACAAGACTATTGAATGCTTGAGCTTGGCTGGATCCTCCACCCCAGACTCTGTAAGCTCAAAGGCCTGCGAGGCGGTCTCCGACTTTTTCTGCCACAACGATGCGGTACGGTTTCTCGATATCTCGGGGTACGACGCCAAGCTCGACGAGGGCCGACTTGGGAAAGAGTTCTCTCGTTCGCTCGGTGGTATACGGTCCAACACGCGCATCGAGCACTTGCGCGTGCGCAGCCAAATGTTGAATTTCAACATCGGCGATCTTGCTGAGGCGATATCTTGCAACAAGACTCTCCACACCTTGGATTGTGAAGACAACGACTTCAATTTATCCAATTTTCGCCATCTTGTCAAGTACATTGGCAAAAATATGAACATTCGCCACTTCTCTGCCTTCTCGGCCCAGGAGTTGAATCGCTCGGTCCGGAAGTCCATTCCCAGCATCAATAGCGGATCAGCAACACCGTCCCGGCGGGTCTCGGTCATGTCTCGTTTCAGACCTGAGAAACCCCAAATTGGTGGCGACAAAGCCCTTGTGCAGCAACTGAAGGGTGAGTGGGATGACGCTATCGCCGAATTGGAGCTTGTCTTGGAAAGGAACAGGCAGACGTACGAAGAAAGCAAGTACAATGCCGATGATGACGACTCGGGCTCGTCTATCAACAACCGCGACGGCGAAGAAACATTCTCTGCATCATTCGGGGGCCTCGCCTTTACAGAGTACGAGTCTCGGAGGACTAAGCACTCTTCGACCTCGGGCACGCCCACGCACCGGATGAGCGCCTCTGGTTCCACTGCCAGCCTTCAAGATCTCCATAACTTGCCCACCAGGTTTGCGGGTATGGTTGTACGATCAAATTCGACGGTTTCTAGCGAAGCTATGAGTCCTACAAGTGGTAGTGGGAGCGGCTCCCCTAACCAAACACCGTCCGAGGGAAGCAGCCCGAGGGATGGGATGTTCCCGTCTATTCCCGAGGCAGCAATCGGTTATTCGGGGGAGAGTCATTACGTTTACACGGATAACTCTTTTGCTGACTCAGGACTGCAAATGAAGCCTTTCAGGCGGCCTTGGGCTGATTCTGTTAGTCGTATTGAGGAGGAAGACGATGATATCGCATACGCAACCTAGTCTCAGGTTGCGCATATTTCTATTTATATATATACATTCTTGTACGAAAAGAACGCGACATAGTATAGCCCGCCCAATTCGTGGCAGTTGGTGGAGGCGATGGAAGATTATCGTCCGATTGGAGAGAAAAAAAGGATGAACTGTTCACACAGCATATCTACGACTTGTCTTTCGGAGTCAGAGGGCGCACTTGGGACGAGAGCAGTGGCGTTGTGTGGTTTTATGATGGAATGGCTTTGATACCCTTCGTTAGAGAACGCGTTGCTTTTTGAATGGAAATTTTACGTTTTAAGATTTTAGTTCCAACTATTGGTGATTTATACTTGAAAACTCATGTTATCCGCAAGCGGCTACGACAGGAAGACAACCGACCTACTACCTACCTGTCGAGGGCCCATTGGCAGAATTCTTATCGTCTACTCGCGTTCTGTTCTTGTGTAACCTCAACCATTTCGCAAGTAAGCAGAGGCTATCAAACTTTCCCTTTGTCTAAGATATAGTACGTAATGCTTCACAAGAATCAAATACAGTTCTTCCCCGCCTTCTCAACTTTATTCCTCTTAATTCTCTTAATGAATCAAGGTAGCTGCGGCATTTCGGTAGTTCGTATTCAGAATGTCAGCCTTGTAGTCTCTGCGTTCTTAGATTAGCCTCCTGATGCCATACGACTGCTGTTATATTACTGACTTGTGTTTTGCCTCACTCTGGAACGAAAGCCTCGATCCAGAGCTACACATTGAAAGGGATCGTCGCTTTCCACCGCCAGCAGAAGATGAGGATTCAGACAGAGGTCCGATCGCCTCTGGATTTGCCGCTGCAGTGCCTGCGATCGTGGCCTCTTTCGCGGGCAAGCCTTAGCGAAGTGTGAGGGGGCCCCGAGGTGTCTTAGCGCCAATGAGCTGCTTGCGAGATCAGGAAGCCGGAGCACCTATAGCTTTCAATAGGAAATCAGACATCAGCGCTCTTTTCCGCGTTCGTCGGCCCAAATTGTTATCACACGCATTCCCCAATCTTGTCAACATGGTCTACATCCATGTGAGAGTAACAGACCTCTTAACAGACAGAGAATACATTCTGTATATCGAAGGAAGGGCGTCTCGAAGACCAGATCCTATAACTGTGAACAGAATATAAGTGCGGGCCCTGGTCATTGTGGGCTGGTACGATGGACTCATTCATTTCTATCATCTCAAGGCTGTCTTCGTCGCCGACAAGTAGGTAAGGTAAATGTGAAGAAAGAGTGCCAACTTACACCAACTCGCTGCGCCACATGTGCGCCACGACAGGACCTGCTGCACCAGCCACTTTATTAACTCTTACCAGCCCGCGCGACCAACTCTGATTAGCAGCAGCCTGACTACGGGCTGGGTCTAATTTTAATATTGGGCTAGGCCATGCACAGCACAGCCCAGCTTGTGCTTTACCTCTCTAGTGGTGGTACCAGGCGGCACAGGTAGTGGCAGACAGCACCGTCGCAGCCAGTGGAACATCCATTCATTCGTTGCCTTACACCTTCATCCACCACCTCTGAAGCTGGGAGACAGCTTCGTCATCCCCTGCTGTGATCTTCAACTTGGCCACAACCTCAACATCAGCTTCGACGACCGACGCCAGCGCGGACGACGGAACCTAACCCATTCGACTTCTTTCTGAACAATAACAGCAATTGTGGTACTCGGCCTCCGGTCCGTCCCAGTAGCTCGCGCTGCAACCCCCATCACTGCGGAGCGCTCACGCTCCCACCACCCCCTCGACGGCGCCGGACACGAACCCAGTCACGAGCTTCTTATGATATCCTCGCTCGCCAGGTACCGTCATGTATCCCAACTCGAACGCCTTCCTCGGCGCCAATAGCCAGCGCCCCGGCGGTCAGCAGCCGCAGCAGTATGGCTCGTTCAACAACATACAGCCGGGACAGCAGCAACCTAGCCCCTTCGCCCCTCAGCCTACCGGCTTCGGCCAGCAACAGCCGCTGCAGCAACAGTATACTGGCTATCCCATGCAAGCGCAGCCGACAGGCGCACCTCAACCGCAACAAGGTCTACAGCAGCAGTATACTGGGTTCCCGGGTCAGGGTCCTGCGCCGCTGCAGCAGAGCTTCCAGACGGGCGCGCCCCCCGTGCCCTCTATCCCGTCACAGTTCCAGCAGAGCCAGCCGAGCCAGCAGTCCCCTTTCCAGGGCGGTATGCAGCCACCGCAGCAGACCGGGTTTTCCGGCTCCCCTCAGCCGCCTACCGGAGGCCCTACGCAGGCCCCGGCGGCGATGAAGCCCCAGCCTACCGGATTCAATGAGATGGCTGCGTCCTTCCAGACCGGCGGCGGTGCGAAACCACAGGGGAGGGCTGCCGCGGAGCCAAAGGCACCCAACATGATCCCGAACATCAGGCTGTCATTCATCTCCGCGACGGATCAGTCCAAGTTCGAGACATTGTTCAAGTCTGCTGTTGGCGAGGCTTCGACCACCATGTCCGGTGACAAGGCGAGAGACTTGTTGCTGCGCTCGCGCCTAGACGGCGACTCGCTGTCGCATATTTGGTAAGCTCGTGATTCAAGAATCATACTAGCTATCGGGAATGGAGACTAATGATTTCTACCAGGACGTTGGCGGATACCACCAGGGCAGGACAGCTTTACTTTCCTGAGTTTGCTCTAGCCATGTACCTCTGCAACTTGAAGCTTACGGGCAAGACATTGCCCTCATCACTTCCCGAAAACATCAAGAATGAGGTCTCGAGTATGGTCGATATCATCAGCTTCAGCGTTGTCGACGATGGTCCCTCTTCGAACGCTGCTGGTGCATCCGCCGCTCCATCTTCGGCCGCTCAGCAGCCCCAGCCATCGAATTCGCAGCTGCTCACTTCGCAGATGACTGGCTTCCCGGGACAGCAGCCTGGACAAGGCATGCAGCCGCAGCCCACCGGGTTTCCTGGCCAGCAGGCTATGCAGCCCCAGGCGACAGGCTTCCCGGGCATGCAGAATCCCCAGCCTACTGGCTACTCCGGGCCTCGGCCACCCATGCCGCCAATGCCGACGGGCTATCAGTCTGGCGGAGGTGGCATGGCAGCACCTTTGAACGCCCAACCAACTGGTCGTCCAGGTCAGTGGGGACTTGTCAATGCCCCCTCCACCGGTCTGCCCAACATCGATGCGCTGCAAGCACGCATGATGCCGCAGCAAGGCCGCGAGGCCGGATCGTTCACCACGCAGGGTCTGCAGGGCAATGCTGTCATTCCCTGGGCCATCACGAAGGAGGAGAAGACTCGTTACGACTCACTGTTCCGTGCGTGGGATGGCTTCGGAAAGGGCTACATCGGAGGCGATCAAGCCATTGAGATCATGGGCCAGAGTGGCCTGGAGAAGCCCGATCTCGAACGAGTCTGGACACTGGCTGATAGCGGCAACAAGGGTCGTCTGAACCTCGACGAATTCGCCGTAGCCATGCATTTGATCTACAGGAAGCTCAACGGCTATCCGCTGCCAAACTCGCTTCCCGCCGAACTCGTCCCGCCTTCTACGCGCAACTTTAACCAATCTATTGGGACCGTCAAGTCCATGCTTAACCGAGAATCGGATGACCGCAAGAGCTCTGGCGCCGCCCTCCTCCCCCAGAAGACGGGTGTCAGCTACATGAAGAACCGTTCTTTCCGCGGCGGAGCTGGCGGAGGCGGCGCTGCTGGGCGCAAGGATGCCACAATCTTTAGGAATGACGATGAGGACTTTGGTTACAAGTCTAGTGCTCGTCGCAGGGTTGGCAACAACTCGCCGCGGCCCGAGTCTCCCTCGTCGGTCGATTCCAGCGAGGACATGACGCTCGATCAGCTGAGGAAGAAGATCCGCGAAAAGCAGGTCCTCCTGGATGCCATGGACTTCAAGGATGAGAAGAATGCTGAGGAAGATGACATCCTCGATCGGCGTGATCGCATGGAAGCCGATGAGCTCTACCGCCGCATTCGCCGCATTCAACAGGACATTGACTCCCATCCCGATGCCGCTGCTAGTGGTGGCGACTCTGAGGCCGAGAGGAGAGCCCTGAAGCGACAGCTACAAAACTTGACTGACAAGATCCCGGAGCTTGCTTCCCAGGTACGCCGGACCGAGAAGGCTATCCAGGAAGCCCAGCTCGAGCTCTTCCGCTTGAAGGATGCCAAGGCCCACCCTGGCTCTGCCAACTCCATTGTTGGCACTGGTCCAGGTGGTACAGTCACCGAGTCGGATCGCCTTAAAGCCCGGGCCAAGGCTATGATGCAGCAGCGCACAGCAGCTTTGACCGGCAAGAAGATTGACAATCCTGTGGAGGCCGATGATTCTGCCTCAAAGCGTCTCGAGGAGGAGACTATCAAGTCTAAGAACGAACGGGAGAGCAACGAGCGCATGGTGCGTGACGTTGAGGAAAGTGTCCGCGACTTTGCCAAGAGCATTGAAGACAGCCTTAAGGAGGGCACTCAAGATGAGTCTTCTCAACACGAGAAGCGTCGCTGGGAAGATGCTTTGGGTGTCGAGGAGGATGTCCGCGATTTTATCTTTGATCTCCAGCGCGACAGTCGTTCCACGAGGGCGCGGGCTCAAGACAAGCGATCTGCGCGTCCTGCGGCTGAAGAGCCGCGGCCCGAGCGAGTCGCGAGCCCGCGGCTCGAGAGCCCGTCCTCGGCTACCCGCACAGAGACTCCTCCTACCGGCGGTGCCAGTGCCGGCGGTTCCTACTCGGCGTACAAGACGCCCGAGGAACGCGCCGCTTTCATTAGGCAACAGGCAGAGCAGCGTATGGCCGAGCGTTTGGCTGCGTTGGGCATCAAAGCTCCCACTAAGCCAGGGGAAACTGCTGCGCAACGCTCTGAGCGCGAAAGGTCAGAGCGTGCCGCGAAACTTCGAGCAGCCGAGGAGGATGACGCCCGCAGAGAGGCTGAGAGGAAGGCTCGCCTAGCAGAAGAGCAAGGCGGTGCGCCTGCTCCTGAACCTGAGGCTCCGAAGCCAGCGGCCAAGAAGCCTCCGCCGCCGCCCACGAGAAAGGGCGGTAAGCCAGAAGCCGCCGAGCAAGAGGCTGCCAAGAAGGCAGAGGAAGAGGCAAGTCTTGCCAAAGCGCATGAAGAGCAGCAGCGCGAGGCGCGGGAACTACAGTAAGTGTCGCCTAAACGGAAATGTCTGGAATATAACACCACTAACCTTATCGATAGAAATACTGCCAATGACGAAGAAAACGAGTGGGCTAATGAGCAGCAAGCTGCCGCTGATCGTCTCAAGGCTCTAGAAGAGCAGGTTCGACAGGGCAAGCTCAAGAAGGAGGAAGAGAAGAAGAAGAAGAAGGCCGCTGTGGCTGATGCCAAGGAGAAGGAGGCCAAGCTGGCAGCCAGGCGAGCGGAGGTCGATGCTGCTAAGCAGCGCGAGCTTGAGCTCCAACGCCAGCTCGAAGCCATGAATGACGAAGACTCATCTTCCTCATCGGATGATGAAGGACCTCATCAGGCCACGCCACAAGCGTCGACACCGACCATGGGAGACAGCCAGACGGGCAGCCAGGAGCTTGAACGCAAGGCGTCTTCTCCTCCCCCCGTTCCTACGGTAGTGACATCGCCGCCGGCTGATACGGAGAGCAAGAACCCGTACTTCAAGATGATGTCCCAAGGCCCCGATGCTCCCGCCTCTGATGGAGCTTCTGCACCTTCTGCTCCCGCCCCCCGAGCTCCGGCCGCACCGCAGCCCGACGCGTCTACGAACCCCTTCCACCGCATCAAGCAGGAGTCTCAGGCCGCTGCTCCTGCTCCTGCTCCTGCTCCCGTGCCGTCTGGTCCGGTTTCCCGAAAGCGAGCAGACTCTGACGATTGGGGTTCCGACAAGGACGATGATGACGAAGACTCCGAGGACGACGACCGTCCGGGCGGCGGTAATGCTGCCCAACTTGCGTCGATCCTCTTCGGCACAATGGCGCCGCCCCGTCCCATGTCCGCTGCCGGTAGGGAGTCAGCGACATCGACACCGGCTCCTGCCAACGACACGCCTATTGCACCTCCCCCTCCGCCCCCAATGCCGGAGAGCAATCATGCTCCGTCTGCGCCGCCACCGCCCCCTCCTATGCCTGGATCCGACGCACCTGGAAGTCCTCCGCCGCCGCCGCCGCCGCCTCCCCCCATGCCCGAGTCCGGCGCCCCCAGTGCTCCTCCTCCCCCCCCTCCTCCCATGCCCGGTACAGGTGCACCTAGTGCTCCTCCACCTCCACCTCCAGCTGGCGGACCGCCTGCTCCTCCACCGCCCCCGCCTCCTGGTGATGCCCCGGCTCCGTCAGCTGGAGGAGGCCGGCCGTCCGGTTTCCTAAACGAGATTCACCTAGGCAAAGCCCTCAAGAAGACCACCACCAAGGACACCAGCAACGCCGCAGTTGCTGGTCGTGTTCTCGATTAAGTCAGAACCAGGAGTTTTACTGAGAAAAAGTTGACGGATAGAGGAGAATGTATTTCGAAGTTGTTGTATCAATTGTGATGTAGGCTTAATGTGCACTGTTGTTCTTTACCATAAACATCTATAGCCTCTATTTATATCTACAACAGAACTAGTGTGTTGCGCGAGACATTGTCAGGACCTCCTTTTCTTCCTTTCTACAAGTAGAGTCGTCTGGAGTACTTTGGGCACTTAAACGTCTGCTTTCATTGTGACATTGTTAAGTTTTCCGCATATTGTACTTTTGTCAATCACCTCTTCCAACTAATATAACATTATGATTTTTTGCCCGTATTAATATCTCATTACCCTGAGGATCTCGTAGATGAGTCACATGTTCAAGTCTTCGAAATTCGAGCAGCCCTGTCGCTCCTTCGCGAAGCTCAGGGGCCAGCCAATGGCAATCTAGCTAATTTATCATGCATCTGCGGTGAGCTCTTGCTTCTGCGAGTTAGCATTAGGGGCAAGACTTTTATCCATCAGGTCACCGCTATTTTGGTTATTTATTCTGTGAGCTTATGAGCTGTCATTTGTGCTCAAGCAAAATTGCAACTTCATGCTGCACAAGCCACACATCACAAGGATAGGATAGGAGAGGACTGGGGGGGGTGGAAGTCAAGGCGGGCTGCCACGAATACGAGGCGGGCGTTCGATAGGCTTCCAGAAGAATGCGAAAGGAGATGAGAAGAGATAGGCGTCCCATGATTTCCTGGGTTTGACTCTTTTAGTCTTTACGACCGTTTACGTGGCCGGTATCATGAAAGGCATCTCATCATGAAAGGGGGGTGGGGAGTCTGAGTCTGGGTCCGAGTCTAAGTCTAAGTCTGAGTCTTGAATTCGGATACGATTTTGTCAAGTCCGGAATCGAGGCGCAAGAAGCAAACGGGCCTTTGATGCAAGACAAACGAAAAGCGAATTTGAACAGACGGGCGGTCAAAACCTGCGACATTGGAAAAGCCACCAAAGAATTCGATTTAAGCATGTCTCTGATGGTTGGCATTCACCCCCCGGGTCTCGCACGTCTGCCGGAAAACGACATGGCCTTAATGGAACTAGCGGCGTGCTATTACGAGTAGCATTCTAAATCCCTACAAATATGATGTCAAGGCCCCCCCCCCCCCCCCCTCCCAAGGCATAGCCGAGAGAGCACGAGAGAGCTTGTGGCGCGAATGTGGGCACTCATATATCGTGCAAAGAATGATCCGATAACTTGAACCGCGCCGCTGGTCTCGGTGGGGCTATTGACTAGCTCGTTGCTCTGCTAGTATGACTTTACTTGTATGAATATCTCTGCTCGATGAGGCGGGACGAGGTTGCTGATATTAGATGGGATTCTGGTGAGTATTAGTATAAGCAGGCTCTCTCACATTGGTTCCCTGCTGGGAATCTAATTTTTCAAATGAATATCCCAGAATACGGTCTAGCAAAAAGTCCAACCCTGCTGCAAGTATAATTCGAGGCGTTGAGTATAGGTAATATCAAACCTTAAGTTATAGCACCTTGGGTATTACTAGTAAGAACTAGTCTAGTAATTATCCAACTTATCCTCTCGGAGGCAGCCAAGCCGTGGCTAGTCGATTGACAGCAATGGCATGAGCTGCACGAACCTGCACGAACCTGCACGATCATGATCTCTACGGAGTAGAACGATCGGCGACAAGATCGTGGATGGGAAGCGGGTAAAAATAAAAGGCTAGACACCAACTAAGGTTCCCATCAAGAAAAAAACTGGTGTGGTTTCCCGTTAAGGTTCGGTCGAGGCGCCAAGACGTCTCAAAGTGGCTCCCATGCGGAAACTTGATTGGCTGGGAACGCGCGTCGCAATCAAAACAAAGGCAACGCGTCTACGGACGCGTCTTGGGCCGACTTCATGCGACCTTTGCACCATCGAAGATCCAACCAAGAAGTCTGCTTCCTGCATATCTGTACTTCCCCTCACTGCTCGGTGGCGAATGCAAAATACGAAAGTGAGTAGTCTGATACTATGTGGTAGTCTAATTGATGTGTGAAACGAATAATTCTTTTTCAGAGAAATGATGAATTAAGAAAAGAAGGCTCCAAGACCCTTGGAACAGCGTCCAAGCCCATTAAACAGATCGAAGACAGCGCTAACAGGGGCCTACGATCTGGTGACATCAGCATTTTCACATCAGATGCGTTAGATACGAAGGCCCTATTCCCAAATGGCGCTAAGTTGCGAAGGGCTACTTGTACACGCATTAAAATCTGCTCAACGCGAGTCGCCGCGTCCGACACTTGCTCCACCATTCCTACGGACGTCTTGGGCGTCTTTCACAAGGTAATACCTGCACCACCTCCCATCTGAGACACATTTGTGAAGACAGCACACAAGGTCGCCTTCTGATCACGCATCGCGATACGCTTCTGCGAAACCGTATTGGTAGTAGACCTCTTCTCCAAGGCACTCTTATTGGGTAGCTGTCCCTCTATTCCAACTAGGACGCCGGGAGGGCGATATAGAGTATCTCGTCCAGCCTAGTCTAGATAATGATATCAAGTATTACTGCCTTACAGTACCACCATATAAACGTTTCCTCCGGGGAACCACCTGCTCTGTGTAATTGCCGGTCTCGAATGAAGCCAATCGTGTCAGAGCATTCCGAAACCCCGCTGGGCCACCGCGTCGCGATCCCATCACCATCTGGAGGTCGGACACGATTGGGTCTTTGACGAGACTCTCCCTCGTCCTTCTGGGTCGATCCTTGCCGCTTGGTGTCAGCGCAGGCACTCGCTATCCAATCCCCGGCAAACGAGACCATCCCTTGCGCCTTTCGCGGGTTCCACACGCGACCTGGCGCGAGGCCTGGTGGTGACTTGTCCAGCTCTTGGCCCCGGTCTATGCGTCAGGCCAAACCAAGCGCGGCCCAATCCATCCACCCTGCCCTGGCCTGCCCGGTTTTCACAGGCGTGAAAGTCCTGTCCGTCCATGCAACGCGGCGCCAATCCGCTGCATTAGTTGGGGTGTGTGTGAGATATCTACCAACTATTACCTACTAATTGGTCTTGACTCCGTACCTTGGAGAATACTGTACAGAGTAGTAGTGGTGTTTGACACAGCCTAGGTACGGGTGGCCGACAACTTGAGGACGGTGCTGACAGTGGTCCAGAGCCGCCGACAGGTACTTTCGTCGGCTAGTAGGGAGCCATAAGGCAAGTACCTAGGTACCGACACCTGCCTGTCTCGTTCCCCACTCTCTTACCTGTGCTCGTACTCCCTCCCTTGCCAGTACTCAGCTCAAGGCCGGCCCCCCCCCCCCCCCCCCCCCACCCCATCCAACTCGGTGCCTTCCCTTCTTTCAAGAGTTCCTAAGCCCCAGGCCCAAGTCGACTTCGCCTTGCCGCTACAACCTTACTCGTACCTACCGTCAGTGACCTTGCCTTGCCTGATTACTTGGTACCTCCGCACCTTCGCATCTTCAACTCATCTCTACCGACCTTCATCTCTCCTCCCCTCCACTCGCCCCTCAGACTTGCAGCAGCCAACTTTGAACGTCACAAAGCTTCCTTCGAGTAGTAGTAGTAGCTACAGTATTTTGCCATCTGCAGTAAATCGAACTCTATCTTGGCCGACATCCGCTCGATCCCATCGCGAACCTTCACACACTTTGCATTCACGTCTTGCATCCGACACGCACGCTACGCGTTCTTGCTCCCAGTCTCGACGATTTAACATTCGCTTCTGCTTCACACAACTCAACAAGGTTGTTCGACTCACTCTTTGTCTTCTATCAATAAAAGGATAAAGTAAGACTGGTTTTTGTTTGTTTCTTTTCTTTCCTCTCAATTCTTCACTGTTCTCTCCAGTGTCAATTCTGCTCTTATCGTAACCCTGTCCGTGCCTCAGAGTTTCACCCTTGTCGGCTCGTATTGACCACCTCTGTGCTGCTAGACAATTATTGTCATCATTACTACTTGACCTTTCGAACTGGCTGAGGCCGCCATCAACCTACTGATCGGCCGCCATGGCCAAAAACGCGCTTTTCGCGTGCTCTGACGAGCCGCTGAACATATTTCAAGACGATGCCCTCGAGAACGCAACGCCAATGACAAGTCACGCCCCGATGCCCACGGTCACCAAACCTATGCGACGACCTTTGGGTGCTACCGACTCTAATGTCCTCCTACAGCCTCACCAAGGTCTCCAAAATGCAACCTCGCCACACAAATCACACAGCGGGACAGCCCTGCAGCCCTTCCCGGGCAAGAAGCTCAATCGCGTCGTCATGGCTCCTCCTGGCCAGGGCCAACACACCGACTCGCTGCAGAAGAAGCCAAAGCTGTCCAATTTTAAGACAGGTTACCAGAAAGCTGCACACGATGTCATGGCTCAGTGGGGGAACGAGAATTTCCCGGTCCAATTCTTCAACTCATCCGCAAACATGTCTACGCCTTCCGTTGGTAATCCTGTTCTCAACTTCAACGGCAAGAGGGGCTTGATGGAGCCTGCACCTATCAGCAAAGACGCAAGAGCCTCGAAAAAAGTCAAGGTGGAGGATGGCACAAAGGAGCTGATCCAGCTACCTCCCCACGATTCATTCCCACCCATCGTTGATGATGGACAGAAGCCTCCCCATAGCTATGCTCAGCTCATTGGCATGGCTCTTCTCCGTTCTCCTACACGAAAACTTACTCTGGCTCAGATTTACAAATGGATCAGCGACAATTACTCATTCTACAACCCCAACGATGCCGGCTGGCAGAACAGCATCCGCCATAACCTCAGTCTCCACAGGAATTTCCTCAAGATTGAGCGGCCCAAGGACGATCCTGGCAAGGGACACTACTGGTCCATTGAACCCGGCACAGAAGCTCAATTCCTCAAAGAGAAGCCTGCACGCAAGTCTGCGCCCAGTGCCGAGAACCTGCCAGTTATGTCTACTCGGCTAGAGCCTTCCAGGCCCGCCACCGTCCCGACATCTGAGCCAACTCTACCTCCTCCCGCTCCCGTTTTTCATTATCAAAACCAGCAGCCACAGACGCAGCTGCGCCAGATGCCCTCATCCGATGCAACAATTCCAGAGGGTGACAACACAACGATACTTGAGGAACCTGCGGAGAAGCAGCCCGATCTGGACAGCGCGCTCGACATAAACTTGTACTCGCCTGCTCCGCCCGCCATGAACTCGTCGCCCCCTGTGGCTAGGAAGACCCACGCCATTGAGGAGACACCCAACATGGGCCGATCATCAGTTGCTCGTCCTCGAAAGAGGGTTGGTGTCGACGATAGCGGTTACATCTCTTCTCTCGATTCCTCCGCTCTCCGCCCCGGTGATAGGACCAGCCAGTGGGCTTCGGGAAGCAGCCGCCCGCGGAGGAGACGCCAGAATGACAGCAGCGGTCGTGCCGAGGTTGAAATCGCAAAACTACGTGGCTCATCCCCTTACGGCAACAGCCCTACACGTGGACGTTCAAAGTCTGTGTTCCAGCCGGCATCCTCGTCGCCGCTGCGTCAAGCTACGCACGCCACAGGGCCCATGACTCCGAGGATGAAGATGAAGCCTCCTGTGCAGCATCCTCCGTCGGTATCTCCTAATACCAATCTCAGAAACCACAGGAATCATGTACAAAGCATGCTGAAGACCCCAGTCTTGCGAACGCTCCAGGAGCAGTTGGCAGTGAATAACTTCACTCCCCACTTCGACCCTGACCCTAGCGTCGAGTTCCTGAATACTGAATTCAACCTGGATACGACCTTTGATGAAGTTTCCGTGGAAAATCACTGGGAGTACATGGGCGCCTTGGAGGCTTCGCCTCTGAAACAGTCTGGTCAAAGGATGCGACCAAGTCGATCCGTGTCAGCGCTTGAATTGCCGACTTCTACTAGGAAGTCCTTCACATCAGCGCCTGCGGTAGCTGCACCGAATTTCTCCCCATTGCCGCTCTTGGAAACACCCAGTAAGATCTTGGAAGAGGTCTCCCCTTTGCCCAAACTCTTCCAGCAATCGCCCCTGAGGAACTCTTCGCCAAGCAAATACCTTGACGCCTTGACAGATGATCCATCAGCGAACGAAAACTGGGATGAGCTTCTACTGGAGCATGTTCAAGACGAGAATATTGCTCCTGTTGATGAGGACGATCTTCGCGAGTCAGACACGGACTTTGATATTCTTCAGGGCTTCCAGAAGATTGGCTCGCAAAGCAACAACTCGAAGCCCCCTTTGGGGCGTAGCTACTCTACCAACTTCTGAGGATTGAAGTTTGGGGAAAAAATGGAATAATGACTTGACGAGACGGTGGTTTGCAAAAACTAGAGCATGGTTGAGGCAGACAGAAGCCACACAAGGGCTTCGCGGCCAGGACTTGCTTTACTATGATGTATACGACTTTTGACATGCGGTGTTTTATCGGTTTGCTTTGATAGTGCTGTTGGCTTTTCTGCAGCGCAAAGGGACACGAGGTCTTATGAGGTTCAAGGTCCGGTACGGATGGATTCGGGCATGGCAAGTGCTGCTCAGCCTGTAGGCTGGATGCTCAATTTGTGTTTTTGCGTTGGTTGTCAGGAGTATGGTTTGGTCCTGTTTGGACAAAGGTCAGCTTGGCGCAGGTTGGCTGATGGATACAGCGCAACTATGCTTTACTTGTCTGGAATAGCAATTGAATTTGAACGAGTACTGTACTTGCTTGCTACACTTTGCCTGGTCATGCTACGACTTGTGAAAACTTTACATGTGAGGGGCGACTCGAGATAAGACTCGTTTCTGATACATTCTGAGTGCGGGCCAACGGCAAGGACCAAAGCGTGGCGGTTCAGGTGAAATACTAATAATTCTTGATTGACTAATTACTATATGGGTATCTTTGACGGCTTGATCCATCCTAAATCCAACCGAGACTTACAAACGCCTACACACAAAAGGAAAGCCGAAAGGTGGACCGTGACTATGTCCAATCCTAGATAGTTTGCCCGGTCCCATTGCCATCCAAGATTCTTAACGCCAATTTCGCGGAGTAGGTGTACCTCCAATCACAGATTTCTTGAGTTTGAGATTCCGTTCTGGAAACGAAGCACAAAATCACAACAGGGCGGGTTCTCGGGTATTGTTCTTAGCTCAGTATATTCGCATGCGCGATGCCCAGCTGGTCTCCTTCTGATTGATGTTGATCTTGTAGGGAAATGGGTTCGCGGCTTGGGTGGTGATGGGCGGGATGTGGTCCTTGTGGGTATTGGCAAAGTTGACAATTTTCATGGCGGTAGTGAGGAGGGTCTGCTCCATGGCACGACGCACTTTGGCACGTTCTGCATGGTTGTCTTGTTAGTAAGATAGCCTTTGCGCATGGTGCATGTATATCGAGAAACGCAGGATTGATCAAGAGGGTATCCCAAATTAACAAACGTACCGCTCTCCGTGCGAGGCTCCGCAACGGTAACCTTGACGGTCCAGCACTCCCAGCAGACCTCATCGTCGCCGCGGGAAAGCCAGGCCTTGCGGCGGCGCTTCTCAAAGAACTGTACGGCCATCTGGCCTCGGCCCCCGGTACCTGTCCCGCTGCTATTGGTCGTGCCGATGGCTGTGACTGTGGCTGCCGCCGTGCTGTTGCCGGAAGAACGCTCTGCGTCGAGCTGTCGCTCCAGAGCGGCGGCGCGCTGGTCTATCATCGTCTCGAGTTCGTCGTCGTCGACGTAAGGGAGGGTCAGATCGAGGACATCGCGTGTGTGGGGTGTGAGGGCAGGGAAGAATCGGTGGAAGAAGATGGTATGCAGAATTCCTTTTGTTTTACAGAATCAGCGGTCAATAAAATTCCGGAAGGGCTCTCGTTTTCAACTTTAGAGGTAGAGATGGATGAAAGAATGGGAATTCGGAGGGTCCTCTTCATCGTATGCGGAGGTCGGAGAAGCGGGCGGGTGGCGCGCGGGGCATTCATTGGCCTTACCTTTGACAACATCGCGCACCGATCTTGGATCCGAAAAGACGTCAAGAATAAATTCCGTAGGCTCTTGTTGGTCCATGATCGGGAGAAAATTCTGCTTCAAAGCAGCAGAGCGTGGTGGTTTGGTAGATGCTTTTGCTTTTCAGGTATTGCTGACCCAGGGTTACGCAAATGGTGGTGGTCTGGTGATAAGCGATTTCCGGAGGGTCAGGATCAACGTCACACAACTGAGGTCGCTAAATGCCCCTCATTGAGCGTCCAGGTGTGGCAGATATTATCATATTACACACTGCCAGTGCCAGTGGCAGCTCCCAGATGGGGGGTGGGGACTCAGACAGCGGGTGGGTACATGCCCAAGGCCGCTCTGGTAGTAGTCCGTGGGCACTATATTTGTTCATCGATGTGGCTAGTAGGAGTCACAGCCGCAGATCCGCGGCGCAAGCACAAGCCACAGGCATGCCAGATCATGCCGAGCAGCAGCCACAGGACCCCCAAGGGACCGAGGTAAGAACAGCTAGGGGCACTTACCCCCAGTGGGTGCTACCTCAAGTAGTGAGCTCACAGGCGAAAGCAGGTACAACTGCCGACACACCTCCGATGACCACCACTACCAAATCAGTAACTCGACTGCTTGCTAACTCATGACACGACCGAACCCGTCCTACCGAAACTCAACTTGATCGCCCAGCGACCAGACACGAATGTACGACCGTACTTGGACCCCCTCTTCTTCCGTCTCACATGCTCCTCGGTTGCCCCTTGATATATTTATCTAGGATTGGAACCACTTTACCTTGGACTGCTTCGCGCTTCATGAGTGCCCAACCTTGACAAGGACATCCAGCAGCATGTTCACGTCCACACGGCGCTGGCTGCGCCAAAATCGTACGCCAATAGCTATTGGCGTCAGCGTTATCGGTGCGGGCTACGTGGTCACTCAATATGCCTTGTCCAAGATCAATGATGCGCGTGAGCGCATGAGCAGCGAGCGCATCGCTAAAGAGAAGTACGCATATCCCCATCACATAGGATCCCATCCGTCCGCGACGTGATCGTGCTCGTGCTCGTGCCAATGTTAACGCCCTGAAATAGTCTCCGGCGGCGATTTGAGCAGAACCAGGAGGATTGCACATTCACTGTCCTCGCTCTCCTCCCAACAGCAACGACGAACGTCCTCGAGGCGATGAACACGGAAAGCATCACGTACGAGATCCAGCAGATGAAGGGCGCCAAGAGCATCAAGAGTGGCAGCGACTCGACGAGCCCACCCAGTATTGCCGACACGTCGTTGACCGAGGAGGAGAGCAAGAGCATGGCCAGCATGCAAAGCGACAGTGGCATCCATGCGAGTCAGATTGCTACACCAACACCCTTTTCGGCTGGTGGTGAGAGCGGCCAGCAGGATGGCGCTGCACAGAAGTCGAGAAAGACCAAGAGGCAGTTATGGGATGATCTCACCATTAGTGGTATGTTCCAATTCTATACCAGACGTTTCTTCGTCCTCCACTTGTATACAATTACTAACAGATCTGCAGCTGTTACGCGGTCTTTCACACTGATATATACTCTGGCGCTTCTCGCCATGTTGACTCGCGTCCAGCTCAACCTTCTCGGCCGCCGAAGCTATCTTTCCAGTGTTGTGTCCTTGGCCACCAGCACACAGCAGGCGACCATCAGCCTTGAGAATCATGATGATGACAACGCCGAGCAGTCCTATGGTAGCGATTTTGATACCAACCGCAAGTACCTGACCTTCAGCTGGTGGCTACTCAATAAGGGCTGGGTAGACATTATGAATCGTGTCGAGAGCGCCGTGCGCACGGTGTTTGGCAGCCTCAGCCCACGCGACCTTGTCAGCTTTGAGAGGTTTAGCGAACTGACGATGGAGGTGCGGAAGCTAGTCGAGGGAGCTACCCCCGAAGAACGCCGACGATCCGACTGGCTGAAATTCCTGCTCCCACCGCAAGACAAAGAGGACGAGGTCATCCGAGCGTCGGGCATCCTGGAGGATAACAACTCGGCGCCAACGGCACAACCATCGCCAGAGTCCTTAAGGCGCCTACTGGATGAGACGGCGGACCTCGTTGAATCGCCAGCCTTCTCGCATGTGCTAACGCTGCTGCTAGATGCCGGCTTCTCCACCCTAGTGGACAAGAAGTTGGCAAGCGAGGCGTTCGAATTTCCCCAAGAGGAGACAGGAAGCCTTCTGGTTCCTGACAACAGAGATCTGAAGCGCAGCAAGGTTATCCTTCTACCCAAGATTCTGTCCGTCCTGACACGCCAGGCCCACGTCATCGGCAACGGTGTGCCCAATGAGTATCTCCAAGACATGGAGTTGGTCCGAGACCTCGAGGCTTTTGCCGCTGTTGTGTACTCCAGCAATTGGGAGAACGAGGTCCGAGACGATGGCCTCATGGAGAGCGCCATACACGTGGACAAACCCGCTGGGGAGGGCGTGGTCTCGCAAGAGGACAAGTCGACCCAGGGCGAGTCGAGCATCACAGTAGTAGACAATCCGCAGAGCCGGCTGGAGGGCGCCTGGGAGCGTGCCACGGAGACCAAGTCTTGATTAACTGACTATGTAATTGTATATCATGTACTGTGAGGATAAGACACGAAAATAAAATGATGCATGTTCTTCTACATATGGTTCAGCATGGGGTAGGGCTGGGTATGGAAGATTCTGGGACTGGGATCTTATGGTCATACTCGCACTGTTCTGTACTTTTACTGCGTATGGCGTTCAACAGATCCGTTGTGGTTTTCAGATTATTGGTTGTACATTTATTCGTCTATCTTGCATGGTACCTCTGGTACCACGCCGACTTGCACATCAGAGCAAGCTTCTTCACACATCAGTGATAGGCAGACGTCGGTGATAGACACATATTTGGCCCGACCAGAGTTGCGTAGTGGGACTGAGAACCTCTGAAGCGGACCAGGTGCCGTGCATGCTCCCGAATAGTGACCGGGCTCATGGTCTTGTCTTTCTCGAGCTTCGGGCCATCCCATGCGCCACTGTGGCTCTTGCGAAAAAGTCGTCTGGAGCGTATTGAAGGCCTAGCTAAATCACACGAACTCGAGCTTTGGCTCGGAGTAGCGTGGCATGGAGGGAATGCTGATTCGTCTGGCACGAGTAAAGCGAGAAGGCGCCAGCAGATCACATTAACCCCCTGATGAATTGGTCCAATCCTAGCTCGAAGAGCTCATTGCGGACACCTTCGCCGTTCTTGTGCTCTGTCGGCGATAGAGGGTTCTTGACCACTGTGAAAGGCGAAATACCCCAAAAGTCAGCGGGTCCTTGTCATACTTCCCATTCTCGATTTGTGTGCTCTCGCTCTCTCCTTGCCTTACCGTATTCCACCCATAGGTTGATGTAAATCTGGTGCAGCACGTTGCGCATGCTCATTGTGCCCGTGTCGGTGAGCAGGACGAAGCGCAGGTTGGCGGGCGTCTCGTAGAAGTGCAGCTTGTAGCTGGCGGTGCGGTAGCTGATGAAGGCGTCGTCGTCACCGCCGAGCTTGCGGACCATGTTTCGCAGGGAGAAGACGGTGCCGAAGATGAGCTTGGCGTCATCCGAGGCGGCGGCGGCGAGGCCGGCGGCGCTCGAGGACATGCGGTCGGAGGGGAGCCATGATTTGGCGTATATGCAGTCGGCTAATTTGTGAGTGAGAAGTTCAGAGTCAACGCCATGTCTCGTAGATGGGGGAGCGTAGGAGAGGGGGAGTGGGGGGCAATCTTCTTTGCGCATACTGTGACGATCAAATATGTAAAAGGAGTAGACGACCATGATGGCGATTTAGGGGATGATGGTATCTAGGGCGGGAGTTCGGCGGAGGGTTCGCGGTTCGCAATGGGCGGTCTGCGTCGTCTTTGTCGGGTCATGGGCTTTCAAGTGCGGTGTATGCTTCGTCTTTTGAGATTGTTTCTGTCCGTGGAGGTGGCTATTGGGGCCATTTCACCCGCCGCGCCAGGGTTGGAGGATAGGTAGCTACCAAGATGAGGTCGGGGGTATGGATGTGGACGTAGGTGTAGATATCAGGTCCAAATTCCCATAAGAGGTGGAGCGAGCTGGGGGTTCAGTTGGCTGCTAGGCCACTAAATGCAATCAAGCACAATGGGTGTAGTGTGGTGTACTTTACTTGGCCCCCAGTGAGGGGCATGCTCAAAGGTGACACTACCAGTCTACCAGGTACCTTTGTACGAGTGATAGTGGGGTCCAGCTCCTGAACGTCGTCGCGGGGGAGGAAGCTGAGCAAACAATCCCACTGTAACCTCAATGCTTGCCCAAGTTCCCATGATTCACGATAGTTCTACTAGCTCGAACTGTTTTTTCCGACGCACCCTGTTCCTGATTCTGCACATTACGCACATCAAGGTTCGCTGCCATTCTTCATCTATGTAGTTCTCTACAATCAAACGGCATACATAGTACTACTTTTACGTAGTATTTATAGACAGAGCGTTGACGCAGCAAGGAGCAAGTTATACACCGAAGCTCTGGCTTCAGCCCTACCGTTTGCAACGCAAGCGTCAGCGGCAAGGGTGAAGGGAAGAACACGCTCTTTCTGTCTCTCCGTACCACCGAGCTGCCATAAACACAAGCGAAGCGCGCTCGCAACATGTCAGAGCCAGGCGACCCTCTACCCTCGCCTGACCTCAACGACCCCGCGGATTCAGCAGCGACAACGCCGCTTACATCCCCCCGCGTCACCGTTGACTACCACGACGATGTGGTGCCAAGTGCTCGGCCAGGCTTTCAGCCTCACCTGTAAGTCTCTTTCATTCTGTGTTTTCCTTTCTTCTTTCATCTTTCTGAATTACCCTTTGAACTTGGCCCTGACACGCGGATGCGCCCCCTCAGCTCTGATCCTCCCGGCATGACACACTTCGCAAGCCCTCTGAGGCATCATAAGCGAACCCCGAGCGCGCATCGCGAGGTTAAGGTATGTTCACCCACTGAGACGGGTATACTTTACAGACGGAAATCTGACAGCTTTGTGTATCAGGAAACCCTTGATGCTCGTGTCGAGTTTCTCAGCGACGAAATCGACGGCAGGACGCACCACCGAATCAACCAGTTTGTGATACAGGACGAGATCGGCCGGGGATCCTATGGAGCGGTCCACCTAGGATCGGATCAGTTTGGCAACGAATATGCTATCAAGGAATTCTCTAAGATGCGACTCCGAAAGCAAGCCCAGTCTAACATACTGAAGCATGGGCCCCACAGACCGCTGAGGCGGTCTGGTCTGGATGCTCCCCTCAAACCGAACTCTAGCGGGGGCAGCGCGCGAGCTGGGGAGAAGGACGACGCTCTATATCTCATCCGTGAGGAAGTTGCTATTATGAAGAAGCTCAATCACCCCAACTTGGTCCAGCTCATCGAGGTACTCGACGATCCGGAAGAGGACTCTTTGTACATGGTGCTGGAAATGTGCAAAAAGGGGGTTGTCATGAAAGTGGGCCTGGACGATGTGGCGACCCCGTACGATGAGGAGCAATGCCGCTACTGGTTCCGAGATTTGATACTGGGTATTGAATACCGTGAGTCTCCTTCGTATCAAGGCATACTGCTCTTCCGTGGCCTACGTGCCCACTAACACAGCGACAAAAGTGCATGCACAGGGTGTTATCCACAGAGACATCAAGCCAGACAACCTCCTTCTTTCAGAAGACAACATCCTCAAGATTGTTGACTTTGGCGTGTCACAAATGTTCGAGAAATCGAGTGACATGAGGACGGCCAAGTCAGCGGGCTCTCCCGCCTTCTTGCCACCTGAGCTCTGCGGACCTCATGGCATCGTTTCTGGCAAGGCCGCTGATATCTGGTCCATGGGCGTCTCTCTTTTCTGTCTAAAGTATGGCCGCATACCTTTTAACAGAGACGGCATGATGCAGATGTACGAGGCTATTAAGTTGGACGAAGCAACTATACCCGACGACGAAAACCCAGATCTATCGGACCTTTTTAAGAGGATATTTGAGAAGGATCCTGAAAAACGGATAAAGATGGAAGAGTTACGAGTAAGCACGACCACCTACCTATTCACCCAGACATGTGCTCCAGACAAACAATCTAGACATCAGAAGATCAGTCCGTGTTGACATTTACCAGGAACATCCGTGGGTAACCAAGAATGGCTCAGACAAGCTCCTTTCCGCAGAGGAGAATTGTGCACACCACATTGACCCGCCGAACGAGCTCGAGCTGAACCATGCGTTTACAAGGAAAATGAACCATCTTCTCTGCGTGATGAAGGCGCTGCAGCGGTTCAAAGCGCTGAGGGCAAAGATCCGGGCCCGCAAGTTAGAGTCGCAAGGCTTGGCGGCAGATACAGAGAACAGCGCGGTTGACTCTAATTTCGACCCGGCTGAGGCGAGGGCCAAGGCGGTGGACATTGAGGCACTGATCGAACAACGGCAACGTCTTCTCGGTAAGGAGACGGGAGCCAGCGGCGACAGCCTAGACAAGGGCCCAGACCACAATGTCAGTGACCAGGAGCCGCTTTTCCTGGGCATCGGCACTGGCTCGCGGGACGACTTTGCCATGGACGAAGCGACGCCCAACATTGTCGCCGATTCTCCTACGGCTGTGGACTTCAATGTTTATGATCGCGCGTACGAGGACGCCGTCGAGAGGAGGCTGAAGTCCAATCCCACAGATAAGCCTACTTTGTACCTCACACGCTTCGTGAAAGATGCAGAGAATCTCAAGAACTTGGGAGGTATCGTTGATGTCCCGGGATTCTCCACCGCGACAGCGGGTGCAAAATTGGCTGAACTGACATCAAAGATTGGCCTCGCTGCTAATTCGTTGGGAGGTGGTCAGGAGAAGTTGGGAGCTGAACCTGCAAATGGCACATGAAAACAGACAAGTTGCAAGTCCCATTAATATGGTTCGATCGTGTCAATGTGTGTGCCCCCCAGCGAAGGGGACGATCAGTGCTACCTGTGACTTTTGGTGCTCTGTTTTTCTCTATTTCTTGTTCATCTTTCCCCATCGCTCTCAACATGGACGTTGTAGGATACCCCGGGATTCGGTCCTAGTTGTCAAGCAAATGACGGCTTTGTTTTCGGTTTCTTTTCACTGCAAGCGATAACAATACATTCAGGATAGGTTTTTCAATTTAACTTAGACATGTGACAATCTCATACGTCGTTGGGTCTATCATCATACAAGTCTGTTGTGCATCTGGAAGATTAGGCAACACAACACACCATGCACCCTGTTCATCGTAGTATACAAATACCTGTGAGACTTTGAGAAAAAAAGGTACCATACAGTCGTCAGCAGAGCGGTGAGTATGCAGCAGACCACCGTACGTAACCCGGTGCGGCGAATGCTCATGGGCGAGCGGCCAGTCAGGTCTGGCCCTCCGAGCACGAGCTTCCCATGTCGTGGTCCTTTCGGAATATTGCGAGTTGTTTCAGCAGATGCATGTATGTCGGCGTGTGTGTGTGTTTGTGTGTGCGCATATTGCCCGTTCTCTACCCACTCTTCTCTCGCTATTTCATTTGGTTTTGTCGAGGAATTACGCGTCTAGGCCTGTGGGAGGCCCGTCGGAGGCCTGCTGCTGCTGCTGCGGTCAAGGTCGACAGCTACCACTATCCGAAGGTAGATGATACCCGCTTCCTTGAACTATTAGAGCACTTGTCAGTGAGATTGCTCTTAATACTCCTAGTGCTGTATGCCAACGTAATGCTTAATCAATAAGGTTGATTGCCACCAATGCGCATGAGCATAACCCAGGGGGTCCAGTCTACGTATGAACAAATTGGTATATCACCTTGGGATATATAGTGTCGCCTTTCCTACAATCACTACTACTAAGTTAGAAGTAGCATTGTGCGTATCTCTCCTAGCAAAGTACGTAGTCCTTCCTTGTCCAGCTGTCCCGCAAGTGTGGCTGCTGAGGGAGAAACGGGTCCGGGATCACGGCATGGGGATATCTGCATCCTTTCCCTCCCCCCCCCCCCCCGCGGCCATCCAAGACACCATGCCCAGACTCCGATCGGCATCTTGATCTGGTCAATGCGTCGCCGGTCCTAGCCATGCCTAACTGGCGAATTGTCTTTGCCCAAAGGGTTCACCCCCAACGTGTTCGTGCGTGTGTGCGGATGTTGTCTAGATACCGAGGCGCAGATACACACTCCAGCCTAGGTCGTGGGAAACAGCATTGTGAATGCTGCTGCTATATTTGGGGAGATGACAATACTACGTCCACTAATTGCTGACTAGGATGGACTCTTGGCTCTTGGACGAGGCTTGTGGCAGTGTCCTGGCAAGCATCACCAGGCACGGAGCGTACGTACTACGTACTAAGAATGATATAGTATGGGTATGAGTGGTACTGTAGGGTAAGAGACACTGGCAGAGGGGGGGGAACCTCCAAGTTGGGCAGAAGAGGGAACTTCGAGTTATTGGATGTTTGGGTGGACTGCGTCATTCCTCCTTCCTCCGAGTTCCCCCCTCCACTGGCAGCCCCCCCATCCTCCCCAGAGCCTTCAGCCCCACCATCCACGATCATCATCATCCCAACTTCGAGTCGCACTGCCAACGCTGAAGTCTGCTCCCACCACCACCACAAGCTTTGCGACCCGCGCCTCGGGCCATCGACGTCGCTAGTAGTCTTTCGGCCACGGACGGCATGGGGCAGCCACCATGCCTAACGCCCGTCCATTGCCTGGATGATTGGATCTAGAGGGGCGGTCCCATGACACCGCGATCATTCCATTTTGACTTTTCCATCTGTCTGCCTCGCCCCAAAGCCGATCTCTGATCCGCTGTGGCTGGGTAAGCGGCATGCTCGTTTCGTCTGCACACGGCGACCCGCGGAGCACCGTCACCTAACAAGGGCCAGGAGTCCGGGCCATGAAGGATGCCAAGCGTCCATACACAAAGAGGGCGGTACCTCTCAAGCGTACACAGAGTAACGCACTTCGGCCATGGTATCGTATACGAGTATTCGGTGGGACCGCCACATGGTACTGCTGTCACTTCGACAAACTACTACTACATATGTACTCCTACTAGTAGCCTAGTAGCATCTTAGTGGAGCAGGCAGATTATCTTGTACTACTAGGTAGTGATAGCGTTCATAATTACTGGCAGTAGTGATGTAGTATTTTGCTATGCCATGCCCACCAGCGTTGGACATGCTGTTACGTGTATCCGCAAGACGTTGAGATCAACCCCATACCAAACCCCGTACGTTGCCTCTTCAGTTAGGCGCTTGTCATCCGGATCCTCTGGAATATCAATTCATCATGGCTCTTTCGTCTCTTGCACTGTTTGCTGGGCGGGAGAAAGGGGGTTATGACAAATGCTCTTCTCTCCTCGCGGCCGACTTGGTCACCCTACAGTTAACTTGGGCCTCGGCCGCATCCAGAACGTTCTTCTCATCTTGTACGTCATCCGCCGTCCGCAAGTCTACAACTTGTGCGACAGAACTATGAGTATTTTTTTCCCCGTTCATTTCGGTTTTTTTTTTCGGAGCCCGAATTATCAAACTCTGCTGCTGTGGTCGGAGAACCCCCCCACCCCTTTCTCTCTCTCTATTATTAAATATTATGTACGTTGTACGTACGTCCGTAAGACAAGCAGACACTTCATTTGGTAGAGCACCACTACTAGTACAGGTATTGAGGACAATGTGGCAGAAAGCGATCAGGCCGATGCGTACCTAGGTGGCAAGCCACCAAGCGCTGCAGATGCAGAGTGCAAGGATGGTGCAGCAGTCGCGCGCAGCGCGTACTGCATTGCTATGCAGTGCATTGGTAATACCTGCGGGACCCTCTACCTTTCTGGACCACTTTGACGGCCGAGAGAGGACCCGCGTTATTAGTATCGGGAATAACTTCCATTGTACCAAGGTCGGAGGTAGACTACTGATGAAACGCCTGGCCACTGTTCCTGATCCTTCACTTCGAGAGGAGCCCACTGTGACACGGTACTCGAGCGTACCCAACTTTTGGACCTGGGTAGAAAGATCAAGTGAAGGCACTTTGAAGTTTTGAGCGGTAGGGTGTTGCCCGAGGCATCGTATAGCTTCTTTTTTTTTCAGAAGAAATGATGACTTCCGACCTTTCCTGTTTTCAAGCCGTTGACCACAATTGGTAATCCCGAGGTACTACGAAAAAAAAAAAAAAAATTACGAGTTACATTTCTGGAGTGGAAATGACCAACCCACGCCAGTAGAAGGAAGAAGTAGTAGGGCCTGGGGACTTTGGTAACCCAAGTTGTGAGTCGTGAGGGAATCGAGTCGAGACGGGCTGCCTCTTCGCAAGCCCACCCATCATTAGACCACTAGACTACCTAAGGTAAGGTACGTACCTTACCTTAGGCACAGCACTAATGGCAGAGGCACCTACTAACCTTACGCTGAGTAAAAATTGCTGATGCCGAACTCGTACGCACATGAAAGTTAGTGGTGGCTGTACATATAGAGTATTAGTAATTAGTAGGGGAATCAACAGCTAGGTAGGTACCTTACCTAGTAGGTAGTGCTAGCACTCCGTAGTGGGTGGTAGTAGGGGCTACAGAGGGCAGTGCCTGGAAGGAAGGGTAAGTGAGTTTTATGGGTGTCGTTTGGGTGTCGTTTGGTATAAGTTCGTGCTTCTGTACAGTATGTAGTGCGACCCATACTGGTCTAGCGTGCTATCCAAGTCAGCAGGACCCGTCCGGGAACAGCGCCCGACCTGCCATGACAAAGTGAGAAAAGTCAAGTGAACCCCGATTTTTTTTTGCAGTTTTCGGGAACCAGCCATGGGAGGGGAGGGAGGGAGGGAGGGATCCCCTGTCCGTTTACCTCATCGTTTCGAGAGAGTGTGTAATAAGAGAGGGAGAGGAATTACGGGTACGCTCTCTCTGTGTGCTCGGCCTGGCCCTCTTTCTCCCTCGCGGCCACTACCACTGCTACTACTACCACGAGTACCACCATCTACTACTACTACTGCTCAGGTCCTGCTTGCTCCTACTAGCAGACCGAGTAGCTTCGTTATTATACTTCGAGGCAGCCGGCTGTCCATGCCGAGCTCACAATTCCCGCACTTTACCTCGCATCTGCCTTTTCATTGTTTTTTCCAATTTCCCTTTTATTTTATTTTCCTTCTCATCTTGTCCTGCCCTTCCTACCTCTATTACATTCACACACTAGATCTCATTCTCACCTGACGGTAGGGCTAGGATATCCCGCTCCCACCGACTGATTTTGGTCCGTTAGAGTGAAGGAACGCTTGGGAGCCCGCATCACAGAGTGCCTTACTACCTTACTATTACTAAGTAGTACGAGACACTGAGAGACCGAGTCAAACGGACCAGCAGTGAGCAGGGACTGGACAACAGCAGCAGCACAAACGAGAACAGCAGAAGCACCACCACCGACCGCACCCAGTGCCAGCGGCTGGTCGACTTCGTCCACCCCGCGATCCGGTGGTCTACCACCCCCGGCCCGCCCACCTGCAGTGCACAACCCGCTGAAAGGGCCTCTTCTGTCAGGGTACAGGTGTTGGGCCCTACGTTACTCAGTACCTTAGGTACTCGCACTAACGCCTGCGCCCCGGCAGTGGGTGAGCCGCGCTGAAAATCTCACCATTACCATTACCAGTGCCCTTTGCCCTGCCCTGTCCCTAGCCCGCCGGTCCTGTTCCGTCTCGCTTTCCCACTGGTGCCCGCCGCTGCACCCGCATCTGAGATATCCTCGAAACCAAACTTCGCCATTTTTCCAACTACACACAACCCTATACCGAGAGTGAGCTGAGGATCTCCATCAGCCCCGGCGTTCACAGCGTCTGCATCGCTGCTGTTCGGGGCGCTGCATTATTGCCTAACACATCCAACCATCCCGCGCCCGTCCTATATCTTGTCAACTCGCACGCCTCATCAGCCTCAGCCAACCTGCGAGTCGCCTCCCCGCCGCCCCCGCCGCCGCCACGATTTGTACCACCTCTTGAGCCTCCCCTTTCGGCCAGTAGAGCTTCTGTTGGATCCTCTCGCTTGGCTTCCCAACGCCGCTGCAAAGCCCCGTGTGTTCTCGAAACATGTCGACGGTTAGCCCCAACCATACGAGTCCGGATCCCAAGAAGCCACTCCCCGCCTCCAAGCCAACCTCGACAGCATCTTCGATCAAATCTCACGATGGCGGCCCCGCCAAGTCTCAAATCACCCCTTCCGAATCGCCCTCCGCTCCTGCCTCCAATGCTACTGGGAGCCCCAATCCCGACAAGGACAAAGCCGACTCCTTGCTGAAGCCCGTTGCTCCGGACAGGGCCGACAACAAGGCTGACAAGGCTGAGAAGGCGTCGGTCAAGGAGCGCTTCACCCGCATGTTCTCCAACAAGGAGGTGCCCAAGGCAACCAGCAACAGTGCCTCGAGCAGTGTCAACGGGGCCGAAACGACAGGACGGCCTAGAGGGGCGTCTCTGAACGACTCCGCGACCCCAATGTCTCGCAAGGAGTCCCAGTCCGACCAGGGCGGGGCAAAGCCAACCAAGTCGCCACAGCCGACTCAGCGCTTCGAGCTCAACGCCGCTCTGCACGGCGGTCACGAGCACCATCTCAAGTCCAGTCGAAGGCAAGAGAAACTTGGCGACATGTGGAGGTCCCTCATCGGCGGCAAGAAGCAGGAAACGCCCGACCACGACCTCTCGCTAGTGTCGAACTGGGTCGATACCCTTCGCCAGGAGAAAGAGGACGGCGCCGGCGACAAGAGAGGCGGCCCGAACTACGCACCGTCCTTGGTCGAGAAGTACGGCAAGTGCCACGAGGTTGTCGGCAGAGGAGCCTTTGGCATCGTGCGGATATCTCACAAGAAAATGGGCGGCAGTGGAGAGAAGCTCTTCGCCGTCAAGGAATTCCGCCGTCGCCCCGAGGAAACCGAGAAGAAGTACAGCAAACGCCTGACAGCCGAGTTTTGCATCTCTTCGTCACTGCGCCACCCCAACGTCATTCACACCTTGGACCTCCTCAAGGATGCCAAGGGGGACTATTGCGAAGTCATGGAGTTTTGTGCCGGTGGCGACTTGTATACGCTCGTGCTGTCCAGCGGCAAGCTCGAAGTACAAGAGGCGGACTGCTTCTTCAAGCAGATGATGAGGGGCGTCCAGTACCTGCACGAGATGGGCGTCGCACATCGTGACCTCAAACCTGAGAACCTGCTCTTGACAACCCGTGGCGGCCTCAAGATCACCGATTTCGGCAACGGAGAATGCTTCCGTATGGCGTGGGAGACGGATGCCCACATGGTATCGGGGCTCTGCGGCTCCGCCCCGTACATCTCCCCGGAGGAGTATACGGACAAGGAGTTCGACGCCAGAGCCGTCGACGTGTGGGCCTGCGGCGTCATCTACATGGCCATGCGCACCGGCAGGCATCTCTGGCGAGTCGCAAAGAAGGAGGAGGATGAGTTCTACTCTCGTTATCTCGAGGGCCGCCGTGATGAGGAAGGCTACGGTCCCATAGAATCACTCTCCCGAGTAAGTTTTTCTCATCTCTTATCAAAACCACCGGCAGGTGAGACGAGTTAGACATGCTAATCAACAACCTCCAGGCTCGTTGTCGCAACGTCATATACTCCGTCCTAGATCCCCATCCTACGAGACGACTCACGGCTGCTCAGGTCCTCAAATCCGAGTGGGTTCGCGAGATTACCCTTTGCAAGGCGGGCGAGGAAGGCTTATAACGAGCCGCTTCTGGTGTCTCGAGGGGTCTCGCGGATTCTACCTCTACCTACATCTCCTTTTTTTCCTTGTTTCTGTCGAGTTCATCAGCTCGATTACATATATATATGCTATATACACGACATGACATGACATGCATGCCATTGACGTTGTCTATTCTTACACGACACATGTCAATAGCCCCTCTTTAGCGCACGCCCTTTGGAGCGCAAGATATTACACACAGCAACGGAGTTCTCAGGCGTACCCGATTCAAGACCGGATGGTCTGGGCAGGCAGCGCATCCTCGGATTTATCGAAAATACAGGAAACTTGTCCCAATGCAATGAGAGACGTCAGGCGCGGAATCGGTACACACGGAGTCTTGTTTCCCATTTCCAAGGCTTTTTTTTTATTTCTCTCTTTCTCCTGTTTTTCTTCTTCTACCCTTTCAGTCTTCTTTTCTTTTGGTTAACGGGAATGGAGGGGGGGGACGATACAAAGGGGTGCGGAAAGGGATGGGAGGGTTATCTGTTTGGTGGCGTTGTGTTCTTCTGGCTGGCGGTATGGTGGATGGGCTGGAGATCGGATCCATTTTCTTGTTTGCTATCACAGTTTTTACTTAACATTTCTCTTCCATGTCTGCTTCATGTTTCGATACGCATGTGCAATCCAGGGCGAGCCTAAACACTACCACGCGGATTAATATACCGTTTGTGTATCACGGGAAGGGCTAGGTCATCCGATGCTAGTCTGTAAGAACAATGATGACTTTGTTTGTTGACGAACTTGTTATGTCCTGAGTAGTTGCTCCATCTTTGACATCTACCGTCTCCATCGATTGCCCTTCTCTTCGTTGCTGCTCGCTCTGCTGCCGAATATGCGCAAGTTTGAGTGCGTCAACCACCCACTTCTACATACATTTCTTTTCCGCATATACGGTATGTGCGCCTTCCTCACTCTCTCTCAGAGATACCTTAGTATATCGCTTTCCCCGCCACCATGTAAAAGACTGTCGTCATGCATGCCTTTGCTAGATACCTCCTACTCGTACCAACACCATACTTAGTTGGAAAATCATCGAGCCATCATGCCACAAGCCACGACCCCCAAGTCATAAACTGCACTCCAGTCGACACGAAATCGCCCTCCGGGCCCCGCCTCCCAGCACATATCCCGCATATAGCAAGTAAATAGAAGATCCCAGTAGGCGCCGTAGCCACACCATCCCTGATATTATATCCCGCGAGAAACAAAAACCCCCCGCCGATTCATGAAACTTGAGAACGGGAAAAAAATGAAAAAGAGAAAAGTACCACGTCGTCGCTTGTGCCAATTCATAAACAAGGCATAGGCAAGATGAGGTAGATTAAAAGAAAAGTAGAGAAGAAGAAATGCGTGACAAATAAAAGGGTCCGCTATGGACTGGTGTCATATGTTGAGGCCGCAACAGCCGCTTGCGTGTGCTCGCGTCGCTAACGCGAGAACCTCATCGAATTAGGAGTACTGTATCTTTGATCATAGTAGCTTTGCTCAAGAGTGGAACAAGTCCCAAGCACGCTCGCACAGCTTGAGGAACTCGTCCCTCTTTTGGCGTTGAGTTTCCGGGCTGTCACGACCCGCGCCGAAGGGACCAGGTCTCGTCGTAGAAGGCCCGTGTCCTAAGGGTGGGCTGATACCGTCCTCATATTCGGCTCGAGTGCGCCGTTTGCTGGTACTCCGGCTGGCATCGACAGGACGACTGCCAGGAGCCGGAGATGGCGGAGTAGGTGGCTGGTGGCCTCCATAATGAACGAGTTTGGGTAGAAGCTCCGGTCGCCCACCGGCCAACTCTTGCTGGGCCTCCTCCGCTGACTTGTATTCCCTCGAACGTCTCGACGACGCATTAACGGATGTGGGCCCTTGAGTAGGCGGGTAATCAGGAGAAGATGGGTGTCCACGGGCGTCACTGGCAGCAGCAAATCCAGATCTGGGGGCATTATCAGGGTGGGCGGATAGTCCTTGGCCAAAGACGTCGCTGATGGGCGGCAGGCGATTGTCTGTCTGGTTCGCGGGCATATGGTGGATGTGCGAATTGCTCGAGAGATGGGACTGCTGGTTGTAGTGCCGACTGCTGGGAGCAGGGTTTTGCCGTCCAGTAAAGCTATGACCAAGAGGGGCAGATTGAATCACTCGGTCGTTCGCAAAGTGCTTGTGTGAAGGGGCGACGATGGAGAGCCCTGGGGGTGCCTTGTTTCTTCGCGACATACCAGGCGTCTTGGCCGCAAAAGCGGGATCTTGGTCCCTTTCCGATGGACCATCGCCCTTGGCAGATTGCTGATGCAGCCTGGCCTCGATGATATGACGCTGCTGGTCTCGAACGGACATGCTTCGCTGAATGTGATCCTTCATGTGTGGGTCGTCGGTCACGAAACCAGGTGACAAACAGTGAATGCCGACCTCCTTAATGCTACTGACAGGGTCGCGCGCAGTCAAGGGACGGGCAGAAGCGGGATGATTGCCATTGTTGGAGATCGTATTCTTAGACAGATCGAGTCGTGATGGCCGTGGCCGAGCGTTGGGCATGGCTGGAGAGCCTGGCTCTTTCTTCACCACAATCTTAGGTGGACCGTTGCCGATACGCGATCTACAAAATATTATCAGCTCGATTGCCCCTTAAGTGGATTACAGGGGGGGGAATGAGGTTACTTACGCCGATGGTGAGTTCTGATCAGAGCCGTTAGCCTTTGGGCTATTGCTCACTGAGCGCAGAGAGGAGGCGCCGGCGTTTGAGGCTGGGTTCGTGGTCCTTTGGGCGGATGGTGATGCGCCGTTGGGTGGTGCGGACGTTGGTGCAGAGGTGGGAGGCGCCAATGTGGATGATTTAGTTATAGCGGGTGGAGCGGGCATTTCTGCGGATGCAGTAGCTGACGCTGAAGGCCTCTCGTGCGGAGCGGGTGATGGTGCCATGGCGATTGCAGCACTCATAGTTTGGATGATGGATCGAAATCCACGAGTAAGAGGTTTATTTTTTTGTGCCCTGAGAGAACCGCCGAAGGAGCTGAGACAGACAGTGTTCTCGGTCCGCCCGTTCTGAATTGACGAGGCTGGCCCTGTAACGGTGGTCTTGGCGCGCTGGTCCGATTTGAGCGCCAAAGTGTGTCGAGCAAGGACTATTGCAGGTCAGGCTCAGAACTCTGGGTATCGCTCTATGTACTTCAGCGAGACCAACCAGGTTGCCTTTGTTTGTATTACAAAACAAGCACAAAGAAAAGAAAAAATCGTCTTCTCGTTCCAGTCCGCTTGTCGCCGTCTACTGACGTATGTACAGAATGTATTTCGAATCTTTTCGCGGGGCGAGTCTCCTTGCAGTAACGGAGGCGGCGGCGATAATGGTGCTCAGAGTCGGCGGGACGCTGGGGATGCGACAGGGGTTCGAATGTGATAGCCAGCGACTATGTATGTTGACGGCCGATCACACTTACGGCTCAGCTGAGTCGTCGAGTCCAGAGCGCAAGGCGAGGCGTGATGCACGCGATATGTATAACGATGGAAATTATACAACGATCAGAAAGGAGAGATACGGGCAAGGTATTAAGTTTTTGCGCTTGTGCCATGTATGTATGAATTAGAGTTGGGAGCTGGGGAGGGAGGGGAGGGAAAGGAATGCCTCAGCCAGCAGATCTTAGGTCAGCGACTGTTAGGGTCGTTTATTGAAGGAGGCAAGAGCGCGGATCGACTCGAGACGAGACGAGACGATATGAGACGAGATGGGAGGTGCGGCAGGTGCAACGGGTGCAAGATGGGGGGGGATTGGGGGGATTGGGGGGATTGGGGGGTGTTGCCTGGATTGGACTGGGCTAGACTGGCCTGCACTGTACTCTGCTCGTACTGGAAGGCGATGCGCACCGGCTGTTCCTTCCTTCGATAGTAGGTTACGGATACTGTGCCTGGGTCCTTCTTGGGGAGGGCGGGGGGGCCTTCTGGGCAGCAAGTGGTAGGTCGTGGTGGATTGCAAATGCCTGCCAGCGTTTCGCGTTGGGTAAGGTAGTACCTAGTCTAGTAAAGATAGGTAGTATCTGTAGTGGTGGCTGTGGTATCCCGTAAGTGATCTTGACGGGATGGAGGGGCAGCGTCCAACCAACTGAGGTTGAAGACAGAGAAGCAATGAAATCGCAATCACCAATGTTTCGAGGGGCCGAGAACATGCATAGGAGTGCGCGAGAGGGGCACCTTGTTGTTTTATTGACTTTATAGCGAGATGCTAATCTACCGACCGAGTATGAGGCACAAAGCCTCAACTACATACTGTTGCATACCATGCTCGGTAGCGACGAGGTCAACAGGTCTCACAGTCAAAAGAACAAGGATCCACACGATCTCCATGGGATCTCGCCGCTCCTGTGCGACTTGTGTCCCTTCTCTCCCCTGGCCGAGCGCGCGCGCCGTGCGTCCTCTAAAACCCCGTGCCCCCAGCTGGTGTTTCGGTCGCCGGACGTAGTGGGCCAGCCAGTGCCGAAGGTGGAGGAGAATATGGACAAAAAAGATCAGAGGGGGAGAATGAAGGACGAGCACAGATACTTGTGGGTGAGCCAAGGTACCTTGGCTGCAACGCTGCTCGCGTGTCAGGTCTAGGTATCTTGCCGCCTTTTGCAGGTCCTCCAACCACCAAGGAGCAGACAGAAGATTAGGAAGGGGGCACAAATACGGGGCCGGTGACACGACTCCTGATTTGGCGTGTCTCTAGCCCTCCGACCGTGGGACGCACCGCGAGCCTTCTGAAGCGATGGTCTTCCTCAGGTTTTTAACTCCACAGCGAACCAGAAGGCCAGGTGGCCCGACAATCATGGACCAGGGGCTCCTGGAAAATGCAGGGGGGGTGGCTCTAAGGGGCCTGGAACTATTCGACTCACGTAAAGGTGAGCAGAGGGTCGAACCTCGCCTGCACATCGTGTACAAGTAGGGAGGGCCCGAGGTGTGTACACAGCCAACCGTTCTTTCGACGTCGCCTTCTTGGCAAGCGTTCGCTAGCAAGTTGACAGCCAATCAGATCATCATTGTCGGTGTGCCGTACTTGCATGGCAGTTACATATCGTGCAATGATGAGAGATCGTCTACAAATCGGTCTACGAGATGGTTCGGAACTTGAAGTGACCGGTCCCCAACGCCTCGACGGAGTATGTACAGTATTAGGGCCCTACACATGGCACTTGTACATAAGGTAGGTACCTTAGGTATACAGCCGCTCTTGCAGCACCTCACCAAACACACCGGATGCACTACTGCAGTCGGGCGATCCCAGCGCCCACGAGCACGTCCACTTTCACCCCAAAGTTGCGGGGCACTGGATATTTTACTCACCTACTCGCCAAAAGGCAGGTCTTCTGAATTTCAGGCAGACGGATGTTTCATGCAGGGCCCTAATAGACCCGTTGTGGCCGTTGAGCCGTGGCGATCCGGCGCAATACCGGTGGGCTTGTTTGCTATGTACAGCTCCGGCCGAGTGATCAAGGAAAACGGAGATGGTAGACGCAATGTTCGACCAGCCGCCGTGGCGAACATGCGATACATGCTAATAGAAGCCGATTGTTGTTCTGCTATGGGAGCTGTGAAGAGCGATACACTTCTCCTTGGATAACTTCGGGGAGACTGTGTCTATTGACCGCCTGAACAAGGCATCTCTTTGGACCGACTCCGTACAAGTACAAGCCGCCATACCAAGAACAAGTTGCAGAGCCAGGGTCTGAGCTAGCTTAGCTTACAGGCGAGGGCTATTTTGCTGAGAATAGCCTGACCCACGCTCACGACCTAGCAGCTCCTCGTTGTCCGCTGATGCTTCTGTCCAAGATGATGCAGTCGGCCGAGTATGATATTCCACGTCAACTTAAAGGTCTCTCTGCTACGCAGCAACTTGAAGATCATGATGCTACTAGTAATAGTGGGAACCCTGGCCCCACCACGGACACTGTCACACCGTGACTGCAACATGCAATGGCTTCCAGATGAGGCAGCGCTCCACGGCGCACAGCATGAACGAGCGTGGATGATACGAGAATGCCATCTGTGTTCACTCTGGCGCGGGGTCATACAGCACGGCTTGCTGGATGGTATGAGTACATAAGTAGGTACTTATACTCGTGGCCGGTCGGGCTCTTCTCCAGCCGTTGCCACCATTGGCTTGTGCTACAGCCCAATCATTGCCTCTGCGAGAAGACAGACAATACTTGTACTGTACAAGTTGTGATTAGTGTTTTTGTTGGTTGGCGTCATCTGAAGTGTCCTCTATCCGTACATTCCCACCAATTCACTGCACTTCTCTTTTCGCCTCACCGACTCCTCACCCAACAAAGTGCGATTGCTACCTACGACTAGTACTAGCATCGTCATGCTGTACTTGTACGAGTACTTCAGACGTTCAGGCCACCAAGTCTATATTGATTCTTTGCGTTGTGTTATTGCTTCGTAAACAGTGTTGGAATTAGAGGGGGAAGTTGCCGCCGATCATCAGAGCCCATCCGTCTCAGCAGTTACTGTATGTACCAGTAGTTGTAGTTGTACTCTGTACGGAGTAGTGCCAGCCACACACACAAAGGCCTGATGTGAGAGGCATCTCATTCAACATGATACGGAGTAGACAGACAGTCTCTTCCGGGTTCTACGTGATTGAATATCCGTACTTGTATCTGTAAGGTAAAAAACATGGGACCCTAGTCTGAAGCGATGGAAGCGGTGTCCAATCGCGACGCACGGGCGCTTGCGGCTTCACCACTTGCACGGCACAGTACAAATACCTTTACTATCTATCCGTAGTTAATTACAGCATGGTACCATCGCAGGATGCCGCTGAGACTGTGGACAGCGGGATCTTTGCTACTACTTGTAGGTAGGTAGCTTTGATTCTGAAAATAGCTGAGAGACCGAGCGCTCTGCAAAATATCAAAATGTCATCGTCTACTCCGTAAAGACATGCAGTAAGCATGCCTCAGTTCACCAGTAATTACTACTACTAGTCTAGTCTACTATTAGTACGTGTATCCGTACTAAGGTAGAATATATAAAGTATAGAACTGGTATGTACCACTCACAACCCGGGCCAACTCCGATAATCATCGCAATTTACAACTATCGGACCTTGATCGGCGACTACAAGAACTTACTCCGTACAGATACAGTACTTGAGTTTTTGGAGTTGTGCTTGTGTCTTTTTCGCCTCTTTGAATATTTACTCCGTACTCCGTACTCCGTGCCGATAGCCCCAACTTGAAGGTGCAATGACCTGCCAGAAGTCCTCACCTGAGACAGCGTCTCAGGTTTTACAGGGGTTAGGAGGCTACTCGTGCGCTATGATTGGCTGTGTAGCTCTTCGTAAGCCAAATTATCTTGGTGCACGCCCCTCCACCTTTTCTTTTTCAAGTTCCTTTTTTTTTTTTTTTGGCCAGACTAGCCCGCATTGAGAGCATCTGCAGCCGATTTGTATTTGTGCATGTTGATTGATACTCCTTTGACTTGATTTCTCCCCCTGCCTTTTGGTGCACAGACATGTACAAATAATTGAAAGTACTTGGAGCACGGAGTACATGTAGATTATCATGGCATTGTTCAATTCATGGGCATTTCTTGACGACGATGGAATTGGGAAAGATACCCATCATGTTCATTGATACTATATTTAAAAATGAGAAACATATTGCCAGTGGATTCCACGGGTTTTACTTATTCTTGTAGTACGTAACCCACCCGAATGTCAAGTAAAGCGAGACTTTTTATATTACAATGAAAGATGACGAACCTGGACGTGGCCTTTGATGCGGACAACTTACCTAGCCCATTACCCAATCGTGAGTAGCTGTATCATCAGTATCAGCAAAACCAACCCATCCATCAATGCGGCCGCCCCGAGGCCATCAATTTGAATCATGGCTGGGTTGCATCACGGATCTGCCGATGACTCTCATGTTGTGGCCGTTGTGCCCAAAACAAGCGCATCGCCACTGGGTATCATTATGAAGCCCAAGTGCTGAACGGCTGGCGTTGCTTTTTGCAGGGCGATCAGCTTGGTATAACTAAAGCCCCATACCAGTCAAGTCCTAGTTAAAACATGATTTGTTTCTCCATTTCACTTTCCCTCGCAGGAGAGGCTCAAGACTTTTGTTGTGAGTTTCAGGCTGATGAAAGATCGACGACTCGCTCCCTGATGGCATGCACATTGGCCGAGGGTGTAGGGTAAGCGATGTCATTTTGAAGGATGGAGCAGTCTCTTTGGAAAGGCTCTCATCAAAACAAAGTGATGATACTATTAGTAGTGCAGTGCTCGAGGTAGATACTTCCTATTTAACTATGTTAGTAGAAAAGGGTTTCATCATAATTCTTATCCTGAGGGAGCATGAAATATGAGTAGTGAGTGACGGGTGGTGAAAACAAAGCATACAAATGCATTATTGCAGAGATGAATGAAGCTTCTCATAGTAGCGCTCGAATGTTAGCACCTCCCAAGTCGATACGGCCACTGATGCTCCCTCTCGTAAAGTGCTCTTTTTTACCAAGATTTTAGAAGATATCCCGAGTCCCGAACCCTTTCCGCCAGTTTTCGACGACTTTGGCGCAAGCTCATATGGAACTTGTGCGGTTGATTGCTAGTAATTATCAATCACCAGGCAATCCAGCTACCCTAGACCCGTCAATCTCGGGTCTGTGGAGGTGTTGTGGCGCCCACCCACCCAATCCACTAGTAGTAGGTACGGTACTAACAAGGCAGGCTTGGCGCGCGCCACATGAATGTCAAAATTTCTTGAAGCATACAATTGCGCAACGGGAATTTTTTATTTTCAAGATTTGGGGGTCAAGACCGACAAAGAAATTCATTGCATGAGCAGACAAGCAGAATTCAACGTTGCGCTTCCATAAAATCTCACTCACACCACTCTTTCATCATGCCTGGACGCACGACAAAGGAAGAGGCGGCTACGCAAGACGCCAATATGGAGGATGCCCCGCCATCTGCCCAGCCAGTAGAGAACGATGCGCAGATGCAGGCTGAGGAGCCAGAGGAGGAGGAGGAAGAAGAGGAGGAGGTCGAGCCCCAGAGAGTCAGAATCGTGCGTGGTATCAGAATCGCTCAGGATATGCGGACCCGTGACTGATAATCTTGCAGCTTCCGGGATCAACAGACACAGCGGCCTCATTCGAGTTCATCGATGAGGGTCACACGCTGGGGAACGCCCTCCGGTATATCGTTATGAAGAAGTAAGGGGCACCGCCTGAATGCCAAATCATCAATCGCACCCCCCTCACTGACCGCTCCATTCCAGCCCCGATGTTGAATTCTGCGCCTATTCGATCCCTCACCCTTCTGAACCCAAGATGAACATCCGCATTCAAACCTATGGTGCGCCCCCCAACCCGTCAAACTAACCGAGCAAGGAACTGACCTTTGGCAAATAGACGGCAGCGCTGTCGACGCCTTGAAGAAGGGCTTAACGGACTTGCAGGATGTGTGTGATGTGGTGGCTGATGAGTTCTGGACTAAGAGACAAGCCTACAATACGGAGCAGGGCATCGACCGATAGGTGCTCCCCACCGGATGGGATGGGAAGTCAATCCGAGCCAGGGGATCATTATTCACATTTAACGACAGAGCAGCAGCATTGGGATATTCAGAGGCGTTTCAAAAAGGGGATTTCTTTTCGCAAGGTCTAGACAATATATGTACAAAAGGACGTGTTTTTGACGTTGTATACTTAGTTTCGACCCTGTGTGATGCTTTTGTTAGTGATTGATCTGATGAGAGCACAAGGCTGCGCGGATGTAATACGAACCTCCAGGAATCCCGACATGAAGCTCGAGGGCACCCGCGTGTCCCCCCGGAAATTCTCCTCCTTGAAATATGACATGACATGGGTAGTCTGCTTCCAGAAATTCATCATCTCCTACAGTCATGGTCAGTGGCTATTCGACCAAAGCCGTCCAGTGTGCCTCCTCCAAAATTCAAGCTCTGTCTCGTACCTGGTATTCGGTATGTGACTTGAACAGCAAGACATCGGCGACCGGGAGCTGGGCGACGTATCGGTGACGCTCAAACTCTTGCCTTATCCGTGTGCGAAGGGTGGAAATGGGGATAGGAAGGTTGTACATGGTCTGCATCTCGGGAGCCTGTCGACATCGAGTTAGTTCCGCTGTTCGAGGAAATCTCTCTTTGTAGTTATTGAATAGAGAGTCCTCGGATTTATTCGATTCGGCGTTCGACATCGTAAAACACATCGTCCAGGTACGTACAGCGCGCATCCATTCGCGGTAGGAGGAGATAACTCGACGCTTCGCATCGCCCCAGTTGGCGGCTTTTTGTCGAGCAATGTCAGCAGGCTGATCCGTCTCGCGGGAAAAAGAAATACAATACTTACATTGCGTCGTCTTCTTGGCGAATTGGGTCGGCGTGATGGCCATGGTGGGCAATCAATGCGTTCGCAATCGTATATACTGCGCTCGTCAATTCCCTCTGGCTTGACGTTGGAGATTCAATTGACGAGAGGGAGACGGAGCTCCCGGCGACGGGTCACGTGTGACTTCCAGGCGTGCGCCACTTTTTGTATCCCCGCCAAAGCCCCGGCCTAAGCCACAATTTTCCGATCTCGTAGAGTTAAAGTTAGTACTCGGTACATGATTTCTAAAGCTGTATCTAAAAAGTCGACGCGATTCCATAAACCTTTCATCACTCGACGATTTAAGCGAGCAGCTTTCTCGACCAAACCCTAACACCCAACGCGAAACACCCTCGTACATCGCATCCGAAGGACTATTCGGCGGATCACCTAGCCATGCCCGCCATCCGCCATTCTTCAAAGCGCAAGCCCCCGCCGGAGGGGTTCAGCGATATCGAAGATGACCTTCTGATCTTCTCCAACAAGATGAAGGATGCCCAGAATAAGACCTCGACAACCGGCCCGAGATACCAGTCAGAGTGGGAGGTGTTCCAAATATCCCATCAGCGGAGCCGATACATCTACGATTTGTACTACGAGAAAGAGGCTATAAGCAAACAGCTCTATGACTGGCTGTTGAAGAATGGCTATGCGGATGCTATGCTGATTGCCAAGTGGAAGAAGCAGGGCTACGAGAAGGTGAGCTCTCAGCCTAGTCTCAAAAGCTGGATGGATGTTCTTACTGATGATTTTGTAGCTGTGCTGCCTACGATGCATTCAGACAAAAGAGACCAACTTCAACAGCACGTGCATTTGCCGAGTACCACGAGCTCAGATTAAGGACGATCGAGATATCCAATGCGTCAGCTGCGGATGTAGAGGCTGCTCATCAAGCGACTAGGTTTTGGGTCCACGCGAGGACCTTGGAGAGAGCGCCTCTTCATCACAGCTGCATGAGAGATTCAAAGGCGTACGGCGTTTTGCATGTCCGGGTGGTCCCCTTTCGCTAGCGAGGAAATTTTGGGGTGGCGAAGAGGTAGAGAATCCTTTCTTGGCCAAGTTACAAGAATAACATTTCGATTTCATGATGCTAATGCTTGCCGATTCCAGTTACTTGTCGTTCGTTTCCTCGTGATGCTCCAGTCTCATTTCTTTGAGAACCCTGCCCGCGCTCGGCCGAATCGTACACTTGGCGGCACGAATTGTAAGGACGATAAGGCCCCCGTCAGGTCTTCCATTTCCGTGTCTGCCTTCTTGTGAATGCTTGCCTCACCCTCTTCTGTCACCCTGGGTCCGGATTTATCCCCGTTCGTTGGGCTGGAGGCCGACTCTTGAAGGCTCTCCCGCCGCCTAGCTTCCCTTGTTTTCATGGGCGTAGATGTCGAAGAGTGCCGCCTCCGATGGCCACTCTCGATCAGCAGTGATCTCCGTCCGTCGATGCCTTCCTTGGTGACTGCAAAAAAGTAATTTTTGGGAAACATGTGTTTGTCAATCATATGCATGCGTCGCTTTTGGTGCGTGAGACATTTGCGCTCACACCCTTCTACAAAACAAGAGTACTTGGGACTGGTTAGACTTTTTGCCTTTCATTTCTTTTGAAAGTATTCATGGTGTTGGAGCGGTTGTGTCGTCGTTGGCTGTGGGCGGTGTTTTCCCACTTACAGTATGTTCTCCCTTGTCTCTCCTAACAACGACAAGAGGGTCATGGCATTCTTCGATGTGAACGCCCAATAGGTGATCGGACGGGAAATTCTTTCGGCACTCTAGGCACCGATTGGTGTGAAATTTGTTGTAGTGCGATTCATAGTCGCCATACGTGGTGAAGGTGAGAGGGTCCCTATGAGGGGGCAGAGAGCATCTCATGGCTGTGGAGTGCGACTCTTGATCGTCGTCGTCGCCGCCGGTGTCGACCGCGTCCGGATCTAGCTCTGTGATTTTGTTGACCAGGCGCAGCTCCACGCGGGAGTCGTTATTTTCGAGATCGGGATAGTTGAAATCTATATCGTCTTCCGGCTCTCGTGAGCGCTTCATCTTTTTGTGCGGTGAGGGAGACACAGGAAGTGGTAGTGGGGTATCTTTACTTGAGATGTGAGATGAAAGACGCCAGCCTTGGCTCGTTGTGAGCACGCTAAACGTGACGGGCAAACTTTCACTTGAGTGTTTCCTGCTCGCGTGCTACTTTGATAATTGGTAAACCTTTAGTGACAAACAATCGAATGTATAACATGAAATCACTAAGGTACCATCCAAATGTGATTATGTAGATTGTAGGGATGGCCAGCTATCATTCGAACAGGCCCTGTTCCAAGCTGTTAGTAGGGGACCAGTAGCGGGGTGGGCGTTGGGCGGCGTGCGTTCACCGACTGGCACTCTGACGATTGACGCCTAGCCCATGCAAGTGCTACCTTACCTTGCCTAAGTAGCCATTGAAGGTTTGCTCACAGAGTGATTCACGTGTGTTGAATTTGCTTGTATAAGTCATGATGTTTAGTCTAATTAGCATTCCACACAGTACTCTGGATGCCAATGGTTCATTACTCTGACTGTGCGTGGTAGCATCAATACAACTGAAAGTGAAGCACTTGGAGGACGGAGTCGCAGCGTTGCACCAAGCTGCCAGTGGTCACTGAGTTGGAGGTCAGGGTCGAAGCCGCCCAACCAGAAGACCCCCGCCCCGCCGGTTCCCACCACTCAAGGTACCGTCGCTGCCCGCTGTAACCCACTACTAGGTACCTACCTACTTATGGAGTAATGGGTGCCTACAGGTAGCTTGCACGGACAAACCCTCAGCTTGAACCTTGGGAAGATCCCATCTCTGCCCAAAACTTCAAGAGCCTAGTATCAGCCTGAGTGTTAGTGGTTCCGCCAAACCTGAGGGGGTCCCACTTTATTTTTCGTGCACCCAACTTGAAGTCACCTTCAACTTACTCATAGTCACAACTTGAACTGGCTTGGCTCGTGCTGCTGCAACCATCCCCCACGAAATCGAACCCTCAACTCAGAAGCGCCTCAAGCTTCGCTCACCTTCTCCCAGCCAGCCGCCTGCAGCAGGGCTTCAAACGCTTCGCACATACTTTCCACTGTTTTATTTATCCTGTTGTTTCCCCCCCCCTTCTCAATCCACCTCTCGGAAGACGACGCAAATGTTTTCGATAAGCGCGAGCCGTGCCCGCCGCCACCCTTGCGATCCTCACGACACCTCCGAAGCGAGTGATGGACTGTCTCGACAATTTCGCACCCTCGGCTGATCCAATACGCATAAGCTATGAACCGACCGTTTAGCTGACAATAATTCGCCTGTTTCCGATTCGAACAGTACTTCCCCGCGCTTCCGACGAGGTTCTCCTTGTGTGCGTCTCCTAGACCGCAAGTGGGCTGCCGCAACATTATTTGATTTCCGCAGGTGCCGACTATGGCTACGGCTGTTACGGAGGCCCAGCGGGCTGAACAGGCCCAGCAAGCCGAGCAGGCCCAGCAGACATGGCAGTAAGTGGCGATGTTAATCGACATACAAGGGATCTGTCTTCAAGTACCAGAAACTAACAACATTTCGTGTAGTCAAGCTCTCAAGATGCGCAAGCACTTGTCTAAGCAGATCGAGAAGCTCAGGGCCGACAGCACCTCTGGAACCGACATCGCGCACTTCGATGCCATTGACACGACCTTGGGCCAGTGAGTGCTTACAACTTCCGGTGTTGTGAGAGCTGCGCCCATCATACTAATTGTGACTAGACTTCGACTCGCCTGTGTTTCCACTATCTTCCTCGACTTTGATTACGCTGTTGCCGAATCCACCGAGGAAGTGCTCTGGCAGCTGCACTCAACTATCAACGGCGAATACCGCCGTATCCTTTCCAAGCTCCGACAAGACTCCCGTGTGGTGGAGAAAAGAAAGGTTGAAACCAAATATGGCCACTTTTTGCGCATTGCGCAAAAGTTTTACAAAGGCTACATCCAGCGCCTCGCGGCGCGCTACGACATTCCTGACCTCAGACGGGTCGCTCGCGGCATTGAGACCGAGGAGATGAATGCTAAGGACCTCATAAGCCCTGTCCCATCCCCCCTGAGCGACAAGGTTCTGGCCTCGTGCCACTCGACCTTGATTCGCTTGGGAGACCTGTCAAGGTATAGAGTTCAAGCCAAGCACAAGAAGTCTTATGATGTGGCGCTGGCCTTCTACAGCTTAGGTCATGGTCTCATGCCCAACTCTGGATTTGCTTTTCACCAGATGGGCATCGTCAACATCGAGGAGGGTAATCACCTGGACGTCGTCTACCACTTTTATCGCGCCTGGGCGGTCAAGAAACCACACCCCATGGCGAGGCAAAACTTGGAGGCCAAGTTCAAGAGCCTGTCCAGCCACGGCTCTTCTGCGCAACGCGGAAAGTCATCTCCGGGCTCTACCCATGAGACCTTTATAATGTGGTTCTTGCGCTTGCACGCGCTCTTCTACAAGGGTGAGCCGGTGTCGGCACAACACCATGAATTGGAGCGAGAGGTCATGCATCGTCTTGCCATGGCTGCGAAGGATGCCACTTGCGCCCATATTCTCCTCAAGATGTCACTGGTGAATATGTCAGCTACCAGCATCGCTTCTGCCAAATCTAAAGGTACGCGGAGCCCCCGTCCCCCCGTGGCTTAAAACTTTTCCCTAACTGGATTACAGAATCGACGTCGGAAAACGCAGCTCGCTTCTACCACTATACGCTTCACTTCAATGCTCGCTTCGTCCTCAAGATTTGCGAAGTCATCGAGGCGAAGCTAAGGGAGCCTGGTACACTCGAGCCCACGGATTCCGTGGATGCGGAAGATCCAGACGCGAAAGCTACTCTGTTGGGCGCGTTGCTTCCTGTTCTGAGGGTCTACTGTATATGGATTGCCACGTGTCGCAATGAGATCGTGGGCGCACCTGACGTAACAGCGAATGTGATTCCTCCAATGGCACAGAGTCTTGCGACAGTGCTCACCCTACTCTGCGCAGAAGTATACAACACATCGACTGCACCGGCAAGCTGCCCGTACTTGCTCTCCGAAGACGTCGAAATGCGCGGGCTTGAGACCTTCAGCGACGAGCGCGTTCCTGCGCCTTGCAGGGGTTATTGCACCGAAGATGGAACTCTGAAGCCCCATTTGGAGTCAGAGCAGCATCAGTTTGGGATCGCCCAGGAGTCCATGGCACGCATACTGGACATCTTGCGATCTGCCTACTTCTTGGCTGAGGATCAGGTCTTTCCGCTCGCTTGTGGTGTTGTCGAGAATCAGCTGGCTTTCCAGTATCAACCAATCTGCGATAAAGCCGCTGCTCAGAACGGTTCTGCACCAAGCCAGAGCATTCCGCCGGTTGTCGGCGCGAATGTAGCCAGTCACAAGCAAAGCGCCGAAAATGGCCGGGATCAGACACCAGCAACGCCTCGGGTACATATCCGACAGGCTAGCCAGGAGGCGGAGAGCCGACATGTGCCCCTGCAGACCACTGCGCCTCACAAAGATGATCGTCTAGAGTCAATGGATGCATTCGACGAAACTGTTGCCAACGTGCTCTCACCCTTTATAGACTGCCCGAGCCCCAAATCCGAGCAGAATGCGCGGTCTCCGGACGAACCTTCGTATGGAATGCATTCCACTACAGCCAACGAAGTTGCTCAAGAGCTCCTCAAGTCTTTTCAGAGAGAATCGCACGAGCCAACCCCTTATTACGAATCATTCAGTCCCGGACAGTTTGGAAATTCAACTTGGAACAATTACTTCACGCCTACGCCGCCCAAGGTTCCCGGGTCAGGCTCCACTCAGCATGGTGGACTTTCCTCTTATCAGAGACACTCGCTCAACTCATCGCGTGGGTCAGCCAATGCAGGCGAAGCTCTAGGTGATCCTTTCGTGACGCCTGGCAGAACTGCTGTTGGAAGTCTCCAACCACCGATCCATACTAGTTCCACAGGAAGCCCTCGGGCGCCTACGGGAGGGCTCCAACCAGGACAATCAGCTTCAAGTTTCCAGTCCTTTGGTGGGTCGACTTGGGGTGTTCCAAGACCACCATCTGGAAGTTGGAATCAAGGCACGAACCAGACGCCGATCGGGCAGAGATCCAGCACTGCTTCTGGGCCCTCCTACTACCCCCCGGGGTTTCCTGCGTCTTCCAACGTCTCTGCGTTTTCGCACCCGAGCAGTCTGTACCAGGGAACCCCAGCTAATATCAATATGAATCACGGTGGAAACGCATATGGGAACTATGGCAACGCCCATATGTCCAACGGGACATCGCGGCCGTCACCCTCTCGTCACCTTCGCATGGAAAACACTGCGTCGAGCTATGATGCTGCGATTTTTCAAGCGGCTTTGGAAGGGCAAAAATGATCTGAAGTTGGCCAGATTGTGCTTTTTCACTTACTAGACGCAGAGAGACCTGCCGATAACAACTTGATAGAGAAGCCATCTCTAGCTACCACATGTCGTTTTGCCAACTCATTTCTGTTGGGAGTTACGCTTTTGGGCACTTGAGGCGAGGAGCCTGCTATCGAGACGACACAAGAGCTTCGACGCAGTCTAGCACTATCTGGCTTCCAGATTCATCGGGCTATCATGTTGCTATACTCGTCAAGAGGCCACATGTCTGTGGAAAGCATGGCAAAGTTCGAATATAGTGGATCGCAAGCTACGACACGCTCGATATAGTGGCATGCACGTCTACATGGGTGGGTCGAACTGATTGTTCGGGTGTCCTCTTCGGATTCAGTCTATCTTTTTGTTTCCAGTTGCTTGATCAAATGTGTTGGCATCGTGGAGGATGCCAGGCCGCTATGCCAGTAAAGTCACTACCCTAACCAGGGGGGGGCTCTCTTAAGATGCAAAACGCCGTTGTTGAAACCATTTCCCATTGTCTTCTTCATTTGCCCCCCGACGCCTTGCCGCACTTGTATCGGCAGAATAGGTAGTGCATCAAAATCTCAAAGGGCTCTTAACCCTGGTAAGTTTGCTTGGGGAAAGGGTAACTGCGCAGAAGCGGTTAGTACTGGGGTAGACTGGTGGGAAGAGATCAAGTTGCGCGTGCAGCTCGAAAAAGTGCAAGGAATGCAAGGGATGATAGCTTAGTTTGGTAGGGGGATTAACTTACGAAGGACCGAGTTCCTGAATGCTGAGCTTTGCTAGCCACTGTCCCATGTTGATGCTAGTCTCCAGAGGCTTGTCCTCCAAAAGTCCAGCAAGGAATCCACCAGCGAACGCATCACCAGCACCGTTGGTGTCGTTGATCTTTGAAGGCTCAATGGCGTGAACGGGGAACTCCTTGATACCATCCTCACCCTGGATGGCAACGAGCGTAGGGTCGGTACCCTGAGTGACAATGGCGACACGCTTGCGCTTAGAGTTCTCCTTGGGAAGGTTGGCAAGGTGGACAACAACGTCCTTGGGCTCCTTGGAGGGGAGATCGTGGGACTCGGCGTAAGCGGCAGCCTCGGTCTCGTTACCGATGATGTAGTCCCAGTAAGGGGCGCTGGCGTCAACGACCTCCTTAAAGAATTGCGGGATGAAGGGAGCAGATAGCGAGAGAACAAAAGGCTTGTTGTGCTCGGCGGCCTGCTTAGCTAGCTCCATGATGGCAGGAGGGCAGACTATTTGGGAGAATTTAGTCAAGTGCTCGTGACAAGACAAGGAAAAAAAAAAAAAAAAAAAAGAGGGAAGCATGAGCTTCATGTAGTAAAGATCTTACCAGTGAAATGGAAGCCACCCACGTAGTACACCTCGGCATTCTCGACAAGACTCCAGATCTCGGGCTTCTTCAGATGCTCAAGGTCGTAGTGGTTGGCAGCGCCCAAGTCGGTGCACAAGCTGCGGTTGTGGCCAGTGATGATGGCGCCACAGCGGCCTGTAGGCTGTTCGGGGTCGACACGGTACTCGACGCGTAGACCGGCAGCCTTGACGGCATCGTGGAGAATGGCAGAGTACTTGTCATCGCCGGCGCCGCCGAGGTAGACGACGCTGTTGGGGGGCAGGATGTACTGGGCACCACGGGCGGAGTTCTGGGCGGCACCGCCAGCAATGAGCTTGGCGTCAAAGTTGTTGAGCAAGTCCTCGTACAAAGGCTTGTGCTTCTCCTCGGCGAGGATGGCGTCGTTGGCCTTGAGGCCGTACTTCTCGAGCAGAGCCTCGTCGCCCTGGGCCTGGATGTCTGCAAACCGCAAGGCGTGGGATTAGCTAAGACCTGTATTGCTAATTGGGAGGCACGTATCAGTGTGGCGTACCTAGAAGAGGGTTCTCCAGACACAGGAGACGGTATTCCTTGTTGGCAGCCATTTCGAGTAATTTGTTCTTACGTTATGAGTGTCTGGTTTGAAGAGGCGAAATTGAGAAGCGAGATATTTATTAGGTACTACAACTACCTCAGTACTTGTAGGATTTGCTACAATGGAGGGGCAACCGCAATTAACTGCCATCGGCGTTTATCCACGGTGGTGGGGGAGGGGTCGATGCTGCACCTACTACTACCCAGGCTCAGGTACTATCCATCATGCTCATTTACTCACGTTTTCTGAGGTACATAAGGTACTGTAGTACACTGGTAGTAGTGGTTCCAAGGTACTGACGTGGGTCTTGCATGCAGATGAGAATTATCTCCGACTCGCCCCCGTCTGAAGAATTGTCAATGGATTATCTTTGGACAAGGCCCTCTTGTATTGTAGGCATTCTCACAATCGTGCACGAACAGGAGCTTCAAGTATTGATTCACCCAAAACGAGATTCAATATCGGGGGCTTGAGAGAGGCCCCGCAGAAGAAGTAGGAGCCTGAGGTGTACATTTTTGACATTACTTCAATGCGTCCATCATCTTGACTATGGGACAGTCACGCCTAGTCTATCACGCATCATTCATGTGGAAGTTCGAGACGTTTTATACGCCAAATGCCAAAGTACTTGCCCTCTGAAGCTACCCAGTTCTGCTCCTAGCAGGATCCTCAATAGTAGTTGCAAGCAAGCCAGTTTTAACACCATCCCAATGAGACCATGAATCCAGCCGCCGCTAAATTTATTCCTTCGTCTTCTGCGTACCACGTAGCAGACCCGTCCTCCGAGCAGCGATGAGACCGGCCTTCTGACCTTGGGCGGCGTACCGCGAAATGGTAGAAGCCTTACCGATATGCTGGTGGTTACCACCACCGTGAGGATGGTCAACGGGGTTCATGGCAACACCACGAGTCTTGGGCCAGCTGTTACGCTTGACAGCGAACTTGTGCTTGGCACGAGAAGCCTCTGTAGACACAAGGTTAGTCACCCACTGGATTCGTAGATTGGGAGGAAAACGTACTCAGGAGAGGCTTGTCGGTACGGCCACCACCGGCAACAATACCAATCATACCACGGGAGTTGGAGTGGACGACCTTCTTAGCACCGGAGGGGAGCTTGATGCGGGTCTTGCCCTCATCGTGGTTGTGTCCGACAATGGTGATGTAGTTGCCGGAGGTGCGGCCCAGAGTTCCGCGGTCGCCAATCTTCTCCTCGACATTGGTAACGACGGTACCCTCGGGCATCTCACCCACGGGGAGAACGTTGCCGACGGTGAGAGCAGCACGCTTACCGGCGTAGACGAACTGACCGGTGTACATGCCCTCGTTGGCGATGAAGGTCTCGGTGACCTGCTTGTACTTGTAGGGGTGGCGGAAGACGACCTTGGCGAGAGGAGCACCACGACCTATAACCAGGCACCAAATCTCATGTTAGCCCTCAGTCCCTCTGATTCTCCATAGTCCCTATTTCACACATGGACACTCGGTAGCGTCGTTGGGGGAAACTTGCCGGCATCGTGGACGATCTCACGGACTACACCACGTAGGTAGCCATGGCGCTCGGCGTAATCGAGGTTGCGGAACTTGGCGGGGGCCTTGTTCAAGCGCGTGTTGGCAGCTGTTGTTCGTTGTTAGCAATCATTGGAATTCTTTCGCTCGGTTCCGACGTTGAGATTCGATGTTTGCCATGTCGATAAATCGCCGGTGGAGGATGACTGACTGAAAATAGATCCACGCCCCTTGCGCTGGTTGCGAATGACTCTACCCATGGCGGCTAGTGTTCACCCGTATGAGACTGTAAATGTTGTTGTTAGTTTGGCTGCCGCCTGAGGATGGTGAGGTTCTGAATTTACCTGTCGCTTGGTGTTTGATTAAGGTGGCCTACGCTGCACTGGGTCCGACAAATTTTTGTGTGCGGGCCTATTCGTTCACCGGGAGGAGCCCTGACCACGTGATCTTTTGTCGACACCCGACTTTAGCGAGTGGGAGAAGGTACCCACCCTATTACAGCATTAAGTTAGATTCAAAAAAGAACATGCAGCAGTCGCCCAGATCAACCTTTTTCATGCTTACTTGTTTCTGTCTGACTGAGTGGCCATGCGGGACTAGCCGGGGAGTGCTCATTGGGTACAGTCGTTCTGCACATGAAATGCTTCCAACCTCCCCTCGTTGTCGTCATTTACTATGAACGCGACTTTCCCACGTCAGGCGCGTTGGGTCGTTTGACCGAGTAACGACTGCTCTTAACGCATGGATGCCAAGTGCCAAACTTTGTGAATCCTTCGTAACTTAGCACGGCATTGGGGAATTCTGTCAACCCGACGTATATCTGACTTTCGCTTAGGCTACTTCTCCAAGGATATTTGCAATTGTTCACAGCAAAGCCTTGTCGGGATGACTTCGTGATTCGCGAAGGCGCCCTGGCTTTGGCCGTGGTGCTCGTGGGTCTCAAATGAGGTGGCTTCGCGCCAGGCGTGAGCCTGCCGTGCTCTAAGGCGACAAGAAACCATCGGGAAACAATAGTTGGACAACCCTCCACGATCGGGCTCTTCACGCGTCAAGGCCTATCGTGAGTGCGGCCTCAGATCTCAAAAAGTGTGCGTCTGCAAGTGGACTGTGTGCAACAAGCCGGGCGCGTCCAGTGCATTCATTTGGGGAGCGCGATTACCACCAATGTACAAGGAGCCAAAGCAGGTAGCTCTTATGGGGGGCAACGTGGATGCTTTTTTTTCACGCTCAACTGATACCATTCCGTTGGCCATGCCAATTTTTGGGACGGATGTCTTTCGCAGCCTGGTTCGCGGACCACTGATCCGGGACAGGAGATGCTGCGCGTTGAACTTACTCGGAACGTCCTGTCACAGCTTGGGTAGGCCAGGTAACACCATTGGCGAGCCCACACCGAAGGCTAAAAAGAGATCCGGGGAAACGAGGTCGCAACTCCTTGAGGGACTTATTTGCGAGCTGCATACTGTACGCCCTTCTCGACGACGCGGAATTCAACATGCTGTGGCGACCATAAGCCCAAGGATTCCTTACTGGTTTCGCCTGATGTCGGCATATCAATTTAGTGCTGGCCAATAAAAGCAATCATATGATTGACTCGGACAATGCGAGGACCCTGGTCTTGAAGATTGGGTTTTGAGGTAACGACTGTCGACGGAAGGTAAGGTATTACTACCATTAGGTATTGTATGCAGGAAGTTGTGTAGACCCGGATCGAGTTGAGGCATCATAAGGTGGCAGTTTTTGGTTTAAACGGCAAAGGCTACCTTGGTTGCGACTTGGCTGCACCGCTCAGCTTCCGCGCTTGATCATGGGGAGTCAAGCTTGTAGCGATGAAAGAGGTGGATGGAACTCTAGTCAGCTTGGATCTGGATGTGAACCAACCGCTAGGGACCATTGATAATTTAACAAGTCAGAAGGATCCTAGGCGCTATGAAATTTGGCAACCCCGGGATGCGGCTCTAATAGACATGGTTTTGAAATGCTACTAGTAGTGTATGCCAACCAACGTGGTGAACAAGTGCGTTGTGTTCTTCCCTTTACCTTTCTCGTCCCCACAGGCCAAACCTCCCTCGCTCAACCCCTTCTCGCCCGCATCCACAATCGCAATCGGCACTTGTTGACTGCAACCAAGAGTCCAACATGTCCGCAGAGGACGATTCTTCGGAGCTCTCATCGCTGTCTTCGCTGTCTCCAGCGCCCTCCGACGATGAGCTCGATGCGCCGAGTCCCATCGAGGATGGATCGACCAAGAATGGCATCCTCAGCTATTTCTCAAAAATGTCGGATGTCCCGCCAAAGGAGCCCTCACCACCGCCGCGCCAACGGTCGCCGTCGCCGCCACACGAATATGTCCTCGCCGACAATCCTGACATCGCCGTACGTATAATGTGTATTCTACCCCAGCATCGACATTACATATTTCATTTCTTTGATTTCAGCACCTGTTGCGGGCAGTCTAACGACTTGTCGCGTTGCACTTGCTAGTGGCGACGCGAAAGTTCGCGTTCCCCCCCTTCAACGTCATAGGGGTTCCAGGCTAACGAATGATCGCAACCACAGTTCATTGTCATGTTCAGAAGTCGATTCAACGATGCATTTCCCAAATCCCTAGCTCAATTTGGACCTCAAGACTTAGAGCGAGATGTTGTTCAATCTATACCGGGCGACCGTGCCGAGAATCTCCTTTGCGCCGTGCTCGGGCTGCTCCTGAATCGAAAGCAAGATGTCAAGTGAGTGTGACCCGACGCGTATCTGCCAATTCAACTTGCTGACTGGATTGGATATAGGGCGGGACACTACGGCAGAGCTTTGGAGGACGCGATCACCTCCCATAAGAACCAATGGGCACCTCAGTGGGAAGGGAAGAACCCGCTATCTGGTGGTCAAACTTTTAATACCATGGATCCTACACAGCGGGTATGTTCATTGACTTGGCTTTCTTCAAGAGCAGACCATGGTGGTCAACGAGTCGATTGCTCCTTTCTTCCAGTTCACTGACTCTGTGTTTTCGCAGCTAACGCTCCTACGCACACTCATCCTATGGTCGCTATCATCATCCGAGACTGTCAAGGCGCTCATTAATCAGGCCTACAGAGGAAACCGTCACGAAGACGACTTGAACCAGCCCCGAGCTGTGCAGCCATGGGGAGCCGACGGTGATAAGCGACGCTATTTTTTGATCGAAGGACAGGATGATACTGCGTTCCGAGTCTATCGCGAAAGTAACCCTGCAGGTACTCAGCGTACATGGTGGAGTGTTGCAGGGTCAATCGAGGAACTCAAAGTACTGGCGGACAAGTTGGAGACGAAGGACGGTGGTCCAAAGGCTCGGAAGTTTGCACAGAAGATCTCAGCCGCGATGCCGCGCTTTGAAGCTGGTGAAGAGGTAAGAGTCTTTATACCGCCTACATGCTCAAATCAGGCATACTGACCCATCAAATAGAAACGCAGACGTCGCGACTATCGTCAAATGCAAAAGGAGCGCTTCAAGCGTCCAGAGCCCGGCTTTTCCATGTACGAGGGACGAACTCGAGGCAAGCGCATAAAGTATACCTACTCTGATGAGGAGGATATGACCTTCTCGGACTCGACAAACCGTCGCTCTGCGCGAAACACCGGCACAAGTACACCAGTGGAAACTGGCCCGGTCACCACATCTAGTGGCCGGCAAATCAAAGCGCCTAGTCGTCTAAACGTCGCCACTGGTGATAGCGCGCCCAACAGCGTCCAAGGCGATGACCCGGAGTTCGAGGAAGGGGACTCTGTTGGACCAGCTAGCCGTCCGAGAAGGTCTGCAGCAGCTGCTCAAGCAAGTACAGATTTGTCTCACGCTGAGTCTCGTTCCCGCCGGAATACGTCGGCCGGATCTGAGGAAGAAAGTGATGCCGAATTTGGGGACGACGAAGAGGACGCTGACGAGCATGTTCCCGAAGAATCAGAAGATGAGGATGAATTCGATGAGGACGAGGCTATGGTCGACGACGATCTGGACGAGCAACCACACAGCCTTGTGGTGAAGCTGTCCGTCACGCCGCCTAAACTACAGACAGCTCTTAGCCCTACGGATGAGACGAGCATTGCGCGAGCAGTTACGCCGAGCAAGGAACCTGCAACGGCATCAGTATCAACAGCAGCCCCGGAGACACGACTCATCGATATGAAAGATGTAAGCCACGATAAGGACACGCCACGGTTTGAGCCCGTCGCAACGACAGCGGCCCAGGAAGCCGACAGCACGACAGTGGACCCTGGAGCCCACGAGTCGAAGTCCGATGAAAAGTCGGTTGGTAGGCCCCAAACTCCAGAACCAGTGGGGCTGGGAGAACCCTTGAGCGAGAAAGCAGCAAATCTATCCGCGGCCCCTGCAACAGCTCTGGCTTTTAGAGGAAGTCCAGAGAAACCCCAGGAGCACTCAGCTGCCCCTCCCCGGGATGTCGTTGATCATGAATAGGTAACAGTGATCACTTGATGAGATATCTGGTTGGCGTTGGGGTGTCATTCGTTTCAAATCAGTGGAACAGCATTGAGGTTCCCATATGTTGGCATCACGCAAAGGGAAAACGGAATTATTGGTCTAGACTAGAGCTTACGGGCCTTAAAAAGGCGAATACAAGCAGCACGGCGCTCAAATGTACTACTTGAACATAGACCGGCTGGATTACAATCAATATGCTATGCACTTGAAAGACCAGTGCTGGATTTCTCTCAAGACTATTTATACAATTGTTCTTCAACCTTGCTCAGGTTTAAGTCTAAGCTCGTTGGCTGGGTATTTTCCAGTTGTTTACTCCCCACCACCATCTCCTTACGCGAGCGCCGGCTGTGTTACCATTCAACTTGGCTGCGCGATTCCAATGCTGCCATCCACAGAGGAGCAGGTTGTATGCCACTCCTTGCACTAGAGGCATCATGATCTGACGAACGGTCAGCTGGTAGGCTTTACGAAGAAAACATAATGTGGCCCGCTACCTGATCCCTGGCAGTGATGAGTAGCACTTTCCACCAAGTCTCCGCCGCGGAGATGCTGTGCAGGTAACTCTGTTCGAAACGAAGGTCTGGAATCGGCGGTAGATTATGGGCCCTGGGGAGAGGCCGAAGCACGCTGGAGGGAATTTCGTCGTCGTCGTCTGCATCGTCTACATCTCCGTATTCTCTCTTAGAGGTATGCAGCGACACCGGCTCTCTCTTCTCCGCAGCTGTTGGCGGCGCGTTGTCGCGAATAGGGTCCGGGTGCCGGCTGATATGTCCAGCTTGGATTGTCTCGGCGATTTGCGTCGGAATTGATGACATGATGATCTGTAAGGACCGCCTGTCCACAGATCGATAGCTCTGAACTAAAGTTGGAATGATGACCAGCCGAAGGTTGCGAACTCGTTGGTGTCAACCGCGGTGCCATCTACGGCTTGGATGGAGTCCGGTCTCGAATTCTGCCGGGCGGTCAGTTGGTTATAGAGCGGTTGCGTTGATTGCTCGTACCCGAGTCATTAATGTGCTGCACAACGGCTAAGCCTTGCCAGGTAGGTACCTTGTGTGCCTGAGATGCCTGCTACTCGGTGACTTCAGCCCGGTCAAGATTGGCGCTAGCCCCACTGAACAATGACGGTGTCCCAGGCCCCCAGGCGCGGCGCGGCGCCTCCAAAGGCGGGTTCTTCCATGGGTTTTAGGTCATCAATGCTGCTGGGATGTGCACAAATTATAAAAAATCTGGCATTTACACAACGTCGTTCAGGCCTCAACCAGTCCCTACCACCGCAACCCACCCTTTTCTCCCCCGGCTATTGTAGAGACTTTCCCACCAAAGTCCCTCATTCACGAGGCACGCCAGCTATTTTGTTTGCGACGCATCGAGAAAAGCCGTCAAGATGAGCGAAGCACAGGCAAACGAGGCCGAGAAGAATGTAAGTCTAGAATTTTGGTACCCCTCCCTTACTTGCATGGATCTGGGTGCCCCGCGATTCGAGGCACCCATTGATGCACGCCGCAACACGCTTTGGCAGGATTTCGACCAATGTCGTGCAATGGGAAGAGGAAGAAAATGAACAATTCGTTTAAGACAATTCACTGACAAAGACGTTCTTGAATAGATTGAAATCTGGAAGGTCAAGAAGCTCATCAAGCGCCTCGAGGCCGCCAGGGGAAATGGCACATCCATGATTTCGCTCATTATCCGTAAGTTTTTCTTTGTGCCAGAAAACCTCAGCGGGGTGAGGATCCGCGCCTGAAGGAGGAAACATCGCTGACACTCTTGCAGCTCCCAAGGATCAAGTTTCTCGTATCTCCAAGATGTTGGCTGAAGAATACGTACGACCATCTCCACAGTTGCACGACTGTGCCACGTGCCTCGAAGACTAACAGCCTCGATCAGGGTACCGCTTCGAATATCAAGTCTCGAGTCAACAGACAGTCGGTGCTGTCTGCCATTACCTCGACTCAGCAGCGTCTCAAGCTATACAACAAAGTCCCGCCCAACGGGCTCGTCGTGTACTGCGGTGAAATCCTGACCTCCGAGGGCAAAGAGCGCAAAGTCAATATTGATTTCGAGCCTTTCAAACCCATCAACACTTCACTCTACCTCTGTGACAACAAGTTTCACACGGAAGCGCTGGCAGAACTCTTGGAGTCCGATCAAAAGTTCGGCTTCATCATCATGGACGGAAACGGCGCGCTCTTCGGTACTCTGAGCGGCAACACCCGCGAGATTGTCCACAAGTTCTCCGTTGACCTTCCCAAGAAGCACGGCCGTGGTGGACAGTCCGCCCTGCGTTTCGCCCGTCTGCGTGAGGAGAAGCGTCACAACTACGTCCGCAAGGTTGCCGAGCTTGCTGTGCAGAATTTCATCACCAACGACAAGGTCAACGTGGCCGGCATCATTCTCGCCGGTTCAGCTGATTTCAAGAACGACCTCAACGCCTCTGACATGTTTGACAACCGCCTGCAGACCAAGGTCATCAAAGTGGTTGACGTATCTTATGGTGGCGAGAACGGCTTCAACCAGGCTATTGAGCTTTCTTCCGAAACTCTCGGTAACGTCAAGTTCATCCAGGAGAAGAAGCTCATTGGCAAGTACTTTGAGGAGATCAGTCAGGATACTGGCAAGGTATGCTACGGTATCGATGACACCCTCAAGGCCCTTGAGCTTGGCGCCGTCGAGACCTTGATTGTCTTTGAGAACCTGGAAATTACGCGATGGATTCTGCGGGACAGCGAGGGCACCGAGCACCACCTTCATTTCACCAAGGCTCAAGAGCAGGTCAATCGTGACAAGTTCCTGGACAAGGCCACGGGGCAAGAGATGGAAATCATCTCACAGGATTCCTTCCTTGAATGGATCGCGGAGCACTACAAGGATTTCGGTACTACTCTGGAGTTCGTCTCAGATCGTTCTACCGAGGGCAACCAGTTCGTCAAGGGCTTTGGTGGCATCGGAGGTATCCTCCGTTACAAGGTGAACTTTGAGCAGCTGGCTGAGCTGAGCGACGATGACGATTACTACGACGGTGAGTTCAAAGAGGCTGGCCACCCCTAGAGGCGCAGCAGACGCGCAGACACGCAGAAGACTAAATTTGACAGATTGACCTGTGGATTCCCTCGTAGTCCACGAGGGACCAACTCAAGATCAACCGTCCGTGCATGTCTCCTACGACATGCCCACAGCTGCGCCAAGGTCCAGTGATGCCGCGCCCATGTTCTCCGCGCAGACGCAACTCATGGGCAGAGGCACCTCAAAAGCCGCCCTACAGTCAAGCACCCGGGCGTTGCGACCGAGCCCACTCCGCACAACCATGACGGTCAATTGAGTTGATGAACGGTGGAAAATGAAGGTAAGAAGACTTGCACGCTCCGAATCAAGCACGTTGCTACAGCCGCCAACGGTGCTATCATCCAACCCAAGCCAAATCGCTGACGGGGAGTCAGGCGCCACGCTCCAGATTTATTCGCAGATTGAAATGGACTGTACTGAGAGGATTCGAGGAACTTAAGCTGTGGGCATGAACCAAGTTAAGGTGATTTCCCTTGACCTGGGGGCTAGTATCGTGCTTGCGCTGGATATAGTACTTGCAGTATCTTTCCGGTTCATGTTTAATGCGGCATGTACCTCAGCTACATAGTAGACGAAGGCCAAGACAAAGTCAGTCGCTCGCTCACCGTTCTCAGCTGTTGTTATATGTGATATGGGCTTCAAAAGTTGCCTGAATTACGTGATCTCACGCTTTCTACACTTGGGCATACCGCCAGATTCGACACTATATACCGACAATGCGCGGTCGAAACATCACTGCGCAGAGGTTCTAGGACACGACAGAGTCTCACCACTACTTACGCTGTAAACCTCTAGCACCATCAACATCCCACATAATTTAAATCGTAAACTGGAAAAGGCCGACCCGGGTTAAATGCAATGAATATTGAAGAAGTAGACTTTAAACGAAAGGCCCGATCTTCTGTTGACATGCTTTGGCGAACTTGTCAATACCAGTAATTACTTTACTCCGGGTAGGATCTTATGGATGTGAGCTGAGGCCCAGAGCCTGAGGTGCAACTTGAAGGTAGTAGTAGTACGTTGTAGTATATGTACAAGTAGTAGTAGTACTAGTAGTAGTAGTACTAGTAGTAAGTAGTAGGAGGAGGAAGAAGAGGGACTCCACAATATTGCCTTAATAGCGGTACATGGTTAATGCGGCGGGTTGTGCTAGCAAGAAATGTCATTGGCAGCTCATGAGCTTGGTCGTCATCGGCTGCGACTTGGTCAGTGAGACAAGCATCCCCACAAACCATAAGGTACCGTTACGGTAGGCACTACTACTGCGGACGCCAACGAGGACCTAGCTCAGCACATGTACCATAACCATCGTACCATTAGCTTTTGTTATAACAGCTCACGGCGACACCGCTTTGGAGCTTCGAATCGCTTGTCGTCTTTCCCCATCTCTTCGACGCCCAGCAGTAGCAGACGAACGCCAGTGGCAGCGGAGACGGGGCCGTCCGAGGCGACTGCATTGCCTGCAGCCACAGGCAGCGACGCATGTCGGCCATCTGGGCGCGTCCTCAAACCTCAAGCTTGCTGATCAAGCTTGATTGAGCAAGCAGCTGCAGCTACCGCCGCCGACGCTTTCCCCTCCTTCTCTTCTTCTTCCCCTTTGGACGTCATGGCCGAGTCGACAACAGCCGCACCGGCGGCCACCGTGAAGGCCAGTCACCGTACTATCGCCGTCGGCCTCCACGAAGCTGTCCTCGACTCGCCGACCTTCCGAGCCACCGCCGTCCACTTCACCGACCAAATCGATGCCGTTGAGCGGTGGCTGAACGGCTATGTCAACTCCACGTCCAAGTTGCTGCATGACATTCTAGCCCTTGAGGAAACTATCAACTCCTACCTATCCAAGACGATACCCTCAGCGGCCGACGGGGTCATTGACAATGACTACACTTTTCTGGCATTGAAGCGCGTCGGGGATGGCTCCCGCGAGTTCTGGATGCAGTTGTTGAGTAGCATGAAACGGACGGAGAACTCGGTGGTGGAGCCTGTGCGCTCGTTCCTCTATGGCGACATGCGCAACTTCAAGGAGATCAGAAAGGCGCTGGAGCAGTCACAGCGGGCCTTTGACTCCACGCTGGCCCGTTACGTTGCGCAGTCCAAGACCAAGGAGGCGTCGCACCTTCGAGAGGACGCCTTCTCCGTGTACGAAGCCCGCAAGGCTTATCTGCAGGCCTCGATGGACTTTTGCCAGCTCGCCCCCCAGGTCCGCTTCACCATGGACAAGCTGCTGGTCAAGGTGTCCGGCGAGGTCTGGAAGGAGCTGAAGCGGTCTCGGGACGCCACAACCAACGCTACGCGCTGGGAGCACGAGATGGATCGGGTACGCGGATGGGCCAAGGAGATGGAGACATCGGAGAATATATTTAGGCGGGAACTGCAGATTGCGCGGCGCGACCTAGGGGAGAATGCGCTCACGGGATGTAAGCCATCTCGCGAGCTAGAGGACTATAGCACTTCCACCGTGGCTTTCTTGGGATCTAGAGGGCCGATGAACATCCGCTCCAAAGACGACTCGCCGGTCATCTCCGAGAAGCAAGGGTGGCTGTATCTGCGAACGCTGTCCGGAAAACCTGCCAGGCATTACTGGGTTCGAAGATGGTACTATTGCCGGGACCGCGTGTTTGGATGGCTCATCCCTGGGCCTCAGGGTGTGCTTCAGGGCGACGAGATTGGAGTCCTGCTCTGCAATGCGAAGCCCGCTCCCGGGGAGGACCGGCGCTTTTGTTTCGAGGTCAAGACGAAGAGCCAGAACTTGATGCTCCAAGCCGAGACCCAGAGCGAACTGACCGAATGGCTCGAGGTGTTTGAAGTGATCAAGAAGAAGGCCTTTGAGTCTACCACCATGGATCGAGGGGCCCATGCCTCGGGAATGTCTGACCCGGCCTTCTCAGTTTCCCCACCGAGCATCCCGGAGTTCTCTGCGCGCACGCTAGACTTGGTCGCAGACGAACATCTGCCCAGCCCGGAGAGATCCGGAACGCTGCCTGTCCCCGGTGCAGACGGCGGCCTGGCTGCCAGGTCAAGCTTCGATGTCAATGGGAGTGTGTCTCGCCGATCTATCGCAGCGCTGGGTCGTGACCTAGCCCGAGAGGAAGGTGAAAGGGGACGAGATCATGCGGCCAGAATCATCCAGAAGCTGGATATGCACCGGAAAGCCACCTTTGGCGCCAATGCCGAGGGAGCTGCACTCGGGGCCTCCGGCTCAACAAGCGGCCTGGCGAGCCTGATGGCTGCGAGTCATACCTTGCTCCCCGGGCACATCAACTCGGCGCTAGGGTCGAAGCAGAGCAAAAGCCTGCTGCCGTCCGTTGACAGTCACCCCGGCACCCTGGCGCCTCTCACATTGGCCAAGCCGCCGGCTGTAACAATCCTCAGTCGTACGGCCGTTCTCGCTGCCAGTCATCAGGATGCGGGTTTTGGCAATGACAAGAAGATGCCCCCGTCGGTAATCGCCAACTACTGGGGCACTAGCTTGTGGGGGTCCATCGACATGCCCGAGCGGGATCCTATCCTGCCGCGACAAGACGATGATGATCCTGTTGGCGTGGTCGTGTCGCCTGACAGTACCACTACTCCTTTGGCCGAGTCTCTGCAAAAGACATTCCCGCAGGACTCGCTCCCAAACAACTACCCTCCCGAACTACGAGCTCAGCACGGACAGTTCCGGCTGTTATTCCCCAACGCCCCCTGGGAGGAGAAGCTTGTGCTGGTGTTTAGAGCGGCTTGGTCAAGCACCCCGTCTTCCGCAGACTCCAAGGGACCGGCTTTGGCCGGCGACGGGCGGATATATGTTACGCCTGATCACATGTACTTTTACGGCCAGCAGATGGGCCTGGTTGCCGCGTACAGTCTGAGCCTCGACATGATCCACGAGGTTACCGCGTCGCCGGGCAAGGAGCACGACTACATCACCTTGCACCTGGGCCAGGGCACCAACGATACTGGATACTCCAAGATCACCGTCAAGATTTTCCTCGACGATCTCCGCTTGCTGCACACAAGACTGAATCTGCTCATCGACGACCTTCAGGCCGAGGAGCCCATGGAGATTGAAGAGCTCATCGCGGCTCTGATCAACATTGAAAAGGATGGCTTCGAAAAGCGTAGCCCCTCCGCTGAGAGTTGGGAAGAGATATCGGAGAACACTCCGCACGACGATGGAACCCCTGGTGGTCGCCCAGTGCCTGGACTGAAAATCTCAACCCACAGCCCCCAGCTGCAACCATCCAGCTCGCGGCTGGCAGTGCCTCCCAAACTGCATCTTCCATCACATCCGGTGGTGTACGAGCCGGATGACATGCACGAGATGGCGGCAGAGCGGCACTTTGAAATCAGTGCCAAGTCGTGCTTCCACGTTCTCTTTGGAGACAAGAGCTTTGTCTTCCCAAAGTTGTACTTTGAACGCCGGGCGCAGCAGATTGCTCAGGGTCCTTGGGCGCCTGTTGACCAGGGACGCATGCGACGTGAGTTCCAGTTCAAGGTCAGTCATACCGACATGCTAGGTCGGACCAAGGAGGTGGACGTAATCGATAGTCAAACCATTGAGGTTCACAATGAGCACGTCACGTACGTCGTCACTCATGAGAAGACGGCCTGGCACCTACCGCATTCAGGAAGGTTCAAGCTCATCACCAAGGTCGTCATTACTTTCCTGGCCAAGTCGAGATGCAAACTCGCCATCTATGTCCGGATCGACTGGTCCAAGACCCCCGCCCTGTCGAAGAACCTTGTCGAGCGGCAAGCGCTGCGAGACATTGCCAGTGACGCGCAGGAGCTTGCAGAGTTGGCAACGGATCAGGTACGGAAACTTGGAGCGCGAAGCCGGACGAACAGGGCTATTCAAGTGTATGGCCACGTCGGCCAGCAGACTCAAGTGGTCATCTTCTCCCCGGCTGCGTCGGATTCCAAAAAGAAACAGGCCGTGAAGCCCCGTACTCTCACCGCGTTGATCTGGGAGACCCTGAGGTCCTTTGGAGAAAGTGCCGTGTCTTCCTTGATCATGTGGGCATTTGCGGGAGTCAAGAAGCTGTTTGAGGTTGCCACCGCTCAAAGACTTCTGTTGGCGTTCCTTAGCGTCAGTATCTTGACCAATCTGCTCCTCACTTCCACCGAGACGGCGGCGTGGTGGAAGGAAAGACGAGCTGCCAGCTTCATGCGGCACCTTGGGGTTGGACCAAACACCGTGATGAGCAAAGCCATCTATGTTGCCGACCTCGCCGAGGCAGCTGAGAGTGGCAAAGAGCTCTTCAGCTCGAAGAACAGCACCTGCTTCTCGAGCTTCCAGGACGTGCTCGATATTACGGACATGGATGCACCGTGGGAGGAGGCTGGGACATCATTCTCGTCTCCCGCCACCAAAGCAACAGCGCGACGTCTGCGACGGACGAGGCAGAGGCTGGGCACCTACCGACACGATCTGGTTGTGTCGATGAGGGTAGTGAACAGTATCGAGAGAGAGATGCTGCAGTCGGAGTGGGAGAACTGGCTGGCGAACGAGGTGGCCTTGTGTGACGACCTTGGACTTGTGCTCCGAAGGGAAGACGCCAAGGTCGAGGTCGACAGGGAGGAGTCGATCCAGAAGGTCCTGCAGTCTATGCCTTCGGAGAGGAGAAAGGCCCTGGAGAGTTGGAGGAACAAGCACTGTGGGAGCTGTCGGGCTGACTACGACGTTGTAATTGCGGAAAGGAAGAATTGGGGCTTCTAGATCGGGCGTGCTCCGACTACTAGATGGCTGCCCCATCCGTACATTTGGGTATTTCTTATTGTACATGAAGCTGGCACACCACTGTAAAGCGTGCGTTGCGTTACGTCTGTATTGCGGATGCTCATTGACGAAAAACAAGGCAGAGCGTATCAGGTTCTAGCGAGATGACTTTTTGTTGAAGATTGGAGAGCGGAGCATTTGGATGATTACAAGGTTTCAAATATGAATACACGTATATGGATATGAAAAACAAAATGGACCTCAGTTTCAAGTCCGGAGGGACCATCAGCCTACATAAGTTGCTATCAAAAGCCCGCCCGAGTAGGGTGCGGTGGTGTGCCTGAAGCCGTTGGCCGGATCGTCCAAGTAGGCCATGAGGTCCGTGTACCCCTGTTGGGCCGCTACATTATTATCCACGACCACCGTCGCGCCCGACTTCATGTGAGGATGTACAAGACGAAGTGTGGGCAAGGCTAGCGGTGTCCAGACTGCGTACGTGGGAAGTATGTCCCCACCACACCTGGTTAGTTATCATCGTCCACGGAGGGTCTGCACCCAACAACCCTAATGTGCAAAAACAGGGGGAAAGTAGTTCTGAGTTGACTCACTATCCAAGAGTAAGAAATCGACTTGCTCGGGGAGATCTGTCTTGAGCGTCTCTCGGAGATCGCCTTCACGAAGCTCGATGCGTTCAGCCAAGCCGTCGCCGGCGCGTGCCCAGTGCTCGCGGGCCCTGGCAGCCTTGAAGGGCTCGTTCTCCGTGGCAATCACCTTGCCTGTCCTGTATCCACCGGAGGAGGAGGAAGAAGAAGAGAAGACGGCATCATTCTGGGCCACTGCGAGGGCGAGGTAGATGGTACTGAGGCCAAAGGAGGTGCCGGCCTCGACGACATAGCGGGCCCGGGAGGCGCGCAGGAGGTGGTAGACCAGTGCGCACTTGTCTGGGTCGAGGGCGACGAAGCATGGCAGGGCGGCCTCGAGGGGCTGGCCGTCGACGCTGACAAAGGCGGGCTCGTTGAGGGCCTGGGTATGGAGATGGCGGAGGAGGTCGACTGTCTGGGGGCTGGCTTTGATGGAAGCCAAGGCTGGCTCAATCGAGGACAGCGGGGGCACCATTGCTTAGTGTGAGTAAAGGGGGAGAGGAGGGTCTTGCGGGGGTGGGGGTTGAGATGAGCCTTTTTGAGCGAGGAGAGGATATGAGCGAGGAGAGGATCGTGGCACGATGAGTTTGAGCAGAGTTGGGAGACAATACTGGTTGCTGAGGATGGGTTCCGATTGATGAGGGCGCGCAGGGGAGGGCTACCTAGTACTTAGTAGTCTAGTATCTACTTGGAGTACGAGCTAGACAGTACCTTGGGGTTCGCGGTTAAGCATAGGAAAGCTACTATATGTAATGTTCAATTGCCTCACTTAAGTGTTTGTGTGAGTCAAAGCATAAGCATAGCTCAGTAGCAGTTAAATGCCGTTCCGAAAATCGGCCACTTCCACTTGGACTACATTGTTACCAGCCCAGTGCCATATCTGTTCTCGTATTATGGTGATAGATGCAGGGCGGAGACCAAGACCGAGATGGAAGTTGAAGTTACTGACCATAGTGTAATTCGAGTTGTATTGGCCAGTATGGATTCATGAGGGGTCAGAGCTGTGATGCTGATTACAGGCGACAGTTATGCGTCAAAAGTCAGTGTACGGTTGCCGGTTGATGACTGGGGGACCAAGTCCAAGGCCACGCATGACGTCCAGTCATCAATCGTCTACAGTTTGGAGCTCTGTCGAGTCACTGGATTGTGTCCGCACATACTCACTGGCATGTACCGTAGAACCCCCCCCTCCCCCCCCCCCCCCATCCCAATTTTGAAAGAGATTGAGAAGCAGCAGGTGTGTTACACAGCAGTAGCCCTTAGTTGTAGACTTGTAGTGGTTACTGTAGGTCAGTCTTGCTCCTGCCTCTGTGCTGCTCTTCTATAGGTACTCACCACCAAAAACTCGATTGTGTACCTAGGTCACGGCGCTAATAGGTCCTCACACTCTCATAAATCACTGGCAGTGGATTAATTATAGTAACATGTAAGTGACATATATGCCCTGATCAGGTGTGGCTGAGGTAGTGCTTGTGGCTGGTGGTGTCTCGGGAGTTTGTCATGGCGGGCGGATAGCGCGGGGCAAACCGCCCCAATCGAGGTAGGAGCAGCCAGGCATTGACGTCAGTCTAACCCGCCTGCCATAACATGCCACTTCACTTCCAGAGCTATCCGCTGGTACCGGGGCGATTTACGCCTCACGACGCCTGTTCTCAACGCTTGTTGATTCGTCTAAATTCTATGCAAAAGGTGAGGAGCAGCACGTTTGTGTACCCCAGAAGTGGGAGCAGGTGCGACCAGGTACTGCCTTGGTCAACTTGGAGGTACGGCAGGTACTTCCTTTACCTTACTCCATCCAGGTAGTCTAGTGCTTTCTTGGTCTGACGAGCCTTGCCTCACGTAGTCGTAATCCTATTCTCCAAGGCCGGACCCTTCTTTCCCTCATTCCCTCACTCCCTCTCTCTTTTACCCTCCTTAACTTTTTAAACTCTAACATCTTTCTTTCTTTCTTTGCCAATCCCCTTTAAAGCTGCCCTTATCGGGTCCCATCTCTCCCACATCATCGTAGACCTACCTGTCCCTGCACCATCAGTATTCTTATCTTTATCAGCCAGGAAAACGCAAGCGAGGACTGGACAACGAGCAGCTCATCCTACACCCCCGGCCACCCTCGCGCGAAGCCACCCCCCCAACCATGGTTCATCATCATGAGCCTTTCAAAGCTCTCAATCCCGCGGAGTGGGCGGACGTATCCCAGAACGATCTGAAGACCTATCTAGACGACATCTTTACTGATGCCCACACCATTGTCGAATCCGTCCCATCTCCAGCGTCCACTGCCTCCAAGCCAGGAGCCTCCAGCGGCAAAGGCGCGTCCGAACACGGCCGCGCTCGTTCAAAGACGGAATCGGCCGTACCAGATCAAGCTGTCCCAGGCCGGCTGCAGACCCTCGCAGCCTCTGAGCAGTCTCACCAGCTGCAGCAGGAATGGAAGGAGGTCAAGCTCAACCCAAAGGACAACCCACTCGCCGTAAAGGTCTACAAACTCTCCTCTAAAGACGGTAGGGGCGCATGGTTTGCCAGACGGAGTCTCCACCAGGGCTTGACTTTTGATCAGTGGAAGACGGGTCTGGAGAGCGAGTTCCACGAGTCCATGAAGGTGCAGGGCGACCCGGGCAGTGGAGCTATTCGTGGCATTGGCGCGGACAAGAAGGTCGAAGACCACGACGTACCCGATGCGGGAAAGGTTCAAGGTTTGTCTGCTCTCTCACTCCTTCCTCCCACTCATGCCGTTCATATTTACTAACTTATCTTCAAGTCTTCCAGCTGTCCGCCCAGTTCCCGGGTCCAACGTCTCCAAGGGACTTTATCACGTTGTTCCTCACGTCTGACTTCTCTCACTCCACCCCCGATCGCGCCCTCAGACAGTTCATGATTGTGTCCAAACCCTGCGTTCATCCCGATTGTCCACCAAGGTCAGGCATCATTCGTGGTCAATACGAGTCCGTCGAGATCATCAGGGAAGTCCCGGCTGAGCCAGCGGCGGCCAAGAGGTCCTACTCATCTGTCGACTTGGGAGCATCAGAGAAGCCTGTCATATCAAAGAGCCCAGCTTCCGACCTAGCCGATGGCGCGGGCAGCTCAGCCGTGGCAATTGAGTGGTTGATGGTCACACGCAGCGACCCCGGTGGCTCAGTTCCGCGCTTCATGATCGAAAAGGGAACCCCTCCCGGCATCGTCAACGATGCCGGCAAGTTCCTTGAGTGGGTAAACCGCATCACCAATGGCGATGCTCCGACCGACGAGTCGCCCGCAAACGACGGTTCTTCAGCTCCAGCTGCGTCCCCAAAAGTAGCAGTATCACCGGCAGTTCCACCTACGGAGCCCGCACTCTCTCCGAACGTGGTCAACCAAAATCACGAGGATCAGAATGATGCCGCCTGGAGTACCAACGGCTTGTACGGTATGATCACCGGGGCATTTGCCACAGCTACGTCAGTGGTGTCGGGAGGATTACAACGACAGCCAGCCACACACGATGAAGATGAAGATGACTCAGACGATCTACGCAATCGAAAAGATGCCGAAGAAGACCTATCCTCCAGTGAAACTTCGACACTTCGGAGCTTCACATCGGCATTAGAGAAGTCCCTGAGCGGGCCAGGGGGCGAGACGCTTACAGACAGCGCGCAAGGCAGCCAGTCAGAGGATAAATCCCAAGAGGGCCACCCGCAAGCTAAGGAACTAAAGCGTCTGCAAGAGCGCCGGCGCAAGCTTGACGAAAAAGCAGCTAAGATGGCGGAGCGTCTCGAGACCAAACGTACCGGCGACAATGAGAAGGATGCCGCGGCTATGGCTAAGCTCCGTGAGAAGCACGAAAAGGAAATAGCGAAGCAAGAGGCAAAGTACAAGCGAGAACTCAAGAGGATCGAGGACAAAAAGGAACAAGAGGAGCGCAAGGCCGAGGAAAGGAGGAAGAAGCAGGCTGACCGAGAGGAGAAGGCGAGCGCAGCGCTAGAGCTCGACCGTGTAAAGGCAGAGAGGGACATCGCCTTGAAGCAGATTCAGATGCTCAAGACCCAGGTGGGTGACCTTCAGGAAGAGAATACGAAACTTGCTGCCAGGCTTGGCAAAGCAACGCTTTTGGATGGACAGAATTCTAGGTCGGCTTCATCGGCCAACGTTGAGCTCGCTGCGGCCGGCAGTGTGGCTTCGCCGAGGGTCTCTTCTTGAAGCAGGGTTTTCATGACCGACCAAATGGCTCAGGATCTTACCGACAGATTATGCTCAGAACCGATATCATCATTCATTCATGGCACGGCGTTTCAGGAGGTCTCGGCGTATGTAGGCGCAGCCGTAACAACAGGGCTTGCATACTCAGGAGTTTCGCTTTGAATTTATCCTAGTTCTAGGCTCCTGAGTGGCTCAGTAAGAAGAGCAGATATGTTCTTGTCGTAATTTCGTGACAAAACCTCTTGCACGCCACGAAGTGACTCTCGCAGGTCCAGGCTTGCTTGGCCATGGGTAGCCACCGCCACCGACTCGATGAGGATAATGGAGCATATGGCAAACGCATTGGGGTTAGATGCCCACCCGAGCGGTCCGTCTTCACGGCCCAGTAGGTCACGCAAGCGACTGAGGCCTCCCTGGAGCCATTTGTCCAGTTGAGAATGAATCTCATCCGATGCATCCCAATCAAGAGCTAGGTATGCCGAGGCCCACCTTTTAGCTTCCCTCACCTCATCAATGAACAAGTTCTGCTCTTCCACGACGAAGAGGGAATCATCTACGACCAAGGATGCGTCTAGCCGTGCCTCGGCTGCTTCCCACTTGGTGTCTGTAGATGCCGGAGCACCGGCAAGCCTTGAGCATACTATACGCTTCAACGACGGCGAGGTGGGCAGACTTTGGGTCAGCCAGTCCAGCAGATACGTCGAGGCCTCAAGGGACACGAGCGGATAGCCGGAGATGCTTTGTACGGCCGACGCGGCGACCTCACGAACTTCATCGTCGTCGTCGTTCAGAGCGTCGTACAAAGCGAGCAATGCGGGGAAGTACTCCTCTGAAGCGGACGAATGAGCTGTCAGAGCAAAGAAGGATCGCAGGGCCTCAGCTGCAGAGAAACGCGTGTCGAACGCCTAGCAAATGATCAGTCAGAAAGAAATAGTCGAGCGTCGCTTTGATCGATTCCAAAGGACTCACCTCGTCTTCTGATCCAGCATTCGCTACTATGGCCCCCCAGCTTCTAAGCCCAGAAGGTGAGGTTTGCTGGAAGTGTAAGAAGATGGCCATGAAACAGCCGCTAGCCCTGACAAGTGCATTGGAGAGGGCCGGGTTCATCGACTGTGAAGGCATCGATGCCCAAAGCTGGGTCAGGGGTAAGGATTCGAGTAGGGCATATTGCCCTTTACCCAGCAGCTCGTCCATGATATCGGCTAGATTCAGGAGTGCGACGGCTTGAGGCTCGTTGACCCTTGTTTTCAAGCAAATGTCAACGTAGAGCTGACAAAGTTGAGCAAGAAAATTATATGGGGTCGACGAGATACCCCAAAGATCTGGTAGTAACGCCAATGCTGATGTCATGGTGTCAGCGCCAATCTTGCCGCTTAGGAAAAGGTCTCGAAGTTGTTGGACAGAATCATTGCTCATGAATGCCGAGTAGATTTCGTGTCTTGCCAGATGAATTCTCAACAGAGCGCTTCCATAGCTGGCAGTAATATCAACTTGGATGGGTTCGACGGATATCGAATGACGGATGCTGAAGGCCGATATGTTGTTGACAACTTCTAAGTAGGTAGCTAGTATATCGGGACACTGCATGAATTCTTTGTCGATCTGTTGTCGTTTCAGCAACCCAACCAAGGCTGGAAGTTGGGCTATCGTAGAGTTAGCGGTCAAGTACAAGGGGCATATATGGTCTTGTGAGTTTTGACTAACGTATGATACGATCAGGCGCAACCTCGCTGAGCCTCTCAACGACAAACTTGAGGGCCATGAGGATGCCATGAACGTGATTGTAGGAGTATTTACTGCGATCATGTAACGCATTTTGGAGCAAGTCGGCCATCACATCTAGCCACTGTTGGCGTAGAAGGCAAGAACACAATGTCCGCGCTGCCATCTCGCGGACATGCCAGACTGGGCTGGCCAAGTATCTGGCGACGAGCTCCTGTAGATCCTCGCGAAATGTGTCGGGCGGCCCTGCTCGACGCAGGATATCAAGAGCAGGGAACACGGCCTCCGCGCTTGCGGTATCTGAAGCAGTCGGGGTCATCACATGGTGTCCGGATCTTAGTAGGTTGACTAAAGCCCCAGGCAGGGTGGTATAGTGATGGTAAGCAATTCGATTGGCTTTTCCATCCCAGCCCGCTTCGATCATGGACTTGCTCTCCTGAGTTCCAAAGAGGTTGTCAATAAGACTGCGGAGTAAGATGAGCCCGCAGTTGCGAATGGCCCACGCCTCGGACCTCAGGCCATTCGCTGCGAGTTCGAGACATCTAGCAAGGTAGCTTTCTGACTTGTTGCCCATTGATGTCAGAAGCGAATTCTTGAAGATGTCTTTCAGACAATTGTAGGCATGGACTTGTGGGAGGCTTGAACCATCGGCTTCGCGGCCATGAGCTTCTGTGTCTGCGATAGCAATCATCTTGTCCATCACCTGATCAAATGATGGATTGGTGGCGTTCGAAGATAGAATACCTGTGATCAAAGCGGGAATACCGGCAGATCTGCGCGTGGTCATCCTCTGAGAGAAGATCGCATCGAGAGTTCCCTGTTGCACAACAGTTAATCAGTGCCCCATAGTCGTCTCTTTGTGCTTTCGGCGGTGATGAACATACCTCGTACCACACACTGAGCAAGTTCTCGCCGCCTGCTGAGCCTATAGACCCTAAATATTTCGCCTGTTGACAGCAGGTCGCAAAAGTATTGGTGACGGTGGTAAAGGCACCACGATGCCGTAGAGTACTAAGTTGCTCGAATGCCAAGTTCCCAATCCTTTTGAATGATCCAGGAGAGGGACATACCGCCCTTTCCTTGGAACTGTTCTGAAAGGTGAGAACGAATGACCGCAGTAAATTGCTGTGGTGTAAAGTCAGCCATAATTCCTAGTCATCTAGCCCGTGGGAGTATTAGACCAACCTGGACTCATCAATCGCCCGGAAACTGTAGCTGAGGACATCTTTGGTATTGAGTTCCTCCATCTCTTCCAACTCGGGAGGTAAGTGCCCTTCCGGCGAATCGTCACAGAGAACATCCCGTACAGCAGCCCAAACACGACAGCAGCAATCGATGATCCTGCTTTGCAGCTCCTGAACAGTGTCAAGCTCTTGTTGTGCGAAATCAATATCAACGACAATCCGCCAAATATACCGCAGTGCAGCGAAGTCTCCATGCACTGGAGCGTCGAGTACTGCTCGACCCAGATCCCTCTCTGCAATCTCCACCTTGCTCTCAAGGCTCTCCAGCAAGCGGGAGAGGAATGACAGGCGCTCGGTTTCTCCTGACGAGAACTTGTAGACTAATTGACTTGCTCGAGCCGCTCCGTCCGAGTGATCGAACCTTGCCGTACGACGGCTGAGCTCAACGCAGCGAAGCAGCAAGGTTCTCAGCTCGCCAATTGCTGGCCCATTGTTCTCTTCGCCTGTCAAAGTAAACCTTCTGTATTTTCTGTCACCGAGAATGGCCTTCAGGGATGCCGCTGCCATATCTCGCACGTCGTCGAAGCGGTCCATTAACAAATCGAACAGCGCTCGAGCCCATGTTGCGTCAAGTAAGTCAAAGAACAATTCTTGATCGTCGACAGTTTCCCAGGCCTTTGACGGTTCGCTCTCCGCTTTCAGAATGAACGCGAGTGCCTTCAACGAAGCCGCATGCCGTTGGTAGGATGCTGTTGGTATCAGCTCGCCTACCAGAAACCGGACATACCATTGCAAGAAGCGCACGTGGTCATCCAAACACTGCACCAGATGAGCTTCTGGTAGCTTGATAAGGTTGGTGCGGTAAGTTATTGCTTGGTCTCTCGCTGTGACATCAGTAGTTCCGTCCAAAGCTGATCCGTCCTCCTTTCTTTGTCGAGCTTTCGCCTTCGCCCTCGGTATGCTACGTTTCAGGACACAAATAGAGCCCCTGACTCGCTTGAACATATCTCTTGCATTGGCCATGACATTGACGCGGAACTTGGCGTCTGGGTCCGCAAAGTAGGTACCAATATGCTTTCTGAGAAGATCCAGTGCGGAGGATGAGTACGGCCTAGTAGAAGATGGAGATGTGATGAGTAGCGAGAAGGCCAAAGACCGGACTTCGTGGGACGGGTGAGACAAGACACTGGTCAAGATCTTCTCGTGGAGAACAATCGATTGGGAGTCACTGCTGCCGGTAGATCCTGTACTCAACGCTGCACGAAGAATAAGTCAATTGAAGTCCCGCTGAGGCAAGTAAGGTTGTAGCACTTACCCGGTTCCTCAACAAGCCCAACGCGCTTCCCAGTTTCTAGAGCAGCCAGTCGAAGTAGTGCAGGCATGTTCGTCCCCAGATCACTCTCGCCCAGGCTCAAGCTTCCACTGTTTAGCTGCTGCAAAAGCTTCAGCGCTTCGGATCGGTCTGCGTTGAACAAGGGCACAAAGATGTAGTTTTTGATGACTTCTAGAAGAGACACATCTTCTCCCAAAAAATCGAGTAACCATTGATGCCAAAGCTCCACTTGAAGATGAGTGTGGTTGGTGTTGTTCTGAGACCGGAGGAGACGATATAGCAAAGCGGTCAATCTGCCCGCCGGTTGGGAGACGAAGTGAATTCGCATCCATTGTAGCAAGTCATTGAAGAATTGTCTCCATATTACAGTTCCATCGGTCGCCTCTAGATCTGAGCGTGATGCCGCATATTCAAGCTCCAGATCTTCCACAGTGAAGACCTTCTTCGTCAAAAAGTGATCGAGTGCCTTGATAGCCGACTTGGCCACTGGCATGGTCGACGACCCGGTGATAATAGATACGAGTGCCTTGAGGAACTCCTTTGGAGTTTCTGAAGCAGACACTGCATTTGAATTTCGTTTCAAAAGCTGGACGATGAGGTCTAAGACGAGTTTCAGAGAGCGGTCCTGCTGCGACTCATTCCGTTCAATGTAGAAATTGAATAGGTTCTCCGATACATGTCGAGAGAGGGCCCAATCACTCAGGGTTGACGACTTTGACTTGGAGCATTGGTCGACGAAGCCGCATAATCTCACAATGGCATTTCCAGATACTGACTTGGGCTTATTCGCCTCTGCAAAAAGAAGCTCGTACCCCTGAGTAGCGGCCCTATGTACTGTCTCAGCGAATTGCACTCAATCATATCAAATCTCTCTTCCCTCCACTAGGCTACGTACTGAGCTTGAACATCTTGTGATTGAGTTTCTAACCAAGTGATCGCCTCATTCTGGTTATTTAACAAAAATTCCACGTTGAAATATGAGTCGGTCTCCATTGCGGTTCATGCCACTCGTTATCGAGGGGCTGAAATCTGCGACGGATTGACCGAGATGAAATTTGCGTCTACTCCATGGGCCCCCGATACGAATATCAGGCCGTTGGGAGATATAAAATCCAATTCCTCGAGCCACAGGTATGCTGTTTTCAACGATGGCCACCGACAGAAGGTCACTTAGATACTGCCGCTGGAGAAAGAATCCTTGTCATGGCTATCATGTGACACGTCACGTGAGAAACTTTTGCCCTCGCAACCCCCACCACAGCGGCGGCCCACACAACGATTTTACCACGGATTTCCCACCTCTAAATCTTTGCACATCACCAAACCATACCCGATTACATCGACCCGTCCGAACCACCATTAGATTGATTCTATTGGGAGACTGCCAAAATGTCGAAAATCACAGTCGGTAAGTCTACGATTAGCGAGAAACCCCGAAAAACCAGCAGATATCACGGGGAGCATTTGTGCTAACCTGGGTTCTTTCCCTTCCCTCTGCAGCTAATGTCCGGACGCAAGTCAGCGAGCTCTTGGAGTACTCCAACGAGACCAAGAAGCGCAACTTCCTCGAGACGGTCGAGCTTCAGATCGGCCTGAAGAACTATGACCCCCAGCGTGACAAGCGTTTCTCGGGCACCATCAAGCTCCCCTCGGTGCCCCGTCCCAACATGGCCATCTGCATCCTCGGTGACCAGCACGATCTCGACCGTGCCAAGCACGGCGGTGTCGACGCCATGTCCGCCGACGACCTGAAGAAGCTCAACAAGAACAAGAAGCTGATCAAGAAGCTTGCTCGCAAGTACGACGCCTTCATCGCTTCCGAGGCCTTGATCAAGCAGATTCCTCGTCTCTTGGGTCCTGGTCTGTCCAAGGGTAAGTTAGGGAATCATGTTTCCTTCCCCACGATCCTCCATAGCACAAGAACCCCTGCTAACACATCTGAACAGCCGGCAAGTTCCCTACTCCTGTCTCTCAGGCCGATGACCTCAGCGCCAAGATTACCGAGGTCAAGTCCACCATCAAGTTCCAGCTGAAGAAGGTTCTCTGCATGGGTGTCGCTGTCGGCAACGTCGAGATGTCCCAGGAGCAGCTCATCGCCAACATCATGCTTGCCATCAACTACCTCGTCTCCCTGCTCAAGAAGGGCTGGCAGAACGTGGGCAGCCTTGTCATCAAGGCTTCCATGTCTCCTCCCCACCGTCTCTACTAAGCGCTCGGCTTGGACAGCGCACTGATGTGGGTTTTCGCGATTCGACTCTTTGAGTTTCTTGACTGGGGTCATAGTTTAGCTTAGAGTCAATCAATCACGTCTTTGCGTGCACAACTTTGCGTCTGACATAACATCATGTCTAAACAACTTGCCCGCGAATGTGACTATGAATAAAGTCGAATGTAGAAGACGATTGGAGAGGATTGTTTTGTCATGTGCATTATGTACTATTCTAATTTTCTCCAAAGTCGCTAAAATCGCTGCAAAATCATTGTGTACCTGAGTACTCGCTCTATATATGGGTATGGGGGGGATATTCTCAACAACTTTTGGTGACTCTCCAAGCTACCAAGCCTCGCCGACCAATGACCCTGGAGAGAGTGTTCCAGACGCCATCCTCGGCAAAATCAAGGTCGTCCAGATTGAGATGCTTCGAGTGGCGCCAAACCTCTCGGAACCTCAACCCATCGAGTCCCTTATTTGGCAAATATGGATCCAGCCACTCTGCTGAGGCGGGCGCAATAAGATACGTGCCGTTCTTTTCCTTCCGATATTCCTGATTCCGCCTGTCGGCGGGCACGTCACACGTGGCAATCTGAGCCAGCTGCTCGTAGAGTGCTTCGCCCTTGAGGCCCATGACATCCCGCGTCTGGAGCACCTCGTTCTTGCCATTCAGGAGCCAGATAGGAGGGGTGTACGTCTTCCACCAAACAGCAGTCGTGGCGTCCGGCTGACCGCTCATGAAAACCTGACCGGGAACAATACCTCCCTGATGATAAACCCCCATCAGAACGCCGAAGAATACATTGAAGATGATCCAAGCACCTGTCCAGACGCGCAATGTTGTTTGATTCTTTGGCAATTGTACAGATGATAAAATCAAGGGTACCGCAGGCAGAATGAAGCGGGCCTCTTGATGCTGGAACAGCGAAAGAACAAAAATTCCCGAAAGCGCCGAGTAAAGTCGGAGTGAGAAGTGCGGTCGCAAGAATAGCAAGGCGGTCGCCGGTCCAAGAAGCAAAGGCAGATTCGCCAGCAGATGCTGGTACCAGGGATGAAGACCGTGATCCGCCAAGTTGGCCACGTCCGAATTGTATTTGAAGTTGTTGAGGGGCGTGATGACGGGGCGGTTCACGAGGTCGGCCCAGGTGATCGGCTCGGGTGTATAGAAGGCAGTATCAAGGACGATGGCAATGCCTGCTGTCACCAGTGCCGCCATAGCCAGGACAACAAACGACATGGGCCTAATGGAGTCAGTACGTCGACATCATGATGCTGAAGCAGTAACCCCTGACTCACCTTCTCCAGAAGTGGGCTAATAAGCGGAAGCTAGGGATGAGCAGGAAAGCGGGAAAAGTTATGCGGTTGAAGATGCCGAAAACAGTAACGACTCCCAGCACCAAAGAAGCCAAGAGCGAAGATTGTTGCTATACGTATGGTTAGCATCGTGATGTGCCGAGAGTCAGACAACAGCAACGAGGGAGCTTACTCGGTCGTCCACAATGCGTTGGATCAGGACCATACTCCAAGCCACAACTAGTGTTTCAACCGAGTTGGAGAAGGTGTGCGTCTGATAGGTCCAGGTGACGTAAGACGAAGCTACGAGTAGAATCGCGGCGCGACGATGTCGCGGGGAGTGTATCAGCTCGTGGAGCGCCCAGTCCTCCAGGACAAAGCTTATGAGGAACATTAGGACCCTGAGTGTCCAGAAGACGGCAATCGGAGGAATCTCGCCATCCTGACCATTACCAATCCATAGCCAACGGAGCAAGAGCATGGGCAGACCGTAGACGGGCCATAATGGAAACACGCTTCGGATCGGGTTGTCGCTCGTAAACTCCCAAGTGCGACGGACGGGATAGCTGAAGATTTCGCCTGGTTATAGGGGGACCAATTCGTTAGCAAGGCTGGCCTCGGAAGGTCGGAGAGTCGGATCGCGCATTAGAGCACAATAGGGAAGAAAAGACTTGGAGATGAAGACAGGAGTGCATGAGCATAACATACCGGCGACCACCTCGGGGCCCTGAAAGTTTTCGTCCGGGTGTAAGTAACTGGGCGAAAGTGCGAACCAAAGCCTGAGGAGGACCAAGAGCAGATACGTGCGCCGCCACATATTTTGGACGGCCTAGGAGGATGGTACAGGGAAGAACATGGGAATCGAGGACGACAGCGTTGGAAGAAAAGATTGTCGATGCTCCTGAGATAGATAGAGGCTGTTGATAAGAGCCTGCCGTGCCTGGCGCGCAGCGCGCAACGGTGCAACGGGCGCGTTCCACCTGGGATTCGGCAAGTGGGAGCTATCGCCTGGGGGGTGGGTGAGCTCTCTGCAAACGGAAGCTGCTGGTATGGCGTGGGTAGCGCGTGGCGTCAGCGATCAGTGTTAACCGCCAAATAGACGTAAGACCTGCTAAGGGGGTGCGAAGATGAAGAACAACAATTAGGTGCGATGAACTGGGAAGCAATGCGATGCGATGCGATGTGATGCGCCAAAGGCAAGTAAGACAAGTCAAAGAACCAGATTATGCATGCAGAGTGATGAAATGGAAAATGAGGCGCGAGTAGGGCGACCCAAGAAATCAAGGATCAGAAGATGCTGCGTGTTAATTACCTGCAGCAGGAGCCATGTCAGGCCGAGTCTCTTGAGACCAGGGCATGGGTTAGGTACCTACCTCCCCCTACCTCACTTTACCACAGGCACGGTACCGCACACAGGGGCCAAGGGTAAGAGGACTCGTACTCGTATGTTGTGACCTTAAGCAGTCCCCTTCACCCCCCTCCCTTATTGCAGCGACTATTGACGGAGGATTAGGAGGACGATTAGGTACGGGCTACTCTGGATTTCATCCACCCAGGCCGCCGTCGCCGCGGACCGTCTTGGCGCGCCGTCCCCTGAAAATCCACACCAAGCTCCGCTGAGTGAAGTACAGGTAGGCCCCAGATTAGATCAAGTCGGGTCATTAGTGAGTGAGCCTCCCGTTAGAATATGGCAACTTGGCAAGTAAGATGATACGCTAATTACGTTGTTGACTCCTTACTCCTAATAGCAACGTTTTTTTCTTATTTACCAGACTAGACTAGTACAGATACTTCCTGTTCTTCCCCTTTCCTTCTCGTAATTACTTGATTTCCTGCTTCATCGCCCCCGACTCCATAAGGGCTGATACCCAAGCGCTCTGACTAACGGCTAGCTCATTCATTTCCCACTGGAACGGACCATCTCATCATCATGAAAGGAGAACCATGCATCCCTTTTTTGGCTTTTTTTTTAAGTATTCATTTTTTCTTTGTTGGCCTGACCAGTCAAGGTCAGTCGATCAGGAGCTTCATACAGCACGAGACCAGTCAGCATTAATTATGAAAAACACATGATGCCATCCCCAAAACACTAGGGCCTCAATTCAACCGAAAGTGGCCTCCACGTGCTCCCACCGATTCTATTGTTGACATCACCAAGAAGACATTCACCAGCGGTGTCCGGTCGCCTTTGACCCAGCTCCATGCTAAAACTGTTCTGGGATGCTGCCCTACTATAGTATTAAAGCAGCAGTAAATGGGCGAGTGTCGAACTCATCGAGATCATTGTCACCGAGCGCTGCCTTGCTTGGTCCCAACTAAGCAGTAGTTAGGACTACAGAGTACCAGTCACTTATGCACGCGCCTCCCCGGTGGCTCGTAGTTGAATCAGCAACCAGGATTGCTCGTAGCCCATGCCGAGAAGAATGTCCGAGTTCGATGAGTTCGATAACAGACGCCATATGACCGGGGTGTCATTCGTATGTTTTGCCCCAAGCGAGTAGCGAGAAACGAAGACGCGTAGTAATACTGTAGGCTAATACTATTACTAGGAGCGACCTGGGTGAATGATGTAGTTACACAAATAAGTGTTCCTGTGTCTTGGGCCCTTCCGTTGACGAGGTCGGCCACACTTCAGTTATCGACCGAGGCTTTTGTCTGACAGCTCAGCTCTATGGAGTAACGAATCAACAATAGCAAGTGTGCTTCTCTACCTACAACTACATGTACTATGTAAACAGGGCCAGCGTCTCAGCCTTATACCCATCTCAGCGTTCCCCATGGTCACCCCACCCCCCAGACCATGACCAGTAAACAGGAAAGACACCGTTTGATACGGAATCTACGTCTACTATTACCAGTACTACAACTACTACTCGTACTGATTAGTGCTTCAGAAGCAGCTCTCGGGCATTGGCATTATTTGCGCTTCCCCTGGTATCTCACTAGTGGCTTTAGCATGCACGCTCCTTATCCAGACGCACATCTTAGCACTTGACACCGGTGTGTACTTCACACAAGAGGTAGTATCCGTCTGGTGGTGCTTACTGCTCGTGTTCATCACAGGCAACCGCTCGCGGCTGCATCTATCCTCCCAAATCAGATGTTGCAAGGATACTACTATATGTTGACGTGGTGCGGGTTGAGGCCGGCAGGCAGACACACACACTCTCTCTTCTCTCTCTCTTGTGTGTGTCTCTCTCTCTCTGTGCGTGACGCCTAGCACGCCTATATTCCTAAACTCAAGGTAGGCAGTAAAGCAGTACTTATAGAAAGATCAGTAGCAGAGATACTAGTAGTAGTGGTAACCCTTCGTCTAAGAAAAATGACATTGCTACCTGTATCTATGTGAAGTTTACCAGGTCCGAATAATGAAGTAATAACCCACCAATACTACCACTAGGTAAAATATGGTAAGTACCTTAGCGGATTGAGAGTATGGAAGGAGAAAAAAGGCCTTCTTCTCTCTTTGCTCTTCTAGCTAATGAAGTGCGCTTTCCTCGTGAGCACCGTCCGAGCTCGAGTTGTGAGCAGCAAAATTCACGGTCATTACGCCACGCATGACTGTTTGCGCCGCCGCAGTTGCCCCTCATCCAGCATTTGCACGTACTGGATGGCTTCTAGGTAGCCTTCTACCCGCAGTACAGGTACCTAGAGTAATTAGGCCCGTCAACCTAAACTTACAGTGAGTGGTTAGTGCCTACTATCTAGCACCTTAGAAGGTTGCCTGCCTTGCATAACCCCACTGCCAAATCAATTTCCATTGTCTCTTAACCTCGTACTCAGAACGTCGTTTCGCCAACTGAACCCGCATCGCTACATCCTCACCACAACCGCCATCAGACATCTCCCGCATACCACTAGACTTCATTTCCGCGCAGTCCACGCAAGTAAGTCTCCCTCCCAACATACGTTCCCTTCGCTATCCTCAGCAGCCAGCCAGCCCGCACCCACCAAGCCCCGCAATCCGTCGCTTTCAAGTTCCCAGCCCACGCTTGATTGTGGCTGCTCTGCTGACCCTCTGTTGTCGCGCGCATCGCTACAAGTGTTTCTCTTTCTGACGATCAATCAGCAGTCATCGATTAAAACCACACAACCATGGCCGACACTCAGTCCGCACAGAAGATCTGGGTTCAGTCCAGTGATCTGGCTACCATCGAAGTGGGTGAGTACAACGCCCGCCCCGCCTCCACCGCCTCTTACGTGTCGCAACCTCGAGTTCTATATGCTTTGTGTGCTGACGCTGCACCGTTCCAGATCGCCCTGTCGCTGAGCGCTCCATGCTCATCAAGAATCTGTTGGAGGATCTCGGTGGTGACAACATCAATAGGGAGAACCCTATCCCCGTGCAGAATGTACGCTAGAAGACCTCGAGCCGCAGCTGCCGCTGCCCGCCCTCCCGGATATGAGTCAAACGAGGCTGACAGTCGACAGGTTAATGAGTCTGTCCTGCGGAAGGTGATCGAATGGTGCGAACACCACCGCAACGATCCTATGCCGACCCAGGACGATGAGTCAGACGCCCGCAAGAAGACCACTGAAATCGAGGAGTGGGACCAAAAGTTCATGCAGGTCGACCAAGAGATGCTCTTCGAGATCATCCTGGTATGTAACGCTCATCATACTTTGTGATATTCTGTCTATTTGGTACTGACGCATCGCTCAAGGCTGCCAACTATCTCGACATCAAGCCGCTGCTTGATGTTGGTTGCAAGACGGTGGCCAACATGATTAAGGGCAAGTCTCCCGAGGAGATCCGTAAGACTTTCAACATTACAAATGATTTCACGCCCGAGGAGGAGGAGCAGATCCGCCGTGAGAACGAGTGGGCTGAGGACCGGTAAAAGAGCGGCCTGCTGAGCTTGAAAAAATCGCCTTGCCCATAGGGCGGCAACAAGTCTTCTCAGTTAGAGCACGACGTTATGGATCCCTTCTTCACATCACGGCGTTCATTTTGGCTTTGCGGAGGGGCAATACGGATACAATCATGATACTTTGTTAGTGATGGCAGAATCGAGCTTGCTCAGTGGGAACGAACCTTTTCATGGTAGCCGCGAAGGACGCAAGTAGTTCGAATTGACATAATTGCCTTTTGGCTGTACACTGTTGAGTTTGATCCCAGGTAACGTAAGAGCATCGTTCGTACAACTCTACTGGAAATCTTGAACATCATTGGTCCGTACGTATATCCTCGGGCATCGAACAAACAAACATCACGAGGTAACGGGAACTGTTTGCGGACACCTATAAGGGTATACCACATTACTGTGGACATCATAATCTTTGCATTCCTTTAATTTTCCCTATAGCCGTCCATGACATGCAGAAATCGAGAAACCGGGCAAAATCCTACCCATCCCGTTGTTACGTTCATCCCCCACGTCTCGCCTGCTGATGTGGTCAGGACAGGCAAACACTTTCTCTCCGCACTGCTAGTCCTTTTTCCCACTTCCTCCATCCAGATCAAGCTCGAATCCCAAAAGGAAAGATTACGCCATGATTGATGTTCCCGAAAGAACGGGAAAGAGTGTCGTCATCGGGGGGGGGGGGTAAACCGATCGATGCAATTGTAAAAGAGAAGATTTGGTCGTAATTTGAATTTGTCTGTCTTTCTCTCTGGATTGGCTCGCGGGGCAGGAAGAGATGGGAAACAGGATGGAATGGCTTAGATGCCAATACGGGTCTTGCGCCAGTGCCTGCGTTTAGCGTTGTAGCTATTTGATAAAACGTTAGCATACAAGAGTCATGGGAATCAGCGGCCGTCGCTCTCTCTCTCTCTCTCTCTCTCTCTCTCGTCTCCGAAAGCTCCTGAGAGATCGAGGTGAGCGCAATCTTGGGAAGAAGAGGGAACGAACCGGATGGTGTTGCCTGTACGGAGACGGATCCATTGGGGCACAGGGCGGTTCTGCTTCTGCGCCTTGGCAAGCTTCTGCTTGGTGCGGAAAGTCTTGTGGCTCTGTGAGGGGAGAAGATGTCAGCACAACTCTCTCCGTTGTTTCGAGGCAGGATGAGTTCGGGTGGAGGGGAGGGGCGTCATTTCGGCACTCGAGTGATCGATTTCGTCCTGGGGCGGCGAGGACACGGAGGCCATGCGGCGAAATCGCTCCTCGAGACCAGGACCCCAAATAATCCAATAACTCGAGTGTGTTCCGTGACGATCAGAGAGCGTGTGTCATGGGATGGGGTTCGCATACCGGCATCTTGATGGTTGTGTCGAGTCGGGTCGGCGGATTGGTGGTGGTGAGATTGTTTGGCGGAGTTGAGCCAGCACGTAAGAGAATTTTGGCCAGGCGGCGGGCCTGTGGGCGAAAAGCCCTAGTTGCTTTGCGTGCGTTGTGTGGCGGGGAAAGGTTGTGGCTCAGGGTGTGGCGCCGGATCATCAGAATTTGCGCGCCTCGTGCGCTAGTAATACTAGGCCTAGTACACTTATTAAGGTGGTGTTCCACACGCTGGCTGATCAAAAATAAAAATGAGAGCCCCCCGCAACCTGACATCGTCCATACACTGAGGCGTCGGACCGAGTAATTACGAAAATCGGGCAGTATTCGTATCGGCCCACGACTAACCAGGCGAAACTATAATGTCTCCCAAGCTACGTACATCACATCGTCTTTGTGCCATGCTGGGAAATCAGGAAGTATAACCCCTGATGAGAAACATCGCCCAGTCCAGACTGTTTTTTTTTTCACGGGGTCATGTGGGTAGCTATCATGTGTGCAACCAACTTGAATAGTCTGCAACTTGAAGTTCATCAAGAACACGTAGTAGGACTGTAGCTATCAACAAATTCGTGGGGAGTAAGCTGAAGAACCATCGAAGAAACAATAAGAGAGCAATGCGGGAAAGGGACCCTTTTTGAACGTCATTACCTGGATACTCTCTACAAGTCGTGTGCTATAGATATCGATCATTGACTGGTTCTGAGAGTATGACCCTGTAAATTTGCCTTTGTCTGTAAAAAGTACCGATTACTTGTACCTACCAGTGCCTCAAGCAACACTGAGGGTAGCAGTATGAACAAGGTACCCTAGGGGACCGCCTATCAAGAGCCGGGGTGGCTGTCCGGCGGCCGTTGACGTGCAGCGACCGAGACCTGGAATAGGGGACGGTCGATGTCTACGACCCTTACTCCGTATTGCCTGTATTTCTAATCTGCCATCTAAACCACCAGCACGCGCCTCACCAAATCTCAGAGGCTCACCACGACCAGCACGCGAAGATTTCATAGCCTACGAGATCAAGATATCTATTTACTTATCAACTCTTTACTCCTGTCCTCTGCATCGCCCCTTTGCCCTCCGCGACGAATATACCCGAGCAGCCACATCCTAGCGCGGAGACCCTCCACCCCCCCCAACCGGCCGTAGGATCATCCCCGAAGACGTAATCGGACGGAAGAACAACTCGGTATTCCATCGCAAAGAACCAAAAGCGGCAGAGGGAACAGACTTATCATTAACAAACGTCGGGGATCAATTTAACGAACTACGACTCCCTCTCTGCTCGAAGTTATGGGTCAATCCATGTCATGGCTATCAGGCCTTCTCTGGGCTAAGAAAGAGATTCGCATATTGATTCTAGGACTGGTAAGACAGTCGTGATACGGCCATGCACGAGGCAGTATGCTTATTGGAGCAACAGGACAACGCCGGAAAGACGACATTGCTGTACAGGCTAAAGGTCAGTCTCCCCTGATTGAATGACGAGGTTGCTGTTGTTAATAGAATACAGGTCGGCGAGGTCGTCACAACGATCCCGACCATCGGCTTCAACGTGGAATCAGTTACGTATAAGAATCTCAACTTCAATGTCTGGGTAAGCAGGACCCGTGCTGAGCAAGCATTCCCCTTCAGATGCTGCAACTAGCTAATCATGCCCCGGGGGGGTTGCCACATGGACAGGACTTGGGCGGCCAAACGAGTATTCGTCCGTACTGGCGGTGCTACTACGCCAACACCGCCGCCGTGATCTTCGTCGTCGACTCTACCGATATCGAGCGTTTGCAGACCGCCTCGGACGAGCTGGCGGCCATGCTGAACGAGGAGGAGCTCAAGGACGCGGCGCTCCTCGTCTTCGCCAACAAGCAGGACCAGCCGGGAGCCAAGGGCGCCGGGGAGATTTCGGAAGCTCTGCGGCTCGGGGAGCTGCGCGATCGCAACTGGAGCATCATGGCCTGCTCGGCTGTTGATGGAAGTGGAGTGAACGAGGGCATGGATTGGCTTGTGGTTCGTTTTTCCCTTTCTGCACATTGCGTGCCACTCCCTTGGGACCCGCAGACATGGCTAACAATATCCTGCGCAGCAAACCGTCAACCAGGAGTAGCGTAACGTGCGGGCAAGCGCCGAGTCGAGCTCCCCCGCTGGATCTTTTCCAAGACGGGATTCTTGTACAACAACGACAACATCAGCAGAACGAAATGACGAATATTCATCAACATCACCAAGTAAAGGAAGAACGTGTTCTCTTATTATATCTTACACCATAGGCACTATGCCATACGCACAAACGGAGGGAGACAGCATCATGGTAGATACTTCCAGGGCAGGACACGCAAGGTTCTCATCGAAGGCGTCTTTCGAGGGGCAGGGGAATTGGAGTAAGGAGAGGGCATCTGTTCCGACCATGACTCAGTGCGATACCCACGCGCTTGCCCTCCTCAAGTGAGTTGAGCTGGGCTGGATCAAGGCGACTTACAATAGTACCATGTTTTAATAATAGAAGCTCAGGACGATCATCCTGGCGTTTAATCTTGACAACTAGAAGCCAGCTCCCTCTCTCAGTTTCCATGGAAGGCCGTGGCAATCTGCTCAAGTCCTAGTAAGCCAGTCGGGGGGGGAGGAAGATATAGGCATCAAATGCAGTAGGAATTACGTATGAAACGAGATCTATAATTGCCAATGGAATCTTATTGCGGTTACCCTGTGCCCGTTTCGATCCACGGCAGGAGTTTACCATCAGCATATTGTAACTTGCACCATGTAGGAATAATTCATCTCCTTCTATCCTCCGAGTCTCCCTTTTTCCTAGCCTTTATCGGTCAGCTAGCAATTGCCTCCCACGGAGAAGTTGACACATCATTCAAATGAAGACCCACGAGGTTCCCGTCGTAGTTGTACCAGCAATCTTAGAAATAGGGTGCCATTTTCAACGATGTTTTGTTTGTGTTACGGGGTTGGCAGAATATCAGCTACTTCACACAAGTTGAGGATAAGGACTCGGCCTTTACGAAGACGACGGTCCCCCCCAGACTAATTGCTGAACGAACAATACTCGCCTAAGCGTGAGATGATTGCTCCTTTCACAATACCGAGGTAGAGGACAATAGACAATATACCGCTCAAACTTCCGTCTCACGAGTGTTGGGACGATAGAGTATGATCGACTTTGATATAAGAAAGTCTCAGGCTGCCGATTGTATCATGGGGAGGGAATTTACGAATATTTGGAAGGTATTCTGATTTGCTGAGAAGCGGATCATTCTACAGCCTACCGAGAATCGTCCGAGTCGTGGAAGATGCGATCATAGAGCGGGAGAGAACTGGCCGCACCTGAACGAGACACCGAGCGTAGGCGAGGAGCGAGGCTATGCAAGCCGCCATCTGCCTGGATTTGAGGCCCCTCGTAAGGATCTTCCGATACTTGAGGTAAAGTATCAATAGATAGAAGAAGTGGGACGAGTATCCGGCAAGCCGCAGGTCGTTCGTGTTTGGCTCTGAAAGTCTTGAAGCGGGTGATCACTTCATCAGTACACTGCTACTTTGATGGAGGGATCTACTCCGAGCCCAAGGTAAGAAACAACATCGTCACGAAAGCAAAGAGGCAAAAAGGCGTTGAACTATTGTCGTTCAATTTAACTATTTAGTACTGCATTGACAATACAACAACGAGCAGGGACGCTCTTAGAAGTAGGCTCGTCCTTGTGCGAGGGAATCCGCCGCCAGGACGGACCCCGTTCCCCTCGCACACACTGTTATCCAGCATCTCAATTGCTCGCAAGATGCAGAATACGATCTGAAATGGGCCGAGAGAGACTGCGCAGCAGCCAACAGCCCACTCCTCTTGCGGCAAGCCTCTCAATCGGTTTGCTCGTCGACTGAGCCCAGAGGCTCGTCGAGGTAACAAATGATTCCAGAGGATTCTGTAGTGAGATGAGCTACAGATAGCCAAGGCTCTCGCGAGTGGTGGCTGTCAAGAAATAAAGCAGCTCCTGTTCTCCGGGGCGACGCGGCCCGTGCTTGCGCGCTGCTCAGCAAGTGCGCTAGCATCGGCACCTTGGAGCCCCGAAGATGCGGAGTCAGCTAAATTTCTTGAAAGGGGTCACATTGTGACATTTGTCCCAGGCGAAGGAGCCAAGGCTCATCGGAAAGCAGGCTCAATATCATCTCTGCCCTGCAGAGTTTGACTGATACCCAGCTCAAGTGGCTGAATTCCCATCATTCCTCAGTCAGCAAGCTGGTCGTATTAGATTGCTGTGTGGCTTGAAACGTTGACGGATGGTGTTGGTAAGGTCGCCGAGAGCATGCCAGATGCTCAGAGGCTTCAAATCGCAAACGCCATCCCAAAGCGAGCTGCACCCTGGATCCAGTCCAAAGACACAGTGCTCTGCAGATTCGCTCGAATCGAATAAACCCTGGTTAATCGTTGGATAGGCTTTCAAGAAATCAAAATCCGACATCAAGCCGGATGTCTCGTCAAAGTCGTATCATTAGCTGAATTAATCGTGGTTATCCGTTCGTCAAGTCGTAAAGGTCATTATAGTCGTTCCGTAAAAGTGTTCCAAGCCAAGGAAGTAGTGATCGTAATGGCAGCCGCTCGGGCATGCCAGAAACAAAATCTTGTAGTGAGGGAATGCCACCGGAGAAAGCCTCCTTTTGCCGAATTAAAGTAGAAGAGAAGATATTGAAAGCCAAGAAAAAGTAACGATCGGGGAATCGAATGTCCTTTGGTAAAATAAAAACAACTGTCTCGGTCTAGCCGAGCGTGGTGGTGCATTGCTGCAGTGCCTCTTCTGGTCTTTGACGTATTGATGAAAAAACAAAAATGTTGGAAAATGGTAAAGATTGTGGGTGTCGCGAGCCACCTTTGAGCGTCGAAAGTCCCTGCTCGGTGAAAAGGGTGCATGCTTTTTGCCCGCCCCGGATCCAGCCATGTGGTCATGCTGTAAAAGAAGATATATCCAGAGGCCGAGCTAGCGGCAATGGTACGACGAGGGAGATTGATAAAATATGATGTTTCCCGGAGATGAAAAGGTGAAACAAAACTCCTCCCAAGGACGATGCGCTCGCTGTGTTGCTGATATGACAGAAAAAAGGAAAGAAAAAAAAGCAGACATATAAGGGAAGAAAACAAGGATATGTAAAAAAACGATTAGTGTACTTTCGCGAGAATGGATATCTGTCGAATCAATTCGAACTCCGGTCCCGATGCAATGGAAAAAACGCCGATACGAATGCCAATGGATGATGCTGGTTTGAAGCTGCTGCAGAGAAGCCAAGGCCTGAAGTTTGCACAAACTTTTTGTCTCCGGGAAACATTCGCCGCACTGGACTAGGTGGCTGAAGTTGTCATCACAGGATAACTCTCACCAGTGACCGCTGTTGGCTGTCACATGATGGCGTACTCCTGGAAGCGATCCCAGCCGAACCCGCCCATACCGATACTGATACCGCACTGGGCGGGCGCGAGCATGCTGGGCAGGGGCAGCGCCGGAATCGGCGCTGTCACCTGCGGTGCGCTGAAGAACATGCCGCCAGTGAAAGGCTGGGTGAAGGAGGGTGTCGGCGATGGGAGCTGGACTTCGCTGATACCCATGGTGGCCCAGATGGGGGTCGTGTTGGAGTCGGTCGACGTCACGCTGGGGCTCGAGGGGAGGACTCTCCATGCGTCAACGGCGGGCAGGCTGCCCGGCATCGGGGCCTGCGACCACATGTTGGCAGCGGGAGAACTGGGCAGCAGCGGAGGCTGGCGCACCTCGACGACGCGAGGGGGCGGGGGCAGGAGAGGCTTCATGAGACCGAGAACCTGGGTCTTGACCTCATCGCTCTTCCCGCACAGCAGCTCCCCGGCGCCGTCTTCCTCGAGGCCCTCTAGAGCCGAGACGTGAGTGTGGTAGACAAACTTGTTGATGGCCTGGACAAAATCTTCATGCAGCTTCTTGCACTGCTGCTCCTTCTCGGACCAGTCGTGGGTGTTGGCCTTGATGTCAACGCAATGGATCTCCTTGTGATACTCGACAAGGGCGTCAATGGTGTCTGCGGTCAGCTTGAAAGCGACCTCGTTGCGCAGAACCATGTCGACGTGGACAATGTAAGCCTCGAGGTGGACAAGCTGATGGCTGAAGAGAGCCTCGTTGTAGTCCGAGGGCATCTCTGCTTCGGGCAGCTTGGGGAACATGAGAGAGGCCAGGGTCCAGATAGCATTGGGCGATGACAGAGTCTCGGTCAGGCAGCGCTGGTGCTGAGGAACGCTGTTCAACGGGCGCTTGACTCGATTGATGCGCTTCAAGGTTTGCGTTAACCAGGGCTCGACCTTGGAGCCGAGCACGACGTTGACTGAGGAGGCTCTGGGAGCGAAAGCAGCGGCCGAAGCCGGCAACAGTTGCACGGGCATTGTCGGATGTGGTGGTGGTGGTGGCTGTGGAGGGGCAACTTTCTTTCTTTCTTCGCAGTGCGAAAGAAGCTTTGGGAGTGCTAAAGGCGGGGTTCGTGTTCGACGGTTGGAATGCGGGACGGGGAGACGGGGACTAGGCGGAGTCGAAGGGAGGAGATGGTCGGGAATTATAGACGACAGATACACAGAAAAGCGAAAGACGAGACGACGGAGCAGAGCAGGGAGTATAGGTGAATTGACGTGGTGAGAAATCGCCTGCTGAGCTGCCGCAACTCGTGATTTTAGAAGTGAAGGACGACGAAGGACCGTGTGGTGGTGAAGCAGAAGGAGGGGAGAGAATGGAGGGCAGCGACGTCGCTGAAATAATATACCTCTCTGCCGTCTCTCTCTAAGCGGGACTCGAGTCACCAGCACCACCTGGCACCACCAATACTGCGCACCTCCCCTCACTGCCTCGTTTACCTACAACCAAAGGCAAGGTACTAAGGTAGACTAGTGGAATGGCTGCAGTGGGTGGACACTGGCAGGCAGGCAGTGAGAGGGAGGGGTCCCCCCCGGGCTTCCGATGCATGAATGCTCTAGCGCATGGCTGGCACTGGGCCCGAGGCCTTTTCTGGCCGGAGGCAGTGCTAGTAGTCGTGCATGACAGTGCATATCGCATGCTGGCCCATTACGAGTACGCCGACCAGTCGCCTGAAGAGGGCACATATGTCCGCGCATACAATTACGGGGTACCTACGGTACCTTAGGTAAGGTACTAATTACTAGACCTACCAAGGTAGTACGTAGACTCGCCCTATGCCCTTGACCCCATTCGTAACCTGCACAGCTGAAAGCTGCAGAAGCGGGCGCCACCACCCCTCGTACCTTGCTCTTACTCCGAGATCTCTCACCTTTTCGTATCTGCTTCTGGTGCCGTACCGGTACTTCAACGACTGTACCTCTTACTCCTAAGCTCGCCTCTTCCGAGTGCTCCTGCATCCCATCGCTCTCTGGGCTCAACGTTGCAACCTCCATCCCATACCTCGTGCTTCGCGCGTCGGCCTTCAGGGAGCAACTTATGCTGTCATCGACATTTGCACTGCCGTTTTGGCAGGGTCGGGAAAGCGTCTGCAGCTTAGTACAGAATACCCATCATTCACCACCAAACAACCAGTCCGGGATACGACGGGCGACTGGGACGTCGCTTGAGCAAATGGGAAACCAACCGCCCCAGTACGACCGAGACATGCGGCCTCCCCCCATCCAACATTTCGACATGGGCTTTTGGTGCCGTGTCACTCGCCCACCAACTTGCCTCTTCTGGATGCCTGGCCCCAGCCATAGCACCACTATTAAGGGCATGTATGGTGGGCATGGGTAGCATTTCACTCGCTCTATCCGTTCTCCAAAAAGATGAAATATGACTCCTGGCAAAGACAACGGCATAGTATCTGCAAGTGGGGTGGCGTTCAGCCTAGCCTTTCCGTGATGGGCCCTACTGCCACTCCTGGTCGGCTACCAGTACAGAGTACTCGAGTAGTCGTATGCTTTGCGGGCCATCCTCTGCTCTGGCGCGCGCGCACTGCAACCACCAAACGGCGCTAATTGCCCGCTTCGAAGCGATAAACTACCTATCTATTGGCGCCGTAACCCAGAAATTTCATGCTCTGTAAGATTTCGAGACGCCATAGGGAGGAAGAGGATACCATAGTTGCGCAAACCCAGGGCCGCGGATCGCCGGCTTTACCTCAAGGTCTCTTGGTGCAGCGCCGCTTATGCAGGTTGCAGCATCGCGCAGATGTCTCAAGTGGGCTCTTTCTCCATCTTGGTGACCTCTCTCTCAGCGCTCATGGCCCTCCTAGAAGCGCCGATTCGCGAGGTTGTGAGATTATGAGGCGCGCACCCTTATTATCGTGGACCCCAGGCTAGATGTAGGTCCAGGTCCAGGCTCGACCAACGGCTTGAAGTACCTGGGTCTGACTACTCTGTATGACGAGGCTCTGGTAGCATGACCATTGGCATTAGTCTCATTTCGATTTAATAGAGCTCATCGTAACTGCTTTCCAATAGCTGGACAGCATACGTATGTGCATTCGATGACATGCATATGTAACGCATATGCCTACCCTCTCTCTCGCATGCTGGACAATGTCAGGTGCGGCGGCAACTACACTATACACACAGAGCCATGCCATGGAATGGCCCGTAAGGGTGGTCTATCGAGTACAATTTACACCACACTCCCCTGGGTACGAGAGCGCCTAAGTGAAACAGCTGCGTGCAATGGGGCGCTGGAGACGGCGCGATTGGAAACGCTACCCCAGCATCGGCAATGTGATATTCAGTCAGGTCTCATATGTCGGAAGCGGCGCTGTTGTCCGTATATGATGGATGATCTCTGCTTCATGCACACCCATCGGTCATCGACCATCGTCAATCAGTGCGCCGTAGAACGTGGCCGCTACAGCGTGGCCGCTACAGACAAGTTCCCGTCTCGTCAAGGGGCAGAGCCCGCTTTGAAGGGGCGGGAGCGGGAGTTCCCCTGAATCCCTCGGATAGGAGATGAGCTCGAGGGCCAGAGCTCAGTGGGTACGGGCCTTTCGCGACCTTGTGAGGCCCGTCTGGGGAAGATGATCTGGGTGTAAGTCTCGCGAGGTGGTTGGACGGGGAGGAGGCGACTCCTGGAATCCTGGTGGCCTCGCAAAGTCTAGTGTCCCAGGAGAGCGGGTACGTTGGACAGAGCCAAATCTCGGGGAGGGCAAAGAATGTCAGATTACTCCGTAGTTGGACAAAGGGAAAAAGGGACCATCAAGCAGGAGGGCGAGATCCAAGAGGAGGGACATGGGGTTCGAGCAACGAGAGCCTGTAGATGGCTTCGTACCAAGTAGCGACTTGGATGAGGTGAGGTTGGAAAAAGCCGTTTCTGACCTCTGATTGGACAGAGCAGAAAGCACTGATGGACGGGCTGGTGGGTCTCATAGTGGAGACTGTGCCATGCAGTGGGTCCCGGTGCTCATTGGCCATAATCCGAAGCAAATGAGCCAATGGGCGTCCAAACAAACCTGGACCACCAGGTTGTCTAAATCGTAGACCAAAGCTGCTACCTTAGAAGTATCTCAGTAGGCACGAGGCGAGGCGGGAGGAGAGGAGAGGGCAGAGTCTGTAGTGAAAACGACAAGGAGAGGAAGCCTTTGGAGGGTAATCCCGGCGATGAGAATCCACATGGTCCGTGATGAGGACATTTGTCGCGAGAATAAAGACTGTTGGCAACGATATAGGGGGACAATCCTAGCACTTGTTAATCGACCTGCATCTGATGCGAACGAATGTGCGGACGCCGTTGAAGGAGTTGGTTCTTGGCCCTTGGACGCTTGAAAGGCCGAAATTCCTGTCATATAGACGTTATGCACCTCCTGTCCAATGATTCTTCCGGGAGCCGTCGTCTGTTCGAGGCTGATGAGACAATCGAATCGCTTCGTCCTGGGGGATGATGGAAGAACTGCTTTGGCCTGTATCATCACGATGCGTCATGGTCATGGACTGAACAAGGGTCTCTTTCTTGGTGTAATACTCTGTACTCGTAGACCTCCCTTCAGCGCCTCCGGAGTAACTGTGTACCAGGTCTCCGGGCGCCTCCGGCCACTACAGTCTACAGCGGACACGTCGTTGGTGGTAGTCGTATCATTGCAGTCGCCGCTGGTATGGGTAATTACTGGCAGTCAGTACCTACAGGTAGGTCCTACTCCTAGAGGCCTTGATAGTCAGTAAGACGGCTAGGACCGCGGGACGAAGCGAGAGTCTCGGGCGAAGCTGGAGGTTGGAAGTTGACGTGAGGGCACGTGCACCGCCCCCAACCAAGGGCACCAGCGCTGTAAGGTAAGGTGGAGAGTAATACAGGCGGTCCAGTGCAGCGGGCCAGAGAGCAAGCCACATCACGGCGACACAGCATCGCCAGCAGTAAGGTACCGGTACGTCCAGCGGCAGCTTTTCCAATGTACTCTACCTCTACGGAGTACCGACCAATTCATTACTTCTTTCGGTTCTTCTCACCAGTGAGCAAAACCCGCTGTCGGTCCCCCCCCCCCCCCCCCCCTGGCAACACGTACAGAAATTCGGGGCGCGCGCTGCATGCAAGCCCTGCGCCGACAAGAAGGGATCTCCAGTGCTGGTGCATGCACCAAAACCTTGGTTCCTGGCCTTTGATCCTATTTTTGGTCGGCCGATGACGGGAGAACGAGGGAGGCGTCTGACCGTGACACGCGCATGGCTCTTTTTTTCTTGTTCTTTTTTTTTTTCGCCGCCTCCTACACCTTGGACCGATTAGCATTCTTGCATACGGGCCGGCTAAAGACCCTTGGTAATGACAGGTATTCTCCAGTGGTTTTGGGCCTTCAACGTCTACTGTTGGCAATTCCGGTCTTGGACAATGATAGGCGTCTAAACCGGTCTTCGGCGACATACATCCACCCCCCTTCCCGCCCTTTTACCGCCGCCCGTTTTGGGAGGCTTCATGTGACCTGACTCACTTGAATCGGGGATTGACACTGATCAAGTGACTGCTCCTCCTAGGTACGGAATACTCCTGGTGCTTTGACCTCTGTCCGCTCCCATGCCGCCAAGCAGGTCAGACTATTGGCCGCTTCACCGCTGAGCCTGTAACATGGGCCGGCCAGGAGAAGCCTTCGGCCGTTTGGACCCTTTCCCTTGCCGGGACACAGTGAGGTGACGTCGCGGGCTCGTGGTCACGAGAACAGAGCCCAGCCAATTGTGCCCAGTTAGTCGAGTGCCCCAGGACGGGAGCATGTACTCTAGTCCGAAAGGCATCACGTGCATCATTCTCTGGGCAGAGGATCGACAGCCCAAGCAAGGAAGATCCGGGGCTCGGCCGGTCAATTGTCTCCCTTGGCGCTGTTCCGCCCGACTGTGTGTGTGTATACCAATGAATAAGATCGTCTACCTTGTCGAGATCCTTATCCTGATACACATTTTGCACAGAGGACTTGAGGTCAGAACCAGTGGATTTACCCCGTATCTAGCCGTCCCGCGCATTGTTTTTACACATTGGAAGACGCCTTTTCCGTCATTACCTTCCGTGCCCTCCCCCATGTCCAGCTGAGATTCGCATGCTTGCATTGATGAACACGTAGGCTATAATGGAAATGTCACCACTTCCACATTACGACGACTTGGGTCCCCGGTGGCGAAATCCGGCCCTACCTGGACTGGCCGAGGAGGAAGAGGTATCGACGGCCCCTGCCGACGGTGGTGATCTCGCAAGGCATTATGGAGGAACGTCGGTCCAAAAAAGGGCAAGGCAAGGCAAGGGGAAGAGAACGCCTTGCGAATACACTTGACAACTCATCAAGAGATCTACTACCTTTAGATCTGCAGATAAGACTAAAAATAAAATTGAATCCCGGGTTCCACCATCCACGGGGGGGGGGAGTCAAGATCGGGAAAGCATCCATCGCCGACCAAATGCCGGAGGCGAGTGATTAAGGTAATGGTTAGTACGTACCACCACATGTTGAAGGGGAGGGGGGGCGGATCCCCGGGGTGGGACCTTTCCGAGCTTTGGCCCTGCTTCTAGGTGTGGCGTCCGAGTCCCTTCAACAGCACTTTCAGTTATCTACAGACACTACCAGACTAGTAGTACTACTAGACTAGTACTGAGGCGGATGGCCCCACATTGGGCCGGAGTGGCTGGTGTCCCTCCGAGAATTGTACAACTCATCGCCCAACTTGAACCCCAAGACGTCAAGTTGCGTAAACGAGATTCCCCAACAAAACCCCCCCCGACAATGATGACAAAATCGCTGCCTCCGAGCCCGAACCCTTGAGCAGCTGATGGAATATACCGATAGCGTGAGAAGTTGCATATGCATTACTGCCAACGATCCGGCATGGCCATGCCAGGCCCAGTGTGGCTCATCGGTTCCGTTGTCCCATCATTGTGCGCCGGCATGTCCGAACAAGCGTGGCTGTGCAATAAGGTGGGTCGGTCACCCAGGGCTGCCGGTCTTTTGTGGGGATGGACCCGAACAGGCACATTATTAAGTTGTGGATTTATCTGTCATGGTAAAATCGCTTTTTGCCTATGTTGACCAGTGGCTATCCTGTGACTAGTAATGTGGATAGACTTATGGGTGCAGCGTTCAAGTTCCACTTGGTGACCCTGACTATACCGACACGGCTACGGTCAGCCAAAGGAGACCCAAGTTTGCCACCCAATCGCCCCCGGAATTCTTCGCATCAGTTTGTAGGCGGGATGGGTCTTGTCTACCTCAGGTAATAGACTAGTAACTTGTACCGGGTAGCCCAGCGGACGGCGTTAAGCCTGGGGTATGGATGGGTCTCTGAGGAAAGCTGCTGCATCCCGCAATACCGCGCGAGTCGATACCGACTTGCACCCTCCAAGCTACCCTAGGGAGACATGAGACAATACAATATGAGGACTGAGGTTTGATTTGGGACGCCAGTCATGACACAACATGCTAATGTTTTCCATAGTTTGATGAGAGATTCTTCTGATGTAAAACTATGTAAAACTTTGGGTAGTCGCATTTCTGCTACTACCAAAAGGCACTTAAGTCAATGCGAAAAGTCAATTTTTGCCAGCCAACAAATCCTGTTGGGCTTCCATTCGTCATTACATGACAAGAATATACTTCATATACCTAAGATTCCTCAAAAAAAGATTTGACACGCGCCAATGTTACCATAACATCATGCGAATATACATTCGATCATTCGGACATAATGAAAGACACTGCTTGAGGCATGCCACAAGAACGATACCAAACGCAGCATAGCAGAACCTTCCCAAATGGATAACCGGTACCTGGTCTCATTAGCTGCGATATCCAAACCGGAAACCTCCTCGCGCTGACCAAATTGTACTACACTGGCTTGGCATCAGCGTCATCTTTGAACAACATGGCCATGGTTGATATATTCAAGCCTTCAGCTCCTCACTGATCCCCCGCGAGATGAAATCCGCAATGGCCATAGTCGTGATCATGGGGTTGACACCGCTGGCGCTGGGGAAGACGCTCGAGTCGGCAACGTACAGCCCCTCATGACCCCAGACTTTGCCCTTCTCGTTTACAACCCCGTCCTCAGGCGTCGCGCTCATCCGGCAGCTCCCCATCTGGTGAGCACAGGAGGTGGGACGCATGGGAGTAGATCTGCCCCGGGCGTGCAAGTCCTTGAGCCACCTTGCAAAGTCTGCGTCAAAGAATTCGGGATCCTTCGCCTCGCCGGTCTCCGCCTTGGCGAGGAAGCTGTTCGCCGTCTCCCTATCAACCTTGAAGGGCTTGACACCATCTACATAAGGCTGAATGCTGATCGCACCAGTGACGTAGCATATCTTGCATAGGGCCTTGATCCCTTCTAGTGCATGCTCACGGTCAAATTCGGAAACCTCATACTTGACTCTGTGTTTGCCGGTCCTCGGGTCGGGGAACACCAAGCCGGTGTCCCGGTCTCGTGTGATGCTGACGAATGTTCCGAGTCGCGAGAACTTGGCAAAGAGAAGCTTCGTATCTATCCCACTGAACCAGGGGTGCGGTGCAAGAGAGGTATATGGCTGTGGCAACATGGTTAGTCGGACACAGATCCCATTAGGGGATCTCGGCTCAGGTATTCGGAGGCCTAGTCGCAGCGGCTTACAATCATGCACATGGGCTCCAGCTTCACGCCGTGGCCCTTGCCATCCAGATCCTCGAACTCGGTGTTGGCGCCGGTAATGATGCCACCCTCCCAGCCTTCTACATTCTCTTCCCATTCGCCTGCAACGAAATGGGCCGGATGGAGATGTAAGTTGCGTCCTACTTGGGGATTCTGGATTTCGCTGTCAGTCAGTCGCTGTACTGCTGAACCTGAAGGGAAACGGGCAGAAACGCATTGATGCCTACCGTAACACCGCTTCCTTTGAGCACCAAGGGACTTGACATGGCTCCGCAGGAGACGACGACTCTTTTCGCTCTGACATGCACCTTTCTAAGGATACGCTCGCTCTCGGGCGAGCCAACATCCCCGCCTGGACCTCTGGACCTCCATTCGCCCTCCACACCGGTCGCCGTGACACCGTCATCTGCAAAGGTTATCTTGGTGACACGAAAACCCTCCATGAATTTGGCGCCGGCCTCAGCCGCGTCCGGCAGCCAGGTCTTTGCCGGGCCGTTCTTCTGATTTAGACCGCAGCCGAAATGACATCGGCCGCAATAGTGCTCCTCGTTGCTGGTGTTCTGGGGCACCGTCTCGGCTTTCCACCCCAGCTTCTCGGAGCCCTCCAGCAGAGCCTTGTTGCGGTGGTTATGACGGATGCCCTCCGTTCCGGCTCCGACACGATGGAAGACCCTGTCCAAGGCCTCATCGTACTTCTGGGAAGCAAAGATTGGCAGACCTGAGTCGGCCCACTCCTTGCGTACATAATCCTGCGTCTTGAGGCAAACGCTCCAGTTCACAGTACCGCCGCCGCCCCAGGTACTGCCAGCGAGGACCGATATACCGCCGCCGTCCCCGACAATGACGGCTCCATTCTCGTAGAGATGGTCAAAACTCGGGCCGTGGGCCATTGGCAGCTGAGCAGGTGAGATGTAGTATCCCTTGTCTACTACGAGCACGCGATGGCCAGCCTCGGCCAGGTTTTTGGAGCAGACGCCACCACCCGGGCCGGAACCGATAACAACGACGTCGGTCTCTAGGATGTGCGGCTCGTCTCCGGTATCAAGTTGAATAAAGTCAAAGGGATAGGCTTCGGAAGGTTTATAGTCATGGGGGGCCGCGGTGAAACCCGAGATCTTGTTGACCATGGGGGTTCCGCAGGCGGCTTTGATCGCAGTGGATGAGAAAACTCTGGCCAATCCACGGAAGAGACCGAATCTGGAACTGGCCCATGACTGAACGATGGCGTGGCGGACATGAGTAGGCTGATCGACAATGGGCGTCCAGTAGCCGGTGAAGAAGAGACTTCCTAAGCGAGTGCTGCATACCATGTCAGCTTAGACCCTATCCGCCCTAGCTGGGGAGCCAGCCAGCTTGGGTTATCTCATTTACTTTAGCATGTCTAGCAGCCCAGCAAGCTGAGCAGTAGGTCCCCGGGACAAGGTCCGCAGAACCTCATCTCGGACGACTTCATCATCCACCAAGTTGGTAGATAGAAACTCAGCCAGATCATCGCGCGTCTGACCCTCGGGTAGCTTCTTCGCGGCCTCATCGAGCAACTGATCGAATTCATCATCGGGAAGGACGACGTAGTGGGCGTCGCTGTCCAACTCGACGGCCTTGGACTTGGAGGCCACACCAGGCACGACACCATCCAGGAGCGCGTAGAGTGTGTCCCATTGAAGGCTGGTAAAGAATTGGCCCGACGGAGCGTCCAACATGCGCGTGGGAACGGGTAAACAGACCCCTGAAGCGTCAGCCATGACGGTGAATGTACGCACAAAACGAGCCGTTGGCGAAGCTGGACGTTTGGAATGGCATGCGACTAGGTAGGACGAGATACGATGGCTATACCGTAGTCGACCGACTGGCAGTGTGGCAGTATGGGACCTTGGCTCCTACACTGCCAACACTCAGTAACTACGGATATAGAAAGCAGGGGGAGCCTGACGAAGAGAGAGAGAGCGCGCGCGAAAGCGTTGGTGAGACACGTAGCAAATGATAAGTAACAAGCGTTCAATTGCTACAGCTAATTGCTCGACGCCAATCTGCTAAGTCGGAATCAAATCAGGTAGGAGGAGAAGGGATGGAAGATGTGCAGTGTGATGTATGTAATAGTAATAGTATGCATACATACACACAGCCAAAAGCCATTAGCACCAAGGTTGTCAGTGGTATACATATGTAGGTACTAAGTAGTGGCTTTCTTACAGGTCAGTCAGCCTGGTTGGTTGTCCGTGCGGAACGGGCCTCGGCTGATCTCTCTCTGGACGGACAGCCTGAATGGGAAGAATGGTGCTTGTATTCGTACCTATGGATCGACGGGGAACGAATACCTCCGGCTCGAGGCCCGAGGCCCAAAGCCTATGAAGGCGTTATTGAGTCTGACGGGCTTGCTGAGAGATGACGGCGGATTTAAATGCGGAGGAGGCGTGAAGGCGAGCATGAAGCCACAAGCCTGTCACCTAATGCCAACTGACATGGAACGTGCCTTCCTACTGACTGAGGCCGTGGGCCGCAGAAGGCGACACCGCATTGCCCTCTTTCCTTTCTCCACGGCTAACGAACCTCCCAACAGCCAGCCCTCTCCTCGTTACATGGGCACTACTGTACTAGGTACCACCACTACTAAAAAAAACTACTAGACTGCCTAGTATTAGTACTTCCTATCATTCGCTATCATTGGAGGCGGAGGAGGGGTTCTAGGGGATCGTTTTGGGGGCCGGCTTGGATCCTGGGGTTGCCGGGCGGACATGAGTGGCTGTCCTGGTGGGAGTGCCACTAACTTGGCGAGTTAGCGGCTCGTACTCAGGCAGGTGCCCACCTACTTGTAGTAGCAAAATCTGAACTTCAAGTTGAAGGAGGAAAGATCTGGCCCCACCCTCTTCTACCGCACCGGCACATTAGTAGCAAGTCTCGATTACTCTCAGTCGCGTTGGGTGTGGCTTTCACTGATGAATAGGTTAGGTACTAACTTAGGTAGTACTAATACTAAAACCTGAGTATTTCAAGTTACTCCATCAAGTTGACAGGTTGGTGACCCCGCCTCCGCCGGGCGACCCGGGCTCCGTCGGCCTCGGGAAACGCCCCGGAGTCCCTCTCTAGCCATCTAGATGCCTCTTCCCGTCGAGATGGAAGTTGCTCGTACTGCATGTGAACCTCACTTCTTATTCCCATTGTCCGGGTTTCAATTTACCACTTGCTACCACCGCTATTACTGCCACTACTATGCTTGCTCATGTTGGCTACCACGATCTGCGGAGCACGTAGCAAATGGGACATGGGTACATGGGAATGTCGTACAGATAAGGCAGTACTACGCATACCTACACACACCTCAGTTGCACAACCGTCCCGTCGGGCATTTTTATCTCTCTCTCTTTCACTTGAGCTGTCTGTCAACCTTGCATTGCGTTGCCTCCTTTCAACGCACCGTACACGTCACACAGCACGAACCCCAACTTTCCTTTTCCCTTAGCTCATATATCCAAGAGTTGAAACATTCATTTTCATCATCACTTGTTACATGTTCATCCGTCTATCTTTTGTGTGTCGACAATTCGTCCAGCAAGCCCAGCTATCATCAACGGCAAACTCGCCCATCGTCTTTGCTTTGCCTCCTCATCCGCCCCATGCAGGCTCTCCCTTTCGAGTCATCATGCCATAAATGTAGTACAAGTCCTGTCAACTGATTTTTAAAAAAGAAAACAGAAAAAAAACTCCTGCTAAAACGCCGACCCTGGATTCCCATTTCCATCCCTGGTCAATCCCCCCCCTGAAAAAAACCCGATCCTACCCGACCGGTGCCCCCTTGACCTTGCGAGTTGTACCATATACATGTGCACTGGGCACAGGCACAAATCACATTGGGGGCCCAAGGTAGCCGCATATATATAGGTATCTGCCAAAGTGCATCCCGAGTCTGCACTCGAACCGCCCATTGTGTATGAAATTCGCCGTCATCAAGTCATGCTGCCGCAAGGCCTCTCCATGTCATCAGATCTCAGGTCGAGCGCCAAACCTCCGGTGCTCCTTCGTTCAAGGTCGCTCTAATACCCGTAGCGTAGCGTAGCTGGGCTGAGCCTATGCACCCTTTCATCTAATTTGGAAACCATGTGACTCTCTCGTGCGAGACTTTGCTCAGCCCGCAGTGTCCGTAGCCTGGGTACTGGAGCCCTTGTGCCTTCTGAAGAAAGGAAAATCCTTCATTCGAAACCGGCTCGACTTCTTCCTTAAAGCCGTCTTCCCCTCAGCTTTGCCCAGGCTTCCAGTCGTCGTCGATCCGTTCTTGTCGTCGATTCCGGCTCCGGCAGCTCTATGCCCTTGGTCTCTTGAGCCTTTGTGGGACCTTTGGGGCCCGGGTGCGCTGGCAGGCCGGTCGCCGGACTCTTTGCTCACAATGCTCGTGCCCTTGGTGCTGGGTGACATGGGCATCTTACCAGTGGCGGCGCTAGTTGCCTGCGACGCCCAGTCGCCCATGAGGCCGGCTGAGGTGCTGTCTTCTGTCGTCTCGCTGCAGCGCTGGCGAGCCGGAGGAGTCGAGCTGTCGTCTGTCCTCATAGATGTGCCTGGCCCGGGGCCGCCGCCGCCGCCTTGGCTGTTAAACGGGTCGGAGTTGGCGAGCTGCCGGACAGCATCAAAGGACGATATTTTCCCGTTGACGTCCTTGTACTCCTCATGAGACTGAGGAATGTGTGACGGTTTCCTGGCGGGGTCGCTGGGGATCGGGTCAAGAGCTTCCTCCTCGTGTTCGCCTTCTTCAATCAGGACGGACGGCGTGGTAGCCAGCACCTCCGAAATACCTTCCATCATGTTCCCGGGCTTGCCACCCTTTTGATTCGTGGAGTCCTTGTTGTCCTCCTCCATGCCCACTGCGTAGCTCATCGTCCGGGGAGACAAGGCACCTTCCTTAAAGGAGCGCTTCTTGCTCGCGTCTTCTTGGCCGCCCTCTTTGGCCTTCTCCTCCTCCATCATGGACTCGAACCTGCGCTTGTTGAGCTCGAGCTCGTCTACTGTGTACTTCATCCCAGGCATGATGTCCGCAACGCCTTGGAAAAGCGGTATGGCGAATAGATTCATGAATCCGAGCTGAGCCTTGACGAGAGAAGAAATGTCCTTCTTGGGGGGCGCCATGAGGGAGGACCTGATGTCGAGCTCGTCCTCCATCGAAGCCTGCCGTGAGAACTCCTCTGATAATATATGCATCCACTTCAATGCAGCGTCATGACCTCGGGCCTGGGAGATTGTTAGTGACGAAACTACTTGTACCCAACGAGGGCTCAAGAGTTTGGGGGGAAAGGCCATGGGCTCGTTCACTCACCACGTTGCTGATATCCGCACACTTGATCAAGAGGGAACATGCCAGGGCCTTCTGCTCCTCAATTTGACGTCCGTTCCAACCATCCGTCGTGTTGTTCGCTTGCAATTTCTCTTGAGCGTCGCCAAGCTTCTTCATGTAGTCAAAGTGAAGTCCCATATCCGTGGCCAAGATGGAGCTAATCATTAGATTTCTCATTTTTGCGTCTTCGAATGCGGCTGGCCAGTAGCGGCGCAGAATTTGTGAGAAAGCCGCGCAATGGAATGACTCGAGGACAGAGCGATCGTTGTAGAGCTGAGCAAGCGGCGCGTTCAGGGTGACCAAGAAACCGTTGTTGACGCCCGGGTGGCCGACGTCGTGGCCGATGGCGGTGACCAGCAAGGTCAAGGCCTCAAAGGGAGTGATGAGTGAGCCTATTGGCGACTTTGGGCCAGGAAAGCCAGCCAAGTCTCCAGACTTGGGTGGATAGGGCGCCAGGGCGCTAATGTGGACGAGGAAGTTGAATGTGGCCTGAAGAACATCGACTACATGTCGGAAGTTATGGTACGGGACAAAGCTGTTGTAGGCACCTCGGCATGCAACCAAGAAGCTGATGAGTTGATCTAATCGTTTGCGGTGACGTTAGCACAAGTCCAGCCTGCGAGCATAGTTAGGAACACGGGACTGCCTCCAACTGACCTGTGGGAATCCTCCATTTCTCAAGCTCGGGCATGTTAATAGCGTGCTTGAACATGACCATAGCAGCCACGACCAGCTCGTCATCAGTGTACATATGGGCCGAAAAATGCCAATGCGCGACAGCCTCAGCAATCTCGGCCTGGCGAGCACTAGAAACGGCGACATGTACAGAGTTGAGGTGCTCCTGTTCGGGGCCTGTTCGGCATATCCCTTTCATGAGCCCCGAAACCATGGCTTCGCGAAGGTAGGCAAATGGTTTCTCGTCGCTTATGCCAACCCACGATCGCTGTCGCCCCCTTCTGATTTCCAACAGTGTCTGATGCTCCCTCGCCGCGTCTCACTGCGCGCGGAAGGCGCAAATTTCGAGCGTGGCTATGCAGTTAAAGCTTAGAGGGCTCACAAGGACATCGGCGGCACCGAGCTCCAGGCATCTCCTTATGATGTCGCGATTCGCCGCGAGGCCGGTCGATGGTGTGGGTATATGTTCGTGAGCACCGTCTGTCATCTGGCTTCCTGCCGACACCAGCAGCTCCTCCTCCTCTTGCGGATGGCTGATGATGGGAATTGGCACAACTAGCTTCGCGATGTTCCGCAGATGCGCCTCTGTTATCAGCTTCTGCAGCAGATTTAGGCCGTAGAGCTCTTCATCGGGGGTTTGGGTTTCATCGGCGCTGGCAGGAATGTCTGATGTTGGAGAAGGCGAGCGGGAGGAGGCCCATCGCCGCTCCTTGATGTAGTCATTTCGAGGTGTGTCGAATAGCACAATGGTCGGTTTCGTATCGAGCATCGATCGATCATGGAGCTCAAAGATCTTCTCGACACAAGTGAGACCGGAGGCACATACATGGACTGTTTTTGAGTTGCGAGATGCATGGTCAGCGGGTGTTCATTTCTTGAAGAAAGGCACAGGGGCAAGGGAAACTAACCGTCGCCAAAGGCGTCGAGAAGAGGCTGAACGAGAGTTCGCGCCTCATCGGCTTGCCAATCGCCCGAGGATGACTCTTGCGTTTTGGCACGGATCAAGCGCTCAGGACCAACATTACGGTTGACATAGATGATATTACAGGCGGGACTTTCCATAGTGGCAGTTGAGAGCGACCAGTCCCGCGACTGGATCGCCTTTGACCACGACTGCACAGGCGGCGCCGCTGAACAAGGGAGTTTGCGGAAGAGGGCCGGCGGATAGAAGGTGGTTGAGTGGCAGGGCGGGTCTCACGATTGGGCGAACCCGCCACAGTCTCTATATGGCTTTTCTTGATGAGGGACAAGAAGGCTAACGGCGAACGATGGTGATACCGGTGCCAATGGCCAGGTGGGAATCACACGAGCGGCGTCAGGTGGCTTGCATCGGCTACAGCGTTGGAGGATGATTCGTTGACAGGCAGCCGCGGCGTCCTGGCGGCTGGCTCCCACAAGCACAGTGGCTTGCGTTAATCGGGCGGAATGGCAGCCGTCGCGGTGTGATGAGTAACCGTTGAAGAAAAGAGAAAACCACGGCGCTGCGATTGTCGGCTCCGCGAGTATGGAATTTCGGCTTGGCTCGATGGATATAGCTGTGGCCTCTGGGCAAAATGGGCTGGCTGGTGGTCGTGGGTGGTTATCGGGGTCAATGCGCTCAATGCGCCAAGACGACTGGTTCCAATGCGGGCCTTAGGCTCAGCGGCGGTATTGGGAAAGGACGGGAGGAAGTAGGCCCTGAATTATCAGCAGAGGGCTGTTGGGATGCGCAACCAGGAGGTTGATGGGAGTATGTCTGAGTGAAGAGAATCTACAAGAATGAAGCGTGAAGGGGACTGCAACTGAGGGAGAAGGGGGAGGGAGAAAGCAGAGCCAGCCGGAAAGCCACTGGGGACGATGAGGGCGGCAGCAATGGCAGGCTGGTGCAGGCCGGTGCAGGCTGGCAGTAGTAGCAGTACATTGGGTGGTGGTGCTAGTCCTCTCTCTACTACCTTGGTGGTAGTCGCAGTGCCTGCGTTCTTCCAGCAACTGGACGGATAACAGCAGTGCCAGTGCTAATGCTAGTACGGAGTACAGTAGAACTAAGTTACCCGCAGCGCCAGCGTGGTGGAGCGCTGAAGGAAAATGGAAGGAAAGAAGACGAGTCCAAGGCCAGGGGGGTCCCCTGTAAGGTTAAGGGCAAATGCAAGTACTGGGTACGTAAACGATAGCGGGGAACACGGCGCCGAACCGCGTACCTACCCGTACAGTGTTCCGCCCAGGGATAACAACGTGGGTATCTTGGATCGAGAGCACGGCTCGGGCGCAAGAGCAAAGTACGTAGGAGCGGGAACCAGGGGGGGATGCGCTGAGGCCATCCTAGTACTCCTACGGAATAGTACTGGCATCTGTACTCGGTCCAGGTAGTGCATACAAGTGCCTATTTGGTATCCACAGGACAACAGGGCAGTCAGTCCCGTACTGAAGCTCCGTATTGAGCAAGCAGTTCCTGACCTGACTTTAGCGCTGAGGCTGTCAGTCATGACCAGGCTACTACGCAAGCTGGAAACTGCTATGGAGTAATAGTGATGCCAACGGAGTAGCTATCGCCACAGGGCATGTACATTGCAAGTATCGCTACTGTGATTTGATCCGAAGGACGGCACTACGGGCTTTTCGAGCAAAAAGTTTTGGTCGGGCTGCTTGGCCGCCATGGTGAATGATGGTGGTGGTGCGTGTTGAAGGAGGCTGGGCTTGGATGAAGGGCGGCAGCCCGATCTAAGGGCCGGGTTGGTTAGAACACGCTATTGGCAGTGCTCGCAAGTGTGATACAATTGTATTACAGGTGCTAATTGCTTAGAAATTTGGGCATTTACTGCCAGGAATTTTGTTTTAGCCCTGTCGTAACGCTAGCAGCTCTTGAGCACAGATCAATCATGCGGAACACGGTGCGATTCAAATGGCCTCTCAATGCTACCTTGGCACAAGAATAGACACAAACGCAAGCGCAAAGGCCTTGGAGTTGTCAGAACTCATCATTGCACTTCGGCAAGCTCTCACCCGGTCGCATACTATTAGTAGCACCACGACACCATCATGCCTCCTACTACTAGTCTAGTACTACTAGATAGTACTACTGTTACCTCAGTACCAATTGATTACCTTACCGAGTAGGGCAGCAGAGACACTGTAAACAACTGCGATACTCTGCACTGGCGGTAGGCACTAGTAATGTTACTGATTGAGATCATCTTCAGGTATCCTTAGTGGTATTAGCGGTGTGTGGAAAAAGAAAGGCATTCATGTATCTGTACAGATAATTAAACAGGATCTAAGCAGTACCTTAGTGAGCTACTAGCAGTGCTACTCCCAGTCATGTAGCAGGTAATTACTAGCAGTACCTAGTAATAACGGGCGTCTTAAATGGATTAGTAGCTCTCAAAACAGCCAGGAGGAGCAATTAGAGCGTTTCGCCATTGCAGAGAGACTGGGGCGACTGGGTAGGAGAGCTTACCTAGTACGTTAGGTAGCTAGTAATTAGCACTTATACCTAAGGTAAGGTACAGACTCGGGAGCCAACTTTACCACTGCCCTGGGTTATCGCAAGGTAGGTACTTACCTTACCTTACCTTACCTTATCTCAACGGCACTGGGAAGGAAGGAGACCCCATGCCCGCTACCTAGGTGGTTACGACCTGACTGTAATAGTAGACTCACGTGGTCACTCTGTTCGTAGAGCCGTAAAGGAAGCTGGCCATGATTGTATCAAAAAGTTGGGCAGGTGTGCTCCATGATCATGATCAGCACATCTACAATATCACAGGCAAACCGAATAGACACTTGCGGCCCTTGCCAGATATTCATTGGAGGACACAAAGTATCTTGGTACAAGGTCTTGACGGATTGCTCCAGGCTGTACGGAGTACCGTGACGTACCCGGACCATCTGCACAGAATTTTGCCCGGTAATCCTCGGATCTACAGGCAGCGTTGTGCTGGAAAAAAGAAACGCGAACGAGTCCACCATCGGGGCTTCCTAGCCAAGGCAGCGATCTGCGGGTGATGGCATCCACCGCGTACACCTTTCCTGGCGGTGGTTGGGTGGAACGGTTTGACCATCAATAACTTTGTGGCTAGGACAACATGGAGTATGCCGACTGGACGACCTCGAAAGTCCATAATATACTATGTACTCCGTATACGGAGTACATCCACGCATGCGGGACATGCAGATCAACTGTCACCTAAGGACCATATCCGTACATTTGCAGTTACGCCAGCACTGCATGTCTCAATCAGAGACTCCCCAACCTGTGCTTTTCTAGCTCAAGGCACTGGACCCCCTTTTTCGGGCGTCCTCTCCCTGGTATTACATACCTTATGTACAAAGTACAGAGTACCAGAGGGGTTTTGAAGGCAGCCAGCGGGCATCCCAGTACCTAGGCAGTCTACACGCTCGCGAGGACTTGCACTTGACGGCGCGTCGACTCGGATTCCGATATAGCACTACATTCCAGTCCCCAAGAATCTGATCAAGCGCAGAAGTAACATGGCACCAGTGCGATCCCAGACGGCGCAAACCGAGGGCTCGTGCTTGATATCTGCCCCGTTCCCCATTCCCCGTATCTCCGTGGCGAAACGCGAGATCAGGCTTGCAGTCGAGTCGAGGGCGGGGGAACTAGATGTAAGCAAGTTTCTTGAAAGACTGACGTCGGTCTGGGAATATGGCGTCCCTCCAACCAAGGAAGTTAACGAGGTGCAAGTTGACTTGCCCACTGATAGCAGCATTTTGTCTCGCGATGGCGTCGAGTATCTTGTCTTGGTGGTGGTCGAGCCGTGGAGACGACGGCAACTCTGTACCTACCAGTAAGGTAAGGGCGATGAGGTAAAGTGCTTGACGAAAGATACAAGTATTTCAGTGGTCGCAAATGTGTTGCAGTGCATTTGCGTGCACTGCCATGTGATGGGACTTGGTACCTAGGTACTGTAAGGTAGGGAGGTTGCGGTGGTGTCATACAGAGGGCATTTTACCTAATTGGCTGCTGGCCCTTGATAGCCCTTTGGAGCCTTCGAGGTGTGCACCGAGGTCGAGGATCAACCCCCCTACCTCCAAGTATCTAGGTACTCTGTACTAGAAGTACAAGTTCTGCAATCCACCTGAAAAGGGCAGGCGATTGGCGAATCTCGCATCGTGCTGGTGCTCTTGGTGCCATTTTCTCGTCGTTTTCGAGAAGACCCATGGAAAATTCGACGCAGCCCCAGGTGCCACCCGGTGGTCTAAGAGGGCTACACAGGCACAAATCCCGGACACCCATATGTCTCATGATAGATCCATCCATGTACATGCATGTACATGTGTTCCCCCTCCCCTGTCCTTCGCACCCACGTCATCTCCTGTCGGCTTTCTTCTTCTTCTTCTTCTTCTTCTTCTTCTTCTCTGTCTTTTTTTCTTTTTTTCTTTTTTTCTTCTTCTTTTTTTTTCTTTTTTGTGGAATAATCGCGGACACAGAAAAAGTGATGTCCAGCTATAGAACTTCAGCTTGTCAGATTATAAATGTTAAGGCGAATATAGTTGTCAGTACAACTACTTTCAAATTCCAAGGCGTGGTGGGGCCCACGCTACTGTCGCGGTACCTTCAAGTTCAAGTTACTCCTAACTTCAAAGTTGAAGTTAGCCTTTGACGCCGCCCCGCAGGGTGGGCAGACGCCAGGACTGACTTGGGCGCCCAGAATCCAGAGCTCCGAGGCCACCGTACCACTAGGTACTCCGTACTACTAGAATACCTACCTTAGGTACCTAACTTACTAGAGGTAAGTAGCAGTTGTAGTAGTGGCTTGAAGGTTAACTGCGCAGCACTGACCCCAGCGGGGACAACACTTTGGAGCAAAACCCTCAGGCGAGCCAATCCACCCTCATTAAACCAACAATCCCTTGACTTAGTCGTACAGATACGAGTCAAGTGTCGCACTTGACAAGGTGAGAAGTTAGTTAGCTGTCAGAATTCAAAGCTAACGGCGACTGTGGGCCCTGGGGGATACCTTGGCACCGTGACCCCGACGTCTAATCAAACAAAGCTGAAGGAAAGAAAGACCTTATCTTGACTAAGGGTTTCTTTTATTGTACCAGAAGAACTTTGTCTGATTGGCCTGATCAACATAAACCATTATTTGGTAGGAAGTTCGAATTATCACCAACTACTACTAGCACTCCTAGCACTCCTAGTACTCCTAGTACTCCTAGGAGTAACCAAGTACTCGTAGCCATTACTCCCACTGTCGTTTCGTCTACCATCGCCTCGCCTTGTTGCGCGACATGGTCCAGTCCAACCGAGTCCAATCGAGCTCAGCTGAACAGGAACTCATCTAGCACGGACTGATGATCGTCGTTTAATATGGGTATAGACGTATATGTACATATCCCAGCACACATGTACATTTAATGATAATTCGAGTAATCATCTACGAGTACACAAGTGAGGATCTGGACGAGTCAAACCCCGGTCGTGCTCCCACCGCCCGAAAATAGGACATGATAATACTCGTCATTTTATTGATACCCCCCGACCAAGCGAAAAAAAGAAGAAAGAAGAAAAAAAAGGGGGGGGACAGAGGGCGAAAACTGAGGCCATCTCGGGTCTCGGGCCCCCCTCATGAGGGCACGGACAAAGCACGTTAAACTTGTTATTACCTACCAGGTATTTGGCCGCTTTGTTGATTTGAGGCTCGAGGCCGTCTCAGACGGCTTTGCCGACCCAAGCCACCGGCGCTAGCCTCTCACAACAGGACCCCTAAATCTACACGCCGTCGTTCCCAAACTCTTGGATTTCCTCATCCTGTCATCCTGTTATCCTGCGTCCTCCCAGCCAAGTGAGCTCTATTCTCCCACGCCTTATTAAACACCGCCATGCCCGCGCCGTCAACCATAGGCGCAGCCCAACGCGCAAGAAGAAAAAGCCAACAGTGAACTACCTAGTATTCAGCCGGCCCCTTTTGAAACCCATGGCTCCCTTATCCCCGGGCCACTTTCATGCCTTGCAGCCCCCACCCCTTTCTTCTTCTTCTTCTTCTTCTTCTTTTCTTTCCTCCGAACGGCCACATGGTTGAGAGGAAAACATACGACGAATACAATACAAGATAGGGCAAAGTTGAACCACCTTTCAGTGACCCCTTGTTGGGCTCCCAATTTTACGATGCTGCTTTGAAACGCCAGGAAAGCCAGGGGGGCGGTTCGCGGTTACCCCGCGTGGCCTCGCCGACATGGGCCCTTGTCTGCATGATACGAGCCTGAGCACAATGTATATGTACTACAGGTAGTACTACAGTTGTGTAAGGTATGTAGTAGTCATTACTGGGCGGTGAAGATTGATGATGGCAGAGTCGTGTATCCGTACAAATTGCGACACCACCGTTCAACGCACCGACACCAATATCATAACTCCTTCTCTGCTAGTAGTCGACTGGTCTGGATGAGTAACGCTGCCGACGATTAAACGGATCATCATACCATGGTCCAGGTCTTTTTTCCCTTCACGTCCAAAGGGGCATCCAGCCAGCATTATCATGTACTTCTGCCACTTGTCGGCGGCATACGATGTTGTATTTCGTGTAGCCAAGCGCCAGTCCGTGATGGCCGGATGCAAGCGCGTGGGCATCTATCTCTCTATTACGGGCAGCTGCCCATCATCATGCTGTCTCCCATGTCTTCCATTGAAGCAGCTCGTCGTCAAACCCTCCTCGTATCTCATGAGCAGTCGGATCTTTTTAGATCCCCCTTTGCCCTCGTTGACCATCATTTGTATCGCCGTATCGCATTGAATGTCGTATGTAAACCAACCCTGGCTTTTGTCCGTCTTCGGCAGCGAGCGCATGGTGCCCGATCAGAGGTCTACTCGTTTCGAGTTTCCTTGTCGCCGTCGAGGTGAATCTCTGCCACTTCCTCCGAGTCCCTGTTGTTACCTGGTCCGACTTTGGCGGGCACCGATATCATTCCGTCATGGACAGCTTCACCTGACGCAGGGGCCTTCTCGGTGTCCGAGTTATCGGCGGCCGAGTTCATCTCAATGTCTTGATCAAAGGCGGTCCGATCGTCTTCGGAGCTCACCTGAACAGTGTCGCTCGCGCAGTCCGAGCCACCAATATGATTGCTGCCGGTCTCACCAAAGCTCCAAGCCTGGGTGATGGGGTTCGATCCCACAAACTGGTCCTGATCTGCCATTTCGACGCCTTCGTCGCCGGCGCCGGACTGGGCCAAACGTTTGCTGTAAGGTGGAAGACCGTCATCATCATCCTCGTCTTCCTCGGAGAAAGATGTCACCGGGCGAATCGTGGTTGTGGTACCATTGCGAGAGTTGAGAGCTCGCCCGGAGGAGGCTGCCGCCCGCCCAAAACTGTCATCTGACTGCTCATCGCCAACTTCGGTGGATGAATCATCTCCCTCGTTGGGATTGTCAAACTTGGAAAATATGTCGGTGAATCGCGGTCCACCTAGTGGTGCTGATGATCGACGACGGTAAAAGAGAAGATACGCCGCACTCGTTACCATGGAGGACAAGTCAGAGACCTGACTGACAGATGAGTCTATGTAAGGTCAGTATCATGTCTTCAAAGCAAGGACGAAGCCAGCCATACCGTTATAATTGTACCACCGGCCATCCATGAAGTTTTTGGCGTAAGCCGTATAGTGACCGCCGCCCAGACCACCATAGTGGTCGTCAATCCCTATAAGATCATAAATCTCGTCACGGCCATCCTCCTTTTCAATCACTCGAGATGTGAGATCAAGGCCTTCGATGGGGAAGTCAACCAAGATGTCCAGTTTGTCACGGCGATAACCGGAGCTGCTGAAGCGCTTGAGGTGAGCCACCAGAATGTCCGGTGACTTCCATAAGTCAAACTTCTTGCTGGCTCTGCGGTGCTCCTTGCAGCGGGGGCAGTACCACATATCCTGTTCAGATAGGATCTCTGCCCTTTCGAACTCGTCGAGACACTCCTCGAGGGTGATGCCGTCGGACCGCCGAGTCTGCCGGCGCCTCTGAGAAATCTTTAACGCCGAGTCTTGGAGCGTTTCGACCGTGGTGTATGTCTTTGAGCCTTGAGTATCATCCGCAGATGTGCCTGCAAAGGCTTGCTCCCATGCCTCTTCGTTCCAATCGACAACTAGACCCTCCCCGACACGGATCAGCGGACCGCCGTCGGCCTGTGCGGGAGGCATCGGCTGAGGTTTGACTGCTGAGACGCGCTGCTCTTTCTGAGCCCTCATTTGCTTCTCACGACGCTTGTTACCCTTCTTGCCGTACGTCCTGTGGTCCTTGAATTTTTTCTTGCCCTTGAATTTGGAGGGAACAGGGCGCCTAGAGAACTACTCATAGTTAGTACAGGGGACGGAGAACGACGAACACAAACGTCGCGGCCGGGGACTTACCTGGGGGATCGCATCTTCTTCGCTGGACTCTTCAGCCATTCTCGTCGGCGGGTTATCGAGTTTGGAATTATCTTCGTTGCTGCTTTCCTCGTTGGCCGAGGCATTGCTGCTGCAGCTCTCCTCTGTCGGACTTCCCTGGTCGTTTTCCTGGGGCATACGATCGGCGAGCTTGGGCATGAACTTGATCTGCTCCAAGCCCCAGCCGGTAGGCACGGCGCCGTCGCTTGCGCTGTAAAAGTACGACAGCTCAAACAAGTTCTGGAGGGCAGGGTTCAGGAACGCGTCAGGCTTCACGAATGCAGGACGCTTCTTGTTGAACTGCTTTAGAACTTGAGGCACGTGTGGCAGTGGTGGGTGGGCGGCGTCGCCCGCATCCTTCATGGTGACATCCACCATGTCTTCCTCGCCCTCCACAGAGCGGGCAGCAACCTTACTGTCACCCGATGAGTCTGCATCCGAGGCTAGAACCACGCCGTCAGAGTCGGCATTGTTCTCACTCTCAGCGTCCTCGTGAAGCGCCGTCCATGTAGAGAATGTGGCCGCCTTCTCCAGGACCTTGCATTGAATGGCCTTGTAGCTCGAAGCTTCTTTCCTCGTCAGAGTGATGAAGTGCGGCGGACCGGCTGTATCCGCACGCCCGGTGGCTTCTGGTCGCCGATAGAATACTGGTACAACCATTGTCTCGTAGGCATCGCTCTCCCACTCAGCCGTGTCTGGAGGGGCATCAAAGTCAAGCATGGATCGCGTCTTTGGTTTTCCCTTGATGGGCCAGTTGGTTGGCGCAGCTTCTAGCTCATGGAGCGTTGGAATGTCGGACGACTGAATCTCTTCAGAGATATCCTGCTGGTTGTCATATATCTTGAAGAAGCGCTCCTTGAACTCTTCGGCACCCATGAGGCGTTCAGGCGGCACACCCGTCCTGGTTGACACGAATTGCTTGAGCAGTTCGATGGCACTATGCTTGGGCAGCTCAACCTCGATCTTAACAGGCGCGTCATTCAGAGGATAGAACTTTACAGCTCTACTCCACATGTCTTCAACAGGCAAGGGCAGTGTAAGGTTATTGAAGGGGTCGAAAGTGATGCTGATTTTGCCGCACTCCGGGCACTTGAGCGTCGACTTGTACATGCCCGTAAAGAGATCGGCAATCACAGAGTCATCACGCTTTCTCGTAATGTCCCAAACTTCCTCTGCCATCTTACGGATGGCTTCCGGGTCATTGATCATGTCGTCGGTGGAGTCTGGCTTCTCAATGTAGGGCTTCTTCTTGATGCGGCTCAAATCTTCCTGGAGGCCATCGAGAAGGAAGCCAAGAAACTCCTGGGAATCCTGCTGGCCCCAGCCCTGAAATGTGCTTCTACACCGACCGATTGTGGTCTTGAATTCTCGGGGAGTGACGGACCCACGACCCTCATCGTAAATTTCCCTGAGAAGATTGACATATGCCAAAGCAACACGACCGTTGTAGCCGAGAGGGTTAGTCTTATTAACCTCATCTACATACGTGTCGGTGAGAAAGTACTTTGTCAGCTCTTCCACGCTGCGGACGCATTGCAGCGCTGAGTTCATATAACATGTGTTTCCGAGATTTTGAAGACCGACCGCGCCCAAGCTTCGACCGGGCTTCTTGCGTTGCCATCTGCCACGGGTGAGAGGTCCCTGCGGAGCCGGGCTACTGCGGCCGCTGTTGGTTCTCGAAGACAGTGCAGAAATGTTGTTCTTCGCCGCTCTGCTTGCCTTGGATGCTTGCGACGAGCTGTAGGTGCTCACCCACCAGTTATCAATGGCTTCGTCAACGACGAGGGTCTGATCTGTCACAAGGCCGTGGATCTGAAGAGGTGATTTGCCGTTGAACTTTGGGTTGAGGGTAGTATCTTGGATCTCTAGCAGCATCCGCAAGTCCTTGACCTCTGAAAACGATGGGGTATCGAGCAGCAACCGCGACCAAGCTTCGGCGGGTGCATTCGCTCCCAACTTGGGCGAGTCTGGTGGCGTGAGGGCAGAGCCCTGGGAAGGCTTGGTCTCGACTTGTGGCTGTGGAGTTGAAATGGAATGCAACCTAATCTTGCGATCCAGTGGTACCCCGGCGAGGGTTTTGATGTCTTTCAAAAACGTATGGGCGTGACTCTTGCGACTTCGAACAAGGGTCAGAGGAGGTGGGTTCTGCGCCTTGAGTGACTGCTCGATCGGAAACGGGCTGATCTCCGACCACAGGCGGTGGACTCGGAAGATAGGAGGGTGCAGCTCATAAATGATATCAGACGCAGATTGGGCATCCGGCGCAGCATCGATTGCAGTTCGTATAATGGGTGGCTGTCCTTCTTTGACGCCGTACCAGTCAACTACCATATTCCAGGCATCCTCGGGGAAGAGTTCGAAGGATTCGAGACCTCCACCTGGAATCAAGCGGACAAACTCCACACCACTGGAATCAGTGATAACATCCGAAATGATGTCCGAGTTGTCTACGGGCCCCAGTGACTTCACGTCGGCCTCGTCTATCTTGGCTCGTTTGTTGTCGGGGCGCAAAGCCAATGCCTTATCGACCCAAGTGCGGGAAACAAGGTAGGCTTTGTCTCCCACCTGCAAAGGCGCATCCTTAGCGGCGCCCAGGAGCGTCTCAATGATCTTGACCTGCTCAGATATGGAAGGAGGCGGCTCTGTTATTACTAGTCAGCTCGAATTCTACGCATTTTCTAGCCACACATTGTCCCGACGTACTTGGTGTCTGCTTTTCAGAGGTCCCGTTCGACTGACTCTCCGGGGGGTCGACGCTCATGGCACGAGGAAACCCGTTGACAGCATTACTTTCCGACCCTCCCTTTGCATTGGTATCGTCTTCGGGTTCCATACTTGAGGCGCGGCGTTTAAGCGGTGATGAAGAGCGATGGGGGAGGTCGGCATCGCCATTCATCATTGCTCTTTGGGAGGAGCGCAGGAACGGAGACTGACCTCGGGTCCTGCTAAGCGCTGCTGCAGACCCAGCGTCGTCTCCACGGTCACTGTCGATGGTCAAGTCGGCGTAGGCAGATGCAGACGGCGAAGAAGCGGCGGAGGAGGCGTAGTCAGCCGAGACGAGGGACCCCGCCCCGTTTGTTCGCAGCCTCTGAGGTAGACTTGAAGCCGTGAGGGAGCCCTCTCTTCGGAAGGAGGAAGGGCTGTCGGGCCCCGAGGCGGAGAAGGAGAAGGACGGGTCGTCGTCGGCCTCGCAGGATGGCAGGACGGTGTCGGGCTCAGGACTTTCGGTTTGGTGGTCCTGCGGGGAGGGTCGTGAGGAGATGCGTCTCTTCTTTTGGGAAGACGTCTTGAAGGGTGAGCTGCCCGGGCAGCTCGATTTTCGGTGGATTTTGGCGGGGGAGTGATCGGAGTTGGGTTGGGGTTAGAGTAAGAGTTGGAGGGGTGAAGTTGTTGGTAGTAGCGATCAAAATCCAAGGATGGTGGGACAAAGCGTCTCTCTCCTTCTACATGAGGTCAGGACCGGCTTGCCAAGGACCATGTACGTTGTCGATGTTTGGTGAAGGAATGGTTGTGGGGTTTGAATGTCGACAAACTTTCCAGTTCACTAACCAGCCCGGCAAGAAGAGACAGTCAGCCAGAGTGTCGTAGGAGTGAAGTCAAGACAAAGCCCATCGGGGCGACGGAGCAGCAGAAGCAGGGAGAGATGACGGTCAAGACAGAGCGTAACCAGCAATTTTATCAATGAGAATTCTGGGCTGTGGAGGTGTGGTGGGCTTCTCGGCGGCTGCGGGCGGCGGCGGGGCGACTTACACACTCATTCGTCGTCGGTTCTAGGTGGTAGTGCACTGTAGACTACCCTACTATCTTAGCAGTAAGGTACCTACTAGTGCTACTACTAGTACCTAGTAGGTAGTCTAGTCTAGGTAGGTAGGTTGGTACAGTGTTGGCAAACAGCACGCAGCACTGGCAGTGCCTGAGCAATGCAGCCACGGGTGCTCATAAGGCGTGGTGGGTCTGCCTATTGCAGGTACAGACTTCAAGTCGATCAGACGGTGAGGAGGGGAGGCGGGACCTGGAATTCAGACACAAAAGAATGCCACATACTACGTACATCATACCCTTTTTCTCAGTCTCTCTCTCTCTCTCTTATGACTTGTCCACAGATGCTTGGAATAAGATCGATGACTTGATTTTTATTTATCTTTTTCTGGGTTGTTTTTGTTTCCGTTTGGGATAGCGCAATGGATGGCTTCAAAGGCCCCTTCTTGAACCTCACTGCTCGCGACTGCCCCTGCATTATTGTGCAGGATTAACGTACCTTCCTTCCTGCATCATCCAACAGGCGCCCAGGGAAGCACCGCATCACTCCTTGCTTGCATAATACTAGGTACTTAGTAGTAGTAGGTCCTACGAACTTGTTTAGGCGGGTGTCAACAGGTGATCTCGTACGCATGATAACACCCCATCAAACATCAAAAAGATGGATGTTAACCAATTTTTAGGATTTTTGTAAAATTAACAAACAAATAAACAAATAAACTGAATAGCCATTATACTACTAAGTACTAACTACTACTACTACTACTACTACTATTACTACTACTAGACTACTAGTACTAAGGTACTTTAGTCGGCAGTCGTTGTCATTGTCTTTTGTCTCTGAAGTGAGGAAGCTTCCCCTGATTTGATTTTCTTCTTTCTTCTTCTTGACAATCGACGCACTTCCATGTGTCACCCTTCATAGTTTCATGTTAGCTCACATACACGTTTGTGAATTCTCATCTCACGAGAGAGCATATCTCTGCCAACGTGGTTGTCCGCCCCGCCAAACCCCTTAAACACATCTTATTGGACCAACTTATGTGTTCGCGTCAAGGTGTTTCTCTCCTGTTCAGTCTCTTGTCTATTTCCATCTCTATCTTTTCTTTCCTCGTCTTCCTATTGGCCTGCGCAGCAACCGTCTAAACACCCATCCAACACCTGTTACCGAACTGCTCCGAAGGCGTTTGCTATCTGCAAGCCATGATATAGCTTCCTCAAGGTAACTTTCTCAGGTCTCTCCCGCTAAACAAATCCCTTCGCTAGGCATTTTGACCCTCTCTATGCTCTCTTCTTATGGCTCAAAGCTTGGAATCGATATCCTCATACTCATGCATCTCCTTGACGGGCCGAGCGCCGGGACTCGCCGACAGACCTGCCCTGAAGCGACGAATGTCGGTAATTTCTGTAGCTGAACCAATGGCAGTTGAGCCATTGGACACATCCGCAGGGCCTTCACTATCAGACGCAATACTCTTGAGGCCTCGCTCCTTCGCTTGCCCAATGATCGAAGATACCTTGTCATCCGATAACTGCGCAACCTCTTTCAGGTACTTTTCCAGGAGGTCGAGACTCTGGCGCTGCTCCGCCGGAATGTCCTTCAGCCCCGTCTCAACCAGCAGATCGATGATCTTGGTGTCCAACTCGCTTGCCCCACGAGCGTGGAGGTGAACCGAAACTCTTGCCCGTCTGCTCGACGAGGGGCTGATGTACGTTTTGTAGAACTCTTGCATCTCTGCCTTGGTGAGTGGCTTGACGTGTGCGGCATCCTCCTGAGCTTTTGTAGAAGTTAGTCAAAGCCTCAATTGCCATAACAAAGGCATTTCAATATCATGTCCAACACTTACCAATCTCGAAATCGTAGTATTCGTTGTGAATCTGTGTCCAGTGTCTAGTAGACTCCTGATCGAGGTTTCTCGGCTTTTCGAGACGCTTCAAGATCAGACTCCGCTTGTGGCCCTCAAACTCGGCGTCGCTCATGTTGTCGATAATTTCCCCAACTTGAACCAGGAAGGCCTCAATGCGGGAGTCGAGGTACTCGGGAGTACGCTCGCTCTGAATCAAGATGCGAAGACCGCAAGTAGTATCGAACAAACGAATGCCAGTGAACACAATGTACCCGAGCTGCTCCTTGGTCCTGAGCTGATCGAAACCAGGTTCGTGGGCAATCTGATCCAGCAGAAGTGTCTTCGCCCGAGCCACGCGATCCGCCTTGTCGCCAACGTATAGCCAGGTCTCAACACAGTGATTTACGTTGGCGGGGTCCTTCAAGGTCCTGTTAAAGACATGGTTTGAGCCTGCTGGGAGAATCAGGTCCCTAACAATGGGCAACTGTGAGCGCGGAAGCGCCCTCGGCTTGAAGGTAGACTCCAGCACATTGGTAACCTTCAAAGCATCGTCCTTCTGCAGGTTGCCGTGCGCGTACGTCTCAATATACATTTGCGAGAGAACCTGCTTCTGAAACAATCGCACGTCGGCGCTAGTGATGCCGGGCAGTTCTTTGGCAAGTTGCTCTACCAGGTACCCGCGCTCAGAGATCAGACAACTGAGATACTCCCCGACCTGCGCATAAGCCGAGTTCAACTGCCAATTGCTGTAGGCACGAGAAGCCCTTTCCTTGATAACCTCAAATCGATCATCCTTAATCTCCAGGTCTCGCATAGTAGTGGCAACCTGCTGCAGGAGAACGGGGAGCTTATCGTTGTAACCAGACAGGTCCATGATGAGCCCACGAGAGCCAAGGCTCACGGTATATTGCAGCCCGGCCAACTCGGCATCATAGGCATACTCTTCCAGAGCGTCCCTAACAAGCTCTGTGAAAAGTCTAGCCTTGACGGTGTTCTCTACGGATGCGTAGATGTGCGGGCTCTTGAGGCTGACAACAACGTTGGCTCGGGGAACCCAGAAAGTGTCATCCTTCTTGTACCAAGTCCTTCCCAGGTCGTCGTTACGAAGCAGACGTGGGCCGAGGGCTGGCTGCACGATATCCTTCTTCTCAACTTCGAGCTCATTAGGGATGAAGTTGTTCTTGTGTGGCAGATGCAGCTCGGGAACCCGCTTACTGCTTGGCGTGGTCAAAGCAGCTTCAAATTCGGCCATAACATCACTCGGTACCTTCTCGTACCTGTACTCCGTTCCGTACCACTTCTCCTTCGAGTCCCAATTCCCGGGGAACCTCTGGGAGACGACGCCGAGCCGCATGTTCCGGGGCGTAATCTTTTCCAAAGCCTGTTGGATGGTCTGAGGATCAAAGGTTCGCAGGCGGCTCTGACCACTGAGAAGCCATTCGCGGGGAATGGGCTTCTGCATTGTAGAGCTCGTCCGGCTTGTGAATCGGCTGGCAGGTGTCTTTTGCTTGAACTTGAAATCCACATCCGCCATTCCCTTCTGTTCCTCAAAAATCCACTCTTGCGGTGGAGATTCCCGCAGCAGCGAGACGTATTGGAACAGCACCTTCACAACCTCGGTGTAGTTCTTGAGACCCTGTTTGCTGAAGTTAGCATGCAATCTATCGACAGACTGGAGGAGAGGGGGGTTATCATACGTCCTCAGTCAACCGGATGGAAATGTCAAACAGTCCTGGAGTCCCCGGACAAACTTGGTACGCTCCAGCAGAGAGGCTATTAGCCCAGCCCTTAGTCTTGATGTACGACATGACGCTGCCGGGTCCTTCGTGGCCGATCAAATGGCTAATGTATCTGCTGGGCTGAGATTCGTACAGATACTCTTCGTTGATGAATGGGAAAATGAGGTTCAGCTCTCGCGAATCCATAACAGGCTTAGCGAAACACTGTGTTCCCAGATCGGTTGGACGGAATGGGGGCTCATCTTCCCAGCGGTTCTGGGGAAGTTTCTTGTTCTCAATCCCGGAGAAGAATTCCTCCACCCATTTTTGAAGAAGGTCGAGAGGCTCGCGGCCAAGGACAACAAGCTTCATCCGATTGGCCGAGTAGTGCTTATCGTGGAACTCGATGAACTTGTCTCTCACGTTGATCCCTTTTGCTTCGGGTTCTATCTTGAGAACATCCAGGTTGCCTGTAGAGAAGTGACAATAGGGATGTTTGGGATTCGAGAGTGACTTCTCGAGCTGGTGGAGGCGCCAAGTATCATTTTGCAGATTCTTCTTGTTCTCCGAGTCAACAGCCCTGAGTTCTCTGTCGAGGGTGCTGGAAAGGAAGAGCGGCTCTACGAAGAACTGAGAGAAGCGATCGAGAGCGCCCCGCAGCGGCGAGGGGTTGTCCTCGGTTGGTGCTTGGTCATCTGCCGGTTTGGCCGCCACCTCGAAGAAATAATTGGTGGAAGTTGATGCAGTGTAAGCATTGGAGTGGCCAGAGTTGGCAGACAGGTAAGAACTGTACTCATTCTCCACAGGGAACTTCTTGGTACCCATGAACAGCAGCTAAGGTAATATCAGCCAACAGGAGTCGTAGGTGATCCAACACCAGTTGTGAAGCGTGAGGCGGGAACGGATGAGGGGCGAGAGGGATGGGATGAAACTTACATGCTCTACGGCATGCGCCATTCCAGGCATACCATCCTCGTCGCTGAAGTTTCCAACATTGACATCGAGGGCGGCACTGGCCTTGTCTGTCTCGGCATCGTGAACTAGAAGGGCCTCGAGCTCATTGTCGAGGCGAACAACTCGATAATCGCGATCATCAAGAGAAGGCTTCTCCAAGCTGTCGGTGAGCAGGGTGGCCGGAGGAAACTGACCAGGGGCCGATGCCGGAAGATCCGTTAGAGGCATGCTTTTCTGTTCGACAGTAGAAAAGGCAACCGTGGACGGCTTGATGGGGTAGAAAAGAGGCTGTTGGGTGGAAACTCTGCGGCGCTGGGGAAAATCTCCCACGGGGACTAGAGTTGGAGAAGGCCGAGTTATAAGGGTGATGTGAGCGTTGGGTAGAAGGCGAGGAAGAGGACTAGAGTCCGACAATGAGCCCAGGACCAACGGGACCCTACCGATGCACAAATAGGCACTCGGGTGAGCAGAGTGACCTGCAAGGATCAGCCTTCGTCCAGCCAGTCTGACTGGTCTATGACTCTGCCACTGCCGAGCCGACGGGTCGACTTGTACGAGTGTAGCGCCTGCAGTTTGCAGCCTGCAGTGACACCAGACCTGTAGATAGACGATGCAGGTGCAAGCTCTCCCAGGACGTTGGAGCAACCACTTTGAGGAGGGTAGAGTGAGAATGAGCAACCTGGTTGTGCTAAGGACAGTATGAAGGGCCTGTATCGACGTTATGACTGTGAACAAGAATCACACTCAATGAATGAGGAACCACTGGTGGTTGAAGCGCTGTGAAACAAAAGGATAATATGCCCAGATCAGTGTGTGATTAATGATTTAACCCGACACACTGGAGAGCGGAGAACGGAGAACGGAAGGCGGAGGCAGACAAGGTGAGCAGTGAGTGGTCTTGGTTCTGGGTCTTTAGTCTCTGGTCGTAGCGCGGTGTGCGGTGTGCGTCGTGCGACGGGCTAAGGCGAAACGGTCGACTAAGACTAACTACTACTATGGAGTAAGTGAGTAAGTATACGTACCAGCCAGACCTGGTACGGTGGAGAAGGCTGCGCCGTCTTACAACTAGAACCAAGCCGGATCTGGAGAATGTGGTGCCGCTGATTCTTAGGCTAGACAGGCGAACGACCGGGAGTCTTCAGGTGGCCCGGAACCTTGATGGTCGTTGTCGTTGCGGCGGCGATGATCGGGCGACGACCGACTTCTTGTGAGGTTGCCCGGGATGATAAATGCAGGCGAGATCTTGCTCGTTTTTGTCGGGTTTCCTGTCTCGTCCCTTCTTTTCCCAACACTTTTCTGCTTCTTTTTTCTCCTACCCGATGTTGACTGTACGGTTGACGAAAGGCTGTATAGATGCCGTATAGATGATCCCCTTCAAGAAACGTCTAGGGAGCAAAGGATAGAGGATGGGAGGGGTGTGGGTTGAAAGAGACCAGCATACGTCCAAGTTGTAGGGATGTTGGATAAGAAGAAGCGAAAAAATCGTACCAAAAAATTATACTCAGGAACAAAGCAGGCAGGCACACGATTGGTGCAGTGGCGAGTCGTGGAATCTTCCCGCAGGCGGTCTGCCTTATACAGTTTATACAGTTTACCCTTGAGGGTACTAACACATTACGTACCTGAGGTACTAGCAATATTGTAGCGGTATGTCGTGGAAGGTACTGCCACTCGAGGCGTACAAGTGTTAGCACGTTTTCCTGTGGTGGTAGTTGAGCCCCTAGATTGAATCAATAATTTTGGCCACCGTTTTTCGGTGGCAGTCTCCAGAATCAAGAAGATGAGGGACGGCCGTGAAACCCAACCCACCATTTCCGTACATTAGTCTAGCCTGTCTACATGGTACTCACTCGTACAGACGATGGATGGGGACCACCTGCCCACCCACCCACCCACCGACTTACATGAAAAGACACCACCGATCTGCGCTGACCAATGTTGGGCAACAACTTGAACGACAGGGAATTGCGGGGTGGGGGTAGGTTTCGCCAACGATGCACACTACTATCTTGTTCTCTCAACGAGTCAAGGGTCTTCCTCTACGTATTCACACGTGGCGCATATAGTGTTGGCTGGTTACACATTTGGCACAGACAAGAGGCACCGGCAATAAGCTCAGGCAAGAGGATCTAAGTGTGCGTCGCATTGATGGACGGATGATCCGTAGGCTTCACACATGGCGGTCCTCATCTTCCAGCTTATCCTATGCTACGGATCATGCTTTGACTAATATGTAGAGCCAATTGTGTATTGTGTGCCACCGCAAGCACACATGGAGATCACGCAACACACGATGACGATGGTCTGGAAGGCAGCGAGTCGGAGTATAAGAATTGGCAAGGCGGTCTGCGCGATGTCGACTAGACTCCGCCCCCTTGCAGCTGCCACTGCATGTCCTGGATCCCACAGCCTATGAACTCCCGGCTCATATCTTTCTGTTCCCGAACAATATAGTTGTGCCCGCTCTGATGGGCTTGTCGGTGTGTGTTTGGGAATGGCCCGCCAAAAGCACCTGGACAAAAGCAGTGGCACACGCGTCGGCCGCTAATCTGCTCTCTGCACGCAGCAAACCCCGCTTGTGAGATGAACTCTGCAGCGCGCCTTGGAACAATCGCATGAAAGCACATCTGCATTTTCCCCACGCTTGTGCTATCGCGTCGCGTTGGGAGTTGCCGGAGCCAGGGAAGTTTGATATGCTATCCAAATGCCGCTGAGGTGCTGCTCAATGCTTCACTCAGTGCAACAAGTACCTGTCGCAACGGAGCTCAGCATGGCTCAGACACACAGAGGTAAGAATTACGGAGGCTACCAAGCAGGCCCTGAAGAAGCACAAACGACGTCTGGCTTCAGCTCAGATAGAAGTACGGCTGTCATCAATACGGAAGCAAACTGCCAGGCAAATGTTCTGCACAGACCTTGCTGATCATGTATGTGATCGGGGGGAGCGATTAGACCACTTCAACCACGCTTGGATGAAGCTGTGCTGCTCTTCTTCGGACAGTCGGCGGCTTTATGACCAGCTTGGTGACATACGTAGCAAGTCATAGACTTACTTTGCGGTGAACCTGACGGTGCGCCAGAGCCGGAGATGGATGTTAGCTGGTTCAGCTTGATATCTTTCTTCTTGCGTTTGTCTCGGAATTCCTTTGCTTTCGAGCCTTCTTTACTTTGCTTCGAGCCTGACCTGGACTGCGATCGGCTGCGTGACTGCCTAGAGGCCGGAGTCTCAGGGTTCGTTGGTGACTCCTCGGCGCCCTCTCCTTCGCCAGACGACTCATCCTCGTCGTCCGATGCATCGGATGCCTTTGTGTCCTATGACCTGTTAATCAAAGCTCGTCGACCTAGATTTGGAGATTGCGCGCACAAAGTCTTTTCGAGCAGCTTTATAGTTCTTCGTAGACGTTCGACCAGTTTTGAAACTGGACTCGAGATCCTCATCCGACTGATCAAAATCCGCATACCCGACGTGAACCACTCTGCGGGAATCTTTCTGAGGCGCATTCTTCTTCTTGGTCCAGTCTGAGTTCAGGACCCAGTGGGTATCGCTCCCAGCGTGCTTCTCCAACGCTGCTGTTCGTTTCGCGTCTCGTTCGTCGATCGCAGCTTGCACCGAAGCCTGGTCGAATTGGAGGTCGAAATCATCTTGGGAGGCTTTGTGCCCGAGCTTTCGCTTCTTCGCCGACGGAGTGTCGCTCTCGGAACCAGGCGTTGACTGCGCAGACGCCGCGGCCCTCTGCATGAATTTCATGCTGAGCAGCCGCGACGAAGGCCCTTTGGGTGTTTCTGCGGCCATTGTGATTCTTTATCAAAGAATAAGCGTTTTGCGAAGTGGAATGAGTTCGATCAATCATGAAAGCGACAGAATATATGGCAATATTCCTCCGTCAAGGCGTTTTTCTCCAAATGCGAGTGCCTACCACCTTAATAGGTTGGGTGTGAGCTTGACGTACTTTCAAGTACTACTGGTATTGGCAGAGCACTGGCAGGCTTTGGAAATTTTAGTGGAGCCAACCGCTGCGCGCGCCCGCGCCTGTGAATGGCGGAACAATCCATTTTTCCGTAGGTGATATGGCTCAACGCCAGCAACACTACTCCGTAGTTCAGGTAACTCTGTGCTCGATCCCGATTGCCGATTTCAATCTTCAACGTCGACAATCAATTTCCAACTGTCATGGCGACCCCCCAATTGAAGGCTGTAGGCTCCCTGGCCCGCAGTCTGCGTGTCTCACGCCGCACCTTCGCGACCTCAGCTCGCTATCTCGAGGCGTCCGCTCCCTCAAACTCCAAGTCCGATACGACACCAGTCACAATAGACGAATCCAAGCCGGCAGAGATCAACCAGGCGCCCAATCGGTTGGGTGTTTGGTCCCGCAGTCAGAAGCCGCGATCACAGGCTATGACCGGCCCCCGCTTCGAGCAGACCGACTTCGACCTTCAGGTGAGCAATGTCATGCGAGGATACGAAGAGATTTGGCCGGGTTCACTAACCCTTCGAGTAGCCCCTACCAAAGTCCGCTATTGAGTTGGTTCACAAGGAGCCCGTGCGGTGGACACATGACCGGATTGTTGCTTGCGAGGGTGGTGGTGGTCCCGCGGGACACCCCAAGATCTTTATCAACACAGACAAGCCGGAGATTGCCATCTGCGGATACTGCGGCGTGCCTTTCGTAAGATCACCTTCCGCCCAGCAATGGGAGCCCTTCGATGGTCTGTCGGCTAACAAAAAGGTTTCAGGCTCACGAGCATCACCGGAAGCATCTCGAGTCTCTTCCACAGACCTCTTACCCCCTAGCATGAGCTCGTTGGTTGGGGAGGCGCATGGACGAGGTACCGGAATGGTTAGGAGGATTTGTGAATATCCGGAAAACTGAGAGTTAGGAGTGCGCGGTTAGACAAGCTTTGCATTGCCAGCCATTCGGAAACTGGCTGGTTTCAGGCTTACGCAGCGGAAGCATTGTACGAGGCAGTGGTAAACAAGACGATTATTATCATTGAACATGTTTGAACACCAGCTGAGGTGGGAGCGTATCAGTCTCTACATCGTCATCCGCATGAGTCGCGCGTTCTGTAGATGAAACGCAGGGACGATGGTTGTCGATTGCGTTAACAGATGTAGCCTTGTGTGACGGCCACGACCATCGATCCAACATCCCAGAGTGAGTTCCTTTGCCTTGAGAATGACGGCCATCTCCTATATCAAAACACTGTGTGTATGTCTGATTTAGCAAGCTTCACATGAATAAACAAAAGGGAGTGCAAATGGAGTAGCGCAGTCTCAAAACATTTTTTGGGCTCTCTACGCCTCCTTGATGTTGTAAGTGGCCTGCGTTGTAATATGCGACGGCTGATTCGTTTCTTTGGACGATACCCGATGGATTAACTGGATAACGTAGTAGACTAGTCTAGTAGGAATTCTAACCCCAAGAGCCCCACCTACATACATCATTACACACTGGCAGCGAACGCTTCTTCGATATGCCGCGACCAGCAGCAACGCCAGCACAATCTTCAACTTCTTCCACTTTACTGATCTGCTTGGTGCTCTTGCTTGCACTATTTCCTGGGCTATTCCATAACCTGTGGACATCACCACTTAGGCTCCTCCCTTTCTACGGGTCCAGCCCAGCAGACCAACCTCTTCAAGAAGAAACCGCCGCCATGACGTGGTTCCAGAAGCAATTCAGCCTCCAGCCCAAGTCGCGCGGGTCCTACTTGATCACCGACCAAGTCCTACAAGCTGTTCCCGAGATCAGAACCTACAAGGTCGGCTTGCTCAATCTTTTCATCCAGCATACGAGCTGTGGCCTGAGTCTCAATGAGAATTGTAAGCCCTATTGAGAACGCAGCATACAATCCATGGCGCAAATTGTGCATGCTCACATGATTTTACTTAGTTGATACCGATGTACGAGAGGATATGAGCGATGCCCTTGACCGTATCGCTCCAGAGGCAGGGCCCAAAGGCGAGGCTCTATACCGTCATGAGTGCGTCAGCTGAAATAATCAGGATTTCTGAGAATGAAAATGCTAACTGATAGTCTTTTAAAAGTGCCGAGGGTCTAGATGACATGCCGGTAGGTCACAAGCCGTGATATGGTACCGCAGGGACAGGATGCTAACACCTCGGCGGTTGAAGGCTCACATCAAATCCGCATTAGTCGGAACAAGCCTCACCATCCCTATCAAGGATGGGAAGCTTGTATGTTACCCTCGAGTATAGCCAGTGACAGACCCTTCGCTAATCATTTTCTTGCACAAGGCAACGGGGACATGGCAAGGCATATGGTATCTTGAATTCCGCGCCAGCAAGCACCAGCGCCGCGTCATGGCGACAATTCAAGGGGAGAAGTCTTAAGAGGTGGCCGAGAGGAATACTCAGCTCACAAAGGCAGGGGATTCGGTGAAAATGCACACGGATTGGTCCCACTCTGTTCAAAAAGGCTAGAGTTCGAATTTATAACGCCAGAACACCAGCGCCCCTTTTTCTTCCAATATACTTTATCGAAAAATCAATATCATGATCCGTCTCCATTCTCTTCTTTCATGTCCGTATCATCCCCCGCAAGAACTTTGGTCTGGGGAACATAGCCATCGGGGGCGCCAGCACCCGGGGTAGCCGCTACGACATTGCCGTTCTCATCCACAAACTCAAAATTGTAGCGGCTAAGTAGGTGAGGAATGGCCGAGAGCTGGGGGCCATAGCGGGCCGTGTTATCGTACAGCTCGAAGAGGGGGACGGCAAGCAGCTTCATGTTCTTGGGGACGCTCAAGATCTCTGCTCCTGCGGTAAGCTTATGGTCTGGGAAGAGTGTACTTCAGTCTCAACGGGAGAGCTTACTAGTCTTTGGAAGATGAATAAAGTAGGCCTTCTTGCATTCTTTGGGCCGGGTGACATGCGCAGGGATGAATGGGTACATAAACGTCTCGAAGTTGGGCCGCCACCACTGGGCCAGACATTCGCCAATCTCCCAGCTTCCAGCTTCCTCGCCCTCTCCAAGGCGACCAACAGGAGCTAGCCTCTCGTCCAGACGAGACTTGAAGCCTTCCACTTCGTCATCTTCTGGTCGCAAGTAGTCGCCCGGGAGCTTAAAGAAGGCGTTCGCTATTTGCAACATCAGGATGTGTGGGTGGTTGTGCTCGTGGCAGACGAGTATGCCCTCGCAGGTACGGCGCATCCCATGAGAGGAGTAGTGCTCTTCAAGGCGCTTTAGGCGGGCGATGACGGAAGGGTCTTCTTCGGGTTGGGTCTCCTTGACGCCAAAGGTGTAATTGGAAAGTGGGTAGAGGGTGACTTTTCCCGGCTGGTTCGCGTTGAAGGGCAAAGGAATGATGGGCGGATGGCCTGACTGCAACGTATCGGTCGTTATGGTCGACATGGTGTCTTTCGGAGGCCAATTGGCGAGTCCAGAGTTTTTGCGCGGCTAACAGTGCGGAAAGGTAAAGAAGAGGACAATAGTACTGCCTAGCATTTAGGCGCAGATTGGCGATGCTTGAGGAGCTCCAGATTTCGGGATCTGCTTCTTGGCAGAATTGTCATCCTCGTCCCATCTTGGCAGGCGGTCAGACCCAATGGCCCAGACAGGTAATATACCTGTAACCTGACCTGAGGGGCTTCATATGCGCAATCATGTTCACTCCATGATGAACCTCTAATTAGTATCTACTAGACTACAGATACTAGATAGTAGTACAATCTGTAGTAGCCCCTGTACTCTGTACATCATTCAGCTGTAGATGAGCAGCTCGCTTTGACAACATTCAATTATGCGCCGCACATGTATTTTGCTCGTTTCATGCAATCTGATGTCGACCTCGGTGAATTTACTGGGCGGGTTGCTTGTCGCTCGCTCTTTGTGTTGCTTGCAATTCAATTGAGATAGTCCTGCAACCTCTGAGTGGCCAGAATGCAAATAGGATTGCTACGAGGGGCCTTTTGGCAATCAGTATGGTATAGCGTTTGCAAAAAAAAAAAAAAAAAAAAACAATTCATTCAGAGAACATATGCACAGGAATAGTTCCGATACAATCATCACTGTCTTCTTCGGGACACCATCAGCGCCTGGAGTAGTGCTTCTGCCTTAGGACGGAATATATCCCACTTCCTCGGAGCGTCCACGATATGAAACCCCGATCATGATCCCCAACCAATTCAATGTGCCAAAGTCCAACTGGGAGGGGTTGCTCGGGAGCTTGTAATTCTACATGGGATAGAGAATTTCGCATCGAACCCTGTCTGACACGGAGGGTAGGGGGCATCAATTCATCTTGTTCAGATCGTGTAACGTGAGCTGTCAGTTCTCATTGGACCAGCAAATGCTACTCTGGAAGAAAAATCCCTAGCAGTGCTGACACCATTACGCGGTGCAAGGTTTCCCAACGTGAATCTGGTAGCCAGGCAGAGCCTCCGGGTAGACGGCCGAGCGATGAACCAGGGGCATCGAAGTCGACGCCGGCACTGTACACGCCTTGCCATCGTAAGAGACATGATGGAATATCAAAAGTGGTGAGCCCAGTAGAGGGAGGGGTAAAACGCCACACGAAGCCAGTTCCATTGAATGCTACAACAGAACACCAAGCGATACTTACCGGTGTGCATCCTGTTGACGAATGATCTAGGACGCTGTTAGGTGTGTGTGTATGTGTGTATGTGTGTGTGTGTGTGTGTGTGTGTGTGCGGCAATCCAAACTTTGCATCACTAGATAGTACCTATATGTCGAGATGAACATCAGTATAACCCTCTATCCAATCCCTCTGTCCAAGCCAAGTCATGATTATTGACTGATTGGAAGCTCATGATTTACAGTTCACGCATGTACCGATTTCTCTATGCTACGTACACGGTCTCTTCAATCTTGGTGACCACAATCCGTCAAGCTTTGCTCAACGAGCGTGTAATTCGTACTTGTTTCTCAGGAAAGGTGTAATTCCAAAAATAGCTACGATAAGATGACTCCCAAGAAGGGCTCTAGTGCAAAGATTACAATGGCCAAGGAAGAAAAGGTGGTCCGCCTTGCGTGTCCCGTCCGAACTCACTCAGAAGTAACTTCCAGCGTACGATCAGATACGAGCCGTGAGCCGAAACAATGCTGCGAGGATTTGTATTGGACGTCCTGACGATAGATAGGTCGAGACCACTTATACGAGCAAGGTCTCTGATTCGTTCCGTTATGGGCTCCTGGTAAATGTTAGTTGTGGGCGCTGCAGTGAAGTCGCCTCCTGAAAGCTATTCACATTAACCTGAGCAACCAATTCCGCTATAAGCTTTCACCAGCGCAATCCGTAGTTGTCTCGAGCCTTTCCAATGTTATCGTGTGCTCGCAATTGAATACCCATCGCGCTATCGATCGAGAAAAGCGATGCAGATCCGCTTTGTTGGAACCAATATCTGACGTGTCAATTGATGGCACACAACCAGCATTACATCGCAAGATGGTGAATCTGAAGAGTTGAAAGCAGGCGAACATACGGTCCGTGGTGTCCTAAATCATACAAGATCCTCAGAAAGGCTTATTGTGTGGCAACTCACAACCGTGGATTCCACAATCTTTGCACGCACTACAGCCTAACGCTGTAATGGTATGTCTACCTTGCAGTCCATTGTGACCCTCCTCTCCGTCAGCTTCCTTCATCTTGCCAAAGGGTCCGAGTCTTGAAGGCAATGGTGGGGGCTCTGCAAGCATTTCTGCAAGCAGATGATGAGTGGGGTTGCCCGAACATGTGAGGGGCCAGTCATCATGATTGCAGATGAACGTATGAGTTGAGTAGGCAGAGATACATAACGAATGAGGAGCCCCCAGCATGGAACATGAATGTTGATGTGTGAAGCCTCATCTACTACGCACCTTTTTTTCCATACGCTGACGGGTTCCCGTGAATCAACCTCTCGTATCAGGAATGCGCTATTCCCTTCGGTTCCTGGCCATCTAATTACTACTACTGCTACGGAGTGCTCTTACTACGAAGCTACTCTCCTACCTCTAGCTTGCAACCAGCATGAGAAGATACTAGAATCGGCACCACCCCTACTACTAAGTACCTATCGTAAGGTAAGGCACTGCTACCGCCACTAGCACCAGTTGCATCCAAGGTGCTTAGCGCGGGTACCCGCCAGTCATTTTACCACTGGGCACCTCAACTTTGGCTCAGGCGGTCAAGGTGTGAATTCGAGGAGACAGCCTCTGCACAACTTAGCAATTTACACCATCTCACGCCACCAAAAAAAAAAAAAGAAGACCACGTCCAGGAGGCTCCTCGGCTCCGAACGAGGCAAACCCAGAGCTTGAAACCACCCAACCACATCCTCGCAAAACACGACCAAGCCTTGGAGGTTCTGCGGTCATGCCAGTGTTGGCCTGTAGTACTACTCGTACTCGTACCAGTAGTAGGTAGTAGGTAGGCGAGACAGCTGAGACAGTCCGGCCCGCTTGCGGCAGCCTCTCCAGGAACGCACACTCGCCGTCTCTGGGCGCGCTGTATTACGGATACTCACTACAGGTGGTGATAGTACTCATTAATACCACTACTACAAGTACTTGTAGTACTTGATCTTGGTGACAAGTACTTAGCCATGGCGGAGGAGGCGCTACTACGAGATCTCCATCACAAGCTGGCAGAGCTGGAGCACAAGGTTTCGGCCTTTCGTAAAGACATGGCCGCCGAGTTCGAGCGCTATTATCACCAGGCTGTGCTCGATGTTAGCGCAGGGCCAGCAACCATGAGCAAACTCGAGCAGGCCCTCGCCAAGCATCTATCGGAGTACCCAGCGCTCTACCTTCGGCTCCCGTCTTCTGGATTGCGGGATCATTCCGACCAGCAACCAGGTGATGCCGACAGCTTAGGCCGGAAGGCTATTCACCTGGGCACGCGATCAGGGCGACACGCAGGCTCCGATTCAGACTTCGAGTCAGACTCGACCCCAAGCCTCGCCCAGCATCCAGCTACCCCAGCAAGCGCGGAGGCTGACTCACAGTTGGCGCGGCCCAGCAGCTCCGGCGGCCCAGCAGCTTCAGGCTGGCCTGGCCCCGCTGGGACTGACCCGCACACCGCTGGCGGCACTGGCAGCTCGCCTGAGGCCCTGGGCGACACGCTATCGGGCCAGAGCCCGTACCCGCACCAGTACCGGTACCACCAAAGCCAGGGCCTGGGCCAGAGCCAGAGCCAGAGCCAGAGCCAGAGCCAGAGCCAGAGTCAGAGCCAGACCCCGCCATCGCCGGGTGCCGTCTTCGGCGCCGCTGTATTAGCTCCAGGCAGGCGCAGGGCCCACGATCGAGAAAAGGAATTTCAGGGTCTTTTTACTCCGTTCTTTCTGCCTTTACTCGACAGTTCACCCAGTTTGCCAACATCACCACCTCTTGCTGCCAACGCTTTGTCCACCGAGCCAGTACTTGCTGGCGCCGGCCCCAGCACCGGATCTGGTGTCAATGTACAGTCGGCCGATCACCTGCAGGGCTCATCTCAACACCTGCAGGGCCACGACATGGAGGGGTCCAGTGAGACCAGGGCAAGGCAGCAAGCCGCGCTGCAGCAGCAGCTCCAGGACCAGCAGGCAGCCTCGCCGCCACCATCCCGCCCGGCCCATCACCGCAGCTCGACCGGTGACACATCTTCGTCTACCATCTCCGAGAAGAGCGATACAAAAGTCCGACGTAGCGCCTTGCGTCGATCCTCCAGCGTCTCCAGGCAGTCACAGCTGAGTCCCCGGCGAGTGCGCTTCGAATTTCGCGGCGCCGAAGTCTTACCCACTGCCTCGCCGCAGCCTTCCGACTTCCCAACGCCACGCCCGTCATCTCCGCTCCCTGCTGACCAGCCTCGTACCTTTGATGAAATTGTTGGCGATAACGACGCCAACGGAGACCAGCCATTCGGAAGGGATCCACCCCCACGCAAGATATCATCGTCCGAAGCCTTGAGGGCACTATCTAGAACACCTTTAGAGGACGACACTGTCTGGACTGTCGTCAATTCCGGACCTGAGCAGCCTGGAACAGAGATTGTCACCCAATCACCAGGCACCTCCAACATGAGTCCGAAAAGCTCGAAAGCGGCCCCAGTAACGCCGTCAAGTGAGATCTCTCGCGTTCGGGACCTAGTAGGCTCCGAGGATGCCCTTCAGAACGCCGATCCGGACGAGGATAGCGATGATTCCTCTGACGAGGACTTCTTATCGATAGCTAAGCCAAAATCATTCACGAAAAAGTCATCCGCGCCCTCCAAGGATACAACCTCTACTGCTTCACAAGGTAACGAAATCTCAAAGTCGCAACCACTCAGGAAGCCCGCTGCTGCGGAAGTCTCAACGCTCCAACTCGAGGACGAAAAGGACCAGACATCATCCGAAGACTTTGACGAGGAAGATGACATGTTTCATTTCGAGACGGGCGGATTGACAGCTCCGCCTAGACCGAAACGAGGTCAATCTTCTCCAAAGGACCGCTCTTCAGAAACTGCCGATGAGCCATCAAGTGAGGTGGTTGAGGGCCCTGTGACTGTGCCGTACGGCACGTCGCCGGCTGTTCCCATATCAAGGCCTGCGCCTGACACTGGGGCTCTCTCGACAACGTCAACAGCAAAGTTCCAGGTTGGATCTATAGGGTCGTACAAAGGCCGACCGGTTATCATGCCAGTGGTGAAGAACCCCGAGGTCCATGCTGAGGCGGCCTCCCTGGGAGAGTTCAATACATTTGTAGGTGGTGTTGATGGTCGCAGCGGGGTCGACGAGGGGGATCTCAGCAGTTTCCGGGCAAGCCTCGTTCATCCCGCCTTTAGCGGTACGCCGCGCAGCCTAGCTGAGCGGCTGCTGATGGAAGATGCGCAAGCTGAGAGAGAGAGGAGCAATTAGACGGCGTTTGATTTTCAGGTCCCGCCAGTATGTTGGGAACAAAACATGCTTCTACTTGGGATAAAGGTTTTTTCAAAGGTTCTCGCACAACCGGGTCTAGACGGGAATCCCACTCTTGGGGGTTTGGGCAGCATATCTTGGGCGTTCTTTGACAGGCACGGGCATTGGAGGTCTCATGTAGTTTTCGGGCGAAGCGGTAACGGGCACTGAGCAGGGCCAGGCGGCGCGTCATTGTACAGGATACGGGGCATACGGACATATTTCTAATTTCTTGGGTACGGCCACTGATAGATTGTGACAGGATACCAAGAAGCACTTAACTAGCAGTACCTAAATAGCGACCCATTATCAGTCCGAGCCTGGGAGAATGCTTGATGACCCTTCGAATTGTTACGAGGGTAGAATGGGTGAAAACCACACCAGTCACTATACAGTAGTTAGTTCTAGGCTTCCAACTCGTACATGCTCATCGTCCAAGATGGCCAATTGAGTACTTACCACTGTATTGAGGTCATCAGCTTGGCGTTTCGGGACGCTAGGCATTGCTAATAGTACCTACCTTAGGTACCTTACCTACCTAAGCCTACTTACACCACAGTGCTAAGGTCACTACTGTACCAAAGGACTACCAACCCTTAGCAGCACTACTAGACCAAGGTACTATTGCTTAGTACCTAGTACTACTAGCATTAGTTGTCGCAAGTTGACAGCTCCATTCATTCTATAATTTGTGATCGCGTCACACCACATCGTTTTGCACGCGCAACTTCGACGCATCCCGAGTGATCGAAAAAAGGCAAGATGGGTGGCCTCAATCTGGAGGTTTTCAAGGTATCTACTTCTCATCAATGATTGGAGTCAATCCTTAGACGCAAGGACCGACACTAACCCGCCACCCGCGTTGATCCAGTTCGGCATGTATGTCATGTTCCCAATCGGCATCATGTATTATTTCGGCACGAACCTCGACGACCGTTTCTCCGTTCCTGGCTTCTGGCCGAAGCCCGAGGAGTGCAACAAGATTCCCCATGACCGCGAAGAGATTAAAGCAGAATACGACCGCATTGTTGCCCGACAGAAGCTGCGACAGGCCAAGAAATGGGAGGAAGAGAAGGCCCAGGCAGCGTCGCAGCCGCAGCCGCCAAGGGATTGAAGCACTCCCTATGGATCGTAGGCCTGAGCAGTAATTCGAAAAATTGGATCGAGTCCTGACTTTGGTTGCCAGGGCAAGGAGCTGAGATTTAAGGGCAGGGGAGCCGGGACAACCAAAAAAAACTCTGAATTCGGGAATGGGATGGCGTTGTATGGATTTAGCATTACGGATCACACGCATGGCGGACGACTGTTGTACGATTATCGGATCGAATATCGCCCCTATATTTAAGAGTCTATATGTCTGCCTACTCTTTGCCATACGTCATCCGCTAATGAGCCTTGTTGTATGTTGGCATAGACCCCTTTGATCTCTGGATACTCTCTTAATCCAGATACCAAGTTCTCCAAACCCTCTATCGCATCAGGTTCATCGAGATCGACTTGTGTTTCTTCGTTTGACGCCCACACAACGTCCGACTCGAGCACTTCGAGGTCGAAATTGCGCGACAGCGCCTCGGTGATAGCGGATAGCTGCGCCGGCTGAGTCCAGACCTGGAAGCTGCCGTCTATGCGCTCCTCCACGTCGTCTAACCCTTCCAACTCTATAGCTTCCTCCAGGAGTACTGATAAGTTCAGAACGTCTTCCTTGCGTGATGCGAACCGAGCGCGACCCCGTTTCGTAAAGTAGAAAGCCGTCGAGTTGTTGGCGGCGCCGGACTCCTTCATCAGATGTCGAATATCCGCCCACGTGCGATTTTTGTTGTCCGTTTCGGCTTCGGCAATGATGGCGATATTGGGAGGCAGGAGAGCCTCTATGAGCATCGGCTCGAGCTTTGCTCCGGTCGTTGAGCGACCTTGGCCTCGCGCGATGGCCCCCTCGACTAGGGATTTCGGAATGTTGGCTACACAACACATCATAACGCATTAGTGTCTGCAGTGGCTTTGTCTTGGGTGTTGCGTACCTTTTGCAGCTGCGCTTATTGCATTCGAAAGTTGAGGGTTGAATTGTAGATCCTCTCCGTATACTTGTACACCACAAAGTCAGCGCGGAAGCTCCACGTCCATTTTGTGAAGGTGAAGGTTGGCAGATTGACTAACATCTTGAGTACATGGAGATGAGCTTTGTGAAAGCATTCCTCTCAGACATCTTCTTCTTATCCGTGACTGCTTTGATATGTTTCGTTTTGGACCACTTGTTGTGCCCGGCATTGGCAATGGTCGTTGTCGCAAAGAGGCGTTGGCATGGCCGGCAGATGGATGACAGCACGGTTTGGTACGGCTGGTTCGCCGCCGCCATGCGCGAGACAACGGGGCGCGAAGCCATCAGTGATATTATAGTATGTTCGGAAACTCGAGAGGATCACGGTACCGGAGCTGGTTCGAGGTGCGTATGCGGATATTGCGACGGTCGTGAAACAGTATGAGGTGCAATTGAGTTGGCATAAGCCGCCATGGAGAAAGCGAAGCTATACTTTTTAAGCTAACTAGCATGTGCTAATTGGATGCAGAGTGGCAGTGGGCAGTGGGTAAGGTACCTAGGTAGGTGATCTCATGCCGCCTACAGCAACTACAGGCTACAGGTACAGGGGAACATTTTTGTGGGCTTACCTTATTTGTGCTAACAACAGTGATATCGTCTATTGTTTAGCGGTCTCGAAACTCCTTGACCCCCCCCCCCCCCCCCGGACTCCAGCGCCCCATTTCGCAGCCTCCGTCAAGCCACCAACACCTTCAAGTCTACTTCGGAGCTACAAACCAGCATCCGACATACGGAGACAAGAGCATCAAGCTCCGAGCTGAGTGCTATCGACCTGACGCAATGTCCTCTCCGCCAGAGGCTGGCTCTCCGGCCAATGATAAGCTACATGCCGATGCGCAGTCTCCGTCTCAGCCTCGATCTCAATCTCAACCTCAACCTCAACCTCAACCTCAACCCTCGTCACCGGCGCCCGCCTCCGTATCCTCCCCCAAGCCGCCGCAGGCACCCGCTGAACCGAACGAGTCCACCTCTGCCTCTGCCAACCCCGAGCTCGACGTCACCAAGCTCAAGTCGCTACCGGCCGAACAGCAGGATCTCTTTCTCCTGACATTTGTCTCCCGGCTGACCAAATATGTACTCGCACTGGGTGAGGACGACTGCACCGCCGAGCAGTTCTATCTCAAGCGGGAGATCTTCCAGATCATCAGCCTCACAACCCCGGCGCCATCGAGGGTCATCCGGAATAACCTGGGTCGGTGCCTCGCACACATATTCGGTAACGGGGACAGGAAGCTTCTCTTCGAAACCATCAATGGCCTGGTTGCCATTTTGACGACGGGCAAATCCAAAACGGACGCCGATATTCGGGTGAAGCATGCCGCCGTCAGCTGCCTCGGTGACGTGTTCGCTGCAGCCGGCGACAGTGCCATTGGCCTGCACCAGCTCACCTGCACAACACTGTTGAAACTCCTAAGGTCCATGTCCAGCCATGCTGGTCTTCGCGCTGCTGTCTTCACGGCCTTGGAGAAGATTGTCGGCATGGTGGAGGGGTCCATCGATGAGCCCATAGCCCGAGACATGTGGAAGCAGGGCCGGAATCACGTTTCTGGAGATAAAGGCGCCTTGGTCGTTGTAGCGGCGAGCCGCTGTTTGGCGGCCCTGGTCCGTCACACGGCTTACTTCCGCAACTCGACAGATTTTGACAAACTCGAGTCGGCGATCCTAAAGCCTTTTGATTCTGCGATTTCTCAAGTCCGACATGCCGCGGCGGAATGCCTCGCTGAAGCCATGTACCAGGGTTATTCGGAGGCACCCGCTGCTGACGGTGGCGCCAAAGGCAAGAAGTCCAAAGCGAAGCTGAAGCGGGCATCTACGTACCCCGGGATCACCGCCGATGAAGATGACATTCCCTCTAGATCTGCTAGCCCTGCTCCCGGCGGCAAGCGATCCTCTGATTTGAGTCTCTCGCTAGACGACATGCTCAAATTGCTTGCTGGCCATTTTGTCAAATCATCCAATTCCAACAAGACCCGGGCGGCAGTTGGTGTCTGCTACGGGATGCTCTTCCGCCGCCTGGGCGAGAAGCTGGTGGAGAACAACTACCTCAAGATCGTGGAGAGTCTGACGACCGACGTGCTTGGACAGTCATCCATTATCAATCATCGCTACCGTCAGCTCATATCGAGACGCATAGTCGACACTGTTATCCAAGATGTCATTGGACGCAAAATTCTCGGCGAATCGGGTCAAATCTCGGCAGCAAAGCTCCTGATCAGCAATATTCTTAAGAACTATCCTCAGGCTTTGAGCGAACGCCCTGAACCGACGAAGCACATGCTCATCACTGTTCTCAGTGCTGTGTCCTCACTCATCAAGTCCCTGGGATCGGCCGCACACCACTTTGCAGAACCTTGCCGGGACGGCTTGTTGCAGGTCCTCCAGCACCCCAGCTACTCAGTGCAAGTGTACGCCTCTTACTGCATGAAGGTCTTCGTGGTGTCCTGTCCTCAACAGCTGCTGCCTTGCTTGTCCGTGTGCATGAACAGTCTCACCAGGGAGCTTCAACTTTTAGGTAGCGGCCGACACCCTCACCGGAGGTGCATAGGTTTCGCTCACGGTCTTGCCTCTACCCTGAGCGCCAGTCCCTCGAGACCTTTACATGGATCCCTGGATGTCAATAGCCGGGTGCTTACAATGGCAACCAATTTGCTCAAGTCGAGTAGTCAATCAGAACTTCGCGTCTCAAGCACACAGATCCAGGTGGCATGGATCCTCATTGGTGGCCTCATGGCACTTGGCCCGAACTTCGTCAAGATTCATCTATCACAGCTGCTTCTGCTATGGAAGAACGCACTGCCCAAACCTCTAGCGAAAGACAACACCGCGGCCAGGAGTCTACTTGAATCATCATTCCTTACCCATGTGAGAGAATGCGCCTTGGGATCAATTCTAGCCTTCCTACAGTTCAACAGTAGACTGCTGACTGTCGATGTTTCTAAACGCATTGCCACGATGCTGCAGAGCACAACAGCCTTTCTTAAAACGCTGCCCCCGAAGAAGACATCTGATGACATATCCCAAAGGCTAACGCCAGCACTGCAGCTCCAGGATCTAGATCTTATGGTCCAGCGGAGAGTCTTGCAATGCTACATCAAACTTGTTAATTTCAGTCCCTCTGGCAGCAGTGAGACTCTATTGCAGTCCAACCTTCTTACTCTTGCCATTTCTTTGTTCGCTGATCCCGAGAACTACGCGCCTAGCTCACTGAGCGCCTCCATCGCCAACGCTGCGGGTACTTTCGAATCTATATGGGATGTGGGTGACAATATCGGGTTTGGTATCACCGGCCTTGTTTCTGGGTTCCACATGCGAAGCCTACCAGGGCAACATGACAGCTCGATAGAGCCCAGCAACGAGGATGATACACCAGAGAATCAGATTGACAAGCTTCTCCGGTCACCGGTTAGTGGGAGCCTGGAGTATGACGCTTCTGTTCTGTACATTGGCAGTACAGATGATTCGACAGTGCCGGACCCGCCGGCCACGGAGGTGATCAACACGGCCATTCAGCTGTTTGCGTTTGCCTTCCCCTTGACGCCTGCAAAGGTGCAGGAGAGCATTCTGGAGCAGATCCGCACGTTTGCTTCGGCAGGGTCACTGCAGCGCGACCCGGGACGAAAAGCAGCAATTCATGTGAACCTAGCAGCTGCTATTCTGTCTACCATGACCGTGGCTGTGAAGGAGACCAAGTCGCCATCGGGGAATATCGACAATATTGCAGTGGAGCGCTTGCTTCAAGATATTGTGAGGGACTTTGTTCTCGATCCCGATCAGTACGTGAGGAGTCTCGGTTATGCCGCCGTGGCGCGCCTCTGCAATGTCTACGGCAACGCTTTCACCAACCAGGAGGTGAAGTTCCTGGTCGACACGATTGTCAGCAACCGAGAACCTAGTGCGAGAGCTGGTTGTGCAATGGCCCTGGGATCCATCCAGACCAAAGTCGGCGGCATGGCTGCGGGCTACCACTTGAAGACTATCCTCGGCATTCTCATGTCCCTATGCAACGACCCGCATTCCGTTGTGCACTATTGGGCGCTTGAGGCACTGTCACTTGCTGCAGATGCTGCGGGCCTCAGTTTTGCCACATATGTTCCCAGCACTCTGGGCATGCTCGCTCAGCTTTACGTTTCCGAGACTCACCACAGCGAGGTCTCCTCCGTCATCACGATGAATTTGGAGATGGATCTGTCCACCACCTCTGCTATTGCCAAGTGTGTGGACTCCATGATCAACGTCCTTGGCCCTGACCTGCAAGATTCGACCAAGTCGCGCGAGCTCATCTTTGACATGATGGATCAGTTCAAGCGAGAAAACAGCACCCTGGTGCAGAAGGCTGCGCTCAGCTGCTTGGAGCATCTCTCCCTGTACGCGCCAGGACACATGCAGTTCGGGGATTATGTGCGCGTCCTCCAGAAATATCTACATTCGGAGAACCCAACACTAAGAAACATCTCCGTGGACGGCCTCTACAACATCATGAAACGGGAACCGCGAGACGTGCTCCGCGAGGCCGATGACGGCTTCGAGGAGCAGCTCTGGCGGGTTCTTGATACTGTTCCGTCTCATGAGGGTATTCGCAACCTCATACGAAACTGGATGCTGCAAACGGTTCTCGTGGAAACGGAAGTGTGGCTGCACCGCTTCCAGGCCGTCATGAAGATGACTCGCGCCGGGTCACGAGGGCAAGATGAGGCCGCCAAAAAGGCCGGAGGCGCGCCCGACCTCAACGACGAAGAAGCCGCAGGCTTTGCTGCCGCAGCTGGCGATGGCAAACTCGACAAAGATGCTCCCGCATCGTCCGAGGTCGAGCCGCTGAGGTGGCAGGTCACGACGTTCGCCATGAGCTGCATCAATGACATGTTCGCGCTCGTCGCGAAGGATGTCATGACCAACGGAGATAGCCAGGGACAGATGGCGCTACAGACGCGCGTCGCGGATGTTGTCCGTGTGGCGTTCTCTGCATCCACCGGCAGCGTATCAGAGCTTCGAGTCTGGGGTCTCAAGATTATCGGAGCGGTGCTTCGCATGTTTGGCAAGACTCCTGACCCAGACTTCGAGGAGGCCATGCTTCTGGAGCAGTATCAAGCGCAGATCAGCTCCGCATTGACCCCTGCCTTTGCTGCAGACTCGTCCCCCGAACTCGCCTCGGAAGCCGTCAACGTATGTGCCAGCTTCATCTCTATCGGCATTGTCAGAGACGTCGACCGCATGGGACGTATTCTCAAGACCCTGGTGAACGCTCTGGAGAGCTTTGCCAAGGACGGAGAGAATGCTGGCATTGGTGATCTCAAGGGGCTGAGCTCCAATGCTCAGGTCATGGTCAAGCTCGCGGTCTTCTCAGCCTGGGCAGAGTTACAGGTTGCGAGCACGGAACAGAAGTACCTGCTAGATGTTCTAAGACCTCACATCGGTACCTTGGCGCCTCTCTGGCTAGAGTCGCTTCGTGAGTTTGCTCAACTTCGGTTCGAGCCCGACATCTCGATGACGCTCGGTCCACCATCCCTGTCTGGCAGCCTGGATACCATCTATGCGGCCTTGAATCGCGAGACATTGCTCCGCTTCTACCAGGACGCGTGGCTAAAGCTGGTTGACGCCATTGCGAGCCTCATTGAGCAGGACAGCAACTTTGTGTTTGATGCACTGGATGGGAAGAATTCGGATGAGGCTAAGGTTAACGGTCAGGCCAAGACCTCTGGCATCAACTACCGTGACGAGCCGGTGGCCTTTTTCTTCGTCCTGTTCGGCCTGGCCTTCGAGGCTTTGGCCATCCGCCCCGGTCATGGAGATTCGCTTGCTACGCAAGAGCAGACTCTTGCTATTCTACAAGCCCTCAAGAAGATCCTTCACCCCAGCGTCTCTGGGCACGCCATTTATCGCCCCGATGTCTTTGCTGAGACGATGGATCTTCTGGATCGCCTGGTGTTGACAGAAGGTCTGGACGTGCAAGGGGCCATTGTAGACATTGCCAGCGCCATGTGTGTGTCTCACCCTTCAGCGCGGCGACACGGGGCTGAGGAAGGTGACCTCTCCGAGGATATTGAGCAGCTTTTTGAGCTTACTCGGATCATCGTTCTGGTGCTCACTGGCCTCCTGCCCAACCTGTCCGAGGGCAACCAGCCCGTGAGACATCAGATGAACGAGGAAGCCATCATACTTGTACGGACATCTCTAGATGCGCTGGTAGATGCGGCGGAAGTGTTCCCCTCTATAATCAAGACGGACCTCCACGCCTGCATCATCCACATCTTCGCTACCACCTTGGCCACGCCAGGATGTCAGGAACTGATCGTCCCCCAGTCTCTCCCGACGCTGAAGCGATTTGTCAAGACCATGTCTGCCTCGAGGAAGAGCACGGCACCGAACGAGGCAGCGCCCACAGATGTCCAGCTCCAAGGCTGTCTACGTCGCTTCTTGTCTATCTACTTGAACGCCCAGAAGCGAGAGGCGCCAAACTCGTTGACTTGTGTCAAAAACAGCCTCTTGGCCTCGACTATCCTGTTTACCAGTGGTCAAAACCACCTCCCCGCTTCTGATCCGCTCGTCGCGCGTTATCTAGATGAGGTTATGGACTGCCTCACGGATCGCATGGTATGTTGTTTTCCCAACACTTGAACTCTAGACTTGAAACCAGACTAACACATTTTGCTGCTCCAGACGGCAAAGATTGCGGCCAACTGCATCAGATCATTGCTGCTGCAGCCCTCGCGAACGGCCGCCGATCAGAGCATCTCTCGGTACCTGCTCCCTCGCCTCGTCTCCTTCGTGACCGATGGCGAAGCAGAGGATCCGGAGCGAGCACGATCTCTAGTCTCCCATACCCTGTGTCAGTATGTCATCACGCTCGACAAGGAACGGACAGCCGCAGCCATGTCCGTAGTGGTCCCAACGCTGCTGGCGAGGACGACGACGGAGGGAGAGGCACTGTACAACGAAACCAGCTCTCGGCTGCTGGAGCTCGCCGCTGCCGACCAAGACACATTCAGGGCCGTTGTCAATGGCATGAGCAGTGCCCAGCGGTCGTTCCTAGAGGATGTCATCCGATCTGGCAAGCAGTCAGCGGGGGCGTCGGGCAAGGATGCTGCCACCTCGGATTCCGGCCAACCAACCATTGCTTTGAAGATGAATTTCGGTGGCTAGTTGAAGTAACCAATCGCACTGTGGATGATTGTTTTTGTTTTTTCTTGTTTAGAGCCACCCTGTCCAGGCCGGGTCAGGTACTGCACTCATGATTCATCGAAGCGGGCATAGCGAAGATACATACATACATATATATATGCGCACGCATGGGGTTCACGCGAATCACTCGAAGGAGGACAGACTATGTCAAGCGAGATGTTGTTGAATGGAGCAAGACTGGCGTTTTCAGGGACATTCAGCTTGAATCAACATGGCCACACAAGTCAGTATAGGCAGCCAAAACGGCACTTATGATTTTGAAATTAAACAAAAGTGCTCAGGTAGTAAGAATACTTAAAAATCGTTCAAGACGTTTATCGTCATACAGTGCATCCCACGTGCTTTACATTCTTCGAAATGTTCCTCCTACTATAGCCATGCCTTCAGCTCAGTGCATCTGTATGCTATTTTCGAAAACCACACGGACCCGTAAGCGGACCCTGTGATGCTCGGCTCTATTTTTTCCTTTCTTCCTCGTAGTCTCCTGGAGACATTGTGAGCAGCAGGCTGGAGATGAAGCAGACTCGTAAAGGTGTGCCCATATAATCCTGATATGTGTGGATGACTTTATTTGTAATCAACAACGATCAGTCCTGAGAAATTGCCGCTGCGTTGTAGTAGTGTGCTTCATGATGAATATTACTTCCCGTGTCATTTGGGGACAGCTTCAAAGCGAACCGCGCCTTCTTGAAAGACGCAAATGATGACCGATTCGTTGGAGGAATTCCAGTCTAATCTCGGGCCTGAATCGGGGGGGGTAGGGGATGTATGATATGCAGCTTCCCTTAACGGATCAAGTTCGTCTGAAAGAGAAAGTGTCATCAACCATGGATGCATCCAGGCCATCATCGGAAGAGAAGCGATCCGCGGCATTCAGGGGCGATATCAAGTCAAGGTTGCTCGAGTCGTGCACGGTGTGAGTGTCGTTACCACTCCCCCAGTGTCCGAGGCCCTCCTCCGAGTCCGATACGGCGACCAGGCAGTAGCTCTGGGCGTCTGAGACGAGGAGTACCGCAGCCTCCTTGTCCCAGTTGATCCAGGACGCGCGTACCTTGCCGCCTCCTTTGGATGTAGCAAAGCGCTCAAGTAGCGGGATCTCGGTCGGTCCGTTGGACAAGGGGTCCCAGACGAACGGGACTTGGCCACGGAGCTCATCCTGACAGGTCACCAGCAGCAGCTCGCGGATGCTGGGGTGCCAGAACATGTCAACGGGAGAGTGGAAGGCCAAGACAGCTCTGAGCTCACCGGCGGCCAGATCCCAGATCCAGACGGTGCTGGGCGAGTCGCCAACCCGCGTGGCTAACAGAGCGGCAGAGGCGTCAAAGCTGACAGCTGCGCAACCGCTCTTAGCATCGGTTGCTGGCTTAGTCTCGCTTTGGAGGGGAGTAGGGGGTGAGAACTGCTGGGTGGCACGGAGAAAGCTGCGTGTCGAGGATGGATCAGCCTGAGAGGCGTATAGTTGTTCTTGCCAGACCTATGTGTCGCTGGCGTTAGCGCAGCTCTATGGGGGCTTATACTGAGCGCAAGATGGAGAGAGAGAGAGAGAGAAAGGCATGGAAAATCTTGGAAGCTAGCGGCAGTAGGCTCACCTGGAGGGTGTCACTGGGGGCTATCGTTGATGGATGATCCAAAGCCAGGAATCCCCTTGGTCTTGTCATGTCAAAGATGGCGACGCTGCGGCTGTAGTCACCGAGCGCGCACTGCCGACCGTCGGGGCTGAACTGACAGGTCCGGATGCCCAGCTTCAGCTGCGCATCGTCATTGTCCGATCCATTCGACCGGTCGAGGGTGCGCACCAGGTGTCCGTCAGCCGTGTACAGGAACAGCTTCCAGCCGTGGCCCGCGGCGTCCCACAGCAGCAGCCACGATCCGTCCGGTGACCACAGGAGGGCTTGGGCGTCGAGGGTCTCGGGGCTCCAAGACCTCTGCAGCTTCGCGGTGGAAGGGTCGTGAATGCTGACAAAGTCCCTGCCGCCCACGCGGGTCAGCACCGCAAGATGCCCTGAGGGGGGGCGGACAGAGCAGCTGCGGGAGGCGGATGAGGGCTGATGGAATTTAGGGTTGCCTATCTCCACGGCCTTGGAGGCGACCAGGTCGTAGCATAGGAGCTTGAGGCCAAAGGGGGAGAAGACGAGAACGAGGGTGTCGCTGCCACCGAACTGGACGTGCGAGGGCTTACCGATGCCGGCACCAGCGACGGGATTGCGAACGGTGGCATGGAAGGAGGCGTCGAGGACGGAGAGGACCTGGAACTGCTCCGCCGTGGCCAGAAGAATCCTGGTTCCAGAGGGTGACCATATCAGGTTGAGTACCGGGCCCGACAAGGTGGGCGGCAGCTTGATGGCATGAAGCGTCTGCAGCGTTTCAGTGGAACGGACAATGATGGCTGAGGAGGAGAGCGTGGCGATCAGGCGTCCGTCGGGACTGGCAGCGCATTGCTGGTGGCCTAGTTTCGAGACTTAGTTAGGCTAGGATATAGAATATTTGAAGGAATGTCTCCAAAAAAAGAAAGATAGTTCTAGTTCCGTAAGGAAGAGCAGTGTTTGTTGCAGAGTCTTCCGATCAACAATAGGATGTTTCATGACTGCTTACATTTGAAAGAAGGTGAGAAGTGCATACTGTCTGTCTGTTCCGTTCCCTTGGATCCTCGCCCTGTCCAATGGGAGTAATGTAGATCAATCAACACATTTCCTGAGCATGATGGGGCCTGCCTGTGATGGAGAGTGAATTCGGTGAACAATGTATGAAGTTGAATGTGGACGAATAGAGAGACGGAGGTGGAGGGGGAGGGGGAGGGGCACGCGAAGCAAGGTAAAGCACGCGTGAGGTGACATAATTACTGACACAGGTTCTCACTTACGCAACATGCTCACATGAGGTAGTATTTTATTCACTCCAGCTATGACTCGCCTTGGTTATAGACATGGGAGAATTTGCGGATGAGAATCTCTGTGAAAATACTAGGTGAGGAGATTACAAATAACTACAATACGACACTCTAAATTCCTTCCGTCTTTCGGTTTTCCTGAACCTGAACGTTTGTATACAACTTTGTAAGGGGGTTACTTGATGAAACAAATACACTGTCGATTCTTATCGTCGCGGGACAGACGAACTTGGAATTACGTGGGGGATGTGAATGAGTGAAAACGCCATACGCCCTACACCAGCACTTGCATTGGTCCAGACAGAAGAAAAAGCTCCCTTCTTCCACAGCCACTACTCTAAGCAACGACAAATGTTTGTTCGAGTTCTACTGCTTACCGGTGCCCGTTCTGAACCACCATAGTCGTAAAGGCAAAGAAAGCATCGAGACCGCTAGCTGTCCCGGGTAGGGGAGGGGAGAGACTCCGTACCTTAGTTGTACAAACCCCGAGTCCGTGTTGTGATTATCGATTAGATATATAACAGATACCATCCAACTCAATTGGTGTCGGAGATACGAGATGACGACGTCGCTGCGTACTTCAAGTTACATCTGTACACGATTTACAAGCGCGACTTGGAATTTGGAATCTGGAATCAGGAATCAACGGTCTTCAAAGTGTGCCCCTGCCATATCAAATTCGAAATTTGAAGTGATTACTGCCTTGACTGACAAAAACAATATGAACTGAGCCGTGCAATCTGCATCTCCGCGGATAATTCTTATCCTTTGTTATTAAAACGACCGATTGATTACTCTTCAGGTACGTATCTTATCTTCGAATTTATTATTCTTTGGTGGGGGTGGGCTTTGATGGGCTTTGGTGGGGTGCCAGTGGCAACTGGATAGAGCCCACTGGCAGCTTACCACTAAAGGTACTCAAACTGCCTGTGAGCTCCGACCCGGTACTAACTCTTATGACTACTACCACTACTAGTAGCAGCAGCAAGCCATCGCCAACGGTTGCGGTTGGTCCTTTTATCCTTCACTCACCACCTCTCCGATGCTCGTTTATTCTCCAGACAGACATCTTCGATTCCAAATGGCGCCCAACTGAACCCACCCTAGTCTACCCAGAACTATCATTCCACCAGATAATTCACCTAGGTCTGATCCGACGACCTTCTACGAGCGACATGGTCACTTCGACGTAGGCTCTGGCCTGACTCATAACGGGCTCTCTATCTCTCGTCTTTCTTGCCACTACCTGACTAGCTCCCCATGATCTGCTTTTCATAACCCGTCTGTTCATTCTCGTTACGGGAGCAGAGCACACATACAAGTGCACAGAAGAACCCCAATCGTCGAGAACCATGAGCACCTCCGTCGGCCGGCTCTCCGCGCCCTTGAGCCGAGGCCTATTCCGACCTGCCCCGGCGGCTTGTCTCGCTCTCGCTCATCTTCGTCCAGCTGGAGCTGGAGCTGGAGCCGTAGCCGGAGCTATACCAGCTACCTCCAAGGATGGCGCTCGCTCCAACACTACGGCTTCAACGTCACAAGCCGCCTCTGTGTCCCCCGAGGAGCCCCCGGCGGCGCTGGACCGAGATCCCCAGTCCGAACCCTCACCCTCCGCCTCCGGTCGCCGTCGGCAACTAATCCCGGATGCCAAACCCTTCTCCGACTTCCTCACAGACACCTTCCACCGCCAGCATGACTACCTGCGCATCTCGGTCACGGAGCGGTGCAACCTCCGCTGCGTCTACTGCATGCCCGAGGAGGGCGTGCCGCTCTCCCCCAACGACGAGCTCCTCACCACCCCGGAGATTGTCATGCTCTCCTCCGTCTTCGTCTCCCAGGGCGTCACCAAGATCCGACTCACCGGCGGCGAGCCCACCGTGCGCAGGGACATACTCCCCCTGATGCAGCAGCTCGGCTCCCTCCGCCCCCACGGCCTCAAGGAGATCTGCCTCACCACCAACGGCATCTCCCTCCACCGCAAGCTCGACGCCATGGTCGAGGCCGGGCTCACCGGCGTCAACCTCAGCCTCGACACCCTCGACCCCTTTCAGTTCCAGATTATGACCCGCCGGAAAGGCTTCGACGCCGTGCAGAGGAGCATAGACCGGATCCTCGAGCTCAACCGTCTCGGCGCCGGCATCAGGCTCAAAATCAACTGCGTCGTCATGCGTGGCGTCAACGACCGCGAGATTGTGCCATTCGTCGAAATGACCCGCGACAAGGACATTGAGGTCCGCTTCATCGAGTACATGCCCTTTGACGGCAACAAGTGGAGCCGCAGGAAAATGTACAGCTACTCGGAGATGCTCGACCTCATCCGCGAGCAGCACCCGGGCCTGGAGAAGGTGAGAGACCACCGCAACGACACCAGCAAGACCTGGCGCGTGCCGGGCTACGCCGGCCGCATCGGCTTCATCACCAGCATGACGCACAACTTCTGCGGCACCTGCAACCGCCTGCGCGTCACCGGCGACGGCAACCTCAAGGTGTGCCTCTTTGGCAACGCCGAAGTCTCGCTGCGAGACATCCTGCGGCAGTCCAACAACGGGAACCCCATCGACGAGGCTGCCTTTGAAGCCATGAAGAAGATCGAGATGGACCGGCGGCAGGGCCTCACACCCCGCGGTCAGAGGTTGGGGATAGCCCCCAACGAGGCCGAGCTGCTCGATGTTATTGGCATGGCCGTCAAGAGGAAGAAGGCCAAACACGCCGGCATGGATGAGCTGGAGCACATGAAGAACAGGCCAATGATTCTAATAGGTGGGTGAAGCAATAACAACCAAACAAAAATCACGCATGACCTAGCCTTACCTCCTTACCTCCTCCCACTTTCCCATCCTATACCACCTTATCATTACCTTACTATCTTTCTACGATGTGCATATGAAGCGGGATGGTATTATGGGCATCTGTTGGCGGGCGTTTTCTCTGCATTCACTACCCATGGACTTGTATCTAAGGCTTGTATCTAAGGGAGCGTCTTGTATTAAACATGTTCAAAATGGGGCCGGACTGATGACACAACATTTGGTCCTCTCCAATCAGCATCTTCTTTTTTCTTCTCTCTTTGATATCTTGTCCTTTTTAGGACTACCAGCTAAATAGCAGAATGAATATCTAGATCCTGTCCCTGCTTCGTTTGTCGGCGCCAGCATGCTCAACCCACGATCTCTATCCCTTCCCGTACGCCCCTTACAACCAATTAGGTTTCAACAGACACGATTTTCGTCTTCTGCCCGTTTGCTCAAAAATGACAACACCAAGGTCGGCGAGAGGCATGAGAGAGAGCAGCAGCAACAACAGCATCTTACCCACGTTTCCAAGAGCGGGACCGCCCATATGGTCTCGATATCCGACAAGAACATCACCTCGCGGACGGCTACAGCTGCCTGCGCCGTCCGCTTCTCGCTACCCACTGTGGTACCGCTCATCCGCGACAACAGCCTCAAAAAGGGCGATGTGCTCGCCGTGGCACGTGTGGCGGGCATAATGGCCGCCAAGCGCACACCCGACCTCATACCGCTATGCCATCCGATCGCCCTCTCCCACGTAACCGTAGACCTGGAGACGAAGGAGGAGGAGCAGGTGGTTCAGATCAAGGCCACAGTGACTTGCGACGGCAAGACTGGCGTGGAGATGGAGGCATTGACGGCCGCTGGAGCGGCAGCCTTGACGGTCTACGACATGTGCAAGGCGGTCGACAAAGCCATGGTTGTAGAAGGGCTTAGAGTCGTGCTGAAGGATGGAGGGAAGAGTGGACGATGGGAGCTTCCTTGAAGTCGAATTCATCCGCCATCGAAACCTAGACTAATACAAATCTTACGTCTTACTATCCCAACCCCCTGTGAGTGCTGGTTCTGGGCCATCACGCTGCATCACGAACGTAGTCGAGGTCACTTTATTGAGCCTTGTTGTCCTTTGTGAACGACTATTACCAAGCAGTGGGCATGTACTACGCGTAGCGGGTGTGTTGTAGCACAGCCAGCTATTCCGCCGAGATCGGAAGGAAAGTCGTGCCTTGATCTGCTCGAGACTTGATACAGACCGAGCCATTCATGAAGCCATCCAGCAACGTGTCGGTTCATGGAGACATCGACTTTGCCCGCTTATGATGCAAACCCTATTCTAGTGGGCCGGCTGAATGGATGCATGCACAAAGCAAGTATCAATACGGAGTATGCTATTGAACAGTCGGCCTTCGCGGGTCGGTTGCTTGCAACGACGATCATTGACGCACTGCTGCAGCGCTGAGAGGCAGATGGGATCGACGACCCTCCTCGCGAAGGGTCGTCAATCACGATGAACTCATCAGACTGGCATTGCGACCTAAGCTTCGGGGTAAGCTTGACGGTTCCGCGCAGGGCATCCTACCAATTTGGAACCCCCCCTCCTCCCCCCCCCCGGGAGGGGAGCTGAATGACCAGGAGACGGGTCAGAATTCTGTAATGATTCAGCAATCTTGCCAGGGAAATGTGCGGGCAGGAGACGCATAAAATCGTCTTTAATACCCTTTGTCTCAAGCCTGAAGACTCACTTAACCCTCTGGAGGTATCCCACCTCCTCCCTTGATCGACACGGACGAAGACCGGGCGAGCCAGAAAAGAAGTGAGAGGGTTGGAGGGGTACCCAAGGGTCCTAAACTGCAAGCCACCGACGGACGTCACTGGCCTTGCCGATCTTCAAACCGCACTGGTCCAATAAGGGAACAGCGGCGGCAAGGCCGCACACCGCCAATTGATCCTGGGCCTTTCAGCGTACTCACCTACCCCTTGTACGGATAAGTGGCAGTGGCAAACTGTGGCGAGTGACCACGAGGACTCATACTCGTACATACGGTTCATCGCCTAGTACTCCGTATTATCCGCCGAGAATATCTGTCTAGCCCATGCTGCTGCTATTCGTTCCTCTCAAAGTCTTCTTTTAGTCGCGCCAAGGCTGGGACCCTGAATACGGGTCACGGCGCACAAGAATAAAGCATCGCGTTGGCCGTTCACGACGCCTGTGGATCGACATCAGTAGACTTCGCACCAGTTTAGTCTTTTCGCTCGCCTGAGTATCGGCCAGGGCGGCGACCACGGCGAAGGCCTTAGTGTCAATGCTGCCATCCTGCGCCATTGCCTGTTCTACTGAACCACTGTACTTAGCCATGGAATTTGTGAGACGGGAGGTATCCGATGTGTGTTCTCCTCACTGGTTTCCTCGTTACTCGTACTTGCAGTGTTAAAAGAAAATCGATTACCACAGACGGCCACCACCCACAGCAGATGGCCGTGTCAACTCCTAGAATTACCTTTAGATCCCGCGGCTGGCGAGTTGGAGTGATGTACATGTAACGCGCGCACGCTGATTCGGCCAAGGCCCACGACGATCTATGCTCCGTTGTGGACTAAGTGGATAGCAGTATTGAAGAGACTCGGACCAAGCGTCGATGGTGGCACTGGTGGGGACTTTGGCACATTCGTTCTGGAAGGATATAATCATTAGCGCGATTTAGGAGTTGCGGAAGGACCTCAACTATTTACGGAGCGCGGTCGTCTTAGGCGACGGCAGACGTTCTAGAAGAAGCTCGGGGCGTGTTGCGGCCTCTGTGCGAGATGTGATGGAGACTTGGCGAACAACGTCGACGAGCGAAGTCGCCGAGCGAAGTCGGCCGTCAATGCTGTTGAGATGCGCAGCGCATTTGCCATGTTGGAGACGGAGTGGCCTACTCCAAATGACTGTTGATGGGATGTGATGGGGTAGTACTGCAGTTTCTGTACGGAGTACATACACCGGAATGTGACACCTGATCTAAGGGTTGACGTACCCGTCGAAGACGAGATTCACATAACCCAAATCACTCACATAGTCGGAATTAAGGACACGTCGAGGACCCTATGTGCTTCCGGTGACATCCTTGTAATTTTGCTGCGCTCATTTGACGTTTGCCAAGGGCCCCAAGTGTGCATCCACGCTAATAGATTAACGAGCCGGCTTAGATCGTCCTTACGTATTTTCGGCCGGGTTGTCGTCAAGATTGGCATGTTGATCGCGTGCAAGCACGGCTCGTCGAGCAGGGACCACGGACGCACAAAGGCTGCCCAGCATAGCAATGATGACGGGCGCTGGGCTCGCTGGCTGTTCGTTTTTGTTTTCCCGTCCGAGACCTATCGATCGCAACATTCTGCAAATTTTTCCTTCTTTCCTCTAAAGTCTCTCTTAGCTGGCATGTGCTCACTTGCAAGCGCAAAGTCAAGCACAAGCAAAATTTGGCCGACAGACCGAGACTGGAGCCGTGTATGTCAATGGTAATGTTCTGTCACTGAACCAGACCCTGCAAACTGCGGTCCACACGACTCATGCGACTACCAGTCCGTCCCTAACCTTACCTACGGAGTAGGTAGTACTGAGCTACCTAAATTTCTGTAGTAGCACTAGTAGCTAGAGAATTTGGAAGGAGAGCCGCAAGTGCGCTCGAAAGTGCCACGGTTGCCACTTTCCTCACAAGGAAACTATCTGAGTGCCAGCAGATTTTCGGGCGAGAGCTACCCTACCTCGGAGCGGAACCGCCTGCTGTACTCGTGGATGTAGTCGCTAATACCGTCGCCGCCTGCAGGGAAGGCTCGATCCCTGCTCCGACACCATGTGCAGTGACCAGTCAGTCGCGACTTGCCCACCAATGAGCATCCCCGTATAGTTATTCAAGTCTTCCTGCCCACGCTAGCGGTGTCGGCGAACCTGAGGGCTTTGTGCAGTGGCAGCAACTCTTGAAGGTACTCCATCTTAGGTGGAAGGTAGTGCCTTACCTGAGTACCTTAGTAGTATGGAAGGTAGCGTCCATCTGTACTCGTAGCGTCCGTAGCGTTCAAGGACCCGGAGATGCTGCTAACGGCGCAGCGCCCCCCGCTGCCTCCTGCACAGGGGCCCCACCACCGCAATTCCAAGCTCAGGCGAGCAGGCGACTCGGAGCCAAGCCAAGCAATACTGTCCCCGTTCCGATAGACCCCCTCCATTAACACTGGCACTTATCTCGCTCTCCCTACTACTTCTGCTCCTACTTATCTTCAGCAGCTACACCGACTTAATCGGTTATCGTGTGCTTTACCAAGCTCCTGTTATCTGCGTCTGCATATACATCTGTCTCTACACTTGTTTATTACTTCGCACCGACAACAGACGTCTTTGCTGCCACATTCCTCGGCGCGTTTCTCTGTCGCGAAACTTCCTCACCACCAAAACCTCCTTTGCAGCTGCGCCAGCGTCTAGAACAGGTGCCTGCCCTCAATACAAACAACCGCATCCTCACTTCCAGCGACACTGCGCTGAATCTTAGCGACACACATCGATCGCCGATACCCTCACCTGCATACAGCCACCTGGGGAAAATATTCCACCGTCATCGTTGATTCCACAAGACCAAGTTAGCACTGTTGGCATCGTAACGACATGACCGCCGACCTCATCATGCCTACGCTCCCGGGCGACCAGCAGCCGTCGGCTCCCCAACATCATCCCCATATCCAGCGTCCTCAGCACGTACGATCCGTTTCCTACCAGGTTCAGCCGTCCTCGTCGCAAATATCACCCCCAAGTACCTCCGACGAGACTCAACACAACGCCTCCTTGCCCGGCTCACCTAAGGCATACCACGCTCGACAAACGCGCCCACTTTACATGCCCGCCGTACTACGTCCCAACAGCGATTTCAAGCAGAAGGTCACCAGGGCGAGGACAGCCGGCCATTGCGGAAACTGTGACTGCACCAGCGGCCGTCGACTATCCAATGGAGGCGGGATTATGAACGTCCCTGGTCTGGCTACTATCCAGCGTCTGAGTCGCCGCTCAACCGGAGAGAGCACGAAATGTCCCGAGGGCGGATGGGATCTCGAACTATTCCCCGAGGTCACGGACGTGCCAACAAGAAACCACTGGAAGGTGAGTTCATCCCCACCCCCTTTTCACCACTCCTCGTTAGGCGATCAAACGGCCGTGTCACCCTACCCTCGTGCGCGGTTACTCCATGCTCCGCATATCGCTCATCTATGCGACACCACTGAATTTCTGTGCAACATTGACTGACCCATCGCCCGTATAGCCTGACGTTGAGTCGACCATTTGCGATGATCCGACTTGCAAGCGAACCTTTAATTACTTTGTCCGCCGTCATCACTGCCGCCGCTGTGGCAACATCTTCTGCGACCAGCATTCCAGCTACGAGATCCCCTTGGATCAAGACGCCAACTACAATCCTCGCGCGGAGCTCTCTCGCACGTGCAGCCACTGCTTCGAGCAGTATAAGGCGTGGCACAGCCGCAACAACAGCCAGACCTCGAGCTCTGCGTCTTCTGATGTACAACATACCACGCCGCCAACACCTGTTGCTGCAGTCCCTGGCAAGAAGGGCTTAGAGCTGGCCAAAAGTCCAGATGCGGCGGCCAGCGTGCCCCGTGACTGGAACTGGAGCACCTTCTGAATGGTCTACGGTCCCCATCCAATCATACAACACCTGACGACGCTACGATTTATGACACAAATAGACAGATAGACGTGGTACTCTCGACGCCTTGAAAGCTAGGCTTTTCATCGCGGTGCTCACCATACTGACCTTTTTTGTTTCCTCTGGCCGTTCTCTCCCTTTCTTTCTTCATCTTGCTGCGGTAGTAATACCCGCGAGCGTTCGCAAGCCCGCTATAGATGTGGCACTTCAACTCTTGGTTTTTGTTTTTCAACTTGGAGGAGCGCATGGCGTTGACGGTTAATTCACTTTTTGCTTGCAAACCCAGTTTGCAATTTGGCGGAATTCGACACAAGCATTTTGCATTTGAAACTTGGTTTGTTCGTCATTTTACAACCACGTGGAACGCTGGTCTATACACCAGAAGGTGGGAAGATACCCATGAGACGTGCAGTACCGGGGGTGGCACATAGATGGTTTGCGAGGTTTTAATCACATGTAGACCGGTATTTATTTTTATATCACTTCACGGATCCACTGAGCTGATTCTGGGATATCTTTACAAGCACTTTAGATTGTATCTCTACTAGAAGTAAATGAAAGTGATCTTTAATAATTTATGGGCCTATGTACGATCGTATGCGCTAGATGGTGGCTCATGATGTAAAGATGGTGATAATCAAACCGTGACCTGCGCCTGATAGTGATGCTAAGACTTCGTAACTGCTTCCCTCGCTTTTCTTATTCTCGAATTTTTTTTTTCTCTCTCTCTCTCCCCTATCGAAGTTAAGAGAGACTTCTTGACGTCTCTCTAGCGATAGGTACTTATCCAGTTCCCATTCAGAAATGTAGCCCTGTTTAAAATTCAAGCCCGGCGCTTCGACTTGGGACCTTTTGCCCTCTTGGGTGAATCGTCAATGGCACTGCCGTTGACCATGTTCTCGCCGTTGTAGATTTCTCTTTCGACACTGCGAGCAGCGTCCCAGCCGGCTTTCTCCGCCATTGTGACCTCGTTGCTGAGACGGCGGTGAGCATGACCCTTGCCGTTCAACTTGCTGGCGGCGTTGCTACGCTTGACGTAGCTGGTGATGAAGAAGCTGACGAAGAGATACGTCAGAGGCGCCAGATACAGCACGTTGAGCCAGATAGCAAACGTCTCGCCAGCGTTGACAATGCAAGGTTGAGTAACGTAGACTGTCTCGGTGTGGATAGCGCTGGGGGATCCGTTCTTGTTGGCGCTGCCCAGAACCAAGTGTCGCAAGCTGTCGAGAGCGCCGGTGGCGGTCTGAGCTCCAAAGTCAGCAGCTGCCGAGGGAGAGCCAGCGCTTGCCTCACGCTCGACGGTGACGGGGATGTCGTAAGAGACAAAGGAATGAACCATGGCGTACGAGGCGCCAACGAGGAACTGCGTGATTTGCATGGTGGTGAGAGTACGCTTGATGGTCACAGGCACCTTGATCGAGAAGGCAGTCAAGGTATAGTAGAAGTACTGTGGAAGATTGGTTTGTCAGTGGTCAAATTCACGGGTTCATGTGAGCAGATGAGACTCACCATCAGCGCATGAATGAAGGAGTTCACAAGCACAAACACCCAGATGGGGGCGGACATGAAGCGGATCCCGGCCCACATGCACATCATGGCACCGGCATGGTGGTATGTCTGCAGTGTAGAGCTGGGCTTGCCCTTGGCGAGGATGATGAAGGTATCAAGAACCTCGTAGAACTTGCTAAGGTAGAAGATCCAGCCGTAGTAAGCGAGACCTTCATTCCATATGCGGCCGGTCTGGTTAGGCGAAGGGATGCCGTTGACAATGGCGCTGGTATCATGGGCAAAACTGGTGAAACTGCGAGTTTCGTCGTCGAAGTAGATCGAGTTTCCAAGTCCCGGTGGTCCCTGAAGGCGGCAGAGGTAGTCGGCGGTGCCGGCGGGACCAGCTGAAGAGAAAGGGCTGACGAAGGTGCTGCGCATGCCGCCCAGCATCCCCCAGAAGGTCCAAGCGGAGTAGACGGCGAGGAAGATGTTGTGGAAAACAACGAAGGCAAAAAACGGGCGGGTTTTGCTGATTGCCCAGGCTTTCTTGCCGTTGGCCAGGTTGTATCGGTTCAAGAGCTTGACAGTGACGGCGTATAGGACCGCGATGGAGATGGGAACGCGGGCATCCAGAGCAGCAGTAAACCAGGTCTCGGGGATGTTGAACGGCCGCATGACGGAGAACGAGTTCAGCGCCGCCGGCGCCAGTGGAGCCGGATGGTTGTTTGGCGGAAAGCTGAAGAGGCTCTGGTCGGGCATGGAGCCCATGACGCTTGGTTGATTCATCTTAAATGCGGCTGCGTGAATCGTAGTGCGATGATGCCGTGATGATCGCGGTAGCAGCTTGTTCCCGTCACAAACAGCAGCTATCAAGTACCTACTGGACCAGTAGTAGTATATTGCCAGTTGCCTTGAGGTCGACACTTATACAAGGTGGCGTATCTCCGGCCGGTATTACGACCTTTGATGTATGATATTACGTCGTGATACTGACAGAGGAAGGGGGGGTCAAGTTGCGCGTGCCTTCCAATGAACGAGGAAGAAACTAATGCTACAGGGCCAGGAAAAGAGAGGAAAGTTACAACTGGGGGCAGGAACGGAGCTCCAAGCATATTAAGAGGCAAGGGAAAGGGCGGTCCAGGGATGTGGAGGTCTAGCAGGAACAGCGGGAGGGCGACTCAACAGAGCCGAGCCCAGCAAACACGGCTAGCAGTACGAATACTTGCCAATACCTCTCAAGCTACCAGGCTATGTATGAGCAAGAGGAGTACCTTCGCCGTAACGGAGTACGAGCAGGTAAGCCTGGATAGGCCGAGGGAGCTTGAAGTGCAGGTCCGTGTCTCGGTAGGACGGGCGAGTGGGGAGCAGAACGGGGCTCTTTGATGGGGGTCGACGTCGAGCTTGGTGAAAAGTCCTGTCGAACCCTCAACAACCCTCCGGCCCCGTCTTGGCCGCCAGTGCCACCAATGCAACATGGGCAGTATTATCGGCAGTCCCCCGGAGAAAGCCTACGCTCCTCTTCTGTTGTATTTCTTCTACTTTAGAGACTGTGCCCCGTCGCAATGTGAATCCACAAAGACTTCTACCCGCTGTTATTAGACGTCCTCCATCAAACCTTCTCAGATAAATTTTAAGGGTAATATGGGTTCTTTGGTTGGATGTTTGAAGGCCTGGAGGTTGGCCCTGCTTTAGGTATGCTGATCATGGATAAGCACTGATAGGAATAGAGTTACCGCCGATGACGCCAGCCAGCAAGCTCCAGGGTCCAGCACCGAGGCATCAGGCCAAATCGAACGCCATGTCTCTGAACGAGAGGCGAATCGTTCCGTGTCTCCACTCACAAGTGATTTCTCTACATCATGATACTGTCAATTTTTTTTTTGTGACTACTGTAGCATCCCAGATTGTCTCGTTTCGTCTTTCCAGAAGCACCCGTGTTCGTAGGGGGGAAAAATCAATTGGAAGGGTTGGGGAGCTAGGATGCCAGGGTCCTTCTCTCGTAAGGTAAGGTAAGGTACATATCCGTACTCCAGTACCACCTTCCATTGCCCTTTCCATTAATGTGCAAGTTAAGAGAGAGGTTCAGGCTCTGGTCCCTGAATTGGGCCCGGCTGGAGCTCGCCTGTCAATGGTCCAATAAGCTGCAGGCGGAAGCTCAGCCCACCAATCATCTGGCCATGAGCTAAATCGCATCCCGGCCCGCCACCCTCGCTGATGGAGCCAACTGGAGACAAGCCAAGGACTTTGCTTGGAGATTTTTTTTTTGTTGGGACTATGTTAGCGGCCCATTAGGAGCTAGAGCCCACTGGGCACAGAAGCACACCGCAGCTTTCCCTGGAACTCCCGGCCTGGCCTCACACATCCCTCCCTTTGCCGTAGACACTCGTACTCGTATTAGATTAACAGCCCGGGAATCTTGGAAACGGAGATTTAGATAAGGCGCCAACCTAGTGGGTTTCGTAAGGCTTTCTTAATATCATTCCTGTATTGTTTTCACATGTGATTTCCTTTACGCCGAGACCACGTTTTGTGTTTGGCGGAAGAATACGTTGATTGACCATTTTTGATCATTCTGTCTCCTCGTCGTCGCCTCTGCGCCGCCGGAAGACAGAGTTGACCGAGGCAAACAGACGGCCTCCAAGCCAGGTTCCGCATTGATCTGCCTCAACAATTCCTCGCAAGAAACCACTGTACAAAGTCGCATATACATGTTTCTGCCCGCTCTCGGCAGCTTTTCAGCTAAGCTAACAGTGCATCGCTCAATCGCTAAACTGACGTGCTTTTTTGGGTTTGCTGTTTGACAGGCCCAGCCGTGCTTCCAATAGAGTTGCGTTAGACCCTTCCAGGGATCTAATGCGAAGCTACCCGAAGTTATTGTCGACAATCGCATACGTAGGGGGTGATATGCGGTTGTCGACAAAGACGTTTTCCACTCTTTCTTCTTATCATATTTTCCCCCTTCTTTTGGAATCAAGAAAGTTCAACCAAGCAGATCGAATGCCGTTCACTTGATAATACGTGTCAGATAGCGGATTGATTGGCTATTCCTATGTGATAGATGCAGCCTGCTCCGTACATGAAAGTACAAAAGTATTACTGCAAGCTTAAACAACTGTCAGACAGAATGACGTGGTCTACCTCAGATCCCATCTTGTCGATTACTTAGTACAAGTATTACCTTAGGCGGGTATTCACGTTGCTTAGATCGCTCAAGTTTATCCCATCACCAGGGGACCCGTATAATCTACACCCGTGTCAAACGGTCGCCTCTCCGGTGAGCCAGCGGTCAACCAAATCTAACACCGCCTCCGCCTGGGGTGCGGCACCATTTGTCCGGCCTCACGAATATGAATCTGCGTGATGGTCAAGCTGCGGCTCGACTTAAACTGGCCGTAAGCTTCGCGATCAGCTTCGGGTACTTACTTTCGACGCCGCTGTAACACTCTCGTACCAGAGGTGATTCATGTTCTCTTCCGCACGGATCACGCTGGTCATAAGGATCCTATCTTGTGCACTCGTATCATGGCGTGGATGCGTTGCCGTCTGTGGTGCGCTTGAGTTTGATGTCGGGGTGATGACAGAAGCATTGTTATTCCAAGGATAAGGGGTGGAAGTGGCTCAAGGTTCTCGCTGATCCGGGAAGGGCCAAGCTCGAACAAGAGCCCGTACTCAAGTCGGGTCGAGAGGTGGCAGACTATGTCTTGCTTAACTGATAACCGACAATCGTTGGCATCTTTTAGCACCAGCCTCTGATTTTGATTGAAAGTGAAATGAACGATGAGGAGGGCACGATGGGCTGCTTCCGGAAATTCACAGAGAGCAAAGAAAGGCCATAAATGGTAGGTAATCGTCTCGGCCGGGCAAGTGATCTCGAATAAAGTGATTCCATATTTCCTTCGGTGCCATGGCCATCTTTCAATGTCCATCGGCGAGTCTCCTTAAGTACGTTCCCACCTACTTCCTCTCCTCTATGTACGTGTGAAGCGGAACCACAGATCTTGCCGCCCTAGACTTCTTTTAGGTTCCTCTCTATCAGGCGCCCCCGGACTCTTTCGCCGTCTTGGCAGCCTCCTTCTCAGCCTTCTTCTGAGCCACCTGGGCCTGCTTGGCAAGCTTCTTCTGCTGATTCTTGGTCAGCTCCCCGCTGCCTTCTGCCTTTTCCGCATCATTGGCATCGCCTGAGGCCACGGGCACGACTAGGTCAGCCCTCTTGACCTTGGGGTTGCCCTGCCATTCCAGGGGCCTGGTGGACATGAACTCATCCACCAATGCGTCGGTGACTTTGCCGCGCCGCTCTTGGAAACCCAGAACGTAGTCCGTAAGGTACTTGATACAGATTGATTTTAGCTATTCCATGGTGTTAGCAACATGTTCAGAGAGGCACTATGGGTCTTGAGGTCGTTTGGCTATCAACGTACTTCTCCCGTCAGTAGTTTTCCGCTCTTGTATTCGTCCCGTAGCCTGGTCAACTCCTATACGCTGTTAGCGGTGAAACATCCCAATCAGCAATTTGCTTTTATTACCTCATCGTCCTCCATGAAGAACTGAAGGTATTGGTAGGCAACGTCCACGTCGGGATTGCCACCCTTTTCACGGTGTTCCTCAAGCGTTTCTTGTCCGCCAGAGAAGGCGTACCTTGCTACAAGTCAATACTCGTCTCCTCGTGCATCAGTTTTGAGAAAGTCGATTCTTACTTGTTGATCTTGTTCTTGATAGACTTGGCCGAGTCGTTCAAGAAGATGGCCGAGGTGTCATCGCTTGCCGACATCTTCGACCCGGGACCTTGGAGTGCATCCAGGAAGCGCATGTGGATGAGCGAGGGCTTGGCATAACGAAGGCCAGCAGCACAGTCGCGGGTCAGGCGGAAGTACGGATCTTGGTCGATGGCGCAAGGGATCAGGCAGGGAATACCGGCCACGCGCTTCTCATCTTCGCCAAAGATGTGAGGAAATGAAGTAGCGAACGCCGTGGCTCCCTGGATGCTTGCAAAGTGCACCTTGCCGATATTGGAGCTGGTTCACAATGTAAGCGGCCTGCTCGCCATACACACTTTCGGGGTATGCCTCATCCATTCTTCACCACTAACCTCCCATCAAAGCCAAAGATGGCTCTCGCTGTATTGAATGTGACGCGCTTGGCAAAGCGAACAATGTTGCGGTAAAAGGCTCCGCCAACATACTCAAAGTCGGAAAAGATAAAGGTCTTCTTGGGATCGAAACCAATAGCAATAATGTCCATGGCATTAGTGCGACTGTACCCCATCACCTCCTCCACTGTCTTCTTCTCCGAGAAAAGGAACTTCTCATCTACAAACCATTGCGTTAGTCGAGGGGAGCCATTGCGCATCTGCGCGTACAAGCACTAACCGTCTGTCAACATGATGATGAGCGGCACATCGAGGACATCTTGCAACCACCTATAAGGGTCAGTCAGAGCCTCGCTCGACTCTCTCACGTCTCATTTTCAAGATCGCTAGCATTCTTACTTGACAAACTCGAATACTTGTGTATGCCCCACGTGCATACTATCGCTACTAGGTCCACGACCAGTGTACAAGAAGAAAGGTTCATTCTGAGCTAGATATTAGACCCCGTCTGCACCAATGAGAACATGGATAAAGCAATCACATCATACCTTTTCAAAACGGTCGAGAATGAGCGTCAGATCACGGTGGCTGAAGACAATCTGGCGGCGCATGAACCGATGAGGCTTATGGCCGGTGACCCTTTCAAAACGCTCCAACAGGGCTGTGTCGATGAGGGAAGTGCCGAACTCAACGGTCAACTTCTTGTAATCAATGGCCTTGACCTTGCCATCTTCGCCAACCTCTCCCGACACGGACCAGGGGTTGATGTTCTGCTCGGTGCTTGCTTGCTGAGGGGCATCCTGATCCTGGACCACAGGTTCTGCCATGGTTACGGACAGTAGGGTCGACGACGTTCTTGGCTTCGAACAATTTCCAATGAGTGTGAGTGAGTGAGTGCCGAGAGAGTCAGAATGAATCACTCTGGGTCCGGATCAATATCTTTTTTTTTTCCCCTCTCTCCTTTTCTCTCCCATTAATTCGTAAGGCCACGGTTCGTGTTTTTTTTTTTGTGACTCAATCGGCCTTAGAGGGCTGAATACGGAAGGCGGGGCACGGAGGGACAAGAAGTTCAAGGTTGAGTTGAGTTGCCAGCCTGAGTGCTAACACTTACGGCGGGGTTACAATAAAATTCGCCAGCGGGCCAGAGCTGGCACCAGAAACGAACGACCCATCATTTTTCTAGAAGGGGGGGTTATCTGGATATCACTTTTGTTCTTATAAATCAGTGTCCAGCACGTTTCTTTCTCTCTGCTTCTCCCATATTTCCGACTCATGCCGCTTGAACAGAATAGCAAACGCCCGTCTTCGAATCAATAGAGCCTACCATGTCGCGCCAAATCAACCAACCGTCGAATCAGATCAAGCTTACCAATGTCTCCCTCGTGCGGCTGAAGAAGGGCAAGAAGCGGTTCGAGATTGCATGCTACAAGAACAAAGTGCTGGAATGGCGCTCCGGCATCGAGACGGACCTGGACAACGTCCTGCAGATCCCCAACGTCTTCCTCAACGTGTCCAAGGGCCAGACGGCACCCAAGGAGGACCTCGAGAAGGCCTTTGGGAAGGGCAAGCCAACTGACGACGTCATCCTCGAGATTCTGAAGAAAGGAGAGTTGCAGGTTGGGGAGAAGGAGCGCGCCGCACAGCTCGAGCGCGTGCATAACGAGGTGACAGGCATAGTCGCCAGTAAACTCGTCGACCCGCGCACGAAGAGGGTGTACACGTTTGGCATGATCGAGAAGGCGCTGGACATGCTGAGCTCCCAAGCACATACTAGCACGTCGGACAAGAGCGCGCCGGCGAGCGGCACCGCCACGCCTGTGACTGGCGATGACGGAGAAGCCAAGCCAAAGGTCAAGGAGCATCACTGGACGGGCGTCTCCACGACAAAGAGTGCCAAGAGTCAAGCTCTCGAGGCTATGAAGGCACTGATAGCTCACCAGCCGATCCCCGTCGCAAGAGCCAGAATGAAACTACGCATTACTTGTTCAACAAATGTGTTGAAACAGGGTGTCAAATCGGGGGGTGCAAAGGCCGAGGAGGGGGAACAAAAAGCAGCAGGAACGGTGAAAGACCGGATCCTCGGTTACATAGAGCAGGTCGACAGTCAGGATGTGATGGGCTCAGAATGGGAAGTGGTTGGCTTTGTAGAACCTGGAGCGTACAAGGCCCTCTCCGATTTCATCGCCAACGAAACGAAGGGCCAGGGCCGTGCCGAAGTTTTGGATATGGCAGTCACGCATGAAGATTAGACATGAATGAATACATGATACCCTTGACGAAAGCACTCCACAAGTCACCGTACAGCAAGTGAAGGTAGATGGCCTCGTGAAAATATGTCGCGAGGCTGGAAACACTGTGATACGTGCATGCGTTTTGTGTGTTTGAAATGCTTTTGGTTTGAATAACTCTGATCTAGAGCATATATGCCTAGCCGCGCGTTCCCGAAAGCAATCCGTTCAAAATGCTCACAAAGATGGAGAACCCAGCCGTCACGCCTGTCCACCCAATACCGTGATAGACAACAACAATACCGTGAAATCGTTTAACCACCCTTCCTCTTGGACACACCGACGGTTCGGCCGCGGCGACCAGTGGTCTTGGTGTGCTGACCGCGCACGCGGAGACCCCAGTAGTGACGGAGACCGCGGTGGGCACGGATCTTCTTGAGGCGCTCGAGATCCTCACGGAGCTTCGAGTCAACACCGTTGGCGAGGAGCTGAGTGGTCTTGCCGTCGGTAATATCGCGCTGCCTGTTGAGGAACCACTCGGGGATCTTGTACTGGGTAGGGTTTTGGAGGATGGTGACAATACGCTCGAGCTCTTCGGAGGTGAGCTCACCAGCACTGTAGCAACAAAAATTAGCCTTCTCCTGCTCATCGACTTTTCTCCTCCTCTGCTTTGTTTCCCCATCCTAGAAGGAGGCGGGTTGGTCCGTACCGCTTGTTCAAGTCGACATCGGCCTTCTTGCAGACCAAGTTGGAGTATCGGCGACCGACACCCTTGATCTTGGTCATGGCGTACATGACCTTCTGCTTTCCATCGACGTTGGTGTTCAGAAGACGCAAAATCTGCAAGGCGAAAGCCCATTGTTAGCCATTGTTGCCGTGTCACCGCCCAATTTCAAATGGCATGATCCGCGTTCGCGAAAGAACGCCAGACACGATATGCTCTGCGGGGCGCCCTCGAGAGGAACGTATCCAGAAAAGAATGGAAGAGGGGATGATGACTTACGAACTGGAAGTTCGTCTTCTCTCCTGAGACGAGCGACATGATGGGCAACTGTTACCGGTCGTTGCCGTGTGCTCGAGTAGAATTCGATGTGTCGGGTCAAGCACAAGAAGAGGCGGAGATTTGGCTGCGCTCGCTAAGGTGGTGAATTTTCGGTCCTGTGGGGCGCGAATAGGGCAAGAATGGTGGGCGCTAAAATTCCTAGTCACGTGTCTCCAGGAAGGGAGCCGTCCCTTCAGGTCATGATTATGTTCGGCGGAACTGATTTTCCGCCTAGCCCACCAACGTGTGCCAGACTCAACCGGTCCCTCGCCACCTTTGCTAATTTTCCCGTCCACAAGAACTTGATGTCCCCCTCAGCCTCAATCTAGACCAGCACACCCACCGGATGTCGCTACCATGTTATGCCGATCATCTTTGTCGAATAGTAAGTTCTAGGCCGTCGTAGAGCTTTGGCCAAATCTACGAGAGATTCTGGACTGCCAAAGCTTCTCACTCTTTATCTCACATCGGATCGTCTTTTGCCAATGCTCGGTCAGCCCCGAACTGTCCCGGCGGGCTGATCTTGAGCCGGATACCTTCTTCTCCTAATTCGGGTGCTATACTTCGGTGTCGCCCGGACCGGGGATGAAGAGTATGAGACGAGATTAACACTATCCTGGACAACGTTCTTTGAGTACGGGGCCTTTCGTGTCTGCACTAAATGAAGGTTTCTCCCGTAATTTATCAGTTGTTACATGAACTCAGCCAAAAAATTATCAGCATGGAATCGGGAAACATGTTACTCTCCCTTGCACCATGGCTAGGGGAAACCAATTAGCTCGTGCTACTCTTGACTGGCCTAGCTAGACGTATACTTCGTATCGTCTAGCCGGACCACCTAATCGCTTCAAGGTTACGAGGCTTGCCTAAGCGCGGCCTTCGACCGGAAGCAGCATGCCCGATATCAAAGGTTAGCAGAGCACATTGAATGTATGAGGTAGTCATCGGTTTGGAGAAGATTCCATGGCACGTAGTCACGGTCCGAACGTACGGACATTGGAGCTTCTTGAATGTAGTTTAGATAAATATAGAGCAATATGGAAAAAAGCTCCGATTGAAATTCAGATTTTATATATCTCAAATATCTTGAACGCCCCGATTTCGCGTCCTCATTGATTCCGAGGTTGGTCGCGATATGCCAAGATCCCATAATCCTCCCATGACGATAGTCAAAACGGTAGTAGAATACCGATAAAAAAATATATATGAAAAACTCCATGGCAATGCTATATAGAAAAAATAGAGAGAGAAAAGCTAGGAAAGCTTTGTAAATTTAAAAAGCAACAAGCAAAATAACAGAGGGAAGAAGAAAACGTAGAGGCTGCGTCCTCATTCGTCTCCCGATGATACCATGGGAAACGACGAAAATTGTTGGCAAAATGAACTAAGCGCGAGCCGTGTTCAGAGGGGGAGCCGAAAACGCCGTCGTATTGGTGCTGGCGATGAGCAAAGTGGGAGCGCACCAAAGTCTCACCAAGGCAGGAAGGTTGCATGGTTTCGCCCGAGGCGTGCCCGTCTCATCATCCCACGATGGCCAGTGCGGCTATCTCCCACTGACCTGCGAAATGTGGGCAAGGGCGATATCCCCTTAGCGGCGGCCCTTGGAGGCGGGGACGAACGAAAGAAAGGCCAACACCGTGGCTCCAGGAAAATATACAGTTTGCTGCACCGCTAAGAAATGATGCCCACAAGTTCTCGTAATTTGGCCAACTTGAAAGTGAACAGTGTCATTGCCCCAAGGACAAGTAAAAAAAAAAAGAAGAGGATGGTAGGTCTCTTAGCGTGTAGTGACCGCTGGGAATGACGTCGGATAGGCCCGGAAGCGAGAAGCGCTAGGCTGCCATCGGCACCAGCACCAGCACCCACACAACACAACGCACGCCGTGACCCAGGAACTCGCATCCACTCCAAAGGCAACGCCGCCTGCACACCATCTCTGTCGCGCCCGGCGATAGGCGTGCCGACCATCTGGTGCCCGAAGTGTGATGGGTGGTGGGTGGCTTGTGGCTTGCGAGTCTATCCGGCACTGGCCCAATCTTTAGGCGGCTCTTCGGAGATGGCTAACCTCCGTTGCGGGAGAAAGCGCACTGTCGTCGCCGTAGTCGTCGTCCACATCGCCGTTGATGCTCCCGGGCCGGGTGCAGCAGGGACTCACGCCAAAGCTGCTAGTGGACTCGTCCGTGATGAGCTGGCTCATGCGGTTGGAGCTGGAGCCGAAGGAGAAGTCCCAGTCGCCCAGCTGCTCCTGGTAGCGGATGTTGGTGGACGTCAGGGGCCTGTCGCGCGGGTGGAGGTGTCTGATGGACTTTTTCTGCTTCAGCTGCTGCTTCTCCTGCCTCTTCTTCTCCTTCTCCTCCCTGCGGTGCGTCTTTTCCGTGTCGGTCTTGCTCCAGGGGAAGGCGAACTTGGCTGTTTGTTCTGTGGGCTCGCGGCGGAGCGACGACTCCTGAGAGCTGGTCTCGCTCGTTGTGGTAGTGGTTATGATGGTAGGCGTGGTGGTGGTAGTGGCCAAGGTGTTATTGCTTTCTGAAGGTGCAAGGTTGCTTGAAGACTCCGACTTGTGCATCGCACGTCGAAAACGATCACGGATGGCCATGGTGAGGTTGTGAGGTTATGAGGTTATGGAACTGTATGGGCGTGTTTAGGTGGGTGGTTATGGACGTTTCCGTCAACCGAGATGGACGGGATTTGGGAAAATGATGCGAGATCAAGAACCCATCAGACTTGATGCTATATGAGGCAAAGAAGAATAATAACCAAGAATAGAGGTCAGATGCGTATATGTGAGATCAGGTGGTGAGATGAGGCGAGCTGACGGGGGGAAAGGGGGGGGGGGATTATAAGAGGTGAAATAGCGCAGATGGTATTAACAACAGGGCCGATCAGTGAGAGAAAAGCAGCCATAGTAGGAAAGGCCAAGGTGGTGGTAGTATTTAAAGATCCGAGTGGATACGACGATACCTACTAGCATAGAACTTGTACTAAGGTAGTCATCATATGTATCCGTAGTACACATGTACGAGAGCACAAGTAAAGACACGATGACGGGGGAGGATCCTAACAGGCATGGCATGGAGCAGATGATACGGACGCAACGCAAATGCCCACGCAGCGGCTCCAATGGTGGCATCAGTTGGTGGGTGACCTGAAGATTTGGGGGGGCGGGCCCCACACACCCACGGGCAGCCGGCGATTCCCTGCATTTGGCTCTCAGGCAGCCGCATCCGCATCCGCATCCAATGATCCAAACCCCCCGGGGGCTCCAGGTCTTACCATCTTGGGAGGTCACTCCCAAGCCACTGGGCTTCGCTAGGCCTTCTGGAACTTTTTTTCTTTTTTTCTTTTCCTCTTGCCCTGGTCCCCTCTGTCCCCGTGTCGTGCCGTCCATGCGCACGAGCCGGGTGCTCAAGCGCCCCGAGCACTCCCCAGGCGCCTGTAGGCTGTAAGAGAGCTTTGGCTCCAGCAGATCAGTGCCCCCATCTGAACCACTGGCACTGGGACAAAGTCATCTCGCATCACAGTAATTTTGTCGCCTTGCGCCCGGGAGAACCGTTTTTGCAGGCGCAGCAATCCCGCGTCAATTGGTGCCCAGGCCCTCTACTGAGCCTGACGCGAAGACTCACAGACAGCAAAACACTGCGTAATCTATCTACAGCCAGGTATTTTCTTGGGTTGAGCGTCACAGTCGTATTTTGGTGCTTCGCTCACCGATTATACCGATACTTATTTGTGTAATAATAGCAGTCTACCTTCGGTAGTACTTCGTTGTCCTAGTAGGGCGTGCTACCTGCAATGCCCCCAATCTCATTCTTCTCCACGGTGCAGCAACCTTATTCTACAAGTACAACATGTGGGTGTGAGACATTAAGCCGGGAAAAAGAAGGCGCTGTTTTCTAGCTTGTACTAGAGTAGTAAACACCAACCCGAAACTTCTTCGTGATGGTGATGGAAGGCCCCCTCAAACCCAAAAAGTGAGTCCTTGTGCTGCCACTATGGTGACCGTTCTGGACCACTTCAAGTTGGTGCCACTGGCAGCGACTACTCGGTGATGGGGAGGCCATTTTTCGCCTCCCCCATCGGCGTCTCCAGAGGGGCACTAGAGGGAAGCTCCACCCCCCACAGTCAGCAGCCAACTTGGAACTTTGTACAGCCAGCGAGCAGACGCGCGGAGGCTCCGGAGATGCCTGGGAACTTGCAACTCGCCGGCGCTTGCCAGTGAGCGTGTATGGAGATTTCCCTTTGTGCGCAGCCCCCACCTGCTTGAGCCCCTTTGCTTACGGTAGGTTCAGTGCTACCCCGTACATATACTACCTTTGATTGCCAGCGTTTTGCAGTGGAAACCATAGGTAAGGTACGCTGGAGGGATAGAAAACTACAACGTCACAGCGCGGCTCTCCCCAGAATTTCACCGAGCTGCTTCCGGCCTCCACCGTCATCGCTTGTGGCTCGCATCCGGCCGACAAATAAACTCTTTTCCTCCCCACCTCCTTTCTGTTGGTTGCTTAGACTTATTGCGGCGACTCTTTTGGGGAGAGCCTCACACAGACACTAGTCATACATAGACTCATAGGACAGAACCGTGTTTTGTAACCGTCTCCTATGATCCTATGACAGTGTGGCCATCGATGCGCCCTTTACCCCATCCCCGATCTAGCAGCGGACATTCCGGGGAATGGAAAATGCTAGGGTTTATGGTGATATTCTTTCCAAAATCTTCTTCTTGTGACAGTAGTCCTGATATTTCATCGTACCAATACTTCTCATCACCTTAGACTAGCAAAACCATTGTTCGTCATTCATCATCCCCGCCGTCGGTGACGGGCGCTTTCGCGTGTGCCGTCGGCCCGAGTCCTCAAAGACCGAGTGGTTTTCTACTTTACAGCGACATCGTAGCGCCGAGGCATCTCCACAAATGAAGAATCAACAAAAATCCAGGCCGGCCCCCTCCATTCGCCGACAGTAACAGGGCAGGACTTTCATTCATGGGCTGCGCTCCACTATGGATCCAACAACTTATGACGAAAGCTACTAGGGAGACAGTGGCCCTTGGGCGGGCCCTGGGTGTACTCCGTACGGTACGTGGTAATTAATACGTGGTGAGACGGTACTAACACCCGAGCACCCGGAGAATGGGCGCAACAAGCTTGGTCAGACATGCTGTTGTTGGAGCGAGTGGTTAGTTATCGTGCTATGCACTCGCCGCCCAGCACGCCAGCTGCCCCGGCGCCCAGCCCTCCGAGTGCCGTAATACCCCAGACCAAAGCTGCCGATTCCCAGTCCAGCTCTCCGGTTCGAAGGAGCTCGTCACCTTCGGCGACCGAAGCTGCCACGGAAGGCGCCGGCTGGTATGACGCTTCGCTGCCCACATCATCGGCGTCTTGCTTGGTCGACTTGCGACCTCGCCCACGTTTCCGGGTGGACGACGTTGCGTCTCGGTTGCTGGCCGCCGAACTCTGACGCTTGTGTCCCTTTTGTGCACTGCCGCTACTGCCGGTGCTAGCGCCCTCCTCCAGCTTCGCCCTCTCGTAAGCTTCCCGACGGTCATAGCCCGGGATTGAGGATGCCAGGATATCCTGTATACTGGTTGACCGAACAGCAGCCCATGCACCTAAACTAACAGCAGAGAGCACAACGTCAAAGCCGGCCCCACCCACCACTGGGTGATCCGATGTTGCTGCCAGTATCCTGCCGAAAGCGCTCGTTGTCCTCTCCCAGGCCGAGCGCTTCTCGTAGTCAAAAGGAAGATGGAGACTATGTCGGTGGTAGTAGGCACTAGGGGCACTCCGCGCCAACCCTTGGAAGGTCGCAACGCTGTGCAACGAGCAGCTCAACATGGAAGAGAGCGTGAACAGCCCTTTGTAAAGCTTATACGTGTGGTGAGGGCCGGAGTGGGTGACCCCAAAGCGCTTGGGCAGCAGGTAAGGAAGACCTAACGGCGCTATGGCTAATAGCCGGCTAGCTATGAGCGCATTCCTCAATTGCGGCGTATTGACAGCCCGAGCAGTTGCCCATAACGAAGCATAATTTGCCAATAGAATCGAGTAGTAAAAGCCTCCGTGCGGTGCCCAGTTGTTTGGTTTGGGCGGGAAGATCGTATCGCGAGCGCGGATGTATCTGTACACATATACCAGCGGGTCAATGGAGGAGCTTGCAGGGAGATGAGGATGGGCTGGCGATAATTATTCCACATACCGTGAGACGGGTAAGTTTCCCCCAGCCCTTTCGGGCAAAGGTGATGGTGTCAGCAACAGGGCAACGAAGAAAAGGTTCTGCGCAAACGAGAGGGACACAAGCTGGGCAAGCAATGCATAGCACCAGAGCAAGGGCATGTTGCGCCTGCGTCCCTCAATTGCGAGAAAGAGGTTCCACGGCACAAGGCTCAGGTCGAGCTGCTGTCCCCACCAAAAGCGCCGCGCCTTCTCTGCGAGCACCTCGAAGGCGTCCAGGTAAAACGGAGTGTCGGTGATCCATAGTGGAAGGTGAACTCTCGTCGCATTCTCATTATAGGGCAAAATACCCCTGTCTCCGTAGAATCTGTGTCAGACGTTGCCCGTTAGAGAGCAGCACAAGTATACAACGGGTCACCGGTGGATGGGAGAAGGCCACATAAACATACCTTGCGGGTACTTGGACGTCTCGCTCGCTGGCCCACGTCTTGTACGACACAATGGCGTGCTGGACGGAGGCATAGCCGGCGGTGGACAGGCTCAGAAGAGCAAGAAGAACGAATACGGGGACCAGCGTCCATCGTTGAGCGCGTCGCTCTCGAGTGTCCTGGGCCGGGCCGAGCGCGCGAAACGATCGGTAAAGACTCCGAGTGACCCCCACCGTTAGGGCGAAGACGGCGAGAGCATGGGTTGCGACCAGACCCACGGATGTGTAGCTAGGGCAGGGCGTTGGCTTGTCAGCGGAGCCGGGCTACTGGCAGTGGTAGGTGTATAGTAGTAGTCATATGGTGTTATATGTATCTGTATTACTGTCCTCATACCTTATCTGTGGCTCGAGTTGAACTGGCGCCATTGTGAACGTCGAAGGACCAGGATCCGTCGTCTCCAGGTCACTGTTGTTGTTGTTGTTGAAGGAGCGAAGGGAGGGAGGAGATTGGGCGCTGGCAAGTTGGGGAGTTGGTATTGATCGGGGAAGCAGTACTTCTAGTAGCATTAGTACTAGTAGTAGCTGTAGCTGTGCGACTGGCTGCGCGACTGGCTGTGGGAATAGTTGTAGGATCAGCTGTGGCTGTAGCTGTCCCCGCCATGGAGCTCCCAGCCACCGTGACCGCTGCATAGCGGTGTTGCTGCCACTGGATTCTTGATTCCTGGTGATGATTACTTGTATTATTACTACCTCACTAGCAGCAGCACCTTACGTATGCGGAGTAGTTTGTACCTTGGTTCTCTGTGCCGTCAAACAAGGCATGCCGATCTGATCGACGAACGATTTCAAAAATGCCAAGAATAAGCAGGCAAAAATACATGTTCCAAGGATAGAGAGAAATTGCAATGTGGGCTCTATTTCTAAATAGCTCTTTCGGATGGCCGACATTGAACCTGGAGGGTTAGGCATGTCCCTCCCATCCACGCCCCGTTTAGTGATGATGAAGGTACGTCACTACTTACCTTGCCCTACTGTCTCTCGATATCATTTCATTCGCCAGGATCAGAAGCCTTATCTTGGCCGCGCCTTCTCCTTCTCATTGATGCTTGTGCCTTCTTTCTCTTCTTTTGATGTTTATTTTTTCCTTTCTTCTTCTTTTTCTTCGATTGATTTCTAGTGTCCTCCGTGGTAGTAGGCAATCAAGAGACATAGCAGGGCCATAGGGACGGGCAGAAAACTACCCATTGTAGTAATACAGAAGCTAGCCAGATTTTCCTCACCTACGTAAGCCAAACATTGGACAACTCGTTTGCAAGCTTTGAAAACACAGCCTGGGAAACAATCCGACCTCGCAACATACTTGCCCCTGAGATCCTTCAACTTTGCTGTGAAAGGACCATGATAGCCGCGTGGTAGGGGTTGCTCACAAGGCAGCGGGCTGCGCCGACATTCTGGGCAGAGCTAAGGTGGGTCCAGGTGGCACTGACCAAGTGACAACATCGCAACAACCAGTCAAGAAGCCGTAATATGTTTTCTTCTTCAGCATTTTCTCCCTCCTCTCCCTCACCGGAAGGGAAGGCTGGCATGTGAGGAGGGGCTATTGTCGGTCTGTCAAAGTCGTAAAGTGACGGCTTTTCTCGGCGGGGCCCTTCCAAGCCATGACCCCGGGCCCTCTCATCTCAGCATGTAGACAAGGTTCTCTGCGTGTCAATGGAAGATGCAAAGGTACATCCAGCAAGATACGCCTACTCTGTGAAGATGGCACAGAGCTTCCCAAGGGGAGCTCTGTACCTATCATATAGTCTACTTCACACCTTGCCGCAGAATGTCGGCCGGTCTGGAGAGCCCATGGGAATCTACCAGGATCAGCTGTCTGTCTGTCTAGATGTCTATCCAGGCACAGCATCTTCTCTTGTCGACAAATGACTGATACTCTCGACAAGAGGTGAATGAACATCCCTCCGGCCTTTATATATCGGCCTGGCTATCCTCGCTTCCAGAGAGAAACAAGTTCCAAGCAACCTCCATCTCCAACACAGACGCTCCTACACTTGCAATTCTTCACACGACAGCAGTAACAACTGCCCGGAGAGGCTCGGAATCCAAGTGCCAAAACCATGGAAGCCACAGTTCTTATCCCCTTTTCCTATACCATAGTCTCAGCTTTGGTCAAGGGACTCCAGAACATAGAAGACGCTAGTTTCAGGCTTGGTCAACTTGGAGTCAAATCAGAGAGGCTCTTGTCCGCACTCAACCGCATCTCCATTGTCCGGCAGCGATATCGCAACGGAATGAGGGCAGGCTTTGGCCTCCCGGAAATTGCTCAACTCCGTCAGGACTGTTTTCGGGCAGAGAAGGAGGGGTGGAAAATACTCGGCTGCCTGGCCGTAGCCGTCCCCGAACTTCTGAACCTTAACCTAAAGGAGGGCAATTTTCGTTGGTTCATCAAGAAGTGCACACGGTCAAGCACTACGATATCGAACCTTTCCGATGCGGTCGACGACGCCACCGCCGACATCGAAAAATCAATAAGTGAAGTAAAGGACTTCGGATCCAACACCCCGGGTGACCTGGAGCCAGGCGACCTGATGGGCTTGGGAAACGCCGCGGACTCTGGCAACGCGCCGCCGCTTGTGAACGATCTTCCGGGCCTCATGGAGAGTGTCCTTGGGCTGCAGGACACAATGCAAGACTTGTCGGTCGATCGTGGCGACGCAACGCGCCGAAGACGTGGGGAGCAAGCCACTACGAAGCTCCAAACACAGATTTCCATGCTTGAGACGGCCAAACAGGAATCTGAGTTTCGTGCAATTTTCAGCCGATTTGTGCAGCTTGTATTCGAGATGGCGAACGCATACAGTGAGTAAGCGTGGGCTATAGTCCGATTCGCTCCGGTCTATTATCTTCCCCTTCCTCCAAGTACAGTCCGGGAGCTTTACCATGGGAGTGCAAGGCAAGGCAAGGCAAGGCAAGGGAGGAAATTCCGGTATTATGACGAGCCTTTCTTTCCCTTTTTTTTTTTTTTTTTTGTTGTTGATCTTTGGGGTTGGGGTGGTTGATTTTTTTTTTTCTCATGTCAAGCATATGGCAGTGGTGAATCGGGGTAAAAGAGAAGGATCAAGAGAGGAAACGACAAGCTGCTTGGGAACCTTGTCAAGATGAGGACATGGGGTATTTCGACAACAGGAGTATGATGGCGCTGGCGTCACTGGCGGTCCAAGAGTTAATTGATACGGTTTGAATCATACATGAGGTATCAAGGTAGCAATCAGAGGGTTCTAACTCATGAGTTAATGTTGTCTCAACGGCCACAATAAAGGCATACATTGCAAGAAGACCCGCGCACACACCCTCGTATTTTACTGTGGAATAGTGACAACTGCTGTATACCTACCGTCTTAATACGGCCTGTATCTCTCTGTGTATTGCTCTCTCTCCGTTCACACCCTTAACACGAACTTGCTCCCTACTTCCGAGATTGGTATAGTGCATGTTTAGCATTGTCTGTGGATGTATTAAATGACAAACGATTAACTTATTCGCAAGCGAAACGAATGACGACAGCCTCTTGGCTTCACCATCACTTTCACCTCTGTCCTTTGGAGCATGTTGAATGCTGTCCACGAACCCCCGTGACGTCTCCTCAGAAACACCTTTCTACTACTACCATGGGTAGTAACTACCGAAGCCCATCTTCCTATCTTGTGCCACCCATCTGAGCTTCTACGTTAGCTTTGGATTTTTGTTTTTTTTGTTTTTTTGGAAGGCAGCTCCTTGAAAAGCTCCAGCAGGTCATCTAATCCTGGCATTCCATGCGTCCCGTAATTATAACCCGTGACGGGGTCGATATGACGCCGTTCGGGGTCGTTTCTCCGGCGTTCCCCCTCCGCTATGTCGGCTTCGACTACACGTGACTCCCAAGCAATTCTTTTCGCTTCTGCAATGCCTTCTTCATCTTCAAGTGCCGGCTCTTTCCTGTTCATGCCATAAGGGCAGCGTGCAGCCATACTAATCTTACGCATCGTCATCTTAAACTTCCTGTCAGTGTAGCCGTGCGGGATGCAGTCGGCCATTTTGATGCCGGGGAAATACGATATCCTCCGATTCCCAGGCTCGGGATAGTTTTCAGGCCACACGAGCTCCACCGGTTCGGGCGATTGGAAGGCCAAGAGAGCTAGCTCGGTGGCATGCGTAAGGACAGCGCGGAGCTCCTTGCGCGACTTGTCGCTCTTGATCGTTGCTTGATCGCGACATTCGCAGAGCCCCATGGCCTGGATGAGCTCCTCCTCAAGGGCAATGATGTTTGGGAGGCGGGGGTCGTCGTCGCCCGAGAGCCCCTTGACAGGGAACACGTCGGAGCACCAGCGGACCGTGAGCGTACGCCAGATGTGCTGGAAGGCGCCGAAACGATACACAACTGAGGATAACGGGCATATCGTCAGCTCGAGAAGGAGGCATAGAAGATCGGGTGGATTAAGGGAGAAGAAGAAGAAGAAGAAAAAGGGGCGCCAGGGCAGGAGTGAAAGGGGTCGGGTTTACGGAAGTTACTCACAATCCTCTGTGTCTTTGAAGGCCGAGACATACTTGTTCACCTGCATCAAGATGGGGGGAAGCAAGGTGGTCTCCGGGTCGCCATTGGGATCCATTCTGGCGCTGATAACGCGACCCACGAAGGCGGAAAGCAAATCCAACGTCGCTGCATCATTGCATTTCACGCGCTCCCATTCATCCGTCTTGCCTGCCAGGCGCTCGAACTCGGCCGTGTTTGGGACGTGCTGAACGGCGCATCCAGAGGTACAGCCCTCGAGTACGTTGACTGGGGCGTACAGCCGGACCCAGCCTTGTACGTGGATGTCGAGTTTCACGTGGGGTTTTTTAAGAAGAACGCCAGCACGGAGGCCGCGGTTGTTGTAGCAGACGTCCGCGATTTCCTCTGCAGCGATGAGACCGATTTCTGGGTTGAGCGCAATCTCTTCTCCCAATCTATGCCTCGCTCGCGTAAGTTCTTCCTTCGTTTCCCGGCGGTACATCAAAAAGGCAGCCACAGCGGACGTGACGAGAACCCCAAAGACAGCAGCGCCTATGGAGGCACCGATGACCACGGGGTTGGACACGGGCATATTGGTGAGTGGTCCCTGGCTGGGGATTTCAGAGTCCAAGAGTGGGAGACCTGACTCTCTGGAGGGCAAGGTAGAAGGAGCTGAAGAATGGATTGAACAACAACAAAAGTGAATGCGAGAAAGAGATCAAAGTCGTGATGCTGGTTTCAGATCCACCAATATTGGGTGGTTAGGAGGAGAGAAAAATAGCAGATTCCAACGTCGGGCAACGCACGATTTTATAGACACAAAGTCAACAGTGATAGCAGCAAATGGGACGGGAATTTGACAGGTCGTAGAGCAATGGACTGAATGTGACCACAAGCCACACAGCCCATCACATCATGAGGACCAACAGGGTGATCGGAGACAAAGACAAAGACGGATACGAACCAACCAGCGCACTGGGCACCTTCTAGCTCGCCCTGGCTTCGCGCCTTTTCGCTTGCATGCCACTACAACTACATGTACATTGTACACAGCTGTAGGAGGGAGTCTGTGCTGGATGATTTGTTTGTTTCCTTTTCCTTGGGTCCCATTCTCTCCTACGCTCAGCCAACACCAAATGGAGCACTGCGAATCCGAGCCAAGTTTAGTGGTTTTGACTAGGTCAAGTGTCAAGGGAGAACCCTCCCAACTGCGGCAACAGCCAGGGGCCGTTGGTCGATGTGTTCTTGATGCGAATGTTTTGTTTGTTTTTTTGCTGCGTACAACGCTGACCGACCGTGTTTACAAGTCTAGGCACACAGGTTCGTAGACTGAAGAAAGCACAAATCAGACACGGAGCCTCAATCAAACATCCCCGCAAGCCACTGCACCAAGCCGTCTCCAAGGTCCAATGGATGAATGGACGCAGAGCCCACCGTCCATCGGTGAGCAGGATTCGTGGCATCTAAAGTTGACAACTGACAGCTTGTCATTCGGGCGGCTGCTTGCTGAGGCCCGCTCAAACGAAGAACAAAACTCTCAACGCGGGAAATTATGTTTAATAGCATAAATCCGGCGGAATAAGAGCTCGTAGCGATGGGGGCGCTGTCTCTGCTTCCTGCTCTTCCTTCTACCTCTCTCCCCTTTCTTGCCCATTAGCAGTAGCCTTGTCAACTTTTGATGTATTAGCAAGCACTATCAGCGCTCACGATTAGCTTCAGGATCAGCTGGACCCTATTTCTCCAGGGAAACAACCAGAGGCCAGTTCATCAATGCCTTCCACGCATGACCAAAGCAGCAATCGCTGTGGTGTTGGCATCGATATCGGACGGACTTGTAAGTAGGGGGAACTCCCTGTCTCTGATGCACCTACAAAAGTCCTCAACTTGACTAATCTCTTATTCATACGGGAAGTTACCAAGGTTGCTGTCCGATTTCCTGGAAGCCAAGCTTGTGAACCGATGAAAGTACCCTCGGTTGTGGGGGACAATGTGGACGAGGAAATGCTGATCCCAACTGTGGTCGCCTATCCCAATGCTCCAGACTCGCAACAGGAACCATTGATTGCTTGGGCGGCTAAGGAGAAGTACGGAGATCCGAATTGGGACTGTTATGAGTGCTTCAAGGGCGCCTTTCCCAACGGCATCGTGGCGCCTGCGAATAGACCCTTCAGGCAAGGGATATCCGAAGATCCCAAACGACTCTATGCCACGTTTCTGAAAGGTCTTCTCCCGCTCATAGCCAAGTTCTATGCCCAGAGTTCACGAGGTCCTCAGGGGACATGGGAAGAGGCAAACGTGGTGTTTATCATGAGCATTCCGGCTGATGATAAGCCGGATCAGCGAAAGAAGGTTGGGGAAGCATTAATCGAAGCGGCCATTGCAGCGGGATTCGCTTCAGATGATGGACGCCATCAAGTGGCCCCAACTACTCCCACGGAAGGCATGGCTTCTGCAATATTCGCTGCTCAGAGAATGGCCTTAGTCCAGGAGGACGAGGAGTTGCGGCTGCTGACTGCAGATGTCGGCAGCGGCACGTCTGTGAGTACCAATTTCTCGTAATCGTGCCCGTCCTCTATGCTCTCCACAAGCATATCACCAATAGGGGAGAGTATCGATGATCCACTGCCTGCGCCCTCCCCCTCCCTTCTTCTTTCTTCTGCTTCTTTGAGTTGTATTAGTAGAGGAGCCCTCTTCTGCAACTGATATCCATCCTTGACAAGAGTCTCACAGTACTTCTTTCCAACATGCTAACATGTCGCCGCGCCCATAGGATATCGCTATTTTCAAAGCCTACCGCAAGAAAGACGACCAAGCCCCCGAGATACGAACAGATCTCCTTCTCCCAGTATCTGGCTCCAATATAGGGTCGAGCTACATTGACAAGGCCTTTGAAAGCGTTGTCCGGGAATTCCTCCTTAATAGCAAGGGCGGCTTTTCACTTGACGTGGACGTGGGCGGCGTGGAACGATTTGCCCACGCCTTGGCCAGATCTAAAGCTTTTCAGAATGCCAAGTGCGATTTTCCCTCAGTGTGCTCGACACTAAAAATCGAATTGCCCTTCAATAGCGACAAGAACTTCAAAGAGAACGAAACTGGCTTCACCATTAGCCCCAATTCGGGAGACGGTGTCAAGCTCAACTTGGATGCTGATCGGTAAGACAACCCCCCGGCAAATCGCCTTCTAGCAGGTTTCGAGAGCTAACCAACGAATGTCCTTGGTGATCAGCTTCAGCGACTTGCTGAAGTCATTCTTCGACAAGCAGATAGCCGCGCTGAGATCGCAACTAGACCACGAAGTCGAGGTAATGGAGGTCAAAGCTCCGCTGCGCCGACTGTACGACTCGAAGGACAAGACAAAGGACACGACAAAGGACAGGAAGGACAGGAAGGACAGGAAGGGCAAGAAGAACAAGACACATGGTTCCCATCAGTTCAATGAGGACCTGGACGTCATCCTGTTGTCGGGTGGTCTGGGAGGCTCTCCATACGTCGTCAAGGCAATCGAGGCGTTCGTGGCGGAGAACGGCGGTGACAATGACAGTGGCAGAGCCTTTCACCCCAAACTCACGCGGGCCCGCGTCGTGGTCTCCTCTGATCCACAGTTCTGCGTCGCCCTCGGGCTGCTGGACATATTGTTCGAGCCGCACGGGTCTCGCATGAGCCGCAAGAAGTCGGCGTTTGGGTTTCTCAAGCGACAAAAGGCGGCGTGAAGGAAAATTGCGCGTTGCGCGTTGCCAATGGGGGTCGCAGTCGACCATCGGAGGGCGCAGCATCAATACCTAGGTACTAGACTAGTCGTAGTAGTAGTGGTAGTAGGTAGTCGTTGTGGAGGGACTGGTAGTAGTAGTTAGTAAGGTAGTTTCATTCATGTCCCAGTCCCCAGCTTTCGGGTTTTCTCATGTAAAGTAATACTTGCTCCCTACCATGGTAATTTTTGATGATTTTAGAGTTCGAGCTGAACTTGGCAGCGTTCGAAAAGTGCAGCCGGTTGAACCAATGGGACACGACTCCTGCAAGGCGCCTGTCCCGTTCCAGCTCTTTGCGGGGCAGGGCTGACCTTCAAGTGCCACTGGCAGTGGTGTCTGCCAGTGACACAGCTACTATCACTAGGTACTGCTAGTACTTGTAGTGGGTAGGCCTGGCCGGGTCTGACCTGGATTTGGGGAGAGAACAAGGCCTGAGGTTGTGGCTCCTCCTGCAGGTGATGTTCTCGTGACGCAAGCCCCATACTCAGATACAGCCTGAGGCTCGTCCTTCATCCAATCCACCCAAATAGCTCAGTAAACACTGCACGCCGGGTTGTTGTTACCTTGCACTAAGGTACTGTGCACCCGCTACTTAAGGTACTCTTTATACGTTTGGTAGTCGCCCCAGACTGGGGGAATCACTACCCGCGCCAAATATCTAGTACTAAGGTAAGATACTACTAGTACTGCAGTACTACTAGTAGTAGTAGTTCTACTAGTACTATAGTAGTTGTAGTAGTACTGCAACTTCTCCCATCATCACAGTAACCTTGGTACCCACCAAGATCACCACCACTGGCAGCCTGGATCGCAACTCTCACCCCTCTCAAGGTCCATCATTTGCCATCAATCAAAGTTTGTCGGATCTCATCTAGCCATCTCTTTCCGAGGAATCGCAGACCTCTTCATCCCGGTCTTCAAACCTTCAATGCGCATGAGCTCAGGGCGATGAGTCAAAGCGAGCCCGGCGAGCCTGGCGAGCGCTCGGCGCTGCTCCCGAATGCCGGCAGTACGTATCCTCGTGAGCGCGGGAGCAGGAACGGGAGCAGAAGTGGGAGCGAGAGCAACGCAACCTATATCTACAATACCACTTCAGGACGCACGGGGCATGCCGAGGCCGAATATGGTGTCGAGTCCGTTGGCGGTGACAGCCTGCAGCCCACCAAGAGCGCATGGTATCTGCTGCTACTCACCATCGGCATCGGGGGCCTGCAGATTGCCTGGTCCGTAGAGCTGTCCCATGGATCCCCCTACCTACTGTCTCTGGGACTCAGCAAGTCCCTCATGGCCTTGGTGTGGATAGCCGGCCCCCTCACCGGAACCTTGGTCCAACCCTATATTGGTATGCTGAGCGACAGTTGCCGTCTGTCTTGGGGCAAAAGGAAGCCATTCATGGTTGGCGGCGCATCGGCCACCATCGTGTCTCTGCTCTTCCTGGCCTGGGCAAAGGAGGTTGTTGCTGCCGTCTTCCGTCTCTTCGGGGCAGACCCCGACTCTCACCCCGTCAAGGTGACGGCCATTGTCGCTGCTGTCATCGGTGTCTATATCCTCGACTTTGCCATAAACACCGTACAGGCTGCCATAAGGGCCTTCATTGTCGACTGCGCTCCCCCCCATCAGCAGGAGGCGGCCAATGCCATGGCTAGCCGTGTCACTGGTTTCGGAAACATTGTTGGCTACATCGCTGGATACGTCAACCTGCCGGCCCATCTGCCATTCCTTGGCAACACTCAATTCAAGGTCCTCTGCGTCCTGGCGTCCTTCGCCTTAGCTGCCACAATCGCCTTGAGCACCACCTTCATCCAAGAGAGGAATCCGCGTCTGCATGACTCGCCGCACACGCCGTCGAACCGACCCAATGCATTCTCCTTTTTCCTCACAATCTCCCAATCGATCAAACGCCTGCCCCCGCAAATCAAGAGGGTTTGTCAGGTACAATTCTGCGCCTGGATCGGCTTCTTCCCACTCCTCTTCTACACGTCTTCTTATATTGGCGAAATCTACGTCGAGCCGTATCTTCGGCAAAATCCAAACATGTCTCCAGAAGAGCTAGACCAACTGTATGAAGAAGCGACCAGAATCGGGACCTTTGCGCTTCTCGTAAACTCGGTCGTCAGTCTACTGACAAACGTATTTCTCCCCCTCTTCATCGCGCCCACCTACGACGTCGAGCTGATGCCCGCACCACACAATGGCGGCGATTCACACACGGCGTCTGAAATGCACACCCCTGTGCTGGATCGCCTCAGAATTCCGGGCTTTACGCTCAAGCGGGCGTGGTTTGGCTCGCTCCTGCTCTTTGCTGGGGCCATGTTCTGCACCCCCTTTGTGCAGTCGGTCCAGGCCGCGACGGCCCTCATCGGGCTCGTGGGAATCACCTGGGCTATGACCCTCTGGGCGCCCTGGGCAATCATCAGCGCCGAGATCAGCCGTAGAAATGCTGCGATTCAGGTCCAGAAATCTCGAGCCGCTAGCGTTGGATCATATGGCCACGGCAGCCAGAGCGACACACAGCCCATTGATGGAGGTGAGGACACCATCGATCAGGCCGGAGTGATACTGGGCATCCATAACATGGCTATTGCGGCGCCGCAAATTATTGCGACGGTTGGCTCAAGCATCATCTTCAAGCTCTCGCAGAGGCCTCGGGGAAAGCCTGGGGACCACAGCATTGCCGTAGTTTTAGCTATGGGAGGAGTATGCGTCCTCGTGGCAGCCCTCTTTGTCAGCCGAATCAAGGACGACCTATCCGTGACTCCAAATGCCCTGATTGATGATGATGAAGAGGAAGAGGAAGAAGAAGGCGAGAGACTAGACCACCGCCCTGACTCTGATAGGCGTTTCCCGCCTCGAACTACAGGAAGCCAATCTACGAGTAACATCAAGGGGCTCCTCAGGCAGGCCACCTTGACACGGAATAAGAGCTTTGGGGGCGCAGAGATGCACTGAAGAACACGTTACACTCATAGATCATTCGCGCCACCGTCAAAACACGTATCTTGGGTCATATTAAAACATAACCTTCATGAGCGAGCGGTCCTACCTCACGATTGGCAAAGAATGAGTCTTGTGTGTTGTGGAGCTACACTAACCGGCCCAAATACTTGTCCTCGTAAGTCTCTAGTTGCCAACGCAGACGCAGACAGGGCTTTTGTAGATAAGTCCCCAACCTTGGGGGCCGTCAACTCTTCCACTCCCTTCCTGAACGCTCAACAAGTCTACGAAGACACCCAGCATCCACAACGTGTAGATCCTGACAGATTCTTCCTATCGTGTTGTGGGCTTAGGGGGAGGAGCAGGGGGGGGCGTCGGCGAACCACACGGGCCCAATGCAGTGCGCGTTTCCCCAGGCAAAGGGCCGAGGTCGGGATCATAGGTGGTGATACCAGCCCAGTAAAAGCACCAAGACACTGTGCCATCACAGTACCTGTTGTGGCAGCTTATCGAAGTTGCTGCGGAGTCGTAGCCGACGGCACCGTGATCAGGCGGTTCCGGCGGCGCGGGTGTGGTCAATTCGGGCGGCGCGGCGGGCGGCACGGCGGGCGGCACGGCGGTGCTCCGAACAGCAGAAGTCGCGAGGATCAGAAGCGCCGGAATCCAGGGAGATCGCATTTCTTTGAATAATAAAATAAGAGAACAAAAAAAAAAACCCTTTCGGTTTGGCCCTGGCTATGTTAGGTACTCGAGCAACACGTAACGGAGGGGAGCGTCACGACTTCCGCGATGGTTCTTGATGCTTCTTGAGGAGAGAGTGTCGTAAAAAGCTGGTGTACAGTCAGTCCGGTCCAGGAGATGATGATATTCAGAGCTTTCCTTCAGAAATATTGAAGTTGGGGAGAAAGACGAAGAACGGGAGAGAGAAAAAGACAGACAGAAGGACCGGCTCAACTTTATATCATCATCGTGCTTAGTCCTTGTGGCCCCATCAAAAGCCTTCGGTCATCCTGAGTCACGACCTGTATCCACGTTGAAAGCTCCCACGGCCACGCGTCGTCTCTTTGTGTGAATCAATAGCACACGCTGTCTAGACGGTCCGAATAGCCAGGCAGTGTTTCCTCGACCGATTCCTTGGCAGAGAACGCCCTGAGAGCGGGAAGACGAGATTGCCAACTGGCTCCAGCAGGATCCGACCAAGAAGATGATGTACAGAAAAAAGAGAAAAAAAGAAAAGAAGAAAAACCAGGCAGCGAGCACATATCGTATGGCGCACAGTTTCCCAGTATTTTGGTTGAAATCGACGCACACACAGGGCAGTTCCTCTGCCTCGTGTGTACAGTATGAGGTCTGCTGACCATCGAGGAGACACTCAAACTTTTCTGCTTGGGCTTGGGCTCATACCCTCCCTACCCCATTGATCTTACTCCTCTAAACCGAGTGTCGGTTGTCAAGATAAGATTTGGACAACACAGGGCCGCGTGCTGTTGTTATTCATATGAATGACGAGTCTTACAGAGTGAAGAGCCCCTCGGTTCCTGCAGGTTCAGGACCAGGCGAGGAAGCTTAAGGCTTAAGTCCCGCCCCCCGTCGGCAAAATTCAGCTCAGCTCTGGTGGTGCAGTTGAAGATGCCCGAGCCGGCCTGGAATCGTACTAGACACCTTTTTCGAAGTCATCTGGTGCTTCCAGATGCAAAATGGGCTGGAGAGATTGGTTTGGCGACTCTGTCTGCTCTAAGGCTCCAAATTGGGGCCGTCAAGTCAGTAGGACGAGACTTAACTTGTTGGCCTTGTACTCGGCCCGGCTCGGCCGTATAACATTGAGGGCCGGCTTGGAAAACTTCAACCACGGGCTATTCCCCGATTCGATAAGCTAACGTGGCCGCGCATCACAGACATTTTGATCTCGTAGTACATGTGGCCCAGTGTATATATAAGGTGGAGAGAGTTGGCAGGCCCAGCTAAGTCAGCGTCATCACATGTTCTCAATTATCAAGTTCCACGAGGCGGCACAGGACCAAGTTTATTCTGGAAGTTCTTTTTTTTTGTTTTCGTCTTGCTTCTTTATAAAGCAGGGGGGCTATGTACGAGAGAGTAAATATGAACATAAAAATGTAGGTCAGATTTGATCCAATTCATGCCGGAACGCCAGCTTTTCTTGACTTTTCCAAGAAAGAAAAGAACCAAAATACCATTCATACTAGCACCGCCCTTACACCACTGGTGATTTAGACAGGTGCTAACTAAAAATGGGGTATCACTCGAGAATGGACAAAGTATGGTCTTGGCCTGCCTCCGGCGAGAGGTTTATATACATTTCGCCGAGCAGGTGAGCTTCCTGGGGGGTTAGAGGAGCTATAGAGCTTTTACACCCTGAAAGTCTGAGGGACGGTGCCTTGGGGGGTGGTGCCGTTGGGGGCTTGGGCGTTGACGTAGACGGAGACGTTGTTGATCTCCCAGTAGGCCTCCTCATACTCTTGAGGGTTGTTGGCAACAAACTCCTGGCAGGTATTGGCCTTGGCCTTGCAGGTCTCATTGCTGTCCCAGACATCAGGAGCACCGGCCCAGTCGCCACAGAACGTAGTGTTGAAGATGATGTTGTGCTGGCGGAAGAAGGTGTCAATGTCACAGCCAGGGCTACCGACGAAGCGAGCGATAGGGAAGCCCCAGCTGGAGGGGTCAGGAGTGCCATTGGCAAGATCCTCAGGGATCTGGCCACGGGCGAAGAAGTAGACGGCAATGTGCTCCGAGGTCCACTCCATGGCGTAGATACCGCCCTGGTTGTCGTTGAACCCCTGGCCGTAGTTGCCGGTGTTGGAGGTCTGCTGGCCACATCCGGTAAAGGCTTCTCCGGCATTGCAGTTGGCCTCCTTCAGCTCCGTAGTGGGGTCCGTGCCCTCGTTGGTGATGGTACACCCCTCGGACGTGTGTAGCGTCACGGCGGTGGCGTCTTGGGTGTTGACACCTTCAATGATATCAATCTCGCCCTCAGACGGCCAACCCTGGTTTTCATTTCCAAAGGACCACAGAGCGGGCCAGACTCCACACGCATTGATAGGCATGTGAGCGATATCTGCCGTAATGAGACCGTGAGTGTAGGCCTTGTTGGAGGTTACGCGGACGGACTTGCGGCCGTTGGCGGGGTTGGTCTCCGTGGAGTCGGCGCCGACGCGGATGGCGCCGTTGTCATTGGTGGCTAGGCCGAGATCAAAGGCAGTGGTGGAGTCGACGTACTCGACAAAGCCGTTGGTCGGGTCCTTCTCATTGAAGAATGAGAACTCGTCGAAGAAGTTGTTGGCATCGTAGAAGTCCTCAAGGACATACTGGGCACTGGCCGCGCTAGCCAGAGCGCCAACCAGGCCAAGGGTCTTGGGAGCGTCAAAGAGCATTTTGAATGAGAGTGGTAGAACAGTAAAAAGTGTTGCAGCAGATTGTCGTCAAGACTTTTCAGGTCGTGGTATCAATGATATATTCGTGAGCCGGTCACAAAGAATCCCTAATGCTTTGGGTATATGGAAGGAGGGGAAGGTATGTAAGGATCGTATGTATATGTTGCTTCAAGGCGAAGGCAATGCGTATGTGCGGATATCCAAAAGAAAGGACGTTGCTTGGCTTGCAAAGCAGGGAAAAGAGACAGAACACCAGCTGTCGGATCAAGTAAAAAGGACTGTAAGGCTCAGACTTCTCGGAGAATGAACTTGGAAGAAAAGAGTGGCAAAGGGCAAAGACGGAGTTGGGACTGAGGAGAAGAGAGGAGAGAGAGAGACAAGACAACCACGAGAGGGAATGGGGAACGTGGACGATCTATATAAGTACAGTTGAGTAGAAGCAATAAGTAGCAACAAGCTAGACACAAGTATTCAAATCACTCAACTCACATACATAGGTGACCCAAGCTTGGGTTGGTTCCTGGGTTTCGAAACAACAGCCCCTTGGATGGCAAAGCTCAGGAAGCGGCCGCGAGAAGGTGGAGCTACCAACTCGGGTGTTGGCCTCCCATGCTTGCGGCCGTTACTCCGTACTTGCCAAGCTGGGGAGGTGATAGCCACAAAGACAGAGTCAGGTTGTCTGTACCCATCCAGGTGGAAGCGCTTAGACGGGGATGTGGATGGAACATTGAGCATGGAACCCCATTAGGCAAGGTATGGGCCGTTGCCCTCCTCATGCAGAACTAGTCGACTACTGCTGCTACTACTACCACTACTACCACTACTACATACTAAGTACGGAGTAAGTAGGTAGTCTAGCAGACGGATAGCAGGTGGCATTTGGAAACAGTGTTGACTCCACCAAATCTCCGGCATCTGGCCTTGTGTGCATGACATGTACCCTGGTGTGATCGGGCCATTGCTGAGACTTGAGACACGGCTCTTGGTAGATCTCGGAATCAACAGAGCATGGTGCTGATAACCTGGAAGACGAAGACGGGGCGCTGCGTCTTGCGTGGCGATGGGATCCTGCTCTTGTAGAGTGCCATATCGTACAGAACAATGCTCTTGGTGGCTGCAGAGGCCGTGCTGATAGATGTACCTACAAGGTGAGACAGGATACTGGTAACCGCTGGCCATGCTCGAATCTGTGGGCGGATCGCGAGCGTGATGCCCTGGTGGGCGCGAAGTGTCAGTGAAGTGGGAGCTCCGAGGCTGGAGGCTTGAAGAACGCAGAAGTTGAGACGAAACAAGGTACGTATCGCCCTCCCCCCACGTACCTTTCAAGTTGCCTCAAGGAACAAGGTAGTATTGGAAAGCGGCGATTGGGGTGAGAGCATCAGACAGCCAGCCACTTGGGGCAAGGCACCATGTTTCGACACACCGTGACGGGGCAGATTTCGGCGCCACAGGGTTCCCATAATAGCTGACGTGCGCCAATCATGGCACTTGACTGGAGGCGGTTGTGCCTGTTCCTGGCATGATGGGGGGCGGCTCTTTCCCCATCGCGACCATAGGAGATCCACTCCCCAGCTGCCATGCAACCCTCCTTCCTTGTCCAGACGCCAGCGTACTTGCCATCAACGGCTTCCGGCACGCCAACACTGTGCCGCCTGTAACCTTAGCGCATACCTGTACCTATTAAAGTGAAGAGGCACTACAACTACTTCTACTACTACTAATAAGCTCTCAGCTAACAATGGAAGGCGAGATCCTACCTTACCAGGCACCCCACGGTAGGTAGGTACTTGCCTGCGGTATGCTCACCTCTTGAGAGGGTTTACCCCAGCGGGGGTAAAGCAATGCAACTTGAAGTCCTTGTCGGTTTTCCATGTACATACACATACCTTAGTAAATGAGGAGGCCAATCGCCCGGTGGCCTCCAAGGGGAGACGACAACATACGGAGTATTCAAGGGGGTGGATCTCCTAGACAACCCTGGATGGCCATCAGCCCGGGGTTCCCTTGCCGCCTTCATGGCCACCTCCACCACCTGTGACAAGCTCGGCGAGACTATCTTTGCCAATGCCATGCAGATCGTTAGGCAGCGTTTGAAGCTGTTTGAAACACGGCCAGGGAAGAAAAAGAGAAAAAACCTGGGATCATCAAACGAAACGTCTCCATCCAGTCTCTATTTATGTACTTGTAGTCAGAGTCAGAGTTAGAGTCGCGCAAGTTACCAAAATCTCTAATCAGATGATCAGCTGTTGATCGTCTTACAGGATTTTACTCGGAGACAAGTCCAGCGCAAAAATGATGACCACTGCCGCCGCCGCCGCCGCCGCTTCTTCCGCTGACACAATCGCCATTCATCTGACATCTGAGAAGAGGAAAGGAAACCCATCTGTCGGCCGATGGTCATGGAGGTAGTACATAGTACAGGTTGTAGTACTGCACCGTACCCAATGGGATCAGCTCCCATGATCAGACCGCTCGCGGCAACTTTTGCATGAATTGGCAAAAAAAAATACCCATCTACAGAGTAGATATCCCTCGAGATGACGGGCGATCCTTTCCCCTGGTCATGCGCGCTGTAACCGCCCAGCAGAAGAATATTGCCGAATTAGTACGCATCAACAGAGAGCTTGTCAAGCGCCAGGGGCAGACACAGGCGCTTGGCCCGTTGATTTTGCTCAACAAGTTAACGCCCCTTCCCCGTGTGGGCCTCCTAGCTTGGGTCACGAGCCCCCATCTGTCTCTGCATCTGTTTCGCAGAGCTTGGGCCTCTATTGGCATACAGAGTACAGATACTGTACAAGTACTTGGTATTATTTGAAGCTTTTAGGTCGTGCGTACGCAGGTTTTGCCAGAACGCAAGCCGGATTGGGTCCTAAGTTGCGTGAAGCCCTCAGACCGGACGCCACACCGGTGCTGGGGTGCATCCAGACGTTTTTATCTAAAGCGAAGACTGTGATATGGGCCATCCAGACCACATGCTCTCCCTACCCCTTTTGCCTTCCATCGATGTTTTATTTTATTTTTTTCATTTTTCTTATTTTTAGAGAAGGTGTTGGAGGCCATGCACGCAAATGTCGGAAAACTCGCGCTAGAGCGATGGATTTTTCCGAATGGGCGCCGCGAGTGGTTGCAGCCGCCGTGGGTGATCCAGATCACCAGACGAGCTGCACCTCGTGGAGGGCTCCGGGTTGCAAACGCCAAAGGGAATCGATCAGCGACATCTGAAAGCTCCCCTCAGGCGCGACCGGTTGTCGAGTTGCTGCTGCTCGCCCCCGTCTGCGGAACAGGCTCAGGACTAGGCTACCTTTTGTAGGCCTCAGCACTGGTATCTGCGTTGGTGACTTACACTGCTTTGTAAAAGACTAGGCACTACTGCGAATAGTCATAACACATTTATGTGTGCCACTACTGTAGTGGTATAAGAATAGGCCATTTGTCTTGTCTGGCTTACCCATGTTCCGAAATGTTGTTGCCAACCAAACATCACCCACTCATCGCTTGACTCCCATTTCCTCCCCGCCCCGCAAGGTTTTTCTTTTTTTAATTCTTTTTTTTTAATTCCTATTTGTAACTTGAAAACCAATTCTTTTGTTTCCTTGGGCTCCTTGGATATATGGGGCGCGGGGCCTGCAATTTGTCTCGGACAACCCAGTCTGTCCTAAAGAGGCAGGATTCAGCTACCGCGGCGTATCAGCCTACCCCCGTGGCCGGGATCGGACCTACCTAAATAGGACAGACCACCTCCGATCTCAAGTCGGCCTTGGGCCCGATGGACCGGGGCACATATCCCGGGGGGGCATATTCACACTCCTAGTTGAACTAGGGAGAGAGAGAGCGAGAGAGAGAGAGAGAGAGAGATCTTTCTACAGTAACAGCTCCGTCAAATTTGGGAGGAACTGGAACCCGTCGGCCCTTTATGTTTATACCGAAGCTACTACTTATTTACAATACCACGTTACGCTTTTCCATCTCGGCAGTGTGACGCGGGCTTCCTTGTGAGGATATCTCGTTCATGGTCCAGATCACCGTTCTTCTTTTTCTCTTTCTTCCTCCTACTTTTATTGTTTTTTTTTCTTTTTTGCGCTACTTTGTCGAGCGTTTGTTCGCATCCAGACACTCGTCCATCAGCTGAAAGTATGCAGTCTTTCCCCTGGCCCCAATTTCGGGGTTGCCAATGGCAAACCGACAGATGTCGTACGTAGACTTGGCATCCGAGTTGACAAGTCACATGTCGATTCATCAACGACAATCTGATGAATTCGATATTCATGTTTTCGTTACTGCTGCAATCCCTGACAAGACCAACCCGGGGCATTCCTGAATCTGCTCTCATCATCTCATCCCTTAGCCTTCACCTTCTCTCTCCAAGACACATGATAAAGCAATAGAAGCCATTAAAACGTGCAAACATGAAATAATGATTTCGTTAGATCAGAACACTGTGATCTATATGCGCAGTAAGAGAGCAAGAAAATACGACAACGCCGACCAGCACCCTTATTTCCGATGCCAGTAATGGGGAATATAACCCCGAGATGAGATGTACGATTCCAACCGCCTCTTGACCGTCTCCCATTCTGTGAAACATCTTGTACAGTTGGAAGAAATTGGGAAAATTGGGAGAATTGGGAGAGAGAGAAAATTGAAGGGGAAAATTAAGGAGGTTCAGAGAAGACCAGAAACTGAGCGGTAATGTGAGCGCTACAGCTTGATGCGCTGCCCGGTCATCTTGTTCCAAATCTCTGCCACGAAATCCTCCTTGAAGCGCTCCCAAGGATTGCGGTTGAGCCAGTACCCAAACTCTCGGTAGTGATACATCTCCCCCCAGCAGTCGCGGCCCCATTCGCAACCGGCCATGTTGACGACCATGTCGTGGTCGTGCTCATTGTAGTGGAAGCGCGTGTCGTTGCGCTTCCAGTCATCGCTGCACGCGCTCGGGGGAAAGGCGTTGATCTTGCGCTGGGGGAAGAAGCCTGTGTGCTGCCGTACCCACGGCATGCTCTCGTACATTTGCTCGAGCGCATCCTGCTCCTTGTGTTCCCACTCCATGTGTTTCTGCTCGTAGAGTACCGGATCCCACCAAATGTCGAGCAGCCTCTCCGTCCATGCGCTGCGCCGGATCAAGAATGAGCCCAGGTTGAAGCCCGCACAGTCCTGCGTCAAAAGGAGATTCAAGGAGTTTGCGTTTCCGTCGCCTATCGGACTCAGAGCGTCGGCGTCCAGGTAGGGAGCCGTCAAGGGGTGGGAGATGTTCAAAGGGTTGAACTCGTTAATGTCGCGGTAGACCTTTTGTTCGAGATCGGTGAAGAGATGATCCTGCAAAGGAAACGACAGCTCCATGATATATGTGTTCAAGTCGAGCCACCAGAACCTATAGCAGATAGATGACTTGTCAGCAAACTCCGTTCAATGCGACCTGCCGGCCCCCCTCCCTGGTCCAACAGCAGGCAGTCTTCCTACTCCGAATGAGAAGGTTTTCTCCGTGGGGCTTACCACTCAGCTTTGGGATACTTCTTCATGGCAGAGCGCACAAAGTCCACCTTCTCCCAGCTTTCTCTCCACTCGTGCGCGTATCGCTTCTTCGTGCTCATATCGACAATCTCCAAGTCGTAACCCCACTTCTTTGCATATTTCCTCTTATTGCGCACGCTGTCGCGCTCGATGGCCCATTCTCGAGCTCCTTTCCACTCCATTACGCCGCCGCCGACGTTAGCCCCCAAAATAATCACGTACTTTTGGCCATCGCCGCCCCATGAAGCTCTCCTGTACCAATACGAGAGGTCTAGAATTCGCCTTGTTAGTTCCTACTGGCTCTTGAGCCAGAAATCTCTCCTGAACTGCGGGGTGGAGGGGAAGATTTCCCACTCACGACTATTATAGAAGATGAGGAGCAAGACACAGAGAACGCAGCCCGCCACCGTTCTCCATCTCAGTCTCCTCCCCACACGACGAATGACAGATCCTATCCTTCCGAGGAACGGCGCTTGCTGACCAGTCCACGCATCGCGCGCCGACTTTGTCTTTTGAGCATGGGTAGGGGGCGCGAAGCGCGGCAGACTGCTGGAGATTTGTCGCATATGGCGGACCAGGAAGCCGGAAGACTTTTGTGTGGAAAAGGACGGGTAGCCATTGACGCCGTGATTGCGCATCTTTGCGGATTCCCAGGCGGCGGAGCCTCCGGTAACCTGCGCAGGACTTGAGCGACCACTGTTCGTACTGAGGCCAGGACTTGCCCAACCTCCTCCTGGGACGGGTGATGGACTGCGCGATAAGGACATGCCAGGATTGGGAGTGCCTATTGTGGTGCAAGGAAAAAGAGAACCCCCCAGATTAGCAAACTGTGTAACTCGACAACCGATGGACTCGACTTTTTTGTTTTATGTTCTTTGTCTTTCCTTCTGTTTTAGGCTTTTGCTACCCCATGGCAGCCGTTTTGTACGATGCTAGAGAAGGGATGGCAAGAAACAAGGATGACAGGGGAAGCAAGATGGAGCAAGGGAAGTCCCTGCCCTGCCACGAGGCAGACAAGTCTTCACAAAGGACGTGATACCTTGACCGTGACAAGACAGGCGAAGAGCGACAGGCGCACAACAGAAAGAAGGGGCACACAAAGTGAACGGCGAGGAAGCGAGAGAAAAAAAAAACGAGGCGGAGGGGAATGAAAAGGAAAGGAAGGGGACAGGCAAGAGAAAACAAAGTAAACGTACCTGGTACTGGAGAGAGGGCGGGCTTGGCGGATGTTGGACGGGCCTTGGGATTGTTCAGTAGCAGCTGATGACCGACTCTCTGCTCGCTGAGGGTCTGGTTGGTCGATGAGCGCCGCCGGTGATGCGAGGCTATCGACGAAGGACGATCGCTGCGGGAGCTCGAAGAGCCGGCCTCGTTGTGGTTGGGAGGCGCCATTGTCGCGAACTCTGTGATGATAATGTACCTCTTATGTACATGTATTCGGCACCCGGAATGGAGGTACTCGTATTACGTATCGGTACTTGGTGGTGTGTACTGCTCTCTAGTAAGTAGGAGTAGTGGTAGTAGTAGGAGTACCTTATGAAGTAGCTGTGTAGTGGTTGTAGAGTTGAATACCAGTCCTGCTCCCGCCCGAGCTTGTTTGCGCCTTGATCGGATTCGATCGAGCGCAATAGGAAGTGAGGGGGGCAGGGAACAAAGGCGTGATATCCGGAAACTACCAGCAAAGTGCTACAACTTCACAGTATCAGCGCACAGCGCACTGCTGACACGGGCGGCCAGACGGTGGCCGAGGTGAGAAGTCTAATCGTGCTGGGCGCAGTAGGTTTGCGCCAAAGGGGAAAAAAGACGAAGGCTCCGCAAAGAGGGTAGTGCCAGTGGGAAGGGCTGTGTGCAGCCAGCCGTTGCCCTTCTACAGCCTCCCTTTGTCTCGGCCGGGGGCGTGTAGAATGGTGGGATTGTCGCAAAGGGAGCGCATGCGTCAGGCAACTACAGAAGTAGTAATGATACTACTAGTAGTAGTACACTAGTCGTACTAATATTGCCTCTGGCGGGCGTGCTCGAGGAGCTGGTATGCGCAATTGCGTGCGCGTAGTCGTTGTCGCAGCAAGAAACAGAAGAAGTTGCGTTTCCACCACTGACTACTATAGGTATTGGCAGTGGTACTGGTGCTAGTATGTAGTAGGCGGTCCGTACCGAATTGATGTCGCAAATGGTGGCGGCTTGCTCTGCGGGGGAGGCAGTCGGCTTGGTACTCGTCGCAAGCAGTAAAGTTGTACGAGGAGAGCTCGGTATACTTTGTCGCTGTTCTCGTATTGGAAGTGGCCTGCGGAGTTGCACTGTAGGTAGTTGTAGGTACGATCCGGCGAAAGAGAAGAAATGCCAACAGTAGTGAAAATACTGTTGAGAACGAGGTGAGGTTGGAGGTGAGGTGAGGTGAGGTTAGATGAAATGAGGCCAATGCCGACGAGACGACGGCACTTGGGAGACTGTCCTTTTTGCGCTCGAGCAACTTCTACTCCTAGTAGTAATTAGTAGCACCACCTAGTGGTAATATGTACTGGGTAGTGACTCCCTCTTTGCCCCTCGCCGCTCGGCCACAGCGAGACTGGATACGGTAATGTGGTCAATCTACAAGCGCAACCGACGCAATATCCCACGAGGTGGTACTAGCCCCAATTAGGGTGCCAATCCTCTGCACTAGAGGCGATCACTACTGGAAGGAGCGTCCATGGTTGCCCCCCACCCACCTCCCTCTGGTGGCCCTTGGGACTCCTGGGCCCCTTGGGGAACCTGTAGCCTCTATGAGGGCCCATTTGGGAGTACGGGGGTACGGGGCTTAACTGGAAATGATCATTGCTATTCAATTTGCCATTCAATGTGCGTACCTACCTACCTATACCTTAGCTAAGGTAAGGTACCTTACGCAGGAGCCTGCAGGTCTTGCCTGCTGCCAGCGTGTGGTCCGTGGGGCTACCACTAATTAGGTACTACGGATACAACTACACCAGTGCAGAAGTGTACGGTAGCCTTGGCACGTCCCCATGAGTGAAATGACAGGAGGTCCCAGCCAATACTGTAACACCAATGTTCAAAGTCGGTAATGATTGTGGTGGACAGTGACCGCTCATTGGCGAGAATCTGCGAACCGCCGCATGCAAGCCGTCCTGGTCGGTAGGTAGGGTTCGCGCAAGCACCTGGATTGGCTCAATGATACTCTTAAGTATGTAGTAGGTAGCCATGCTCGGTTGGATGCTATTGCCAATAAGCCAACATCCGTTTTTGCTAGTCGATAAGGCGGCATCAATCTCTCGACCCTATCGCTGATCGTAGTTATGCGGTGAACAACCACTGCCAGGATCCCGGTACGAGAAGGGAAGGGAAGGGGAAAGGGGTGGGGTAGTTGATTGGGTGTGTGCGTCTCTCTCTCTCTCTCTCTCTCTTTCTCTTTTTCCAAGACCCTAGCGCTCGGCGCCGACGTTGGAATGCTTTGCAGGATCATCTTATTCCATTTGATTTGCCTGCAAGAGTACGGAGTACTTCTTCATACTACTTGGCACCCGGAGGGCCAGCGCGACGGTTTCTGCGATTACCTAGGGTACTAGCGGACCATCACCCACCCGGCCTGGGTGAACCGGAAAGCCAATTCGCGCTGACGCTTGCGGTCGCCCGTGCTTGATTACTACAATGCAGTAATTACTAGTACTACTATATGTACTGTCATCGAAAGACGGAGGTGCCTACCACCATTGCAATTTTAAGCTTTTTCCCCGCTGCCAAGACTGACAGGGGAAATCCAGCTCGTTCATTTTGCTCTTCGGTCTCTCCTTATGAGACAGATCGTCCTTGACATCCTCCTACAGCCCCCTGTAAAAACACGCCATCAGAGGCGGATCGATCCACCCCGCAGTTCGAAGGGGTTGTGCTTGTATCTGGAATTTGATGGCGTAGTCGTTCGTTACTGTGAGCTGTCATACCGAGTCCGGGACCCGGATTGGCAGCGTTCATGTAAGAGAGGATGGAACATGGACTGAATTTGCTTCTAGGGCTGGAAAAAAGTAGCGAGCCATTGTTGTGCTACCAGAACTTTTTAGCATTCCATGATCTCACATCTTGGATAGGTGGCACTTGAGATTTTGCTTAAAGGTAGTTCTCAACATCTGCAGAGTATTGTACGTATTGTGCAGCGCTCCAGGTAATGAGAAGTTCATGTAGCCATAATTATTGATTGATCTTGGTATCAAGTTTGTTATATGTTCACCACTAGGTGCTAATACCATGGGAGCACGCTTGTGTCTAGCAGAATGAACATGCAGAGGCACGAGGCTCCAGTACGCTTTCAACGCTCTCGAATTCCCGCCAAATACAATTTCCCGTCTTTAACTTGTTCGTATCGTATCATATTCAATCAATCAACTCACCACTTAGAGACACGTAACTGGCTGGACAGACGCGTCTATACCCGCACATGCCACTTACAAACCCAAATTCATCGTCATTGCGACATGCCGGCAGCCTATCGATGTCTTTGCTAAAGACATCTTCCATTATGTCATTGCCAGCCCATCGCGATCTCTGCATTGCCTTCTCGAAGAGGGCTGACCCGACGGCGTAAATGGTGCCGCCACGATCGAGATAGTTCCTGGTCACCGGAGGCCATTCGCTTGCCCGCTGCGAGATTTCGAAGATCGCTTCCGGTGAAGGGAATTCGTTTTCCCTAAGACATTCGGCGAAGTAGAGGAAGAGATTAGCAAAACCCTGTCGCATCGAACTGTTCGTGCGGAGGTTGTCGCGAACATGCACTGGTAGGTAGCCAAAAAAGTCCTCGTTTGTCTCTACGAACATGTTTCCGTCGGACGTATCTTCGGAGAGCATGTCGTGTTCGATCTCAGCGCGGGCGAGTAGTACAAAATGCATACGCGGGCTGAGGAAGCCGAATTGGCATTGCTCACAGGTACAGCCGTACTTGAGACGTCGCAAGTCCTGTGGAGCCAGGTTGGTCAAGCCTTTCATAGCCACAAGAGTCTCCATAGCGGCTTCAGAATACCCGCAGAACTTATCTGACACCGGCTTGATGAGCGCCATGCATCTTTTTTGAGTGCGGGTGACTTCGAGGTATTCCTCGAAAGATTCCAGTGGAGTATTGCCCTGGGAATTGCGGATGTCTGCAAGCTTTGGGCATCTCGACAAAACCCATTTGACACATTTTGGATCCTCAGAATCCCCTAGAAGGTGAAGCAGGGTATTTCCGTCAACGTCTGTTGACGTCCAAGCGCTGTCATTGGGCATACAGCCACTGAGGGCCTTTTGTGTTGCGTCAAGCCGCGCCTCGTCTGCCTCGAGCGTTTTCAGATCTTTCATCAGGGTGTCCATAAGGCTATTTGGGACGGATAGCGACGTTCGGGGCGGGTCGAAGTCCTGATCAGCGGGAAAGCAATGACATCGATGCTGCTTGTCGCCTGCGCGTGCGAACCACTCGGTCGTTCCAATACGTCGAAACCCTAAAGAACGTAGGAACAACTGCGATATATGCTGTTGTCTGTTGTAAATTGCGTGCTTCTCTTCCTCGGACTTGCCTTCACACTTGTGTTCAATTTCAGACGTCAACACAGCACCACGGGCGATTGCGATGTATCTGCGGGGATTCGACTTAGAGATGCCCTTTTCCAAGATAGCTTCAAGGAGCATCTTGCCGAGTCCTTTATGCCTATGACTCTCATCAATCCGCACTTGATCAATCAAGTGAATGTCGCCAATATCCAGTTCATCGCCCCAAATGCCGGAGCCTGATTTGGAAGCGTGCTTCTTGAAAGCAAGCTTAAGCCGTCCATATCGATCAAAGAGGGCAAAGCCCATTGCGGAACTTTCCTCAGTTGGCTCTTCAATTGCATGGTAAAATTCTCCCCGAATCCTATCTCTTCTTATCAAGGCACTGCTGCAGAAACCCACAGAGTCTTGCTTGGCAGTATTATTGGCCTGCTTCAAGCGAATGTTGCCGTTCAATGCTTCAAACCAGTCGAATTCTTCATATTCGTCAAAGTTGCTGTTGGTGGCGTAGTCGTCCTCATCCCATATCTCCTCTCTGGATTCATAGTCGTCGATATTATCACCGTCGTCCTCATCATTCGAGATGTCTATCATTGCGTTTGCGGTTTCGTCGAATTGTTGATTAGATAGCTCGCTGTTGCTTACACGCCTTGCGCATAGAAGGTTCATCTTAGATCGCAGAATTTCTACGGCTTATTTCAAGCATAAGGTACATACCTCTTACTTTCAGTGGCATGAACAGTCCGAGGTGTAGCAGTCTGGCCTGATTCCTCTGCTAGATCTCTCGGTAAACCAGCGAAGAGTTCTCGTTTCTCTTCCATTCTCAAGGGCGACGACGCCCTGTCGCCCTTGAGAATGGACCGTATCTTGAGCTGTGCAGAACTTGGCGGCTGATAGTCATTCCTAGCAGCCTTGAGTGCCGATGGAACCTTGATTTCTACTTCAAATAAATCGGTTAAGTCGGCTTCAGCAGTGTTTGCTATCTTGGATGTCTTTGAAGATGGTGTGTCTGGATTATTGCTCAGTGCGCTCGCAGAGCGCTTCGAGCCTGACATCCTGGAGATGTGATCGTCGAAGCGGAAAACCAGTGTTTGGCTGACCTCTGTATCACAGAACAGAGCAGACTGCTGGGCCGATGGTGAGGGCAAAGACTAAGGCCAACAAAAGTACAGGCAGTAGAGGTAACCTGGTCGCAAAGAGAAGCGAAGTTCAAATTCAGATGAAGATGGCGGGAGAACGTAGACGAGGCAGCCGAAATGTCTGAAATACTGCAATGAAGGAAAGCGGTACGCGAACCAATGACATGGATTTCTCAGCTGCGCCTCATACTGGCAGGCACCACCAACAGCACATACCTTATGCTGTGCTGTACAAGCGAAGTAACGTAAAGTAACTCCCCAACCACATAATGTTGGGCCCAAAACTATGGCAAGTCCGCTGGCCCGGTCTCTATCCTCCATGACCGACCGGACCGTAACGTTGCACCAGGATCATTATTTCGTCCCCTGCCTAATCCTAGGTCACATTTGTCCAACCCTCGGAACATCAAGCACTCAGATTCTTAAGGAACTACAAGTACAGAGCACTTCACGGAAGCCTTCACCGGATATCGACACAAAAGCCGGCTCACGGCCCAGGGCATGTGGGCGTGCCAGCACGTACAAATTGAAGAACGTATACACCATGTGTAGGCGGCATTGTCTCTGCCTGTCAGCTCTACGAGCTTTACGTGTTCACCGTTGACTAACTTATTCTTGAAATAGTATCCAAGGTGTGTGTATTCGAATAGTTCCAAATGTCTTATAAAGTCCCTTAGAAGGCGCTCTGCAGCCGTGCCACCTAAAGAAGCTTTGGCAAAGCTTTGTGACCACATTCATCTGTGTGAGTGGTTTGCGGACCAATGGCTTCCTTCCTAAAGGCTGGAACTGCACTGATTCAGGTAGCTCACCGCTGAGCCTGAACAACGCACGACCATATGTTGCCTTTACTATGCCTGGCTAAGCGCTATAGGATATTGTATCTAATACTTTCAGTATATCTCTTTAGTGAACTCTATAATAGGTAAGTAGATGTTAATTTTAGGAATATATGACTATAGTTCATAACTAAATACCATTTAAGGTTTATAAGGGAAGGATGGACAAGCAGTAAAAAAATGGGTGGATTGCTAGATACGGCCATATTGTAAGTACGTCCCCAGTGGCGACTACTCTGTGCATACTTATGTACATACACTACTCCTCCTAGTACTAAATGCATACACCGACACGACTTGTGAGAGGTTACTAGGTTACTCGCCTGAGAAGATACTAGGTACTTAGTATCCAGCATTACACCTGGTAGATTTGGTAATTGTATACAGAATAATATACATACAAAGACTGAGTACCCTTCAGCTTCATCGTCGGGCTCACGAATGACGTAGGAGATCGATACACTGACCTTCGTCGCTAAAGGGCTCTCTCTTATGAGCTGCCTCTACGGAGTACGGCGTAAAGCGACAGGGTACCTGGTCAATCCCGATTGCACCATAATACCCCCACTCTGCCGTCTCCTCAACTCTATCAGACGCGTCGCCTTGGCATCATGGCTCCCCTGCCGCTGCGTTCTTCTGGTGTAATAATACTCGTAGTCTCGCAAGGTACGAACAAGGGGGCCGGCCACCCTCAGATGATGCATCATGAAATTAGTTACTGCAAGCTGCCAGCCAGAAGGGGAGGGTTCGGTGCTCCAAACGCATTCATTCAGTCTGAGATTTTCCCTCTTCTGTCGCTGCATATGAATCATCATGGTAGGATAAGCGACAAGTGTGTGCCTATCTAGTTAGTACCACTACTCTAGTACATTATGCTGATATGTCGCCTGCGAGGAATTGAGCCAGTGAAACCTCCAAAACGATCGCAATTTGCCCAGTACGCATGCTGTGGTAATCCCAATCATCATAAAGGCAACCCAGAGGAGCAGAAAGGGAGAAGAAGAGAAGAGAGACATAGCTGTTTGTATTGATATCATTGTCAGGTCGCCAGTGTTCCTCGGGTGATGGACATGGGTTTCCCTTGCATCACGACTATTGATGGTGTAGGGTAGACAGTCGTTGCGTACACTAACGAAGCGCACTACTACCTCTTCCGTAATGGAGGAACTAGACTAAGTATTAACTATGGGGAAGTACTTGTAGTAGTTAAACTCACAATGCCATCTTGCCAACATTAGATTTGTCGGCGCCCGAGCTCTAGGCCTTACGGCACAAACACCTTCATGTTTTGTTTTAAAGGTGCCTAAGGGCTAGACCCAGGTAGTACTAACGTTTCATTCGATCCGAATCTCGCCCACCCACCCTCTCGGCTCTCCTGCAGCCCGCAGCCGGTATCCCGCATAGAGGCGCGGTCGCCTACCAACGGCCCGCGACAAGGATCCAATCACAGCGCCTCCTCAGCTCGGCGGTTAGCTTCAACCAATGAGACCACCCAGGCACCTCCTTCCGGCGCCTACATCATACAGCTCTGCCAGCCATGGCTCACCATCGTAGACGAATCGTCCACAAGAGACGGCCGTCGAAGCGCGCGACCGCTATGGAGTAACTAGGCCGTGGCTGAAGGTAGCGCGGTCTTCATGCAGGCCTGGCCCTCTCTCTGTCTCTCTCTCTCTCTCCGCGGTGGACTCACTGTGACAAAACCATGGCTAGATGCTGAGAATTGCTATCACACTCTGTCTACCTCTTCCCTCTTCTCCTTCTTTTCCTACTCTCACCTCTCTGTCACTCTTTTCTTTCCCTCTCTTCCTCCCCCCCTCTCTATCTCTCTCATTTCTCACTCACTACGAGCTCACCAGCCGCTAGTCAGATCGTTTCTCCCATGGCAGTGAATACGTGATTGCTCACCATCACTACTGCTACCCGCTCTTTTCCTATTGTCTGCTTGGGTTCCTTCCTTGTTGTACAAACTCGCCAAACGGGCCTCGTGATTGTGCTGTCAGAGGGGGGTTCTTTCCTTCTTTCCCTTTGTCTGTCATTCAGTAGCATCGCCGGATTTCCACGCCTCCGGGCCTTCTTTCCTTGTTGACCATTCTTTGTCACGGTCCTTCTTGTTCAATCTCAATCCTGGAAGGTCTCATCCTGCGCTCAGCATGATTCCTTCCTTTATTACAACTTGACCAATTTTCATTTCTTCATTGACTTCTTTCAACAACGTCGACACGTGCATCAGTCTCATGCGACCCGACCCGAAGATCGATGACATCTCAATATCACACTCCGAATTTCAATTGATCACAATCAGCACACCAAACGGTACACCAACGCTCAAAGATGACACAACAGCATCAATCATCAGCAGCAGCATCAGCATCAGCATCGGCAGCCATGGCAGGTTCAAACAAGCCCCTGCCCAGCCTGGCGTCGACGTCGCACCGCCGCTCGATAGATGACTGGGAACACTGGGAGGACGAAATTGTCATCACCCCCATCATATCACAGCAGGCGCAGCCTCCTCTAGCGAAAGACACCCCCGACCTTGTTCCAGCGCCCCCGGCCCCTCAACCCCCCACCAGCAGCTCACACAACTTGAAGAATCCCCAACTGCGAGCATCGAGACAGTCAACAACCCGAGTCAAGCGTCTCAAGTCTAGGCACAGGCAAAAGGCCCAGAATGCCAGGGCCGGGATCAAGCTCATTACGGACATGTCAACATTTCGACGACAGAACCACTTGCGGACGCCCGATGGAAAGCAAGGCAAGTTTGTGGACGCCGCTGCTTTGCGAGCTCTCGAGGGAGAACCCAACTCGGCCTCCGTCGGGAACTGGAACTGGCTCAAGAAGCAGGGCAAGAGTCCCTCTGCCGCCTCGGCAACTAAGACCCTGCAATCCTCAGCAACTCGCAGCCCGAACTATCAGCTGACGCCTGGAGATGCCCCCATCATGATTGGAATCTCCTTTGAATCTGATACTTCTGGCAGTCCCGAGCCCAATAACCCTGCTAAGAATCAACTGCAATCAGACGCCACGCACAAGAGCGGAAATGACAATATCAACAGACAAGCCGACCAACAACCAGTCTCTGTTTGGTCCCCCGATACCCCTGATACCGCGTCTACCGCCAACAACTTTCGTGCTGTGTCCAGCATCTATTCCCAGGCCACTGGCAATATAATTCCTAGGCAGCAAGCCGGTGAAATAGTACCGCCTGTGCCAGCGCTGCCTTCAACTTACAAGAAGATGCCGCAGCACAAACGTCTCATCAGTCTGGAGCTGGGCACCAACAACGGAGACAGCGACGATGGTGGAACACCTTGTACTCTGTTCGAAGAAGATGGCAGTCCACACTGGCAGGCCAAGAACAAGGGGCTGGGTCTAACGCCTGATAGCGCGGCTTCCACATCTAAGGGATGGTGGGATCACGTCGTTACGCCCTTTATGGACAGTCGCTTTACATTCAACAGTCGCAAGACCAGACTCGAATCGCCCAGTGAGGGCCAGAACCATGCCGGTCACAGCCCCGAGTGCGAAGATGTGAATGCGAAAACCACATCTCCGCCTCTTCCCTCGGTTCCCAAAGCCAGCCCGCCGCCCATTGTTCGCGCCCCAACGCCCCGGCGTACACCCACGCCGCCGTCAAATCCCGTTATGCAGAGCAACAACCCATTCGAGGCAAACCCTACTCGCTCAAGTCCAGTCATCGGATCTGCCGACATGTACACTGAGAAGCCCCAAATCATCGTTACCCCTGAGATTCCGATGGAGTCACCTCCTCCTTACTCATCGCCCAAGAATGCCAACAACTTCGGGCGTCCTGTCAAGTACCGTGCTGTTCTTCCACCCGGACATCCGCTTCAATCGCTTCCATCCCATTTCCCTCCATCGCCAAACCCTCGCTCTCCAGGCCTCGCAGCCACCATGTCCTCCCAGCGAAGACCTAGTCCCATGACTGATATCCCGATTACGCCTACTGTACCTAGGGAAATGCCTGCACAGCCTCAGATGCCTCTTCCCAACCGTCCCTTGGGTACGGCTATACCTCAGGAGCATTCCCATGAAGCACGCGGGGACGCAAACAGGATTGAGCGGGAGCGACGCCGGCATGAGAAGGAAGAGTTTGTTGCTCGGAAGGTGGGCGGCTTCTGGCGAGGTCGAGGCTGCATCCCCTCAAGGGGCTGTTTTGGTCGAACCGGGCCCGAGGGCCGTAAAAGGAGGAGGGTATGGCTCGGCGTGGTTGCGTCGATTATTGCGCTCATCATTTTGGCCGTGGTTCTCGGTGTTGTCCTCAGTCGTCCCAAGGATGCGCCGGAGCCTCCCTCCATCTGGGTCAACCTGACAGACTTTCCGCCCATGCCTACAGGCGTGTTGACAGTCGTTGGCGCCGACAACACGGTGGCTAGGTCAGGGTGCACTGAGCCCTCGACTATCTGGAGCTGCTCCCTGCCCAAGGAGGATCACGAATCTGTGGCCCCCTATGAGCCCAACCAGCCAACTTTCTTGATGCAAATTCAGTGGGATAACAGCACCAATGAAGCGTGGAAAGTTGAGGATGGTAAGCCACCGTCCTCAGTCTCTCGCAGGGCAATGGGTGGCGCCGCACATGCCACGAGCATGGTCATGGGGAAGCGCGCAGACAAGTTCTCTCCAGATCCCAGCCCTCCGGATTTCCAGGAAATGTGGTTTCTGGGAGACACGACAGATGATGTCGAGGCTAATGACAAGGCCGGCGAACCCGCGCCCTTTTATATAAGCATGCTGTCGTCCGAAACGGGGAAAGTTGACAACCCGGTCCTAGCGAAACGACAAACTACTGTGGGAGACGATGAGGTCCAAGACCTGGTGCCTGCTCCCGATCTGCTCAGTGATGGAACCCCAGCCCCTGCGCAACTGCTGCCACAGGCTGTTCAGCAGCCAGTCAGGCTCTATGACCGCGGCCTGTCGACGGAGCATTACGGTTTCTACACCTACTTCAAGCGAAGTATCTATGTCAAGTCTGTCAATCAAACAGAGTCTGACAATGAAGATGTGCCACTGGACGAGGATGGAGGCTGCACTAAGAGCGAAGCCAACTTTTTGGTGACGTGGAGCGAGACTCGTATGCTTGTGCGCATCTGGACACGAGCTCTGGGCAAAGACGGTTCTCTTTTGGAGAGCGACGGGCTCGGAAGCATCGATGGGTCCGAAGAGCTCATCCGTCCCGGTACTATGCCTTGGCCTGTGACGATTACGCTGGACACGCATGGAGGCAAACCGGATGACAAGTTCGTTTGGCTGTGGCCAATGGATGAGCGCCAGAAGCTGGACGAGGAGAACCCCAAGTTACTGCCTAACAACCTGAAATTTGGCGGCAATGTCGTCAATCATCGTGCTGATGGGGACAAGTCATTGGGGGGCTTTGACGGCGGCTCTGGCGGATGCAAGTGCGAGTGGAAGAATTGGGTTTAGGGAGAGAAGGAGAGTCAATGTTTAGGAGCTGTTGTTCATCAAACAACAGCCCATATCCATTTTTTTCCCCATATGTAGTAGTAAAGATTATATGCATTGCATGGAATGGGGGAAGACTTGCATCGAAATGGAGTTTGGGTAAACGGTCCTACAAAATATGGAATGACACTTTATTGGAATACTTGTTATAATCAAAAGACGGCATCATATCGTCACGTTCAGTGCAGGGTTCAACGATTCCAGCGACTACTAGTACTATCTGCTTCCCTTGTGGTGATAGTCCCTACTAGATAGTATTTACCATTGATAACGCTGCCGGACCTTCAATAGAGTATATCAACGACCGTAGTATTGCCTACGGGTAACCACTACTACCTACCTACCTAAGTATACAGTAGATACTGCCTCCGACGAGCAGTGGTGCTGCTATTCTTAGCACTACCTAGATTGTGTGCCTTATGCTGCTAGTTTTTTTTAGCAGTACCACTACCAGCAGTGCTAATTATCCCACCACTGCGTGCACTAAAGCGCATGCTGGCAGAGCGTCGACTTATGCGATATCAACAATCTTCTGTGACCTCGGCCCAAGGCCCAGAAATCATCGGTCCCATGACAGCGAGGTCGGATTCGAGCTCATGAGACTCACGCGATGTCAAAGCCTCGCTAGACGGTGGCCAGCTCACAGCCGGCGACCCAACTGCAGCCACCATCGACTCTTGACAACGCTAGCCATCGAGACATCGTGCGACGACACGGCGGTGGCTATCCTCCACAAAGACGACGCGTCCGGTCGCCACTCCCTCCTGTTCAACGAGCGAGTCACCTCGGATCATCGCGAGTTTCGCGGCATCGAGCCCAATGTCGCCGTCAAGGGGCATACCAGCGCTCTGGCGCCGCTGTTGAGCCGCGCCATCACCCACCTCCCGCGACCTCGAACGCGTCCAGACGAAGCCCCTGGTCAGGCTCCTGATCAAGGCAGGATCGAACAGGAAAGAACTTGTCTGGCGGCAGACGGGCTGCCGAGAGAGTTGCCGGACTTTGTGACGGCAACGCGCGGGCCGGGCATCATGACGAACCTCTCCGTCGGCCTCAACACGGCCAAGGGTCTCGCCGTCGCCTGGGGTGTTCCTCTCGTGGGAGCTCACCACATGCAGGCGCACGCCCTGACTCCGCGTCTTGTCCGCGCGCTCGGCATGCCCATGCCCGTTGACGACGACAACAACAACGACGACGGCGCCTCCTCGACTTCCGGCCCGGACTTCCCATTCCTCTCCCTGCTCGTCTCCGGCGGTCACACCCAGCTTGTCCACTCTCGCTCCCTCGCCGACCACCGCATCGTGGCCACCACGGCCGACGTCGCTATCGGCAACCTGCTCGACCACTCTGCCCGCGACGTTCTTCCGCCGGAGCTCGTCGAGACCAGCGAGGATGTAATGTACGGCCGCGTGCTGGAGGCCTTTGCCTTCCCGGAGGGTGGCACCCCGCAGGAGCACGCCGCCGCTTACACACCGGCTTCTACTCGCGCCGAGGAGATTGAGGACCCCGAGACAGGCTACGACTGGGTGCTGCCCGTCCCCTTCCGCCTCACCCGCCGCCTGGCCTACACTTTCACCGGCATCGGCACGTCGATCCAGCGCCTTGCCAAGGCCAGGCCGGACATGGGCGTCGACGAGCGACGGGCGCTGGCAAAGCACACAATGGCCACGGCGTTTGCTCACCTCGCGAGCCGGCTGTGCATCGCCCTCGAGGACGACCCCAGCCTGCGACCACGACAAGGCGAGGGAGAGGGCAAGAGCGAGGGCGTATCCACCCTTGTCGTCGCCGGCGGCGTGGCGTGCAATCGGTTCCTGCAGCACGTCCTGCGCTCGACGCTGGCTGCCAGGGGTCACGGCCACATCAAGATTGTCGTGGCTCCGCCGGCCTTGTGCACGGATAATGCGGCCATGATTGCGTGGACGGGCATGGAGATGTACGAGGCTGGGTTCCATACGGACCCTTCGGCTCTGGCCATCAGCAAGTGGCCTATGGATCCCGAGCATGGGCCGGGGATTCTAGGTGTGTCTGGGTGGTTGCGGCGACCGGGTTTTGAGGAAGAGTCTTAGCTCACGTAGTAGGAACATTGTCCTGCATAGGCTTGTTGCGCTATAGCGAGCGTGCTCTTGTGTACGATAGACTTTGTACGTGTCAACTTGTGTATATGGAGATTACGATAATTGGGGTGAGCACAATCCGCTCCACAGAGCATCATCATGAACTGGCGTTTGGAAATAGTCGAGCAGAGTCACGCTATTCGTTAAATGTAAATTACAATACTAGCATGCCTCCAGACCTTGTCTCTGGCTAAAGCAAGAGTCTTGCGTCTACTTCACTCGTCATCCTCTAAGAGCCCTTTGCTTTCCTTCCCTTTTCTCTACATCCAGTCACTCTTTAATCGAGCTCGCTAGTGACGTTGGTGAATTCGCCCTTCTCCAGCTTGGTCTTCCAGAAGATCGGGTTCGTGTCGTTGAAGCCGTGGTGCGTCCAGCCCTTCTCCTCAATGTGGTACAGGTTGATGAACCCACCAGAAAAGGCGTCCCTGTGCGTGGCGGCGAGGATACTCCTCCTGCCCAGCTCGAGCGCATCCTCGCTGGACAGGTTGTAGTCGTACTCGGCGTCGAGCACGCCGTAGGCAAATGTCTGACCGGAGCCAACGCAGAACAGGTTCCCGGCAAGGCGCGTGCCGTCGCTGTCGACGTAGTAAAGGGCGGGGCCTTCCTCCGCGGTGACGCCCGCGCACATGGTGCCCATGCTGAGGCCCATGCCCTTGTACGAGTAGACGAGGTTGGCGAGGATCTTGGAGGCGGCGGCGACGCTGATGCGGCGCTTGTGCCGGAGCTCGTGCAGGCGGCACTGCATGCCGAGCCAAGCGAGCCAGAACTGGCAGTCGGCGGCGCCACCGGCGAGGGTGCCCAGCAGGACGCTGTTGATCTCAATGACCTTCTTGACCGTCTGGGAGGCGATCCAGTTTCCGGCCGTGGCTCGCGAGTCGGTGGCCACAATGATGCCGCCCTGGAAGCGGAAGGCGAGGGTCGTCGTGCCGTGGGCGATCTTGATGGGGCAGTTGGGGTTGGAGCGGTCATCGGTGGCAGCTCGTAGCCATGAGTCGGGCTGTCAACCGGAGAGGGTTGGGTTAGCTTTCTCTTTTTTTGTTTTTATTGTACTTTGACTCTACCGCCAAACACAAATAGATAGATGGGTTCTCGTTCTGTTCCATACCTGAGCAATGGGCGGCATGGCAAACTTCATCGATAGATGATCCGTGGGGTTCATGAGCTCCATGGTCTCCTGCTCAAACGGGTCCTTCTCTTCCACCGCCGGGCGGCTATATTGTGCCACGAGGCTGTCCATGGTGGGCTGGCTATCGGTCGGGTTCTGCTGCGCTGGGGAGATGTGCGTCTGTAAAATCGAACAAAGGGCGATGGGTCGTTTCCGGGATCGATGGATCGGAGTGAAACTGCGCGGGACGGTAGGTGCCCTTGGTGGTGGTGAGATGAGGGTGGTGGGTTGTGCTGGTGGTGCAGGCAGCTTCCCACTCGCGCGTCGTCGTCACTGAGGAGCTGCAGCCACATGTGGCTTGACGTGCTGATTGTGGCTAAGTACTGCTAGTACTAGGTAAGGTACTACGGATACGGAGTACAGGTAATGGTGCAGGTGGGGGAGTAGGCCGCCACACAACGAGTGTCACTGAGTTTCCTCGGGCAGCAGAAAGAAGAGATGAGTTATGAAAAGCTGTCCTGGGTAGCGGACTATATGAACTTCTACACTAAAACTTAGTACAACGCAATTTCAAAAGGAATCTCACCCCGATTTCATGCACGACCCAGGTCACCACCAACGACTACAATCCCCAATCTACGCTCTCTCATCACTGAACACCGCAAGAAATATCTCTTCTTTGTTGTGTTACTCTCAAAATGATGATGATGTTATGATGTCTGCAGATTAAGGTGAATAGAAAGAAGTATAGATGATATCATAATTATGAACAGATAGAATTCAAAGAAAGGTATGAGGGATATCGAAACTTGTAAACACCGCCCAATTGACCAATCCGCCAACCGCTCCTAACCCTGGTGGTGTCTTTTACCTGGCCAATGCGAAACCATGGCCGCTTGCACCTTACCTAGACTATTACCTGAAACAAAATGAAAATTAACAATCTCGCGAGTGCCATGCCTGTTCATGAAGACGGCAGCGCTCAGCCCTCACGTGGAGAATCTTCGCATCTTCATCCCACCCGCCTAAGGATTGGGGGTGCCTTCCCTGCTGGAGCGCCCAGTTTCACGCTTGCTGAGAAAGCTGCGACGCATGTTTGTGCGAGGACTTTCGGTGGACAAGTTCGAGGTGTCGGCCGCCTGGAATGAGCTCTTGATGGTCACTACACCGCTGCCTACCGACAGCTCCTTGGCCTCACCCGAGCCGGACTCATCCAGGAAGTAAACGTGCTCGCCAAGGTCGTCGTCACGGCCAAAGGTGTGGTCGCCTTTTACCTCGATCTTGAATGGCGTGTCAGGAGCGCACGTTGCCTTAAAAGACTCCTCAAATGTCCAAGCCCCATCAGAAGTCTTGTGGTGCTTCGTCTTGCCAACGACCTTCTCCTTTGGTGCCGTCTGGGTCACTGTGACGAAGAGGTCCGAAGCTGGCGGGAAACCACTGGCACCGACAATCGTAATGTTGGCTGTGCCACTTCCCGCTGCGGGTGGCTGACCACTCCGCGTTGAGGCACCACCAAAGCTCTTGGTACGACCATGGGGGTTGGACCCGTTGCTCGTAACGGGGCGCTCTCCCGAAGCCTGTGTGCCTGGTCGGGGACGGCTGGGGCTCTCAGTACCGTTCGTCGTCGCAGGGCTGGGCTCTTGGCCGTTCGGAACTACTTCGTCCTCGTCGTCCTTCTTCCCTCCGAAGATACCCCTCCGCAGGAACGAAGCACCCTTGCCGACTCCTGAGCCCACTACCCCAGCGACAGCCACGCCTCCCTTGATGGGTGCGCCCGCCACGCCCGTGACGATTCTGCCGGTGCCGGCGAAGGTTGAGGTTCCTTGCCTGGAACGTCGGACGTAGTCAGGCCGGAACAATAGGCGCACCCTAACGGATCCTGACTTCCCATCCAACATCAACGTCGACTCGGAAGCACGGAATGGATCAAGGGATTCCAAATTGATAGAAGCGGCTCCAAGGAAATCAGGCTTGTCTGCAAAGTCCCAGTCCCACACAGTAACCTTGAGGTCCGCCCCGGTCCTTGAAGGCACATCGCACTCGAAGAACTCGTTCCATGTCGGATGGAGGGTCTTCTTTTGAACCTTGGTCTTGAAGATTTCGACGCCGTTGAGCTCGAACTTGCAGTATGGGTCGCTCTTCCCGTTTCTATCGGCTGAAGGTAGGTCTTGACCGTCCAGGATATCTAGTCGCAACTTGCCCATGTTGTTGATACTCTCACTGGGATCGAGCTGCATCTTGAGCGGCACGTACTTGAGACTGACTTTAACCCAGCCAGCTCGGCCCCTCGCATCCTCGGCTCTCATCTTGAGTGTCGTTGGGTTGTTCTGTTACACGCAGTATGTTAGTTATCCGTCTGAAGTTAGGGCCAATGAGAGGAACATTCCACTCACCAGGCATTGCTTGAGCGTATCGATGGTATTGCCTCCCAAAGAAGACAGGGTAGCGTCATCGTCGTCACCCTTCTTGCGGGCCTTGATGGTAAGCCGTGAAAACTCCAGTTCGCGAATGACACAGTCGCCAATCTCTTCAAACTTGTGGAGTTTACGCGGCGCCTTGGATGAGGTATAAGCAGGATACATGTAGTCATCCACAAAGACCTCCAAAACAGTGTTGCTGTCCGGCATGTCGGCTTCCATAAGTCTGAAGATCAGGAGACCGCTCTCGTAGCGTAGCAGTTCCTCGGGAGAGAGTTGAAGTTTCGGTGCCCTGTCTACTGACGGCCTACCCACTGTTGTTGGTGTCGTTGGAGGCAGATCGGGCTTGTCCTCAGTATTCTCGCGACTATCGAGTCTGTCGAGGTTGGCACTAAACTTGCCTGCCTCGCTCGATCGATCTGTCGAGGCTCTTGGCTTCTGGCTGTCCATGGAAGTCCGCGCCTTACTGTGAGTAGAAGCAGAATCTTCGTCATCCTCGGGGTCGGCAACGTTGAGGGCCGGATAAAATGCTGCAGTGTAGGTCAAAACACCCTTGGCCATACCCTTGCCGTGAAGCTTCAGACCTTCCTCCCGAAGCTTCTTCTGATCGTGCACCAGATATTCGCCATCCTCTTCTCTGACAAAATCACCAGCAAACAGTTCAACAAGTCCTAGACTGCGATCTTTACCCATCTTCTCAGTATCCATGACCTCGAGCGTGAGCTTGTCACGAGGCGAGTGAATTGGGACATACAGGACCTCATCCCACTCAGGATTGAGGTCGTTGCGGAATGTAACAGTCCTAGCCTTCTCGATGCCCGACAGAAGAACGCGGGTGTAAGGGTCTGACTTGCCAAAGGCCTCGAAATTGCGGAGGTCAGTGGCCTTCTTGAAATGAAATCGCATGACACCGATAGGCGTGGTGTAGCCGCCAGTGCCGACCACCCCTGAGATGGCGACGGGCTTCCACTGTGCGGTCATGTTGATGCGACCGGTGCTCACTCCTGCTAGATGGTACCACTCCTTGCCCTGCTCCATGCACTCAAGCATCTCGTCCAGCTTGATCTGGTACTTGCCAAGGACCTGATCTCCGGTGACTCCTCTGTCGTCCTTGACAGTAACACCCAGCTTGGTCTTCCTGCGATCAGTGATGAGGATTTCTTTGGAACCATTATCCCAAATCGGGTTGTTGGTACGCTTGAGATGCTTTGTCTGATGCACCTCCTTGCCATTGAGGAAAAGCATAGCGTACGGATTGAGCAGGCCAACCAAACTCTTCGTCCCGTCCAAGTCTTTGGCCTGCTGAACAGTGAAGCGAAGGATACCTTGGTTCGACTCAGGTGGAGGCTCATCTACGCCATCTTCATTCTTGGTCGGCTCAAGCACAGGGAAGAAGCGCAAGTCGCATGATACGGTGCCTCGCGGTTTTCCATCGGAAATCACCTCCAATCGCTCGTTCTCGTGGACGTTAAGCTCTTCCAAGTCTTCCAAGGCGAAGGAAGCAACTCCGAGCTGTTTGGACTTGCGGAAATCATTCTTGTCAAAGATTTGGAGATCAAGTGAATCATTGAAGGAGCTGATGATAACGTAATGGGTCTCATTCCAGCGGGGGTTAGGGTTGTCCTCGACGGTCTTACTCCGGGCGAGCTCCTGGCGCTGGTTGAGAGTGATGCAGCAGTAAGGATCAATGGTTCCGGCAAAATTGTCGGTATTTTTGAGTCCATAAGCTCCATGAAGAGTCACGGCAAGAACGCCGACGGCTTGATCAACGGGAGATCCAGCCAGCATCTTGGCGACCTCAATGGGGAATACCTTGGGTGCGTACATCATTGGTGCCAAGTTGCCATGAATTTGTTCGAGAATAAAGCTCTCCAGGCCGGGGATGAAGTTGATATCGAAACCAAGAGTGTCGCCGCCGAGGGGCTTGCACACATAGTCGATGGTCGGGCGCTCCAGGAAACACATCTCAACACGATCGATATGAGGGAAAGGAATCTGGAGCTTGATCTTGAGCCTCATGATGCCAGAGAAAGCCATGTCCTCAACAATCACATCCAAACCTTTGCTGATCATGGCTTTTCCGACACGAATCTCAAGAACGACCTTGGGGTTGATCTTGTTCTTAATCTGCCGTGAGGTCATGTCGGCCGTGTCGTTGGGGGTGAAGCTGAACTTCCAATCCATAATGACAACGTCATCCTCGGTCTTAGGATATGTCTTCACATGCTCCATGCGGGGGGGCTTAGTACCCAGGGTGAAAGTCTTGAGCTTGAGACTATCAAGGAAGGCTGGTGTCGCTGTGCTGAGAACCTGGTCGACAGCGTTGATGACGGTCTGAGCCAGCACCGGTTGGTAGATTGGCCAGAACTTGACCAGGAAGGAATTTATCCATTCCAAGGACTCGTTGTCATTCTCAAGCTTCTTCAAGGCCATCTCGCGCCGAATATCGTCACGGAAGTTGCGACGCACACGTCTGAGGGAAGTCCTGTAGTAGGTGGCGCAGAAGGCCATGATGATCAAAACCCATCCTATGCCGCCTCCAAACACGGCTACAACCCATGATGATAGACACGCGACCACAACTACGGCGGCATTGTGGTACCAGTCTACCCCCCGAAAAAAAAAAAAACCTCGTCAGAAACTCCTATGTCAAGAACAGGATCGCAACGGCATGGGGCACCTACCACCATAGAGTGTATCTGGCAATTTACCCTCGAGCCATGTGGCATGGTCTAGCAAGCTTTCGTCCTCGTCGAGCTTGTCCCCGAGAGCGCCAAACTTGGGAGCCCAGCCAGTGCGGGAAAATGGAAGCTCCTTAGCCTCTGGATCGGCATCGGCCACTTTGTTCCCGTGGGCATCCTTGGCAACGTCAATGACGCCTGACTTCCCTGACTCCGGGAGATCCTCATCTGGTCCAGTGCCATCGTCGATATCGGAGACAATGGCGGCGGCATTGGTCTTCTTGCGCAGCTCGGGCGGGATGGCCTGCAGAGCACCGAGGTTAGTACACTCGCACAGCATCTGGCGTAGCGTTTGCTGCGGTGGCGCCAGCTGGGGGAGGGAATATTCTCACAGCCTGGGCCTGAGCGCGCTTTTCGGAGGCTGAGGCATTCGGGTCGAAGGTGAAGGCGGCAACACCCGCATTCTTGGAACGTTCTACGATTTCCTTCTGGGCATCATCGGCCGTGACCTGACTCTCAGGGTTCTCGGCGGCCTCAATCACGCCCTCCGCCTTGAGCTCATCGGCCTCGCGGGACGCCATACTGCCGATATTTGCCTGATCAGCTCCGTCGGCTTCGGGACCAGCTTTTTAGGGGAGGTAATGCTCAATTGGCTTCGGCGGGTCGAGGGCGGATCATCTAGGCTGGGATGGCGCGGAGAATGATGAGGGCTTTCGTAAGTCAGAGAACGGAGCGTCGCCAGGCCTAGAACTATGCTCGTAGCCGCACAAGCCAGAGAGTAATTAGCTATAAGGAAGTATTGGGGAAGGGGAAGCAATGAAGAGAGAGGGGGGAGAAGGTGAAGCGAAGAGACGGGAAGAAAACAACAAGAAGAGATTAGCGAGAGCTGGTAGCCAGGGCGGGACAAATGAGCTGAGGGAGAGTGAGGTGAAGCAGGTAAACCACTTGGGAGGACCTTGGAACCAACGCCGTGGCTGGAAAGCCCGAGCAAGGTACCTGAGGTAGGTACCTTACCTGCCTTTGGTGCTACCGTAGCACCCAAGGTACTAAGCCGAGAGCTAAGGCACCTACTACGACTACGACTAGGTGCTAGGCGCTATTAGCCACCAGTGGCCTGGGGGGTTCAGGTCGAAAGTGGGGAGGCAGCGTGTGGTGCCGAGGCAGGTACCTTGTACACAGATCGCTACCAGAGATCGTACATCCACAGGGCGACCGGGGGTTGGGAGCTCAATTACGATGTTGCGTCAGCTGTATACTACACATCCTAGTACTTGCACTTCTCGATAATTGAGTGTCTCTGATGATACACTCTAATTTTCCCTACCAGTCTCTTGCTAGAAGCGTCTCTGGGTCTATTGGCTGTTGATTTGCCCAGGCACTCCTGGTAGTACTTAAGATTGTCAGTAAGGTTCTTTGGTAACATTACTACTTGCTCACCTTATTGTTGCTCAAGTGGACGTTTGGGTTCAAGCAGGTTTTGGATGCGCTTTGTGACAGCATGGCACGAGTTGGTCGACTCAGCAGTCAACGGTTTCATGTCGAGATAATTCTTCTCTTTTAGGAAGTATGACAGACACGATCGTGTCTCCTCCATCCTGGCTACTTGCTGGTGGTGGCGTAACCCTTTTTTTTTTTTTTTTCAATTGTCCATCCCAGGCACAACAGTTGTAGTAGGCTCGAAGGTAACCGACATCCTCTAATACTATATACCTTAGGTAGCTACCTTCGGCTAACACCATGTGGCGTTTTGGAGAACGTGGGTCGTGTAGCTAAGCGTTTCCCCAGAAAAGCCAGGCAACTAATACTTTTCATATATGTTGTGGACTATTGCCTGTTACCTTTATCAAATGAGTGCCCCGAGAGAGTGCTGCGAGTGATTCACGTAAAGAAGCTGGCATGGGGCTTCTACTGTACCGGCAAACATTCATTTCCCATGATGAAAAAGTGGTGCCGCGGTACGAAGTTGGCAATCGACAGCAGGTACCCGCTACCTAAAGAACATCCAAGTTGTTGCTGTACTACTGCACCCAAGATGTCGTTGTGGGGAGCTGCGTCATTGCCTAGTAATGCCAGCTGAACTGCGCATGCTGCTGCCCCAAGCGCTGGTCGCGATCCAGGGGATAAATGCCTTCTGAGCACCAGACGCGGGGGGACCTTCAGCTATCCAAGCATGCGCACTAAGGTAGATCGATCCAACGCCGGCGACGCACAGACCCAGACAAAAGCATTCGCTCGTCCCACCTTGATCGCTGCATCTTTTACCGCCGCCCCAGCACTTGGAGACAGACCAGAGCATAAACACCGAATGCCACAACCACCGAATGGCATCAATGTTCGTCCGTCGTGACTGATTAGTCGTACTGCTCGTCACGGACAGGCGGTCAAACAAGGCGACAATCCCCGGGCACAATAACGAGCGAGGCCCCCATGGCAGAAAGGTACTATGCTGCACTGATTTTAGATAAGGCACAAGTATCTCGGTGCGCGCAATGAATCAGGTCTCACCAGCCACAGCCGAGCTGGACACACGTGTACCCTTGTTCATGGACAATGCGCTGAAGAAACAGGCTTTCTGTGACATGTAGTGCTGGGCTCCCTCCCCTTATGCGAGGCATGTAATGCAGGCGTGGCAGAAACAGACGCAAAGGCAGGGGAGCTGTCCTATTTGGGGGTCTTGGAAGCTGAAAGATGGTAAAAATTTAAAAATATACTTGCCTATTTGTTGCTGCAAAATCAATAGTAATCCATCTTGTGCCGTCATACTCCGTACTTCTCCCTATCCCTGTTCTCGGCACCCAGATGCGCTAGAACCCTGTCATCGAAATGCCCTTATGGTTTGCGCGCCCCTTCCGAAACTGAGCCTGAACTACTCCGTAGAGGGAGCGTAATATTGACCAAAATCTATGCACATAATACTTGATTGATGTAATTACTATGTATACTTGATCTTCATGTGCTGTGAAACCATCGTCTCACTCCAAGATTTGTGGGCTCCACGGGCCGGACACGGCTCATTTCGAGCCCCAATGCAACCAGGTTACCAGACAAAACAAGAATCCCGGCCCCAAAAACCCCTCCCTTCCCTTCAGGCCGAGCCAATCCGCCGGGACACGCGTCGTCGATGGGCCGAAGGATGGTGAATCCAGGATAATTGATGAACAAACGGCCCCCCCTGTCAATGACACCAGCTCATCTCGACTGCGCATGCATGGGTGAACGGGCCCTTTCCATGCGCACGCCGACCCTACCATCCTAGTCTTTACAAAGTTGGGCGTCATAGTGGTACTCCGTACACGTACTGTACAGCTCATACGATGCAGAATGCTTTCTAGGAAAAGATGGATATGATGTGTATGTATAAATCAAACAAAGAGTGATATCCTTGCTCCTTCGCGCGAGCATGTCATCGAACGCGCGTTGAAGCTGTCTGAAATGACCTGTATTCCAAGTGGACCTGTTCATAGACATCTCATCAAGGTCGTCCGAGTAATAGCCCAACAGTTCAAAGATTGAGAAAGTAGAAGCTGTAATCTGCGCTTGTGACGAGTTGCGCGATATCATTCCCGAGGAAAACATGCTACCAAATGGCCCGATCGTTGTGGGCGAGGCAACATCCATCCACGGACGTTGCCTACCATGGTTCCGGCTAATTAAGCAAAGAAAAGGAAAGGAGAAGAAAAACAATGAGACAAATAAGACAAGAGAAAGGTGCCATCCCCGGAAACTCCTCGTCATGAATGGTCAAATCTCAACTACATGTCGCTTCCGTAATGTCATACAAACCTCACCATCGTGAAACTCCTCTTGTTCAACCCCGTCAAGAAACTCCAGCGTGGAATGCCCCACCCCACGCTAATACCCAAAGCCGTCATGCTGATGAACTGGACATCGTCCAGGATGATTGACAAACCAGGCGGAAATACATGATCGGTGGAAACGGCAGAGGCACTCGAGCCGCGCCATCGGGATCCCAACCGTGAACTCTTCTAGGCAAATCGTGCACTCTGCGTCGTCGATGCAGTCCTTCTCTGTTGCTGGATAGGAATACATGCCGGTGCGGCGCGGCGCGGCTTCCAGCTCGTTTGCCTCGGCGCCGGGACGTGGGCTGCCGTACGTACTATGACTTTGTATGCAATTGTTGATATGAGACTCCCGCAAGACCTCAAAGCTTGGGAGACTCCGCTGAGGCAGCTCGCGATGACATATTGGGCACTCGTCCTCTTCGGCAATCTGAGGCGTCGGGGGAAGGGCCCGTTGGCGAGAGGAAGACGGACCTTCCCGCAAATAGTTGTATCTATTAGGGTATGACGGTACGGACGTGCTTGGGTGAGAAGATCCCGGATACCGGTTCATCGAAGAATAGTAGGCTCCGGCACTAGCCCGGTTGCGGCCCGAAGATGGCCCAGGAATAGCATGAGCTGACGGATTCTGCATCAAAACTGTTAGCTTCCCGTCTTTTACTATGATACAGAAAAGAAGAAGAAAGAAAGAGCAAGGCTCAACTGACCATGGTAATGCTCCGACTACGAGGCGCATACGCCTGGAATGGATCATGGGATTGGCCACTAGCGAACACCATGCCGTAACGGTTCGATGAGTTGCCTCCCCCATAGCTATTGCCCATGCTACTGCGAGACCGTTGATGAGAGCTTCGAGGCGACATGGAAGACGGGCTGGACACCCCCGTCGTGGAGTTTTGGGGCGGCGCGGTATTGGGGTCCGGAACGCAGGGATTACAGAGCCGCACCCTCTCACCCCCAGAAGACCCATTCACATCAAAATACCCTACCCCGAGACTATCCATGAGCAGACTCTGCGGGACGGGCATTTCGGTCCCGGGTGGCCGTACAATATACTGGTGAGGTATGATGATTCTATGTGGCGAACAGGCATTGCAAACAACTCTGCCGCATTTCCTAGTCAAGAGTACCACAGTCACTTTCCGAAGACTGAAAAAACATGGGGTCGGCGCACCGAATCTTACCTGCAATGATGTTTTCTCACAAAAAAGCTGAACTGAGTGTGACATATGGGGCAGTATGTGACCTCCGCGTCGGGTTGCCATCTGGGTAAAAGCAGGTCGGACGAGTTGCTGTCACCACTGCGACGCGGCGGTCGAGGGAGATTTTGGCGAGGCGAGACCGGCACGCGCGCTTGAGGAGCCCGGACGGGAAGGGATGTTTGCCGAGGCGGAGCCACGCGCTGTGTTGGCCCTGGGCTCGGCGAGGGACTCAACGGAGGAGACTGCGGTAATGGCCGTGAGTTTGGGCTCGGGCTTTGTCTCTGTGCAGACTCTTCAGAGGAACCCAAAGACACATTGCTCGGCTGGCTCTGGGCCAACAGCCAGCTGGATTGGCTCTCCTCTGGTTGATCCATGGTGTTTGATGGCGTGGGGCCGTTCTGGAAATCAACAGGTTCGCCGGGGCGATTGTGTGACAGGTTATCCTCTTCCGACGCAGCAACTTGCCCGGGAAGTGACGGAGTCGAAACGTCAGAATCCACCCCCCCAGACCTTTCAGGACTGCTACCCCGTATAGAGCTATCCGCGTCGTCGTATATGTTTGCGTGCGCCGACTCGTCTCGCAACTCCGCTCGCTGTGGTGATGCCATTTCTTCGCCGTCGGCTTGACCGACAGATAGCCTTCGCTCGATAGTATGTGATGGACAGTCGAAATATCGAGAGCACTCCCGATCATGATGTTGCGCATTTGTCCACGTGCAGTCTATAGGGTCCGACTCGATCGTTGCCTCGATTTCGGGGTCGCTGTCACTGTGGTCGTCGCGTGTGGCATCAGGCAGCGTGGCGGGGCCTGCTGGATCCGGGAAGCTGGCCATGATAAAACATCAGAGCCGCAGTCCCGGCCGGGGTGAAGCAAAGCACCAAAAATAATCCTGGGATCCAGTGAACCTTGATTCTGCCGACCGAAACGAGGCTGGCGAGGCTGGAGGTTTAAAAGCGATGTGGAGAGCACGTGGTTGCCGGATGCTGGATGCTGGATGCTGGATGCTGGATACTGGATGCCTTAGCAAACCGTAAGCCTAGCCTGTGAAGCACCACCACCATTCAGCCGTTGGTCGCTCGAGGTTGCCTTCTGGGAATCCGCGACTAACCTCCGCTCCGTCAAGACTAAATCATAGCCAGAGCCGACACATGGTAGTGATAATAAGGCGTTGGACTCCACTCGGGATGAGTTGGCTTTGCATGAAAACCTGGAGACTCAAGGCCTTGAGGGGAAGTTGAGACACGCGATCACCCTTGCGTCAAAGCCCCAATGGGGCGCCTCCTTATCAGCTCCCCTTCGGGCTACCCTTTATCTATCTCCAACGCCACTGTAGGTACCTTGTTCATGACTGGCACCATAGCTGATTTTCGATTAGTCATCAGAGGGCAGACAGCAGTTTCCTCCGCAACAGCTGAAGGTGTTCGTGTAGGTAGGAAAAGAATCAGAATATATTAAGACGCAAAGTAAGGTCAATGGTAGGTCTGATATATCGTTGCGACGGCTACTTCCTACCCTTGAAGGATTTGGTGGCCCATGGACATTCCAGGGACGGTTGTACATGTACAGTAATACAGACTGCCAGTGTTCGGCATAGCATGCGCCGTGTGGATCCCGGGCCCGGATCATGGCAGCAACGGCTCCGGTTACCCCGCGGGATTACTGGTGGCACTATAAAACTACTACGAAGTACTACAGATTAGTATCCGGTCTACCTTGAGCCCCCAATGTGATCGAATTTGGTATTTCCATTCCTCTCCACGGCCAACAAAGCTAGCACTACTGACTGGGGATTTCTCATGCTGATCGAGCACAGCAACTGTCCGTCTCTTCACTAGAAACAACATTAAAGTCTTCTTGAGATAGATCTACAAGCAAATAATGAGACGTATATACCCAGCATCACAAAGGCAAATACTACAGACAACTAATTTGGTGTTGTTTTCACATCTGGTGTACGGACAAGGTCTTGAGTTCTCAACTACCTATCTGGTGATACTTTCAACAGACAAGAACGGGACTAGTACTTCCGGACTGAGTATCCAGCGTCACTTGGTTCTCATGCAATATTCGCGACCCCTTTGGAATCAAGTGACTCGAGGGGCCTTCGTACGAAAGCGAAAGCGAAAGCGCTGCTCCGAGAAGTCCTGAGTTGAGCTCGCAGTGTCTTTTTTTTCTCAATGCACCTTGTCAAAGGCGACGCCAGCCAGTGACTGCCATCAAATCTAGTGGTTAGTGTAGGCATGTTGATCCAAACATCGGCTGCATGACATGATTGCGGCTACTCTCGCCAGGTCGAACTGCTTCGTGTTCAGTGAAGGTCAGTTGTTTTACAACCATACTTGCCACATTGATACGGTCATCCGATGACCTTTGTTGCTAACTAACAACGACCTATTTCGTGGTCATCGCTGTCACGAGAACCCATAGTGTGCAGTTTGGTATTATGGCGGGTCTTCCATTTTGGATGACTTCGCCAGACCAGGAACAACAGAAACCTGGGACTAATACACGAGACGAAAACCACCGAGCCAAAAATGGCCTCTTCACGGTGCCAAGCGCAATATGGGCGGCGACACTGGCGCATCCAGCTTGAACGCGTCGAGTATGCCGAACGGAAGAATGCCGAGACCCGGACTAGACTAGCAGTAGCCTCGCAGAGCAGCTAGACGTACGCGTTCGTCCAAGAACTGCAACATGCGACTTGGCCGTCTTTGGAATCCCTTTTCACTTCCGTCTTGGCATTACTGATGTCAACCAAGCGGAACTCCGGACGACACTGCTCGTTTGATGAGGCTGAAAATCATCAATGTTGTGCCGGACACATTGCGACAGACATTTTCTGCTAACAATATCCAATTGGGCTGAGGTTGACAACCCCTCCCCATTGGCTCAAGAGACGGGGGATGAAGGAATGCTCACTATTGCGTTATCGTTTTCGGAGCGGCAAAATAAATGCGAATGAGCTCCTTCGATTTGGACGAAAACCCAGAATGGTCATCATCGTTGCAATCGTTCTAAGCCAAGAAACGGCGTGACGACGACGAGAGAAAGCAACGCAATCGCACGACGGAATAAGGGACGCGTGGCAGTTGATGGGCGTATCGAATAAACTTTCGAGTTGGCGTTCCTGGTTTGCTTGGCAATCCCATGGCCCGTCATGGTACCCCGGACAAGACCCCGCTCTGTCTCTTGTGTTTGTTCTAGGGAACATTTGGGATGCTTAAGCGGTGATCATCTCTTGAGACGGCGCGCATGAGTCCGGCAGGCTCCCTCCCTCCCTCGCTGCAGCAGGGCGGGCACTCCGTCACCGACCTCACCTCACGTCCCATTGTCGCACATATCGAACGAGTAGTCAGTCTGGCTTGGCGAGTGCGTAATGCTTCATCTTCCGGAGAATCCCATCAAACCAGAAGATGTGAGGGCAAGCCGCATGAATTTCGGGTTCTGCCATTTCCGTTGATAAGAACCCGTAGTGACTAAGAGTGGATGTGCAGGGCCGGCGTGCCAAGAAAATGTACGCGCAACCCTTTTACATGAGAAAAAAAAAATCCCCAAGTGCGAATGTGACCCATCTCATGCTTCAATCGATTGGGCAATGACTCCTTGACGTGGAAAGGAGTCCTAGCTCGCCCAAGATTAGATACCAAGAGATTCGTGCTTGGCCATGATCGAATAAAGCGCGCGTAATGTAGCAACTAGCCAGAGCCAAGTCTGACGAGGCTGGAGTTCGTTGGTGTAGGTGGACTCGGAGGCGGCTGCAACCCCGGCACTGTAAAACAAGGCCTCACATGCCATACGCGTACTCATAGGTACCTACGGAGCGCAGGTAGTAGCAGTTGTAGGGGGAAAAGACAATGAGGCCGTACTGGTAAGATTCAGAACAGAGCGGAGGGTTGGGGGGAGCTGTCGATTCTTAAGCACATTTCCAGTCAATTTAGGTGGCACGTAACCCGTTGTAAGGTACCTAACCTACCTTATGGTACCTACTATTTCTTAAAGGGACCTACACAGCTACTAATAGTACAGATACATATAGTAGTGCGCGAGGTGCCGGGACAGAAGGTACAAGGCAGGAGTACGTGTATCCGTAAGGCAATTAGCAGGAGTGGCAGGAGCAGGCCGTGGTGCACAGAAAGAGCTTACGACGACAGCCCACCTTGAGCGCCGCGACGCTGCACTGACGCTCCCCTTTGACCCTCTTGGTCTCCGGGGTCCCTCGGTCTTTTGGGTGTCCTAGTACGACGGTAGACGCATTTCGTGCTCTGTTTTCCAATCCCGATCCGCCTTTGTTGCGTACGAGTACTCGTACATCTCATCCTCTCCCCTTCCCAGAACTATAACACTCAGCTTCCTACTTACGCGTCCTCTCCCACTTCGGTCTGCCTGCCACGCTCTACCTCAAACCGCCAGTCTCTGCCCAGCTGTACCTTTTGACCAGCTTTGCAAGCTATCCTCTGCGCCGCTCATGTCGGCCTTGCATTTGGCACATCTGCTAGGCCCATTGGCTCGCGGATGGCAAAGGTAGATCTTTCCCTGCGATCCAGGCCCGCGAGTGAAGAGGTACGAGGTACAAAACGGCGGGTTAGGTAAGGTAGTCGCCCTCGAGGGGCATTGGACGCCAGGCGTGAAACCTTCCTACGTTAGACGTTTAGACGATAGACGTTTGGGACTTTTTAGGCTTTTCCACCATTCGACGCCAGCTGTTGGAAAAAGGGTGGAAGGTTTGGGCCCAGAGCTAGATCAATTTCCCCTTCGGGTGCATCTGGTAGCTGTCGGAATCATGGCCGGATCCTCTCTATCCCACATCCTCGACCCTCGACCAAATATGGGACGTGAAGTGTATTCGGCATCGCCCAACTATTCCAGTCGCGATAATCTTCACCCTCATTCCCAGCAGCAGAGGGCGCCGCAGGCTTCTACGGCTTCTGGATCGGCCTCTGCGTCCGCTTCAGCCTCGACGTCCCCAGGCGCTCCGCCGGCTGTTAGTCCAAATACGCGTAATCTCAGCACGCCTCCGGTCGCCTTGCCACCTCCAACATCCGCGAGCTCAACCCTCCAAGTACGCCCGGCTCCGGCGCCAGCTCGGGCTCCAATTGCAGCACATAGAGCCGCATCGCCCGGATCTATTTCGAGTTTTGACCCGGTTCCTGCTGCCGGATCGGCCAGTCATGGTGGCCATCACCGCTCTGGCAGCCGCGGCCATACTCACGGCCACGGCTCACTAGATTCAGAGGCCGCGTCAGCTCCTGCCCCTCACCCTGCAGGGGCAACCACAACCGCAAACCCATCGAACCCACAGGCAAATCACCGCGGCCACAACCTATACGCCTGCCGCGACTGCGGCCGATCATATTCTCGGCCTGAGCATCTCGTGAGGCACGTTCAAACTCACACGCTCGGCCGTCGCTTTGTTTGTGAAATCTGTCAGAAGTCATTTGCTCGCAAAGACCTGCTGAGACGCCATGTTGCCAACCACGACAATGACTCGCCTAAAAAGCGCCGGCGCACGACCACCTCCCCCGGTGCTGGGCGAGTCTCGCACGCGTGCCGCTCATGTGCCATTGCCAGAGTCAAGTGCGACGATACGAAGCCGTGTAAGCGCTGTGTCAGTCGCAAACTGACTTGCGTTTCGACCGAGGCACCCTCGACGGCCGCCATGCATTTGATGCACTTCTCGGCCAGTGCCCATTCTTCGTCAAGCAATACCAATGACGGGAGCGAAGCTGGTTCTAAACCGGTCACCACGCACTCGCCGGCCACGTCGCGAGCATCCCACTCGCCGGGATCGTTCACCCACCAGCAACCCCGCTCCATGCCTGCGCCTCACTCGGCGCATGAGACAGCTCCGCAGCAGCAGCAGCAGGAGCAGCTGCACGACCTCCCGTACTATCGCCACGAAAGAACTTCCTCGAGCAGCGTTCTACCCTATCCGTCCCTGGCGCAGCCATCAAGCCATGAGCCTAGTCAGTTACCGACCCCCGAAACCCATGAAGAACAAGGCAGGTTTTGAGCACAATCCAGATCGAGCGTCGCGGATGGGACAGGCTCAGAATCTCAAAAAGTAACAAATGTAAGCTAACCAGAACCATGATTGATAGGAACCCGAGAATACCCGCCGTCTACCACCGAGTTAGAAGTGTCCACTAGCGCCATGGACCCGACTCGCCTGCCCTTTTCTGATTTCCTGCGTGATGTTCTTTACGAGAATTCAGCCGATTCATCCCGCTCCGGGCCTATTCAGGGTCTTACAATCCTCGACTTTTGCAATTTCAGTAACCTTGATCTTAACGAGGATGATTTTGGTCTGCTCGATCATTGGAATGTAGAGGGTAACCATGGGCTCGCCCAAGGCGTAACGAGGTCAGCTGCGGGGCATGGACGTGATGGCTCGGCCGACATGGCCCAAGTACGACAGGATCTGGTCAAGATGTGGACAAATTCCTCTTGGGCGCCGGATGCACGGCCGCTGGAAGGGAGTCGCAACTCTGCTATGACGGCTGGTGGCTCTGATAGCACGCCCGATTCTCGCGATCGGGTCGAGAGAGTGACTTCAGAAAGACTCGAGTACTCTACCAGGGACCGCGTCCTTGCGCTTGTCCTCAACAATAGCCGCCGAAACGTATCCGGTCGCGTCGCCTCATCATTTCCTTCGGTCGAGGTTATGGATATTCTTGTGCATAATTTTTTAACGTCGCTGGCAAATCAGGCCTCGGAGTGGATTCACTTTCCCACTTTTAGGCTCAATGCTCAATCGCCGGAATGGATTACTATCGCGGCGGCAGCGGGGACCACATTGTCCGCCGTACCTACTCTGCGAAAGTTTGGATTTATTCTCCAAGACGCAGCTCGTGAGTTGATTTCTAACAATGCAAAATCGATGGGATTATAGTGCTGACAAAATACCAAAGGAGCAACGCTTCCTACGCAGGTACGCAATATGAACTGAAATTACAGATTGCCCGTTCCATTTTTGCGGTTTACTGATCATTCCACAGTTTGACAATTCATCGTCTACCCTTCGCGATGTTGGGCTTGTTCAGGCTTTGCTGCTGTCACAGGAGATGGGGCTTTGGAGCGGCAACCGGCGCCGAATGGAACTAGCGCAGAGTCACCTTGCGATTCCAGTAACAGTGAGTAGGCGAACTCTTGCGTAGAGACCCCGTAGCTAACACGATACAAGTTTATGCGGTATCGGAACAAATTCCAACGCTCATCATATCCAGCCACTGCGGTGGAACCATCAGATGATGGAGCAGAGCTGGACGAAAAGTGGCGGAAATGGATCGATCGTGAGCGCTGGAAGCGGTAAGCCAATACACCTTTGCAGATAGTCTTACAAGGTGTACTTTGATACTAACGTAGCCAGGCTCGTATTCCACTGCTTCCTCCGGGATGCGGAGTGCTCCATGAGCACGCTGACCAATCAGGCCATTTCCTATGCTGAGCTCACTCTCCCTCTCCCTGAGCCGAGAGAGCTCTGGCAGGCTAGGACTGCCAGTGAATGGAAGGCCGAGTATCTGCAGAGGAATATGGGCCAGAACCGTCCGGCTCCATCAATGGGCGACCTCTTCCACGATGTACATGCCTTGGCTGGGAGCAGCCAGCAAGTCGACATTCAGTTTTCCGTCTCCATTTATCTGCATGGCTATTGGGCGCTGATTATGGAATACCGTAAGCTCAGCGCCGTTCATCGGTCGCGGTCATATTCTGGCAGGATGGGCGGGAACCAGAATCTTCTTCTGGGATCCCAGCATCAGGAGCTTGTCAAAGAGCTCCAGAGCTTCCAGCTGATTGCGCACGAGTGGCCTGATATGACATCGCAGGAACATGTCCTGCTCAACCTCCTGATTATGAACCTGCACGTGTCTCTTGATGACCTGCAGCTGTTCGCGGGCAAGGAAGGGGAGGAACAGGCCCGTCGCATCTACCCCGTGCTGCAGCAGTGGGCCTCCAGCTCCGAAGCCCGCTCTGCCATCTGGTGTGCAGGGCAAGTCTTCCGATACGCCAAGACATTTGCACCGGGCCAGCTGACGGATTTCTATGCGGTTGCCGTTCAACATGCTGCTCTAGCCATGTGGGCATACGGCGTTATCACTAAGGCCAACCATCGTCCACCCCCACTTCCTTCGCAATTCCAGTCAGAACCGGTTTTGTTGGACGGCTCGGAGGGTATGTCGACCCAAAGATTCATAGGGTTGGGTCAGGGGCGACCAATGATTAGAGGACCGATGGTCAGGGACACGGAAGTGGAAGCGTCGCTCGAAGATCCGCAAGGCACCACCGGCGTTGCGCAGGAGATTTTGCGGTTTAACTTTAAGGACGGCGCTGAGAGTCTTCCGCCCATGGTAGGCAACCTCTGCACGCTGATAAGTCAATTGGGGGATGCGGCTCGGGCTGCTGGGCTGGGCTCAACATGAAACACCCAATGCTCAGCGGAGTGAGAACGATATGGGCGATAAAGGGAAATTTTCCTCAATTTTAATAGATGGACGGCTGGATAACCAAAAAGGAAGGTTTTGACGACAAGATACCCATTTAACGGCCGAACAGCAAATATAACTGTATAATAGTCTTAATGGAATACTGGGTGCTTCAGGACTGATCTTGAAGAAGCTCAATGAACTCAATCACGACACCCTCGGCTTTGGTCTGATCCGTTTACCTACATGTACATATGATTATCCCTCCCTACCTCATATACATGTACCAAACTATCTATACGTACACATTATTGAGTAGTAGTACTCTTGAGTCTTGAAAGTCTTGAGCCTGAATACAGGTACATACTAATTACCAGTAGCCATGGAAAGGTCCCACTCAAGGCCACGTGGGATGCATGGGATCGGGTAGAGGTCCAACAATACTTAGTAGACAGCCCTGTAGAATTCATTGGATTTGTTTTGCATGGTAGCAAAATGTTGACTAGCCGTGGGCAATGGATGTCGTTGCAATGTGATCTTCTTCGTAGGGCTGGTTCCGTTCCCGTGGTACCATGAAGCCTGAGTGGTGACGTCGGCCTACGTTACGAGCTGAAGAAGGAAAGGTAGATTTCAAGTTTCTCAACACCGTTAATTACCAGTTGAAATAAATCACAAAGAACCCCCCCCCCCCCCCCCCTTTTTATTTCTTTCCTCCTTTCCTCCGTTTTGCCAAGAAAAAACACTTGGGCGGCAAAGATCTGTCTCAGCATCTGACTCTAGCATTCACGTCTGTCAAGAATTCAGCGAGAGATTTCACACAGCGAAAAAGATGCACGGTGGCATCAGCTGGTCTCCCACGCCGCCACCGGCTCTCATCGTCATCACGACGGCCATTGCGATTGTCGTCTCTCTTGTCATCTTCAATATCACCCTGTGGCCTACGCGCGCCAAGATCCTGCCTAGCCCGCTCAAGACTTTACTACCAAAGGTTCCGCACAAGGAGCTGCAGCACCTCGTATACCAACCTGATCAGTTCCCTGGCGCGAGGGACATACAGACTCCGGTGAGATTGTGGCCCCCTTCTCTTATGTTTTGGGAGTTGGAATGAAGGGTCACGAGGCTGACTGAATGGTACAATATAGTACGGGTCTGTGAGGGTTTATGAGTTTGGCCCGGAGGATGGCCAGAGGGTGCTCTTCATCCACGGCATTAGTACCGCCTGCGTAACGCTAGGTCCCATCGCTGAAGGTCTCGTCAAGCGCGGATGTAGAGTCATGCTGTTCGTACGTGACTATCTGAACTTTTTTCCCGCTTTTTTCCCACCCTCGTCCCTAGCTCAAGATGGATGACTTCTCATAAAAAGAAACCAGGACCTCTTTGGGCGCGGTTTCTCGGATGGTGTGGGCGATCTCCCCCACGACGCCCGTCTCTACGTCTCCCAGATCCTCTTCGTCCTGGCCTCGTCCCCGGTCCCTTGGACAGGATCGTCTACGGTCAAACTCCGGGTCGTGGGCTACTCCCTCGGCGGCGGCATCGCTGTTCACTTTGCCAACGCCCTTCCCGACCTCGTGTCCTCCCTCGTCTTGCTGGCGCCCGCGGGTATGATTCGCGCCGAGAGCTTTGGCAGGGTCTCGCGCTTCGTCTTCTCCTCGGGCCTCGTGCCGGAGAGGCTCCTGGCGCTGCTGACCAAGCGACGACTGCGGCAGCCCATTGCCTCGGGGAAGCAGCGCAAGCCGTCCGGCGAGCTCGACAACCCCGACACTTCCGCCGAGACGACGACGACGACGACGACAACGACGCCTCGAGAGGTCGACTTTGTAGCTGCGGAGGCGGCTGATCCGCCCCTCGGGGAGGACACCACGCCCCTCGAGCGCCGCGTGCTGCTGTACGTGCGCTGGATGGTGGAGAACCACGTCGGCTTCGTCCCCGCTTTCATGTCGAGCATCCGGCATGCGCCGCTGACGGATCAGCATGATAGCTGGCGGCGGCTGGCACGGAGGCCAAAGGGCAGTACGTTCGTCATGCTGGCCGAGGCGGATGAGATTATCGATCCGGATGACTACGCGGCCGATGCCCTGCCGCTCATCGGGGGTGAAGGCCATGTCCGTTGGAAGGTGCTGCCTGGCGGTCATGACTTTGTAATGACACACTCACAGCGTATCTTACAGGAATTAGAGAAGCACTGGGATGCTTGAAACAAGGGGGGGTGCGATGGTACGCCGAGAGCTTTTATACGCGCAGCATCACTTGTTTTCGGGAGCGACAGCAGGTTAGAGTAAGAATGAAAACAACTCGAATTCGAGTGTTGCCTCTAACTTAGGGACGTGTCTATCTTCAGGCCTATGGTCCTATGTGGTTGACTGTGAGATTAAGGGATTAGACATAGGAAAAAGAGAGTAAAAGTATGTCTTGAGAAAACTTGAAGTGGTCTGCTAATTAGATGGTATTTCCTGAAATGTGGCCTCCATATACAGGGAGGGATGAGGAGTGAGGCGGATGATCCCATTTCTCGAGAAATGTATATGCCCATTATGAACGCCATAAGAATACAACTTGATGCGTATTTGGCACATCTGTCTCTTCTAAATTCTTGAAGACTTTTCCCTGTCTTTTCATCTGTCGAGAGCTTGGCTTTGACACTATTGAAAGAACAAATAAGTGTTAGCGTAAGCTGTTTTCATGTCACGGCAAAGTAAAGAGTTGCTGGCTTTCACGTACCATCTGATAATACACGCCCTTCTTTCTGAGGAGCTCCGTGTGGTTGCCCTTTTCCAGCAACTTGCCCTCCCCGAGGACAAAGATGACATCCGCATTCTGCACAGTAGCCAGCCGATGGGCGACGACCACCATGGTTCGGCCCTGACCGGCCCGCTCAAAGGCAGCTTGGACAAGCTTCTCGCTCTCCGAGTCCAGGGAGCTCGTCGCCTCGTCGAGGAGCAGGACCTGCGGGTTGCGGATCAGGGCGCGGGCGATGGACACTCGCTGTTTCTGTCCTCCGGAGAGCGACACGCCGCGTGAGCCAATATTGGTGTTGTAGCCATCCGGGAGGGAAACGATAAAGTCGTGGATCGATGCGTCGCGGCAGGCTTTGTGGAGCTGCTCATCGGTGACGGTATCGTTGTCGATGCCTAGGAGAATATTGTCGCGAAGTGTGCCTAAGTACAAGTACAAGTTAACCAAATGAATCCAACAAAATGAATTCAACGTGAGAGACACTCCCAACAAATCACTCACCTTGGAACAATGTTGGTTCCTGTGCAACAAGCGACAGGTGATTACGGTAGGCAAAGATGTTGACATCAGAGACATCCTTGTCGTTACACAGAATCTGACCGCTGTCCAGATCGTAAAATCTGCTTTTGTGTCAGTTTCCAAAAATATGAGCGCAGGTATCGAGTTCCGGGAATAGACTGACCTCTCCAGAAGCGAGATGATGCTAGTCTTACCGCATCCCGAGGCTCCCACCAAAGCGGCAAACTGGCCCTTCTCGATGGTGAGATTGAGACCGTTGAACACGGGCTGCTCGCGCGTGGGGTACTTGAAGCCCAAGTTGCGAAGCTCAATCTTCATACCGCCCTCGGATTCGGGGAAAGCAAGCTCTGTCGTGGGTTCGTCCATGATCCTTGTGGCTCGGGCGTTCAGGATACGGTTCGACGCCGCCGTGACCTGCGCTGCGTTGGGACCGAAGCTCAAGCTCTGACCGGATGATTCTCCAGCGTTCATAATGGCCATGAGGCACACAAAGAAGGCAATGAGCTCGATCTCCCCGTCGAGCATGAGACGCCCGCCGTACCAGAAGATTAGAGCTTGACAAGCCATGGTTGAGCTGTCGGAGAAGCCGAAGAGAATGCTCACCCAGCGGGCCTTCTTGTACGCCGACACCACATGGCTCTGGCAAAGTTTCTCAAAGCGCTCGGCGATGGTGTCCTCGAGTGTTAGTGACGAGACAGTCCGGAAGGCACTGATCGATTCAGAGGCAAACTTGGAACTCTCGGCGAAAACGGCGTTGTTCATCTTGTCGAACTGCAGCTCGTACCGCATGCGCCAGAAGGAGCTCGAAATGATGACGGGCAGAACAACGCAAATGGACACAAGCGCCAGCTTCCACGCAAAAACAAGGGCAATGATGACAGATCCGGTGATGCTGAAGATGGCCACATACACCAAAGCCATGTTTCCGCCCATCAGCTCCTCGAGCTGCTTCGGATCATCCGTGAGGCGCGAGGTCAACGTGCCGTGCGAATGATCCTCCTCATCAAAGTACGAAGCCTTCTGAAACATGATGGAGTCAAAGTATTCCTGCTGGTACTTGGCTCGGACGATACCGGACATACGCGTCGCGGAATTGAAAGCGCCAAAGTAGGAGATACCAACGCAAATGGCGAGTACAGTCCACATAAGCGAGGTGAAAGAGGCCTCGTCCATGAGCTTATCCCGATTGCCGGCGAATTTGAATAGATCGATTGATTGGGCAAAGATCCATGCCTGCAATGGCAGGGACGCACCGCAGCCGGCAGTAAAGAGGACTGTTAGTGCCTTGAGCCACCAGACGTTCCTGGACTCGTAGAAGAAACGTCCAAAGCTCTTGAACAGCCCACGCTGTTGATCCTTGACCTCCTCCGGGTCCTCTGCTGTGGCCGTGACTGATTTGGCCCGACTCTTCTCCTGAGTTAGAGACGTCTCTTCATCGATGCTCTCTGACATCTCCTTGGATGCCTCCGCTGGCTCGCCCAGTGACAGCTGCTGTGCTTGCACGAGACCGTAGTACACGCCTTCCCGATCGAGTAATTCATTGTGAGTGCCGCTTTCGACGAGCTGGCCCTTCTTCAGGACAATAATTCGGTCGGCCTTCTTAATGGTGGACAGGCGGTGGGCAATGGTAATAGTGGTGCGTCCCTGAGCCACCTTGTCGAGCGCCGCTTGGACGATGCGCTCTCCCCGGACATCGATGGCGCTGGTTGCCTCGTCAAGGATGAGAATTTTGGGTTTCCTAACAATTGACCGGGCGATGGCAATGCGCTGTCGCTGGCCACCGGAGAGCTTGGCTCCACTGTCTCCCACAAGGGTATCGTATCTCTGCGGAAAAGAGATGACATTAGCAAGTTGCCATCAAGTGCTTTGGGCTCTCTGCCTACCAGGGGGAGCTTATCAATAAACTCGTCGGCGAAAGCCTCGGCGCAGGCCTCTTCCACGAGTTCCCGTTTCTTCTCCTCGGACTCGTTCTCCCATGGGGAGCCCACAAGACCGTTGGCAACATTCTTGTAGATGGTGTCGTTGAAGAGAAACGGCTCTTGCTGAACGAGTCCAATCTGCGACCTCCACCACTGAAGATCAATCTCATCAACATTGTGGCCGCTTGTTTCCACAGTTCCGCTCAATTCGATGGGAGGGCCCGTTTCCTCGGGGACATCTTCTCCGGGGACATCGTCATCTTCATCTTCATCTTCCTTCTTCTTCTTCTTCTTCCCACGCTCTTGCTCCTTGGCCTTGGCAATGACATATTGGTCCCTCAAGGTATACCATCTTTCAATGAGTCCAACGATGGTGCTCTTACCCGAGCCGGACGGACCAACGATTGCTGTGATTTTCCCAGCTTCAATCCGCAGGTCGAGATCGTCCAGAATCTTGACGTGTGGTCGGCTGGGATAGGCAAAGGTGACCTTGTTGAGCACAATGTCGTCGGTCGCGGACACATCGGGTTCTTTGAGATGACCCTTGTTGGGCAGGGGTGCGTCAATGACCGTGAAGAACTCGCATGCTGCGACACTGGCCTTTCCTACAGCCAATAGCGGCGTGGAGATTCGCTCCAGGGAGAAGACCATCATCATCACGGATAAGAGGACGCTGAAGGATGTGTGAGCTTCGATAGGCATGAAGAGCAACTTGAAGTTGGGAACCTACACAACGACAACACCAACGTTGTCGAGCCTGCCTTCGGTGAAGATCTTGGTGCCGTACCAAAAGGCAAGCCCAAAAGAGGCGTAGGCGCCAAAGAACTGCATGTTGTCAGTGACTCTGCTCTGCTGGCTCGAATCTTCGAAACGGAATGGCAAGACTCACAACGCAGGCGAACTGCATCGACAAAAACGGTGTCGTCCAGAGTTGGTGCTTCTTTGATTCTTCAACATAGGTGGAGTACCTCTTTGAAGTGCGGGCCTCTGCGCCACTTGCCATGACCATGCGAATACTGGCGAGAGCCTCGCTGGCGATAGCCACGGCTTTAGCATCGGACTATGTCGTGTGGTTAGCATGCCAGTAGTAGTAGTGGTGGTGGTGGTGGTGTCGATGGTAGCAGTAGTAGTAGAAGAGCTCACGAGAAATGTTTGCGTTCAGGGTGAACCAACCTTGGATGTTTTCGCAGTGCCCTGCATCACTATTGGCAGGAAAATGCTCACGATTAACATGATAAAGACGACACCTGAGAAGGTGACGAGAGAAAGTTCCCAGTTCCATGTAAAAGAGACAATGATGGCGGCCACTATCAAGGATGTAAACTCGACGAAGACCCCGAGCTTCTCAGAGATGCCGAGTTGGAGAACGTTACTCGTGGCTGTTATGGTCGACACAGCATGGCCCGGTGGCATGGAATCCAACACATGGATGCTCTGGTTGAACAGCCTCTTCAGATAGTGCAGTCGGATAGCTGACGACAGCCGAATGCCAATCATGCGGAAGGCGAACTGCGAGTTGTACAATTAAATTTCGATCCGATGTCTCAAGTCAAGGGGAGGAGGGTATGGCCTGTCACCGCCCGTTACCTACCTTATTGATAGATCCCAAGCCCCAACGGGCCAGGAAGAGCCCAAACATGTACAGCCTAGGCCATTTGTTAGCCCATCTTCGGATTGAATAGCTGGGATGGTCATTTTCTCACGAGAGCTCCTGTAGTTGGTCCCTGAAGCCTTCCCTTGAAGCTTCGTCTGACATAAAATTGCTGATGTTGCCCACAAACTTGCCTAGTGTTCCAGAGCATTAGCGATGGGCGAGCAGTGAGAGAATCGACGAGACAGCAGCCAGCGTACCAAATAAGACGGTCATCAACGGCATGGTGACACCAGCTCCAATTGCGGCTACAATGCCAGCAGCATAGGCTAGGAAATCCCACTTCGTGGCATAACTGAAGATGCGCTGTGGCAAGAACGAAAAGAGAGAGAAAAGTTAGAAAACCAGTCTTGCGTGAATTTGAAGAGACGAATGGGAATGGGAGTAGTGCCAACCAGATAGTCCTGAAAGGTTGCTGTTCTTTCTGGGCGTGCATTCTTCTTCTTTTCCTCCTCAGTTACCGGAGATGACTCCGGAGACGCCTCGGACTGCTTGTCATTCTTCTCATGCTCGGGAGGCGATGATGGGGGTGAGCTGCCGGGCAGCTCTCCCCTTTCCTCTGCCATGATGATTTTTGATGTGACGATATCGTGTATGGTGATGGTTTTCACGCGTTAACCCCCAGTTCGTCCTCGCTTTCGGTACGAGGGTGGGAAGGAACGGCTTAAGGCGCGCTGCCTGGGCCTTCCTGTCTACCTAGCTCAGTGCAAGATTGGTGAAGGGAAGATGATGTATGAACAAATGAATGAAAATGCTAACGAAAAGCAGGTTGAGGGAAAAGAATACGATGCAGAAGCGGTCGAAGATTTTAATAGGAAAAGATGCAGCCTGAGGTCGTGGAGTTGGGGGTTGCAATGTACTTGTACATTTACTTGTCCATCTCGGTTCCAATTGCTTGGTGCAGGCCTGAGTCTATCCTGCAGAGTAAGCGTACATCAATCATATACGTATACCTTAGGTACCTACCTAAATACAAGTAGTACAAGTAGCACTGGACTTTTACCTAAGGTACTAGACGGTAGGCACGGAGCATACGCACAGGCAACAAGAATACCCAAACAGCAGCTTGTTTCTTCTTTCGTAGCAGCATGCGTTGAGGACAAGTGTAAAGTGTAGTCCGAGTCATAGATTGAAGTGTTGATGATCAATTTGAGGCCCCTCCTCTGCCTCCACGGTCTAACCAATAATATCACGGTCTATCCAAAAATGATGCCCTTTGGGGGGGGACAAATCACGTCCTCAGTGATGGGACCGCTACAAATGCCAGGCAGGCCGCCGTTTACAGTGGCGCTAGCGGCTGTTGTACCCAGTGGGCTTCAGTGCTAGTAGGATTGGTAGCTCGGGATGCTCGGGTCCTTCCAGCGACCCGAACGCCCGAGGTCGCTTCGGGGTCCTAAAGGGCTGCTACGAGGCCCCCGAATGTGGTCCACTACCTTGCTAATTACTCCGTACGAATTGTGCATGTACGGATACCACTGGCACCTTTACTGCCAGTGGTAAGGTAATCAATCCACTACCTTTGCCGCCAGCTAGGCGTCCTCCGGCAAGCAGCCCGTCCGGATTGCTTTGGACGTCTCTCCGCGAAACCGGTGTGTCCCACCTTTTACTACGGATACATGTAGGGACTACTATTCCCTCCACTTTCTTTCGGTGTCAGTCACGGAGCGGAACCACGGAGGCGGGACGGCAGAGCCTCCTCATCCACTCCTCCACCCAGGCTGACCCTGCCGCCCTGCTGTCCGCGTAAAGCTGGTGCGAACGTCGAATTCCCGCGCCGAATATTGAGCAGTATAAGCCGCCTCTCGCGGTAGACTCAGTCGCCGTTGATCTTTGGCAACCTTTGCTGTGCCTTTTTGGAAGTTGCCTAACCCTGGCACCCAAAACAAAGAAGGCCGTGGCGTCCCACGAGGCTGCGTCATCATGGACTCAGGCAACCAACATTGAATTCATCCGACTGCCAATCGAGCGCATTTACGGCGCATTCCAATGGGTAGCTATTTTCTTTCAACATGTACCGCACGTACGCGTAATCTCATTTGCCTTATTCTCTGCTGTTACCACAACAGGACGATTGTATAGTGTCTCGGCCGTCGGCAGAAATAGGTTCGTAACGAATCGTATTTGTTGATTTGCTCGCTTGTGGCTCTGACAGTATGACTCGTTATTTAGGGTAGCAACGAATATAGATAGCAAAGGAACCGTACGCGTACTCGTAGTATGATGTTGGAGACCCTTATCAAGAATATCTGAGTAAAGCGTACTTGCACCCCAATAGTATTGAACTGTCCCTATTACTGACTTTGTGATTCGAGTCATTGTTCCATTGGGGACACAATGAACCTTGTCATATTATGTGGCGCATGATGGCGCCCTGTTAGAGCAGTGGGGGTCAGGTCCGTTGCTGCTACAGACAGTATAATTCAAGTTGATTGGACTTGGGCCGTGACCCCTCCATCTGGCACCTGCCAGTGGTGCGCGCCACTACCACTTACCCAAAAAAAAAAAAAACTCTGGTCCCCTCAGCGGGCGGCAACCGCGTCCAGCAATTGGTGGCAGGCGCAACCCAACCGGACGCTTGTTGACTCACTGCTGTGCACCTCACTGCACGCATCGACTGAAGTTGACGAACCCCGATTTTCCCCTCGTCTTGTGGATGAAGCCGTTTTCGGGCAGACTCTGCAGGTCTGCTAGACCACTGCAACTTTTCCTCAACCCCATTCTACCTGCTCGGACGCGCCCTTCAACATCGGCTACACCCGCGTCGATCGCGACTTTGTCGATTCCGTGCCCAAGGTTCACATCTGACTACACGACTACTGCTACTCTCGATAGCGCTGCGGCCGATCCCGACGACATGGCGCCGAAACAGAAATTCGAGCTCAAGACCCCCAAGGGCACCAAGGATTGTAAGTCGCGGGCGGCGTGGCATTATGTTTTCATGAAGAACACATACTGACTTGACGCAATCCAGGGGAGGGCAAGGATATGGTTATTCGAGATAAAATCTTTGGCACCATCACCGATGTCTTCAAGCGCCACGGCGGCGTCACCATCGATACCCCCGTTTTCGAGCTCAAGGAGATTCTCTCCGGCAAGTATGGCGAGGACAGCAAGCTGATCTACGACCTGGCCGACCAGGGCGGCGAGATCTCTTCCCTGCGGTACGATCTTACGGTCCCGTTTGCTCGATTTCTTGCCATGAACAAGGACATCCAGAACATCAAGCGCTATCACATCGCCAAGGTCTACCGGCGCGACCAGCCGGCCATGACCAAGGGTCGCATGCGCGAATTCTATCAATGCGATTTCGACATTGCTGGAACCTACGATTCCATGCTGCCCGACGCAGAGATTATTCGCATCATCTGCGAAGTGTTTGAGGGACTTGGGTGGGACGGGGCATACACTGTCAAGCTGAATCACCGCAAGATCCTGGACGGTATTTTCCAGGTTTGCGGCGTGCCCGAGGACAAGATCCGCACCATCTCCTCTGCTGTCGACAAGCTCGACAAGCTGCCGTGGGCTGATGTCCGCAAGGAGATGACCGAAGACAAGGGGTTGGACGGCGAGGTCGCTGATCGCATCGGCGAGTGGGTAGTCCTCAAGGGTAAGCACGAGCTGCTCGAGAAACTGAGGACGGACGAAAAGCTATCGGCCAATGGCTTCATGAAGGAAGGTATCACTGATCTCGGTCTTCTGTTTGAGTACCTCGAAACGTTTGGTGTCTTGGATAGGGTGTCATTTGATCTCAGCCTGGCCAGAGGATTGGATTACTATACTGGAATTATCTACGAGGTCGTCACCGAGGGCTCGGCCCCTCAGGTTACACCTACAAAAGAAGGGCAAGAAGGCGAAGCGCCCAAGCCGTCGAAGAAGAAGGGCAAGGGCAATGGCGAAGACGAGGACCGATCTAACGACCCTACAGTTGGCGTGGGCAGTGTTGCCGCCGGTGGGCGCTATGATAACCTGGTTGGCATGTTTTCCGGAAAGACACAGATTCCTTGTGTCGGCATCTCCTTTGGTGTAGACCGTATATTCTCCATCACCAAGGCCCGCATGGCCGCGAACAAGAGTGCGGACCAGGTGCGGAAGAACGAAGTCGACGTCTACGTCATGTCCTTTGGTGGTCAGGGCTTCCTCAAGGAACGTATGTCAGTTTGCTCCCAGCTGTGGGAGGGAGGAATCAAGGCAAGTTACGAAGCACTCTCTTCTCTCCGTTTCCGCTTCTTTTTCTCTTCTCTCTTTGTCTCTGTCTTTTCCCCCTCCATCTTGACTATTGGGCCCGACTAACAGTGAGTCCGCAGGCGGAGTTTCTCTACAAGGTCAAGCCTAGGCTTCCGGCACAATTCAAAGCGGCCGAGACGAATGGTGTACCTTTTGCCATCTTCCTTGGCGACGACGAGGTTGCCCAAAACAAGGTCAAGATTAAGGAAATGGGGTTGAGCAATGACCACCCAGAAAAGGAGGGTGTTCTTGTCGATCGCAAAGACATGGTCGCCGAGCTAAAGGTTCGGCTACAGCGCCAAAAGACATTAGAGGAGGTAACGGTGCGAGCTGAGGGCCTCAAGGTAGTGGACGGGATCAGAGGCGAAGGGCCTGAAGGCGGACCATCAGACGCTGCCCAATGATGGATAGCAGCAAGCCCGAAAAAGCAAGAAATCAAAGAAAAAACATGGAGAAAAAGGAAAAAGATATCCACCCAAGCACAGCAGAAATTACCGCAAAAGAGCCCTCGTTGATACGATGACTGGGTTTGGATAGTACATGTACTCCGTAGACGGGACAAGCAGACGGCATAGGAGACGGACAAGAGGCGCGGACCGCTTGATAGCCTTTGTTATCGCCGCCGACAGCACCAGTAACCCCCGGGTCTCCGCCCGAATCCCGGCCCCGGCTCCAGCCCCGGCGTCAAGGGTCAATATCGTGGGAACAAGGGAGGGAGCAAAGAGTCAAAAAGTCAAAGAGTCAAAGAGACAGGGCGCCTCCCTGGTCTCCCGTTACCGACGATTCTTGCTTCTCGGGGACTCCCAGTACCATGCGAGGTTCCCACCACCCTTGGCTTCCGGAGAATGGTCCACGACGCATGCAGGGGTTGACGCCCGGTACAGAGTAGTCAAGGGCGCCTGCCTGTCCTTTGCTTTTTCAGTTTTCTCCCTCCCCGCCAAGCAACGTATATGTATTGTACATACTGTGATCCTGGAACACGACTTTTGCGTGTGTGCTGCCATGTGTCCGCACACTGTACGGCCCGTCCATGGGTTTTACTTTATTTCATTTTTTAAACCCGCGCTATGCCTTGCCCTTGCATCACCTTACATACTTGGCATGCATGGCCTTCTTCCCCCCCTGACTCGACTCTTCCCGCTTGCCAGTCCCGACCTGTCACATTAACCCTCGTCTCTCCAACGGCGCAACAGCCTGTTGGGTCTGATGGTGCCGTGGCAGCGGCTCGTGGATATTTCGTCCCATCAACCCAAGTCGTAAGCGGACTGCAGGTTCGATGTTGCCAGGTGGGGATATGGTAGAGTCCGGGACCATACGGATAGCCTGTCCCATCTCATCGCTTCCCCAAATCTTTACGGAGTACAGTATTCCTTTACCCTTACCTCGCCCTCCCACTCGTCATTCCAAGTGACACGAATCGAATGCCAAGATAAATCGGTGCAACACACCAATACAGTAGAATGTGAATCAGGATGTCAAACGGGTTCGTCACAACGGCATAACTTGATGGTTTCATCGTTGGAGAACGGGTCATTCGAGTCAACAACACCACGTTTTGCTGAATCAAAGAACAATAGGGCGGCACGCACTCTGTACTCTGTACATTACTCTGTACTCTGCAGCCGTATTGTGTGCCCGAGTTCTGCCAACGATGCGGACAAGGGCTGAGGTCTTGGAAGGTCGGACTGATTGTTCGTACGATATTTCCTGTTGACCCGATAGACGCCTATCCTATTCGGATGATTCGTGCAGGATAATAAAGGACAAAACCTGCCGCACCTTGCTTCAGCTTACCATGTATGATGTATGTCACCCGGGCCAAAACTCCCAAAATCCCCACTAAACACTTTTCACTTGACTACTTGACTACAGTAGTACAACTAGTAGTACTTTGACTTTTACTCTCAACCCTGGGGGGGCCTGCATTGCATTGCATGGACGAATCCTGGTTCCGCGGCGAGCCGACAGGCCCAAAAGCCATTTGCCGAACGACCAGACGGGCTAATGCGGGGATTGCTTCTTGCTGCAGCGCCCCTCTGAAACAATTGACACGACTCTCTCCCTTTAGTCTGTAGTGAGGCTGGCTCATGGTCCCCCTGCTCCCCGGATACCTGTTCTGCGGTGGTCCAGGGATGGGCCCCTTGTTGCTTGTTGGCCTTTTTTTTTTTTTTTTGTCCTTTCCTCGCCGTTGACACGGGATTGAAACCCTCTTGGGGATCTCTTGAGGGACCCCCGACCCCTTCCCCTCCAGCTTGCCGTTTCCAGTGATGTATGACAGTATGACGGAGTGTCAGTATCACGCAGAAGTGCCCACGGAACTTGTCCCAGGTCAGAAAATCCGGAGGCGCCCTTGCCTCATATTTGTCCCGGCAGTGCCCTTGGACCGTATTCTCCCTCCCGTTCTGTTTTGTTCTTCTCTTCTGCCATTAATGTTATCAATTCTTTGACATTGCACGGTCAAGCCACTTATATCCTTATTGCTGCTGAGTTGCTGTTGAGTTGATGAGGACTCATATCTGGGCTACTTGTGATTTACATTTGCCCAGGATTCCAACTCAGTTATCCAGGCAGTCGAGATTTCGAGACACATCCTCCGTCGTCTTCGTCTTCGTCTTCGTCTTCTTTTTCTTCCCGCTAGGACAACCGCAGCAGCAAGAAAGGCTATACAAGTTGTACCAGTTGTGTTTTATCAACGTCCTCGTGGGAACCGAGCCAAGCCATATTGCAGCATCCCGAGTCGTCGACGAGAGAGTGTACCAGACTTCCCCACTGGGTTGATTGCACTGTGCATCTGGTTCAACGGCGTTAAGGCCCTCCAACTATTCCTCTAACCATCTCCTCCCTTGCGGGCCCCTCGAAAGCTAGAAGTGATAGTTCACTTGTCGCCCCTCGGACCTCCCACTTTGGTCTCAATCAATCAAAAACTCCATCATGGCCGGTGACACCTTACCAGTGCTGTTATCGTCTCTCGACCTTCGAAGCATCTTCTCACCCAATCCGCGTCGTCCAAGTGCCCAGCAGAATCCCGCCCCCTCACCAGCCATGTCAAGGCACCGAGCCTCGTCCTCTTGCGGAGGGCTGGATAGCCGGCTTCAGTGGAAGAAGGCGTTGACTGACGTGAAGCGGGAGTACCTGGAACGCAGATACCGCTCATGCTCGACAAAGTGCCAGGAGCTATTAGCAACGGCAAAGGTCAATGTAAGTTAATTCTCTACACACAAGCCCCGCGAGATGCCGGGAGGGGCATCTGGAATGGAGAATATGGGATATGGGATGTGGGATGTGGGATATGGGCTCCGTGATGCTAACACAGCTGTACAGCGAACGGCAGAGGCAGTCCACCTGGTCTATCTTCACTTCTACGCGGCCAACTCTCTGGAGATGCAGGTCCGTAGTCTGCACCAGGCCTCGACATATCGGGAAAGCCTTCTCGACTGCGCCCGGGATCACTACCGCCGTGCTTCCGTGTTGGCCGAGGCGGAGGGTCAGATTGCGGCTCGGGCGCTGTATCCGCGGAGCAACAGCGTGACCTCGACGCACTCGTCAATGCCGTCTCTGAGCAGCTCCCGCTCCAGCCGCGCCTCTTCCCCAGCGCTCTCCGCTGCCGATGACCTGGACTACGGCCGCCCACGCCAAGTCGTCAAGCAGGTCCGCTTCAAGATGACCCCGGAGATTGTCCAGGAGCCCCTGGAGCCCTTTATCCGTCCAGACTCGCCTACGCTGGGCAGTGATGACATGTTTGGGCTATCCAGCCCTGACGAGATAGAGGCAGATACTCCCTTGCTAGAGCTCTTCCCCAAGGCACCGTCGCAATCCCCCGAGCCGCAGTTCGCCGCTTCTGCTCCCGTCGTGGACGAGGTTAGGGAGGACATCATGGAGGCCACACGGCAACGTTACGCCGCCTGCCTCGCTGCGCTCCACCATCAGATTGTCACCGTGCACCTCCCGGCCATCGCACACGAGTCCTCCGTCGGCCCGCCTCCGCCCTCCAACTCTGCCATGCGTGCCATGGAGGCCCAGGCGAGAATCCAGCGGCTCAAGTCCCAGGGCTGGCGCCGGAAGCGCTTCGACTCGGCAAAGTACGAGAGCCTGAGGGAGGCAGCCCTTGCCGACCTCATGGAATGAGCTATCATTTTTTGCTCAGTCCTGTTTTTTCGTCTTTGTTTTTTCCTTCTTCAATTACTATTTTTATTTCTTCTTCTTTTTTTCTCTAATTGCAGGTTGGTGGCTAAGCCCTCCTGGGAGGGGTGTGTCTCGCCCCCTTGCATGATTTCACCATTTTCTTTCTTCGACTTTCTTTTTTTTTTCTCCCCCTCTTCTTTCTTGCTTTTTTTTTCCAATGGTGCTTGAGGAGTCTGGTTTTTTTTTTTCTTCTCCTCTACCGAGAAGCGGGATGTATGATATGAAGCATGTGTGATACCACAATGAAGAAAAAGCAGAATTATCCCACGCATTTGTATGAAGCAGATGTACGTTGTTGGCAAGAACATTGATGGAAAGCGGGATGCATGGGACAGCGGGCCGTTGATTTTAGATAATGCTTGGGCACGATACTACTTACTACTAGTCGGTCTACTAGTAGTAGTAGTACCAAGATATATATGATATACGCATATGATTGGGGCCGCACCATTCCACAGCACGACACGTGTACATCTTGCGAGAATGTCTCAATAAGGATGAATATGTCGAATTGGAGTTGAAACACAAAAAGCCGCTATCTTCCACAAAATGACCATCAAACTCAACAAGTACGACCTGCATCCGCCCTGGAGAAATGCGGAGATCAGCCATGACTCTGCCTCTTGCACACTTGTCATCCAGATGTTCCCATCTTCTGCTTAGGGTCATCTCCCTCAGCTTGATTGGAAACCCCCTCCCTTCTCTCTCTTGCTTTGTAGTGTGCAGAGTAATAGTGAAACGAGACATCTTAGCTCTGCGATCGCTTCTTAGCCTCCGCCAGTAACTCCTGTTCCGAGGCTTCTGCCTCTTCCTTGGCCTTCTTATCCCTCACAGCGCCAAGTACAACCTCGCGGAACACAGCCCCGTCCTTGACCCTGTCCCTGATAAGATTGGTCTTCCTCTCGCCCGTCGTGAAGGCGCCGGGAATTCCTTCTTCGGCGTCGCCCATCTCATCACTCTCACCGTCCGATTCGTCCGTCTTGAGCGCGGCAATCCTCTTCTTAAGACTGACAGCGAGAATGGCGTGCTTGAGCTTGGCCCTGGCCTCGCGAGCGCGCTTGAGCTCGGGAAGCAAGTCGTGGTCAGTGGCGGTCTTGCCGCTGAGCCATGTGTGACTGAGGGCTTGCTATAAAGTAACGGTGTGCTGTTAGTCTTGATGTGGCTTTGTAAGAAATGTTTGAGACATGGGGGGTTTCATACCTCACTGCTCCATCTACGCTCAGGCTCGGGCACAATCAACTTCAGGATGAAGTCCTTGGCGTCCGAGCTAACCTCCTTCCAATATCTCTCGTGGAAGACAACCGAGCCGGAGCTGCACTCCTCGAGCAAGTCCCGCAAGTTCTCGCTGCGGAACGGCGAATAGCCGCAAAGGAGAGTATAAGTGATGACACCCATAGACCACATGTCTACTGGCTTTCCGTGGCCCTTGCGATCCATGACTTCGGGGGCCGCATAACCAAATGACCCGGCCATGGTCTGCAGGGACTCCTCCTTGCTATCGAGGGTCTTGGCGATGCCAAAGTCGGCGAGAACGAGGTCGGAGTCGGGATCGGGAGTCACATAAAGGAGATTCTCGGGTTTGAGATCTGTGTCGCGCTTGTTAGCTGGTACCGACCTCTTGAGAGTTCCATATCCACTAGTGTCATCATACCCCGATGAACGACGCCGTTCTTGTGGAGATAGTCGACAGCCGTGAGAACCTGTCTGATAGTTTGCGAAGCATCCTTCTCCGTGAACTTTCCCTGCTCGCAGATCCGATCGAACAGCTCTCCACCGGTGGCTAGCTGCGTGACAATATAAAACTTGTCCTATGGTTGCACATCCTGTTAGCTGGGATTCTGGCATCTGAGGACTTCCGTCTCGGGACGCGCGTACTCTTGACTCAAACCAATCGACAAACTTGACAATGTGAGGGTGCTTCAGCCGACGCAGCATGTCGAGCTCATCGTATACCATCTTCTCGTTACCCTTGACGTTCTTCTTCAGGATAATCTTGACGGCGACCTTGCCCTGAGGGCCCTCGGCCTCGCGAACGACGCCATAGGTGCCTGCACCAAGGGTCCGGCCAAATCTATACTTGGACCTGCAGTGTTCGGACGCAGCGTCAGCAACCAGTCCAGAACTGCGCGATATAAACTCAAAAGGGGTGGCGGGGTTTTACTTCTTGTCATAGCTGTCGGGCTGACCACCTAGCCGGTTGAGCATGCCTGAGACTGCGATGATCATCAGCGGGGTTCATTGGCATTAAGTAGCTCCATTCCAGCATAGCGAATTGTGTGTTTCGGAACATTCTGAATGTTCGCTTCGGACAACAAGCTCGAATCCGCGATATGGCCTCGACCTCGGGGGTGGAATACACCCGTGAATCGGGCTTGAGGCCGGTCGCGACAAAGGTGGGAGGCAACCTACAGCTCATGGCAGGCGGTAGTATGGCGGGGTATTTCTCTACTTCGCGAGTGATGCAGCTGGTGGAGGAGCACAGGAGGTCGAGAAAACTTGCGGTCGGCGCAATTCGGACAATAGTAGGAGGATGCCGCTGTTGAATAGATGATCGGACGTTTGGGATCACCACTCGTGCGCAATGGATGGAGAAGGCCGAGAGGTTTTAAAGGGTGGTGGTGTTGGATTGGAAACAGGTACGAGGCGTCGTAAGGCAGTATCAGTGCTACTAACAGTAATTGCTACTAACAGTGGCAGTGGCCCGTAATGCTACTACTACTGGTATACCTTAGGTAGTAATATTCAACTACCTCAGTACTAGTGGTAGGCCGCGGAAGCGCCAATAGGAACAAATTATACGAGGGGTGCAATGGCAGGGAAGGAAGGAGGGGGAGGGGAACCTGACAGGGAACAATCTCAATTAAGAACGGCGAAGCCGTACCTTACGTTCAAGCTGGAAGGGTAGCCAGCCTTGCTAGTAGCATACACGATAAGCAGCCTCTGGCCCCTCGGGGTCCTCACATCAGTGCCCTGAGCGCTTGAGGTCTGGCTTTCATCAATTACTACGAGTACATCTAAAAAAGGGTTGGGCTTCAGCACGCCATGTGATGTCGCACCATGAGAATCCGAGATGCCCCACAGGATAGTGTAAGGCTTTGAAGCTGGGCATAGCCCGCTCAAAGGTAGTCATACGTGGCAGCCAATTGATACCGAACGCATGATGAGTGCAGTAGATTCTTGATTGAGTTGATGAAATTTGAGTTCATCTTTGCCTCGCAATTCTCGAAGCACCAATTGAATACCGCTAGTGGTGATTGGTTCCATGAGCAATCCTCAACCTGGCAGACTTCAAGTTGGTTAGGCTTTGTGCTCGGGAAGTCAGACCGGTGGCTATGTAAGCACTTGGACGGATACGTGCTCGTTCAGAAATTGAGGTAAGGCTCGATGTTATCGACAGGGTCCAATGGGCGATTGTCGTGTCCGATAGGGCCTCGAGCGGCGGGGGGCACAGCACAAGTCGGGGGCCGCCAACAGGGGTGCCTTACGAGGCAACCAGTGGCTGAGCGGCTTGGGCTCAAGCCACGGTTCATTGCTGCTAAAAAGTACCAAGGTACTAATGGTGCCTTGATTGCCTTTGAGTTCAAAGGTGATTCAATACTATGACAACTTAGTAGTGCAGATACTAGGCAGTAGTCTAGGATATTTCTTGTAGCACAAGTACAAAGCAAAGGTGATGCTTGTCATTAAGCTTCACCTTGCTTTGAGTGGGCACTCATTCGGGTACAATCCAGCTTTTGACCCCACGCTCATTCCTGAAGGATATGCAACTTTGTCGTGGCGCAAGCCTCTTTCCACTCCCTATCCTGAGCCCGCGCGTGATTTACAGAGCCACCACATCTCAACTGTCTGTTCAGTGGAAAACGTCTCTCAAAAGTAGTCCGGCGACGGCTCCGCGTGGTTCCTACCGATAGAAGCCGAATGTCAGCTCAGATCTCTTAAGACAAGGCTCATAAAAGGCTCTCTCCTGCGTCGTATGCTCGAACTGGTGAAACAATCAGTACTCGCAATAGTATGACAGGTCTCATAGGGTTGATGGTTTTCATCACAATGCATTGGTCGGATTCTGAAACGGTATTGAGTACTAAATGCAGCTCGATGCCACTTTCTTCTACTGGAAAGACGAAGGCCGTGTTTGAATAGCAAGGGCAAGATTGCTCCCTCAGCCTGATCACATTGAGTGCCTTGTTCAAGCGCCAGGTCCCAGAAACGCCGACGACTAATTACTGCTACGAGTATTAATACTAGAAGTAGTACTACTAATACTGCCTTGATCCGGGCTGCTATTTGTGCCACCGCGAGTTGTGGCCGATGCTACGTCTGTGTGTCGTTACCACCTTAGTCTACCTCAACTTACCTTACCTCAAGGTATTTAGCGGTAGATCTTAAACCTCCAACCGTTGCCCCTCTTCCAGCGACGCACGGGATCTCCAACCGGCACCGACCTTCAGCCTCAACCCTACTTCTCAACTTTCCCCAACCCATCATCGCCCTCCCTGTAGCTTGCTTCCATTTCTTTTGATTTTGCACAGCGAGGCTGGATTCATCCGCCAAGTTCCCCTCTTGTACAACATGGCTGGCATGAGCGCGAAACGCCTGATGAAGGAGCTTGGCAAGGTAGGCGCAATAAGAACCCCGGGCTTCCTCCCCCGCAGCAGGCCATTCCCATCGTGGATAGCGGTGCACCGGATGCAGACCAATTGCTAACACGTACCGTTTTTTTTTTCATCGACACAGCTTAGGAATGACGGCCTACCCCCCGGTATCGATCTAATCTCCTCCGGCGCCGAAGAAGGAGAGTTGAGCGACTGGCTTCTCGACATTCGCGTCCTCGACAAGAATCCGCTATACGAGGACCAGGTCTACAGGCTACGGTTTCGCTTCCCCAGGGCATATCCGATCGGTGAGCCAATGATACCGGAAGATGGTGAGCGTTTCGAGCCGCCTCATCTCGCTAACCGGATGCTCAATAGAACCCCCAGAGGTCACATTCGAGAAACAGAGCGATCGCCCGATCCCCATACATCCGCACGTGTATTCGAACGGCATTATTTGCCTAGATCTACTTGGAAGCCAGGGTTGGAGTCCTGTGCAGAGTGTCCAGAGTGTGTGCATGAGCATCCAGAGCATGCTCACCAGCAACAACAAGAATGAGCGCCCCCCTGGCGATGAGGAATTTGTCAAGGGCAACAAGCTGCGACCGCGAGACATTGACTTCATGTACGACGACAACACGGTGTAATTCCTAAAGCCCTTCCATTTCAGGCAAGGCAAGGCAAGCAAGGCAAGATGCCATTGAGACGAATGCATCACGATCACGACAATCACAGGATGAGGCCATAGTGAAGGATATAGACGGGCAGGGAAAATTAGCCAAAACTCGGTGAAAGAAATTGGGTTTCAGCATATGGTGCAATTGGAGTTGGAGGAGTAGTTCATCTTATTGAAATTTGGATCAGCTGTTGGTCCCCTAAGTTAGTAGTGTGGTATTGAAGATCAGCTAAGCGTTGGATTTATGGCGGGTTTCTGGGATTGAAGCGAGCCGATATCATCGATGAATGAGATTGTGCCGGTGCCCAGCCTGGTTCCCAAATACATATGGGATAGTTGCCTTCACAAATAAGGAGATATACGCGACTTGATTGCCATTGTCATCTTTTGCCGATGACTATTCGAACAGCTCTTGTCCTGGGACGTCTCTGTGGATGTGACCGAGCAATGAGGTTCTACTAGGCACCATCATCGTTTAGCTTCGGTACTGGTAATCACTACCACGACTGCGAACATGCCTCAAGGCACCTTACCTACCTAGGTACCTTAACCTACCTTATGGTGACCGCTCCAATAAGCGCTGCCCTTTTGCTTCGCTAAGGTGCTACTGCGTGGGTAAGGTAGGTAGATCTTCCGACAGTAGCCTGAGCGGATGACGTCGGTGGGGCAGCGGCTCTCAAACGCAGCGCACATGCTTCTACTACTAAATACCTACTATGTTTGTCACTGTGGTTTGCCCCGCATTGTCTCGTATGAGCGCCCATTCACCGCCTGCCTTACTTACCTACCTGAGGGCGCTTAGGCGTTGGCAGGGAGTAGCGCCCAGGTACTACCTACTACCTAGGGGACGAGGCCGCGCAGGTTCCCCCCCGACTTGGAGCTCTGCAAGCTTCCCTCGACAGCTCACGGCTCTATCTGTGGTGAGCCATCATGGCTCCTCGCACCGAATTTAGCATTGACCAGCTTCGGAACAAAGCTCGTAAAGATCTTCTTTACCTGCTTGAAGGTGTAAGTAAGGCTCTCCATCCTCTCGCCTACGCTTGCTTAACCCGACAAGATTCGCTGATGGCTCATGCCCACTGCAGGTGCGCGGCAAGAAGAACGTCGTGCTGGATCGTAGCCTTGTCGGCCCCATTGGCACGATCGTCAAGGTCTCAACATTGCAGGAATACGGGGTGGACAAGTTCTTCATCCTCGAAAACGACAATGTCGACACAAGCCAGCGCAACGTGGTTTTCATGGCGCGCGGTGAGAGTGGCACTCACGCGGATAGTATAGCAGGTAAGTGAGATGACAGCTCATACGGTCGAGCTGGAGAGCAAACGTGTTCACTGGAAACTTGAGGCTCCCTGCTCACACTTCCTCCCTGTGTAGCTCAGATCAAACGAGTTCAACGCGAGAGCCAGACTGGCCATGACTTCCATATTTTCTGGGTGCCGCGGCGCACGCTAGTATCCGACCAATTGTTAGAGCAAGCAGGCGTGTTGGGCGACGTGAATATTGCGGAGCTACCGCTCTCATTCTTCCCTTTGGAGAATGACGTCTTGTCACTCGAACTGAACGATGCATTCCGGGACCTGTACTTGTCTAAAGATGTTACTCCCAACTTTCTGGTGGCCAAGGCTCTCATGGAAATCCAGCACAACCACGGGCTGTTTCCGCGCATCATCGGCAAGGGTGACAATGCGAAACGGGTGGCCGACTTGCTCGCTCGCATGCGCCAGGAGGTCCTTGCTGGCGAAAATACGAGCGGGGCGGAGGGCGTAGGCCTCACACCAAGCACGACAAATGAGAGTGTCATTATAATCGACCGCGAAGTCGACTTTGTCACTCCGCTACTCACTCAGCTCACGTACGAAGGCCTCATTGACGAAGTCTTTGAAATCCAGAACAACCAAGCCAAGATTGACACCACAATTGTTGGCGCAGGGCCCCAATCCTCCTCAGCAACGTCCCAAAGCCGAAAGCGAACGATCCAGCTTGACTCGAGCGACAGATTGTACGATCAGCTTCGTGATGCGAATTTTGCCATCGTCGGGTCTCTGCTCAACAAGGTGGCGAGACGACTCCAGCAAGTCCAGTCTGACTACGAAAGCAAACACAAGTCCAAAACGATAGCAGAACTCAAAGAGTTTGTGGGTCAGCTACCAGACTACCAACAAGAGACTCAGAGTGCCAGAATCCATACGGGACTAGTCGAGGAGATCATAAAACACACCCGAGCTGATAGATTCAAGGGGTTGCTCGAGGTCCAGCAAAATCTTGCCGCTGGTGCTGATCCATCTTCACAGTCAGAACGGATTGAGGAGCTGGTTGCAAGAGATGCTCCTTTACGAGAAACGCTGCGGCTTCTTTGCATCTACTCGTGCATATCCGGAGGCATCAAGCCCCGCGATTTCGATCAATTCCGGAGACTGATCCTCCAAGGCTACGGCCACCAGCACATACTTACCTTGAACAACCTAGAAAAGTTGCAGCTCTTCCTGTCCAGATCATCCCCTCTCGCCGGGATGATTCCCATGGCGGGGTCTCAAGGATCGAGTGGGACCAAGACTAATTATGCGTATCTGCGGAAGCAGTTGCGCCTAATAGTTGACGAAGTGCAAGAGGATGATCCGAACGACGTAGCTTACGTCTACAGCGGCTACGCCCCTCTGTCAATTCGTCTTGTCCAGTGTATCCTCCAGAAACATTATCTTCTCAAGGTCACCAAGGGAGGTGGAAATAACGCTGGCGCAGTAGCATCTAGTGCTGGGTCTCAGGGTTGGCACGGGTTTGACGATGCTGTGAAGCATGTTCGCGGAGAAACGTTCTATGAGCATCAAAAAGGCGAGGACAAGGCCGTGAAGGCCAGGGCCCTATTGTCAGGGAGTTCAAATCGCCAGACGGTATTTGTTGTCTTTGTGGGAGGCATCACTTTCACCGAGATTGCGGCTCTGCGATTTATTGCCAAGCAAGAAGAAGGTAAGCTGGGAGAGCGTACTTCGAGTGAGATCCAATCTTTTGCTGACAACTATCCACAGGTCGGAGAAACATCGTCATCTGTACCACTTCAATAATTAGCGGCAACCGTATGATGGACGCGGCGATCGAGACAGGATCATATGCCAAAGAGACCACGGATGAGTCGAGCACGTGAAGTTAAAGACGGTCGGCGACGGACCAACTTGAGCAAACTGGATACTCCTAGAACAAGCGACTGGGCGACTAGATCGGCTTTTGTTTGACTGAGGAGCACCAGAAACTGTTGGTATCGACTCGCAGAACGACCTTGTTTCAATTCTCCAAATGACAAGTGGCTTCTGCTCACTCGCTTGCTTCACCATGTCGAGGGCGACGATGTCGGAAGGAACAGCTATCGGAAGCTTCTTCGCATAGACAGTCGAGAATCTCGAAGCTAAGTCCAAGGGACAAGGGAGACAGTCAAGAGTCAGCATTTTCTAGGCGTAGGAGTGGGCCTTTAGCTTGCCAGAAAGGGACGGAGTGGACGGAGAAAGCGCGAACCCTGGCCAATCCGACACCCAAAAAAAAGTCGGCCTACTGGCGGGCTAATGACCCGTCCTCTCACTCCAATGTTAAACTTCGTAACACGTGACCTTCACCTTGACGATGACTTCGGCAGGTTTGAGGGGTGTCGGTCGGGCCAGTTAAATGGCGTACATAAAGGATGTATAAGGTAGTCAACAGCATTGCCTCTCGTATAATTGATAAAGTCCCCATTTAGCCAGTCAAGGCTCTCGATTCTGACTCCGACTCTTGATTGCCGCCTGCGATCGACTTTTGTGATGAATTGACGGGTCGGTCACCTGAGACGGCAGTCTTTACTCATCACTCTTACCTTCCTCCTCGTCAGTCACATATCTCAAGACCATCTGGTGCCATCAGCAGATGCCTGGTTTTGGGCAGCACTAACCCACATGCTTAGGCCCGGCATACATCAGAACTGCTTTGAAAAGCATGCATTGGTCTTTTCCCAACCAGTTTCGTTTATCGAAGCGACAGCTGCCGGCATAACGCAACGTCGCCTTCGTTCCGAGGGTCTTATGCCCTTTCCATCTCTGACCTAGAGCACCGCCTCTCCACCAACGCGTCGAAAAGAAAGAAAAAGGGGATTCAGATGGATTCTGGCCTGACAAATCGTCCCTTGACTGAGGACTCCAGCTTGAAAGAAGAGGATGAATTTTACCAGTCGGTGAACCCGACTTCGATATCAACCAATACACCATCACCCACTCAGATTAAAAGCCAGATATCACCGTCACGGAGTGCAGCTCTGAGGGCCAAAGTGATTTCACGCCAAAGCTCCTCGTCTGAGCTTTCCTCCGAAGTTGCTCCGGAGATCGTAGTATGGACAGAGGACATGGACATGGATAGCCCTGATGATGATGAGTTGGATGGGTCTTCGGACGTGGATCGCAACTCGTGAGTCAAAATGCTACGTCTTTTTCTCTATTCTTATGGAGAGGGGGGAAAAAATGCAACGTTGGCATGAATATTAATACTACCATTCCAGTGACGATGGTCTATCTGACCAAGATAGTCCAATTCAACCAGCGGAAAACGAAGCGGCCGTCGAATCATTCGCGTCTTCTCTTTCCGTCCTGTCGGATCTCTCAGACATTTCTTCGTTGCCCTCGTCAATTTCGAGCAAGGCTACGACCCCTGTCGAAGCTGAGAGCTCAAGAGATGCACAAGAGTTGAGAGATGCGGAAGGTTCGAGGGATCCGATACCAGACGAGTCGCCCGAGGCCCCAGCTCCTCAGCGCTCATATCACCATGATATTGACCGCTTAGCCTTCAACATAAGACCGAAATCATCCATCCCAACAAATGTACCTACGCAGCTGTACGCACGTGAGTGCATTTGGGCGACCGAGTCCTCTGGGCTCAACCCGTATGCTCTGCATCCTGAAGAGTACCATCTCTTCAGGCATCACATCTCGCACGCGCAAGTGACAACCTATCTCAACATACGCAACAGCATTCTGCGTTTGTGGATGAGAAAACCTTGGCAGAACGTCACGCGGCACGCCGCAATCGCTTGTTCCAACGCTCGTTGGTTCGATGCCGCCAGTGTCTGCTATGACTGGCTCGTCCGGAAAGGCTACATCAATTTTGGCTGCGTAGAGATTGCTGATCCCGATGAGGGTCGCAAAGAGGGCCCTTCTCCCAAAAAGCAGAAGACGATCGCGGTCATTGGAGCTGGCATCTCCGGATTGGGCTGCGCACGACAGCTGGAAGGATTGTTCAAACAATATGGAGACCGCTTCCGCGAGAGGGGCGAGGAGCCACCAAAAGTCGTAATTCTCGAGGGCAGGGGTCGCGTAGGCGGTCGAGTATACTCTCGAGAGCTAAAAACGAAACCCCCAGGTTGTCCACCAGGATTTGAGAGTAAGAGGCATACCGCCGAGATGGGGGGGATGATTATCACTGGTTTCGACCGCGGCAATCCAGTCAACATTTTAGTTCGAGCACAACTTGGGTTGGCCTTTCATGTACTCACTCCGGAGACGACCATCTATGACAGCAACGGGCGACCTGTTGACATGGTACGGGATCAGCTTGTGGAACAGCTCTACAATGACTGTTTAGATCGAGTCAGCGAATTCAAACACAAAACCCAGCCTTCCAAACTCATCGAAGGCAACCGCAACCTTATGGATGAGGGGCGAGACAGTCCTGGAGACGGCAGTAAAACCATCATACAAGCGGAGGAAGCGGCTGCCGCTTTTCCGGATGCGCCTCCGGTGTCCAAACAAAGTGTACCTGAGAAGGTGAACATGGTGCCAGTGTCATCAGATAAGGTCACAGGCAGAGTTCATACTCAGCCCGGGGTACCCGCCACTCTCAAAGCATCCGAGAAGGCCAGGCTGATGGGCTGGAAAGTAAAGCCGGGCTCAGCAGAGAATAGTAGCATTGATCTAGAGCCAGCCACCACAGCAGAAGGCGCCACGCTTGGCTCCGTTCTGGATCACGCCATTACTCAGTACAAGAACTTGGTCGACCTGACCCCTCAAGACCATCGGCTTATCAATTGGCATATTGCAAATCTCGAGTACAGCAATGCCACCAATCTTCATAATCTCAGTCTGTCCTTGTGGGACATTGATGCGGGAAATGAGTGGGAAGGCCAACATACAATGGTCGTTGGGGGTTATCAGAGCGTCGCGCGCGGCCTGCTCCAGTGCCCGGAGCAATTGGATCTCAGAATTCGACACCCGGTCAAGACCATCAAATTCAACAATGTTGACGCGGAGGGGTCTGCGGTTATCGAGTGCGAGGATGGCTCCTCAGTTGAGGCGGATAGTGTCGTCTGCACTATACCTCTAGGCGTGTTGAAGCAGGACACCGTGGTCTTCGATCCCCCCCTTCCGTCTTGGAAGACTGATGCTGTGAACCGCTTGGGATTCGGCATCTTGAACAAAGTGGTTCTCGTCTATAACAAGGTTTTTTGGCCGGCTGACCGGCACATCTTTGGCGTTTTAAGAGATGCCCCGAACCGCCATAGCGTCGCTCAAAACGACTACAAGACAAATCGAGGGCGCTTTTTCCAGTGGTTCAATGTTTCTAACACGACAGGCCTGCCCTGCTTGATCGCACTGATGGCCGGGGATGCCGGTTTCGACACCGAGCACTCCAGCAACGATACCCTCGTATCCGAGGCAACCGAGCTCCTGCGTGGCGTGTTTGGTCAAGATGTGCCGTACCCGGTAGAGTCGGTTGTTACCCGATGGGGCTCTGATCGCTTCGCAAGAGGTAGCTATTCCTCTGCGGCCCCAGACATGCAGTCTGATGACTATGAGCACATGGCTCGCCCGATTGGTAACCTGTACTTCGCCGGTGAACATACCATCGGTACTCATCCAGCCACTGTCCATGGTGCCTACTTATCAGGCTTACGGGCTGCTTCAGAAGTACTGGATTCGATGCTCGGCCCAATTGAAGTGCCCACGCCGCTTGTTCTTCCCAAAGATTCTCTGCTCTTGCATAAGCGCAAACAGTCAGCTCTGGATCCGCGACAAGCGCGCCTTGAAGCCTACGAATTGGAGATAGCTGATCATATTCGCACCCACATCGGTGAGCGTCCAACACGCCCCAGCAAGGTGGCTACAAATGCGTACATTCTGTACAGCAAAGCTCGTTATGACGATGCTCGAAAGCGCTGCGAGGCTAGTCGCAAGCCTGGTCGGTCGCGATCGCTGCCCAACGACGTCCGCGTCATGACATCGCGCATGTGGAGAGGCGCAACACCAGGTGAACGTCAACCGTACGAGGTTCAAGCCTCGGAGAACAGGAAGCGCTATAATGAGGCCATGTTGACGTACGCGGAAGCGTTGGAAACATGGGATCGGGAAGCTGCTGCTTTGCGTGCTGCTTACGAGAAGGACAATCCTAGCGTGCCTGGTCCTGACGAGGCTACTTCAGCAGATCCATCGCCGCAGAAGTACAGGAGAACTAAGCCGGTAAGCTATGCCGAGCACTGAGTTGTAAAATAGTACTTGTGTCCATTACCTTGGAGGCAATGAGGCGCGTGTTATATGTACCAAACATGGCGTTAAGGAAGCTGGGGGACCCTGCATAGTGGACATGTACATTTCAAGCATGGTTGTCATCCAACTTAGATACCTTTAAGCGAGCACAAGGGAGACGGCAATGAGGCTGGAGAGCTTTTAGTGTGGTCTACTAGGGAATATATTGAGTTCTCTGATACATTGTGGCAAGAGTCATGGAAACCCTTGAAGGCAGTGATACAAAGGGAAAATGAGCTTTCTAATCCAGGTGAACGCAAACGCCCACGCTTTACATGTCCGCAGAAGCGGTAGCACCGGTGATAATTTCAACCAGCTCGCCAGTAATGACGGCCTGTCGGGTACGGTTATACTGGATCTGGAGCTTGCCAATCATCTCACCAGCATTCTTGGTAGCATTCTGAAGAGATATTTGTTAGCGGCTATTATTGAGGTCTCAAATCGTCGTGTAATTACTCACGTCCATAGCGTTTCGGCGGGAAGACATCTCGCAAGCGTGACCCTCGGCAAGGGCCCAGTAGAGGGAGTTGGCAAGGCTGTATTCGCGGAGGTTGGTCAGAGCCTCCTCCTCGACCTCAAAAGCAGAGAAGTTGGCTGGGAGTAGTTAGATTAGCCGGTGCGAACGAAAATTGCATGATTTGGGTATCAGTAAACTTACGAGACTGGGTGATGGCCTCCTCGGAAAATGCCTCAATGAAAGAAGGCTCGTAGCTCTGGGCGTTGAGGAACTTGTTGTAAAGGATCTTGACTTCGCTGTACTCGGTAGGCAGAAGAGAGATCTGGTCAGCGATGGCCTGGGCATCGGCGAAACTGGGCACATTGCGGCCAATGCCGGAGAAGGTGAGCTTGAGGTCTTCGGGGTTGGAACGCGAGAGCTGAGCCCTGCACTTCTCGCCAATGACTACCAGATCGGAAGCACCCTCCGACGCAAAGAGCCTTCGGATGTAACGGCTGAGACCGGAGTGAATACCACCACAGAGACCACGGTCGGAAGAGCAGACGATGATGAGCGACTTCTTCTCCTCGGTTTCGGGGACCTTGGTCTCGGCGGCATCGAAGACCTCCTTGGCAGTCTCTCCATACTTGCGGGAGTCTTCCATGGCACGGGTCGCGCGGGTGAGCTTGGTAGAGGCGACGACCTTCATGGTGTTGGTGATCTTTTTCATGTTGTTCATGGACTTGAGGCGGCCCTCGATCTCTCGGAGAGTAGCATAGCTAGCGGCACCGCTGGGGGCGGCAGCAGCCCTACAAAATCAACCACCGTTAGTAAAGGACAAACAACCCTTTTTCTAATTACTGTCTTTCGGAGAGACTGCCTCTTAAAAGGTCGGAGATTGATTTTGTTGTGCTCGTGACACCTCCGTCGTCGTTCTCCTCGTCGAGCTCCTCGGCAACAAAATCTTGACGACTTACCGAGAGGGAGCTGCAGCCGCAACGCGGAGAGCCGGGCGAGCCGTACGGGACAACATTCTGTCGATAAGAGGGGAGGAGATTGAGCCTCTGCCAACGGTGGCTCAATTGATCAGTGTCGGCGGATCAATTGAATGGTGTTGAGTTCCTTTCGTAGGGTGAGGTTGGTTGCTCTCCCGATCCGCTGGATTTGCTCACGTCGCCATTTTCCCGGCAAATTCGCGGAGCTGAGATCACGTGAATGCAAGTGGAGAGGCGACACACTGCGCTCACCCGGGCTGCTCTTAGCCGCTGCGCGTGCGCTTACTTCTGTGGTGCCTGAGGAACTAACGCCAATAGCGTGGCACCCACTTAAACGGAGGTAAGTACGTACCTTTCACTCGGAAGCTCGCGCCGCTCAGTGGAAGGAAGCCTCACCCAGGTCTCGCTCGCCTAGGTGCATTCCTGACTTTTGACTTCCTGTTCTCTCTTTTTTCCTGACTCTCTCACACTTTTATCCCTCTCAACACTCGGCCAATTCTTACAAACCATTCTCCTCCGCATCGCTCCGACAACTGGCTTCAACGAGGTGGTTCGCCACCTCTTTGCTCCCTCTCTTTCTCATCTCCTACCACGTCGTCCACGTTCCATCTTTCAACACCCACACGTCATTTGGCGAACCGACTTGCTGGTTTCTGCACTGCACGTACCCGCAGCCAACATCATGTCGGACAGCTCCGACGACGATAGGCCTCTTGCGAGGCCAAATGGCCATGGTAAGACCATATCCAGAGCTGATTCCATTCTGCTTCTTCACCAAGCCCTTTTTTTCCCTCTCTTAGCTGGGCCCGTTGCTCGGTCAGGCACGCGTTGAGAAGGGACTGCAGGCGCAACGGCGCCATGGTCCACTACTCCTCCACAACATTTTTTTCCTGCAAGCCAGACTCAACTCTATCTCCCTTTCCAGCGCGCGCATCCCAAATCGAATCCTCTTTACATAAGACATGTTTGAGCCACTAACATGTCTGCCAACCCTTTAGTCTCCGCGCCCAGGATTCCTCCATCCGTCGACAAGGCTCTTGACCGCGCTGTGCCGACGAACGGCTCGCAACTGGCAGGGCTATCTGAGCGCAATGGTCCGGTCGTCGATGTGGAGATGGAGGTAGACTCGCCTTTGACAAACGGTCACAAGAGAAAGTCTCGCACCTCAATTTCCAAACCAAGCTACAAGGATGAGTCCGACAGTGACGGTGCCCGGCCGTTGGTAAGTTGAAAGGCTGCGCACAACGCGATAACGAGTTTCTGACATGATGGCAGGCCAAACGCCCAAGGCCCAACAAGACGAAGGTAGAAAGCTCCGACTCTGATGACGTTCCTCTCAAATCAAAGGCCAAGAAGCTGCCGCCTTCATACAAGGAGACTTCACTTCTTGAGTCATCCGACGACGAGGTCCCCTTGGGGGCTAAACTAGCGGCGAAGAAGGCGGCTATTGACAAGAAAGCCGAAAGGGAAAGCCAAGCGGCGCGCGCCAGAGATTCCAAGCCGAAGAAGGTTGTCAAAGACGATTCGGATGACGATAAACCATTGAAGTCTTCGGCAAAGCGCCAGTCCACCGGGGCAGCAGCGAAGCGGAAATCAAACGGTGTCAAGAAGGAGGAGTCTGACTCGGATGCCCCGATCTCGAGAAAGAGCAAGGCCACCACTCCAGCCAAAAAAGGCAAACCCGCCGCTACTCCGAGCAAGGACAACAAGAAGGCAAAGGCAAAGGAAGTGAAGGAAGAAGATGATGAGGGTTTTGAGTGGTGGAATGCACCAAAGCCTGATGATGATAGCATCAAGTGGCAGACTCTGGAGCACAACGGTGTCCTCTTCGCTCCCGAATACGAGCCTTTGCCCAAGAACATCAAGATGCTCTACGACGGGAAGCCTGTGACCCTTGGCCCCGAAGCTGAGGAGGTCGCAACCTTCTGGGTCTCGATGATGACTCCTGGCTCTGCTCATCATTTGGAAAACCCCAAATTTCGAGAAAACTTTTTTAAGGACTTCCAAGATTACTTGAAGAAGTATGGTGCATGGGACTCGCAGGGTAACAAGGTTCAGATCAAGAGTCTTGATAAGTGTGATTTTACCAAGATGGCTGAGTATTGGACGGCCAAAACAGAAGCCACCAAAACCAAGAACATGTCGAAGGAAGAAAAGGAGGCAGCCAAGAAGAAGAAGGACGAGCTCGAGGCCCCTTTCTTGTACTGCATGTGGGACGGCCGCAAACAGAAGGTTGGCAATTTCCGAGTCGAACCTCCCAGTCTTTTCCGTGGACGCGGCGAGCACCCAAAAACCGGTAGGGTTAAAGCTCGCGTCCTGCCGGAGCAGGTCACCATCAATATTGGCAAGAATGCCAAAGTCCCCCAGCCTCCCAAAGGTCATAAGTGGAAATCTGTGCAGCATGACCAGAAGGCGACTTGGCTTGCAACATGGCAGGAGAATATCAACGGCGCCTACAAATATGTCATGCTGAGCCCAACCAGCGACGTCAAGGGACAGAGTGATTACAAGAAGTTCGAGAAGGCTCGAGAGCTGAAGAAGCACATCGCCAGGATCCGCAAAGACTACACCAAAGAACTTAAGAGCGAGGTTATGGCGGATCGCCAGCGTGCCACTGCAATGTTCCTCATCGACAAGCTCGCCCTTCGTGCGGGTAATGAGAAGGATACTGAAAACGAAGCAGAGACTGTCGGCTGCTGCTCCCTGAAGTACGAACACATCACGCTTGAGCCTCCGGACAAGGTGACATTTGACTTCTTGGGAAAGGACAGCATCAGATATCATGAGACGCTGCACGTTGAGCCACAAGTATTCAAGAATCTCAAGCTCTTCAAAAAACCACCCAAGGCGGATGGTGATGACATCTTCGACCGTCTCACTGTTTGTACCCCTAAACCAATCCCGTTTTTCTCTCTACTAATACGTAAATAGACTTCCCAACTGAACAAGCACCTCAACAACTACATGCAGGGCTTGACTGCCAAGGTCTTTCGTACCTTCAACGCCTCCTGGACGATGTCGCAGTTGCTCAACGATCTCGAGAAAGATCCCCGGTCTCGAGGCACCGTCGCTGAAAAGGTGAAGCTCTTCAACGACTGCAATCGCGAGGTGGCCATTCTCTGTAACCACAAACGCACCGTTGGCGCTGGTCACGAGCAGCAGATGGCCAAGATTGAAGATAGAGTAAGCGAGCAAGCGGATTACCGTTACTGGAGTTTGTTACTGACAAGTCATTGTAGGGCAAGGGCTTGAGATATCAAAAGTGGAGAAGGAAGAAGATGATTCTGGATCTCGATCCCACCCAGAAGAAGAAGAAGGGTGCCGCTTGGTTCGCGTTGGATGAGGATATCGACCAGGAGTGGATCCGCGAGCATCAACAGTTTTTGGTAGAACAAGAGCGAACCAAAATCACCAAGAAGTTCGAGAAGGATAACGAGAAGCGCAAGGCCAACGGGGAGAAGCCACTGCCTGAGAAAGACCTGAAAGCGAGACTTCAGGAGGTTAAAGAACTGGAGACCAAGTACAAAAAGGAGAACAAGACAAATAAGGTTGAGGCCGAGGGCAGGGGTGTGACCGTGGAGAAGCTACTCAAACAGATCGAGACGTTTGATGAGCGAGTGCGGGTTCTCGAGACGCAGGCTGAGGATCGTGAGGGCAACAAGGAAGTGGCTCTAGGCACTTCCAAGACAGTAAGTTCAGATGCTATTCCAAACCCTTTTTACTTGACTAACACAGAATATCCAGAACTACATTGACCCTCGTTTGTTGGTTGTCTTTGCAAAGAGATACGATGTCCCTCTCGAGAAGCTACTTCCCAAGACACTCCGCGAGAAATTCCGGTGGGCAATCAAAACCGTCGAGGACGATGATGATTGGACTTTTTGATCGAGGACGCCAGCAGCCGAAAGCAGACTGGTGAACACCTTCAGATCCTCACGCGTTTGGTCTTTTGTTGGGTTTCTTTTTGGTTTTTTGTTTTTTCTCGATCACTTAAGTCACATCATACACTGGTGGGCGCCAGTCTACTAGTAGTAGCCAGATTTGCGCAATGCTTTGGGATGAGCTTGCGCCACATCTTCAAGCGCTCCGCACCGTGACAGCCACTGCGTTGAAATCACGTACAACGAGATTCTCTCTTTATATAAAGTCCACAGTGGCTAGGGTTCTGGTTTAGAACATGCACCTAGAAGCAGCTTGATACAAGCTGGAAAGATTAGAAGACCTGGAGTTGTTCTGCTTAGAAATATACAAAGACGTGGGTTTATAACCCAATTCAGTTTTACTCTTTCATTCGAGAAGTATCAAAGCATCCATCGTATGAGACACACAAGTCACGAGTCGCCGCAAGGATAATGCACTATTCGTTCAGAGAACCTTTTAGTAATTGCCTGACATGCAGAGGATGAGCCATCGAAATGTCCATTAAATGTAAGTGATCCTAGCTAAGGCAGTAAATGTCCTGATGTGAGTTTATCCGCCGCTGTCTATATAAGTGATATCTCGAAATGCTACCGAAACCAAGTATGTTACGCCGCCATGTATGCAACCTCGCCAAATGATGTGGGACCTGTACTACCCATACCGGTACAGGTCAGCCTAAATGCGTAACCATCTGCTTCCTTTGAATCCCAATGAAGAAAATCATGCTTGCTCGTTGCAGGTGTTGCAACAAAGCGTTTATATACAATATGTAGTTGCTGATAGTGGGGGGGGGGGGGGAAGGGGACCGAGAGGGGAGCAGGCTTTTCCCCCTTGGGCGCTCATAGAATTCGCCTCCGGACAAGAGCCATACCCAGAGTAGGCGCGAGCAAGAGTAGCGACAAGTGCGGCGGACGCAGCGAAGATGAGCTTGACTCGGGCTTGATCTTGCCCTCAGACGTCATGACCCAGCCATCTGGGATAGATCCCTCGGTGGGGGAGTTGCCCTCCCAAGGCCAGCCTGTCTGAGTGGCTGTGGCCTCGCTCCCATCGTCGGCGATACCGCCCACGGGAACATTGTGATCAGACGTCGATGTAGAGCCTGCGGCCGTGGCCGTGATGGTAGGGGCCTCGTTGCCGTCCTTGTTGCCATTGACCTCGCCGCCGACAGCCTCGATGGACTGCCAGTCGCCCGAGTTGTCGCCGTACTTGTACTTCTTGCCAGTGGAGTAGTCGCTGATGACAACTCGCTTGACCTGCATGGAGAAGGGCCCTTCGCTGTAGTCGGTCGGACCGCCGGCCCACTTGACGGTGCCGGGCGGGTTGTGGTTGGGGTCACCGCCAGCCCAGGCGCCGAACTTGACCTGCATGGGCGTCTGGGGGTACTGGCCCTCCTCGGCGTCGTCGTACTTGAGCCTGCGGAGCTCGGTGCCGTCGGCCATCCAAACAATCTCGTCCTGGGTCCAGTCGATTGTGTAGGTGACCCATTCGTCGTGGGTGCCGGAGACATCGTGGAACTGGCCGCGGTTGTAGGAGGTGGTCTGGCCCTTGCCAAAGTAGTTGGACTGGATCTCGTTGGGGCTGGAGCCGAGCCACTCAATGTCAATCTCGTCGAGGACGTCGGACTCGAGGACGAGGGAGGAGACGATGCCAGCGCCGCTGGCGGCCTTCATTGTGATCTCGACGCGGCCGAACATGATTGTGAAGATGGAGGCGAGCTGGGGCGCGTCGCCGCCTTGCGCGACGGTGAAGGAGACGCCCTCGTCATCGTAGGAAGGGGAGCCGGAGGCGACGAAGGAGTTAACCTCTCCCTGAGTGAAGTCGACGTTGATGGTCATTCCTAGGGCAGTGTTCGGGTCACAGGTAGCTGCGAGAAGAAGAAGAAGAAGAAGGTCAGCTTATAAGTTTGCGACAAAGTAATGAGGTTCCCATGGGCTAGGGGAAGGGATAGGAGAAAACTCACTGGTCAAGGGATTGCAGTCGGTGCGCTGTTGCCGTACTCGCAAGAGCCGCAGCCCAAGCAAGTCCGCCGCGCCAAAGACCCCTCATGGTGATGATGATGTGTGTGTATATGTGTATGTGGTAATGATCAGGAATGTCGCAGAGTATAGTACAGGAACGGTTGAACAAGACAAGCCACTATAGTACAAGAGAACCGGTGGCGCTTGAAGGTTCTCGGGATGAACTCTCGAATTGGTGAGTAGGGAGGGGGGGGTGGTAAGAGAGAGAGAGAGAGAGAGAGAGGTGAGTACTTTTGCGTTTGATATTAGGTAGCCAAGTAAAGCCGATATGCAAGAACGTTAAGGATGCAGATTAAATTGTTAGGAAGTGAGAATGTTAGAACAAGGGACGAGAGGGGTCACATGTGAAGGTCATTCGGAAAGGCCCAGCCACTTGTTAAAAAACTTGAACAAGAAAAGAAGAAAACAATGCAGTTTCAATTGTTGACGTGTTGCATCACTACTAGAACTAGTCAGTCGGTGCAGGGGCAGATCCGGGCCAAAGCAGGCTTTGCTGGCAAATCGCCCCGGGTAGGACCCTTGGTGCGTGGCCGAGGCGACGCCTTACTCCGTCCAAGCGGCGGAAGCGCCTCGTATCGATGGTGCCAAGGAGGTTGGGTTGCCGGGGGGGGCTCTTTGGTGTTGAGGCCCGAAAGTGCGGCTCAAGGACGTGGCTGGTAATTGGTAGGCGGTTGCTGATTGGTGAGCAATTCGGGTGGCTGGTGGACGGTGGCTGGTGGGGCCGTGTACTCGGGGCGCAACCGAGTCGGACGCCTGGCGCTTATCCACTACCCTACAGTGTGCATCATGATCAGCCTTGGATATTTACAAAACTTGATCCTTCGATCCGATCGAGGATGGGAATGCCGGAGGAAAATCATGATGATTTCATGCTGGCTCCTGTCAACCCTGCATCTGTCACTGGATCTCAACACCTGCCATCCGACTACTTGGTTCGTGGTCTTACTAGACTAGTCTAGTATCTTGTTTCCGGAATACATGCCAGGTTACCTTAGGCAATATACTTGTTCGTCTGTTCATCTACCCGGTAGCTAAATCATTCCCAAGTTTCCATGTGTATGTCATGAATAGCAAGGCAAATAAAGTCTAGCCTGTCAGATGCACAATAGCACCATGTTACCGGTAGTTTCTCCTGTGCCGTGCGTTTACTCCCCTCTGCTTGTCTAGCTCGGATATGTTTCCACAAGTAGTCATTGTCGAAAGACATGACATACTCGATCCCACAAAACATATATAATAGGCAGTTATTCGTGGATAATTCTTCTAGGATAGAAGTACATAAACATATCAAATTCATATTCGCCATTGACAACCAATGCTTGCTGGCGTACGGCATTTTGCAGACCACCAAGGCATACAAAACCACCAAAACTTACATCGAGGCCGTAGGCAAAGAGCCCCGTGGACGCCATACCCTCCATATGCCGGCCGAGTCGTGTGTCACAACGTGGCTATGCACACGCCTATTCGAATCCGGCATGCTCAATTGGGCCCTTCTTATTCACTACTGGCCAATATTGGACACTGTGGATTGCTAGCAACATTGACGCGTACTTGTAGAGGCAGCATGGGCGCGGCGCGTTTCACAAAAGGCAATGTGAAAAATGCCATCATCAAGGTCTTCTCTTGCTTGGTAGCTCGGACCCTCCAATTGTCTGAGTCGAGGGTGGCATTTGAGACATCACTGATAGAAGCCTATTTGTCAACCAGAACTGGATCCGTACGCTTACATGACGTCGTCTACCTCAACGGCATCCCCAAAAGGTACGAGCAGCAAAAAGGAACCTGGCATCCACGTTGGCAAAGATCCACGTTGGCAAAAGAGAAGGGCAGATTTCAACATGAGTGCTCCGGACGCTGCCACCATGGTCTGAGGCACTCCGGGAAGCTTGGCAAGCCGGGATAACGTCTCAATAAGCCGCCGACGCACTCGAATCCTGATGATGATAACCCGATCAATCTTGCTATCTGGCCCCATCTAGGCGGGGTAAGCCTGCCGCGCTTCGACAATACCATCGATTCCGCGGGACATGGACGACGCGGGAGTGGACCGCGCCGGTATTCAATGACGCGGCGCAAGGGAGGACTATCGCGAAAGGGTGTGGGCGACACAAAGCATACGGCGGGGACCTTTTGTTTAAAAAAATCGACCTCTGCCCTACATCTCTGCTTCTTTTGCCTCGAATCATGTTTCCCCGCGCAGGTCTGAGACATTTCACTTGCGATCCGAGCTCGCCGAGGACATCCGCTCTCGCCTGTCAATATGTGAGTCAGATTTGTCTCAACGCCTTGACTCGAACGCGAGGGGCATATGCAGTAAAGGAGCGATCGAAGAAGGAAAGACCAGAGCCAAACAGAGCGCATTTCTCGCCTCACCGCAATGCCGGGAATTTCTGGGAACTTGTAGCTGAGGCAAGCGACACACCAGCTGTAGCCGGCATGGCAGAACCCCTCCCCTCCCCTCCGTGCCATCAATGTGACAAGCCTGTGTGTTTTGGCCGCGTTGCAGAGAGGCCAAAGCAACGGCTCTCACCGTCAGCGAGAGGCCTGCAGCGTCTTGGGTCGATATGCAGGGTCCCTCTGGACGTTCTGCGACCCCGTCTGAGCGGGCAAGAGAAGGAAGAGGGCGGCAGTGGTCTTGTCAAACCACTTCGTACAACCTGTCATCTGGAATGAGGCAGCCGGGAGCATGCCGTCGCACCATGAAGGGGGAATGTAATGCGGAGAGGCCAAGGCGGCGCCCGCAGTCTTAGCATTATACCCTCGTTCGCCTGCTATCAATGCTTCCTGGCTCTTCGCTCGCGTGACCACACCCAAGCCATAACCATATTGAATAGCGTGACTGACAAATGGTCATTTGTACGCTGCAAACCAGTCGACCGCAGCCCGTGATGCGATTCAGCATGGTAAGAGCCTCCAAGGAGTATCCTTTGCAAGCTATGGAGAACATTCAGCCATCGAGGACAGGGACAAGCTGAATAATTTCGAACTGTCCCATAGTCTGGCATCTGCATTGTGTTAGCAACATACCCGAGTATGTTTTGGATGGGGGATTGGTTCAATGGTTCAACAACCATGTTGGACGGGAGCGCCCACTCGCCAGACCTATCCAACCTCAAAGCCTCAAAGCTATTGCTCGAAGCTAAAGTGGCCATGTTCCTGTTGTCTATGGCTCGTGGCCTGCAGGTCAAGCTCAACCAGCTGACGGCCAAAAGTTCGAGGCAAAAGCTAACCTACGCTCGACGTAATCTCTCCATATGCCAGCTCGGGGTCTGGCAAGTGGCAACGATGATGATGGCGCTGATGATGACACCGATGATGAGGTTGGTACCCATTCCAAAGTGTTTCCCCGCTCATTGACTGAGCCTTGAGCCTTGGGCATAAGTTGTTTCTTGCCACCGCGGGCTCCATGCGGACTCCATGCCGGCCCCATGCAGCATCCCGGTTGAAGCCAATGTACGACCGGTCTTCGGCTCGCTACCGCGAAAGTCAAGCCCTTCATCGATCTGCGCTGCGCAATACATGGACCCGCCCGTTCTGAACTTGCGGTACAGATATATGACTCTTGTGTGTGTTCGTTCATTACTGTACTCCGTATGCCTGCCAATGCATGGCAATAAGATTGACATATTTCGCGTGCAGCCAACAGATTGCAGGGACCCAGGCACAACCCAAGTCACAGCAGAAGGCCTTCTGGAAGCTCCACGACAAGGTGGGTCCCCAGTCCCCTACTATTGCCAACTGGCCTTGGCCGATGGTGAACACTACTCGCAATTAGGTATGGCGGTTCCTGCGCTAGCTTCGGGGATCATCGCTTAGGTACCGGGCTTGCGTTCAAGCCTCAAGGGACCACCATTGACCATTGACCATTGAACCGGGCTAGGGAGTAAAGGGACCAGAATGGGGCCGGGGCCCAATGTATGGGAAAGCTCACATTCATACTCTGTACAAGTATTGTACGGAGTACCTATAGGACAAGCTAGAAAAATGGCAAAAGTGTGTCCAATCTTTCGTCGTCATGCCCCGCGGATCATTGTCCCGGCAAGTAAATGACTCTGCTATTTCTTATCGGATCTGTCACTACTAGTAGTTGTATATACACTAATTAGTTCTTGCGTTATTTGCACTTTAGGTCTTTTCTGGATGTACTTCCAACAGTCGGTCCTTCAGTATCATGGGTGCTGTACAGCGTACGTACCTGTGCTGACATCGCTGTCTCAGAGTAGTTCAAGGCATGTCCTAGGTGAGATCCCCACTAATTGTCCGAGTTGGTTGCCTTTGCTGGACCGTGAGGTACAAGTATTCTGTACAGAGTAGAATTCGAATTCGTTCGTTGTTGGTCATGGGCGCTGAGCGATGGGAAAAGCTGCCTTCAATTCTAGGTCCCTGGTTGGAACCTAGTGGCCGGGCGCCTGTGCGTCGCTACATCATCCAAATAGAAAGACAAGTTCCAGGACTTGCTTGCGAGCAAGTCGACTACTGCATGTGTGTGGTACACATGTACGTACTCCAGACTCGTTGCTATAAAAAGTAGTTGTCGAGAGCAATCTCCGCCTCCATCTCCATCAGTGGCGAAGAGCACAGACTCTGGGTAAAGAATTGGGCTTGAGCTGGGGGAGCTTCCGATGTGGCTGGATGCAAACGGGCCGTTCATTGCGTTGATTTGGCCGACTGGCATTGTTCCAGAGATGGCTGGCTGCTCATCTACCACTATGCACACATTATTAGCGTGCACCGTCTTTGTTAGGTGTTAATGTTTCCGTGCACTCTCCCTCCAATTAACTACCGTTACTCGACGCACCATGTTTCGGGTGGCAATTTTCTCCCCCACGCAATTCCCTGCCAGTAGACCTCCGTTCATATACATACTTGTATGTACTTCCAAAATGAGGACATGCGTGTCTATAGGCTATAGCACATTGTACGCATGAAGCACAGCTAGGAGCCCAGACGAGTACCACGAACTTCATCTCGTGCAGAGGACATGGGGCCTTGTATCGCATCAAACTTCACGTACTTGTATGTAGTGTGGAGTATGTAGCGACCCTGCCCATGCTAGGCGTGTCCGGATTTCTGGACCTCACCCGCGTATCCTATGAAGGGATCATCCCTGTTGGCCACTCTTGTCCGTCGGTCCAAGACGAACTCAACCTTGGCAGGCTGTTGGTGAACCTGGAAGGCAACTGAATGACAGCTTCGGGACCAGGATACTTCTTTTACTCATCCCTCCAGTAGAGAGTTGATAAGTCATTGTTTACCTTACCAGCACCGCGGTCGGCTTCGACATCCTTGTCTCGAATGTGGCAAATTGTCGGGCGAGGCCTGAATGGGGAAGCCAATCATGCAGTGGGTAGAAATCGAACCAGTTATTGGTGGACCGGGGAAGTCTTCATCCTCAAACCAGCTCGAGAAAGGCATTGCATTGATCCGAGCTTCTCTGTCGCAGCATGATAACAGACGTCTCATATCACCTACGCAGTGCTCCAAGGTCACCCCGCGAATTTCCTGACGGATCTGTGCGAGACCGGTAGAACCTGATACCGGCAGTGATGAACATATGGGGCTGTTGTGGAATATGTGACCGGCCCTTCTGACAGTTTCCTACAGCTAGAGCCTGTGCTGTGTTACCCGGGCCGGCGTTAGTCGTGGCTTTCCCGCACAGGCAGGCCCGTAAAGAGTCTGATTGCGGCCGTCGAAGCATGGAAGGAAAACGGTTCCAGAACTAATCTCAGCGACGTGGATCAGTGGATCTCGTCCAGCGTACTGTCGACTCAAGTCGGCGTCGATGAGCGCCCGGACTAGGGTATGGTTGTAGAAGTACGCACTAGTAATTATTGCTCTGGTTGTCGCTCCCTCGCTCGCTCGTTCTGCTGGCTGCCAGTGCTGGCACAGGTACGTACATCATGATGGTAGTAGTAGTGGATACGTACGGAGTACGGGTACTGAACTGGACCAAGGCTTTTAGGGAGATGTGGATCTGGTCGCCGCTGGCTCGCTTCGCTCTGGGCCTCGTGGAAGCATTCAACCCACGCTAATCATTCGAAGAGCATTGTACATGGACCCCGATGATTAAATCTCGGGGATGCTGGACCGCTCACAGGGGGGGTCGCTGTCCCGTGGGCCCGTATCCGACCTTCAGGGACGATGCTTGTCGTTGGTGGGCCCCTCCCAGCCTGGAGGTAACTGGCTGGCCGACTGGGTCGAGAAAGCGGCCGGTTCCTGCAGATAGTGGCTGGTCGTGACCACTGTTCCTGCATTTGGCATATGCAGAGGGCGGCGGAGATGGGCTAACAAGGTGCCACTACTTCGTAATGGCAGTAGCACTCTATATGCGAGTACTAAGCATACTAAGGTAGTACTACTAGAAGAATAGCACAAATTAGTAGCCGTACGGGTAGTACTAGTACCACCACTAGTACGAAGTAGAGATAGTGATAATAGCCGGAGACACGTTGGTTCTAGCATGTGTGATGAGACGCCCCAACTCGCAGCTCACAGAGCAGCCCAATGAAGCATCATCATCAGTTAGCTCCATGCGAATAGCGTGACAGTACGGATAGCACCGGCCTGATTGCAAGGTTGGGGTCGACAGCATCTTCCACCACCACCGTAGCCAGGGCCATGGAATCAATGGGGGACAAAGAGCACCCGCTCACACTCGATGCTGTGCGATGACGAGAGAGGGCTGGGTCAGGCACCTTCACGTTGGAACGTTGTTATAATCGGAGAGACCTGTCTGAGGCCACAACATGGTACAAGCAATGGAGTAGGTACGGAGGAAGGTGATGAAGTACCTTGCCTCGCTGTGCTGACATACGCACCTACCTGAGCAGCAAGAGGCACCACCGCGCTGTTCGCCGGGGGCTCCTGCCTGGGGAAATCATCCATGTCAGTGGGCTGCATTGTCCTGTTGGCGGGTTGTGTTGCAGGCAGCGAGAATTATGCGTCAGGCTCCCGCTGGGGACACACGACCGGTCGCAGCCAACGGGCCAGGAACATGAACTTGTGCAAGATTGCTGGGTGATAATGCAAGGCCCCATGCAAGCCATTGTGGAGAATGAAGACCAGCACGAGCGATCGCGTTGGCCGGCGCTGCAACGTACACAACTCTCGCCCCCACTCAGCGAGATGAAGATAAACGCTGCCACCGGACTTGTGCTGCAACATGACCGAGCCCGCACTGGTAATGAATGAGCGCACCCATGGCCGAGCTGTGCATATCGTTCATTGTGCTCGAAGTTCGACGTCGCTATGCAGCGCTAGGGTTTCAGGTCGCGAGGATGGGGGAGCAGCCAATGGGAAAGCACCCGACCGCTTAGCACCAGATACCGTCTCTCTGGCTTGTCCCACATGGGCGCCGCGCTGCTTTCTGGCCCAGGACTCAGGTACCACTGCTAGTGCTCATTACTGCTACTGCTTGTACTAGTAGTAGTAGTAATACTACCGTGACCTTAGTACTAACGTGCATTCCCTCTTGAGTTCAACTTCCAACCAAGAGCCACTGTAATTACCTCGTACTGTCTTCCATATTCTAACCTGCATTAGGCAGTATGCACTTGCAATTTGGGATCGTGAGGCGGAATTGACATTACTCGTACGGCTTCGTTTCGTTATACCCGGCGACGGTGCTATTCGCTAAAGACGCAGGAGGTATTAGTGCCACGCCTACAGTAGCAGCAGCGCTATTGATGGTAGGAAGAAAGCCGACTACAAGTTAGTAGTAGCAGTAGTAGCACTTAGGTGAGATAGTGTTCGCGGAAGGCGTCATGGCTTTCCGTTGGCGCTAGATTCTTGATGCCTGTCTGTACTCCGTACAGAGTAATTACTCGTTTTCCGAGCCGGGGTGTATCTTTGCGGAATCCTTACAGATAGCAGTTCCTGTATACACGTAGAGTAGCAATGCTAATAGCACCGTGTACTAATATCTGGTAGTCTTCGGGCTGGGCGAGGGCGAATTCTCACACACCCATCCGCGCGCATGGCTACTCCGCGATGACGATGCGCGCATCGACTTTCATGCTTGAATCCTGCTGAAGGAAGGAGCAAGGTCAGAAGCCAATACTCCGTGCTCAGAATACGAATTCAGTAGTCAGTTGTACACTGTAGTTCCATAACAAGCATCCTGATTCGGTTGCAACAGCCGAGCGCCGACGAACGACCGCAAAATGGGGTGAAAGAAGGATTGCATAATATCATGGCTGGTTCTTTTAGAATTCTATCGGCAGATGCTGCGGTCGAGCCCACGGCCAGGGTCAGCTGGAAAGGCCCGTCGTTCGAGTGCAACCCTACTAGGGTCTTGACAGGCACTGGAACAATGTCAAGAAGGCTAGAGAACGTGGGTAAGAAAAACTATGGGTCTATTGGCCTACCTTGTGAGCAGCTTGCGACTACCACCAATACTTTGACATGAAAGAAGTCCGAGGATCTGGAGTCCCCGCGCTCATCGTGTTTGCTAGACAGTTACTGAGCATTTAGTTCGCATTTTTGCAAGGTGCACAGCGGTCCTATTTCGTATGCACAGGCATCCTGCGTGAGAATCTGTACACCATCAACTTGGGACTCTGTCGTCAGTGTGGGAAGAGGAATCCGCCTGAAATCCTGATGGACTGTGGCTGGCTGAGGTATTCTGAGGTGAGAGACCGATATTTTGATAGTGTCCTTTCCAGCTCAGCAGGCTATCGTTCTCCGCAAACTAGAAGTGCTTAGCGTCGGGGCCTTGACTCGTGATGTCTGGTTTTAAAGGGAAACATACTAGATGCTATTTGCGTGTTGCGTTGCTAGTTTGACACTAGTGCTGGAGCGGACCGGTCGACTGGAGCAACTCTATCTGCCGTTGACCGTGTACAGAGTAGTAGTAAGGGCTAGCGCATCTCAGCGTGGCGGCCAGTCTGTTTGTAGCGCGGGCGAGGGATCAAGTGGGCGTCGGCTGACGGGTTGATGCCGCGCCAGACGGAGGAAACAAAATCGACATGGATTGTTTCCAAACATTTACAGAGTAGGCTAATTCGAAGAACGGTTAGACGACTGCTCCGGCAGCCTGAGTGGGTGAGAGTGGGAAGGTGGATCCCGCGTAGAGTGGTTGCGTTCAATTTGTGGCCTTTCCAGAAACAGAAAGGTCCCGTCCGCACAAAAGGCCGGCGGGTGGCATAAAATTTCCCTCACGAGCTCGTATTCCCCTGTTGCGGCCTGCACAAGTTATTAGTGCGGCGCGCGACGCAGACATACGACCATGGCGCATGGGTGGCTACCACCCTCGCACAAGGCCATGAGCGCACTATACCGTGAGGGTGCAATTAAACTACTGGTCTATGTCCACGAAGGACTCGCCCGCATAAAATTAATCCTTCATATCCCCGGCCCTCCGATCCGCTGGAAAGAGTAGGTGCCGCGGGATTGGCTTCGTTATCCTCATGGGTGCGCTCTGAACAAGATGAGGTAATGACGCGCGGAGGACCCATCCACTTGCCCTCTGCCAGTGCATTCTGTGCCCAAGTCAGGCACTCGTGGAGGATGGATGTCCACTCAACGACACTTTGTACTTTGTATAGGTGTGTGTGTGTGTGTGTGTGTGCATCCTTGGTGTCAGGATTCGGGCGTAGCATAACACCGTGCACAAAGGCACATACCTATTCGGGTGCGCAAGCCTGTGATGGATCGTCATAAACCACTATCGCCTACCGTTTCGGCGGGCGACTATGAAACCCAGCGTCACAACCGCTGACGATATATCGCCGTGCGCAGAGTAAATAGAACATCAGTGCTGAACATTGCCATCCCCTTCGCTCGGCCTCAGCAGCTCAATCCTGGTTTCCAAGGCCCAAATTCTTGACTGATGGACCAGTCAGTCCTCCCCGATGCTCTCAGGTGACCAACGAAGATCGGCAGCACAAGATGGGGCAGGGCAAGAGTTCTCTCAGTGCTTTTCTTGAGTTCGTTCCTGCTACTGGCTGGCTGCAGCGAGACGTCAGAACCAAAAGCACTGCCTCCAGCGCGCCAAAGTTGGGAGACTGCACGCGAGGCCGGCGCTATGGGTGCTAAGGGTAAAGGCATGCTGACCACTGGCGGCAGTTTTACAGTGGTCTCTGGGAGGCCCATTGGACGATACGACGCTCCGGGGCGCGCTCTAAAATGTGACACGACGCATCTAAGACTGGCGAATGGCTGTGCACAAGACACGCAGCGCTCCTCCCGCCAGTAGGATGAACAAAAATAATAATGTCTTGTGCAAGCTGGGTGGTTGTGGAGGCGCTGACCCCCGGTGGCCTATGACAATGCGGGATTGTGCATAGCTTGTGACGCCGTTTGTGTTCCACCTCGGCATAAGGCGCGTAGTGAGTGCCTTAGAGGAGCGGCTTATGCATGTGCATGCCTGTTATCCATTGATCCTTCGACCTATGCAGACGCGTCAGTGTGCGTAGTTGGTGTGCACAAACAAGGTTGTCTCAGCCAGTAGCCCAAGCTTTGGAATTGTGCTGCCCTTCCATTCGCCGCATGCCCCGGTGTATCATCAGTCAATCACGACCGCGCAGCAGGTATTATGCAGGCCCGAAATGACGGGACGAGATACTTGGTACACTTTCGGGGCTCGCGTCCCCACTCCGCGCCAGAATTAGAACCACTGCAAGAGCCTGTGCTGCGCCATCGGGCATGCTGCAGTATTGCTTTACTACCGTGCATATCCGCACCATGCTGCTTGTTTGCGCTCACTCCGGTTCGTACGGATGCACCCACACTTCAGTGGTTCTCGTAAAGCATTAGAGTAAAAAAAAACATCCAGTAGTCTAAACCGACACGATAATAGCTCGACGACATTCATTGGGAGCAGCCTGGACCGGAAAGCTCAACAGCCGGACCAAGGAGGAGACGACGTAGATCGCCGAGCGTAAAAGAGACTATCACTCACTAGTTGGGTAAGACGCGAAATGGGGATGGTGCCAATATGGGCTTCTGCTTCCAGCATACAGGTACTTACAGTACACATGTACCCAGAGCACCGGACGAGGCCTATACCTTACGGATACAGAGTACATTGTGTAGTACATACTTGTAGGGCCAATGTCGTCAGAATGGAAGACAAGCGGGCGTGCAAGGATCAACTTAGGATACGTTTGTATGTATCTTACAGGGCCCCATCCGCGGCAGTCCGCTGACAGGAAGTGATGAGGACAGACAACATCCGTTTGTATCTGTACAGGCGAAAAGGGATTAACTGACTTGACGGGCCAGGTAGTAGCCTGTGCAAAAGACTTCAGGCAAGGTCAAGTATAGTATTGCAAGGAAGTCACGGATGGGTGTGGTACGACGGTCACGGTTCTTCTTCGAACCCACCCGCGGGCCTATTGCCAGTGGTAAGTTGAAGGTACCTTAGGTACCCTCTGCATCCACCCTTGACCATTACCACTACTCCGTACCGCTACCACTGGCACTACCACCACCAGCATCACCAACAGCACCATGACCATCATCAGCTACTCCGTAGAAGTACCACTCTGTGCTAATCTCCATAATGCGCACCCACCCTCCCCCACTGGAAGCAAGGTACATGTGTACATACGAGAAGACGATACGTACCCGTGCTTAGCCCTGCTACCCACCCACCAGCAATCGGGCCAGCCAGGCCCAAGCCAACCTCCATTGAAGCCAGCCGGGGGCCCACCGTCCAAACACACATGAGGGTTTCCTTTTTGCCCCAGACAACCTGGGCGACAAGGATGATGGTTGGCTAGGGTCCTAAGCCGTCTCGCCCGTCCGATGGATCATGGATCCCTGGTCTGGCGCTGGTTCCACCTCGACCTGCTCCAGTGAGACAGGCGTGGAGGCAACGGATGGGACGACGCCTGTTGCGACTGGAGCGCACGCTTTCCCATCTGCCTATCAGACATGGGCGCCATGGCATGGGCACTCTCTGCCACTCTGGTCGTCGGCGTTGATCTTGGACCTCGTTGTGCTACTTATCCTCCAAGGGCCCCGGCACCCTCCCAGCATCTCTTCATTTTCACTACTTCTCTATGATCGGCATCCTTCCAGTCGGCTCTTAGTTTTGTGTGATCTTGTTCTTTTATACTTGCCCTCCCGGTTCTTCTTTCTTTTAGTGGCTCGCTACTTCTATTTGGAACACTTTCGAGATTCCTGCCTTTCCTTCCAAATCACAAAGATCAATCATCAACATCATCGTCATCTGCCTGTTCTGCTACTACTATTACATGCCTCTTTTCCCTCTCTTCAGCGCATACTATTAGTACTAGTACTTGGACAGATCGATTACACAATATCACCCTGTGTTGTTGCACTACGTTTGACTATACTCTTCGAAACCTCATCGAGCCACCCTCTAGACAGACTTACAACTTTGCCCCAAAAGTTCTACGACTGCTCTGTCCATTCATTACTCAAATTCCAAAGGACCGGAACCCCACCATCATTTGGCCATATTGCCCAACGAGACACACGCACGCGCCGCGACTGTACTATACGCGAAGCATACTATTACGACGAAAGCAATACACCTTTTAATTAATATAAAACGACAAAATTCAGCATCTCTCACTGCTCAAAGGTAAGTCCAACTGAAATGGCTGTGATGCCTGAGAATCACACCATGCACGCAAGTTGATATCAAGAGGCTCACCCGTGTGCATTAGGCATTGTGTCGTGATGGACACCATGATGGCTCAGACGGCGGGACAAGCTCCCGCCTACTACAAGCAGCAGCAGCAGCAAAACCAGATGGGCATGTACGCTGCCGCTCCCACAAGTAGCATGTACGCCCAGTTCCCGACGCTCTACAGCAATGGTCCTTCCGTCATGACACCGACCGGTTCACCGCAGCCTTCACATCAGAAGCTTGCTGTTCTTGATACCGACGTTGGCGACAGCGGCTACTTCCCTTCCACGCCGCCTCTGTCGACCTCCGGAAGCACCGTTGCCAGCCCTCGGAATTTCGAGGCTCTCCAGACTCCCATGAACCCCATGTTCTCCGGCCTGGAAGAGAACGAGATGCCCAAGGAAGAACTCGAGAACGTGGAGACATCAGTTCTGGACTGGTCCAACTGCGGCTCCCCACCAATGACTCCTGGTAAGTGGTTAACCACCAATTTCTACAATTCTGGCCTCACAGAGGCAATTATGCATTCACGCATGAAATCCACGGCTTCCTATGGTCCCATCCTATATATATATATATATATATAATTTTTTACTTCATGTTTTCTTTCTGGGAAGATTTGGAGGTGGTCACTCGCCGAAAGTTGTTACCCCCAAGAACGGCGGTGGCTTTCTATGCGCTAAACCCACATATGAGTTTCTCTTTAAGCGGGGCTTGCAGCTAACCAGGGTCGCGCAGTGTACCTCCAGTCTCAAATGCAATCCATTGATCCTCTTTCCACCACATCTTGCCCTTCGCTTTCACCGTCACCCGGACCTTACGCCAACTCTGTTGCCTCTGAGCACGACGTTTCTTTCTGCGACCCGCGTCATCTCACTGTTGCTGGTGGCGCTGCCAACCCTACCCTTGCTCCTGAGGCTTCGGTGACAACTACCCTCGGCGAGGCTGAGCTCCAAAGCGTGCAGCCCCAGATTGAGCCTGCCACCTCCCAGCCTGCCTTTGACTTCAACCCTGAGCTTCCCGACGGTCTTCCCTCTTTTGAGGATCTTTCCGACCTCGAGTCAGAGGAGGACTTTGTCAACAGCCTTGTCAATCTCGGCGAAGACAACGGCCTGGACGTTGGCCGTCCCCGTGCCTGCACCGGTTCTTCTGTCGTCTCTCTTGGCCACGGTAGCTTCATTGGTGAGGAGGACCTGACCTTTGACCAGAGCGAGAGCTTCCAGTTCCCGTCTCTGCCCAGTCCTCCCTCTACCACCGCCGGCGAGGATTCTCATCGCGACAAGCGCGCCAAGAAGACTCACAAGAAGGAGAACTGCGCTGTTGCCCCCGCTGTCACCATGGCTGCCACTGACGCTCAGTCTGAGGAAGTCAACCATGTTCCTGATCAGGACGACAATGCTGCTGATGACTCAAATGCTTCTTCTGGATCCGAGGGTCCCTCTATGCCGGCCCCCACGAGCCGTCGTGGCCGCAAGCAGTCTCTCACAGAAGACCCTTCCAAAACGTTTGTCTGTGAGCTATGTAACCGCCGTTTCCGTCGTCAAGAACACCTGAAGCGTCACTATCGCTCTCTGCACACCCAGGAGAAGCCCTTTGAGTGCAATGAGTGTGGCAAGAAGTTTTCCAGGAGCGACAACCTGGCCCAGCACTCCCGCACTCACGGTAGTGGTGCCATTGTCATGAACCTGCTCGAGGAGGGCGAAGTTTCTGGCTATGAACCTGGTGCCATGCCCCCGCCTGGCGCTGAGGATTACCAATCTTACGGCAAGGTTCTCTTCCAGATTGCCTCTGAGATCCCTGGAAGTGCCAGTGAACTCTCCTCGGAGGAAGGCGGCGACGACAAGAAGAAGCGCAAGCGTACTGAGTAAACCAGCTCATATCCTTGTTCATACCCGTTTATGACTCGGTTGTCTTGCTGGCCTATGCTCAGGTCAAGCAACGCCTGCCTACGAATCCACGACTTTCCATTCTCATGGCCGGATCCGCTTGTGGTCACGGCAGCCTTTAGGGTCAACATTTAACTTTTTCGGCAGCCCATCCCGGGCAGAGGAGTACAAAACAAGAGGCATATTAAAGAATGCAAGCGCTCATGACACTGCACGTCAACCCATTCGATTCTCCCAACTCACCTGAGTTAACATTATTTTCCTTCGATTTATTTCTGCGTTCTCAGCAATCACGACTATAAAAAAACCTACGGTGGACATCTTTTCAGGAGCAGATTTGGTACAAGGACAGGCGCGATAGGTGGGCTTGAATTTCTCATGACGCGTGGAATACGCAGGATAGAGCGTTCGCGCCAAGGGTCTTTGGCACAGATGAAGAGGCTTCATCGTACGTTGACTTGGCGGCTTTATTGTTCTTTACGCTCGTTTTAATGTTTTGAGAGTAGGCGGAAAGACAGGTCAATCCTCTCTACTCTCGGGCGACACACGGAACTTGGACTATGTTGGGTGGTCCTGTGGTTATCCTTCGTGATGACCCCCGGGATTGCCCTAATTTGTTGTGTTTTCTATTCTTCATCGCCAGTCTTTTTAGGGGTATGGGATTGTTATACAGGAGCTGTCTCGTGCCGGACACTGGTCGTCCTTGGGCATAGCACCCTTCCCACCCTGTTGTATATTCTAGAATATTTTGATCACGATCAAATGCTTATGCCCGCCGCAAACAAGGCTCTGTTACGATGCAAACAACTTTTCATCTCCCAATAATATGCTGTGCCATGATGAGTGATTGTTTACCTCCATTATACCTACGCTGTCTCGTCGAGGCGAGCCAGTGAAGTGGGTATAGCGACGGTGGCTTGGCCAAATTCACCATGTGTGGTGGTCCAAATTTCGCTCTATCTGTACATAACGGGGCATTCATCATAACAAAACATGCAGGGTTCGGCTGAAACTGGCGGCGTAAAACCAACGAACGCCTGCTCATGACTTTGTTCTGCTACTCCGTATTCCTTGGAGAGATAAGAGGAATAGTCCGGGGCTAGTGCTAATTGCTTATTTCCTCCACCGTAAAGACGACCTGTAAATAGCAGTGAGCTAACAGTTCCAGTGGCCAGTGCACAGACAACTGATATTGCAAGCCCGACCCATGCATAGCATCGTGAGTCTGCGGCGAATCCCTCGCCCGGCGGGAAGGATGCCAGCCCTCTCTGCTCTGACCCAATTCTCGGCCTCTAGCTGCGGGCCAGTCCGGTCGGGCGGTGTCGATTGTCTACCCATTTTCTACTTAAACTTGTCTTGCCCTGGTCTAGTTAGCTTCTCGCCGCCCAGGGGTCTGACGCCCCGCGAGATGTGCAAGGTAATTAGCAGATTGCTCTTTTGCGCTTGAGTGGACCCTCTGGAGTATGCAGTGTGAAATTTGGTGCTTTTCCTGCTGAAGATTTACGGAGTACCTTTCCTCTGCGCTCGTGGTGGGACCTCGTGTAGAGCGGCTGGGGTCTTGTCTCCCCCGTCTCCCCCGTCCACCCCCATGCCCACGTCGTGGCTTTGGAATCGTGGTCGACAAGGGTGCATGGGAAGTCTTTCTCCAAAGTGCTGACGGTTCTGACGGGGGTGCTGTCGCTCTGACGCCTCGCAGGTGCATCTCCTCGAACCCATGGCGTTGGTCAGGCTCGGAAATGACCTACTTCCAGTACGTACCAGCGCTACGGTCGTGGACCCGTGGTGACGACGACGCCGATGGTGACGGTGATAAGTGATGGTGATAGCGATGGTGAAAGTGGATAGTGGCAAACTGAGTCGTTGGTCTTTGGAGCGGTGAACACTGTAGATGACTTGCTACCGCTGTTACCCAAAAGCAATGCCTGTGAGAGATGAATGGACAATTAGTCTTGTCATCTGACAGGTGTTAGCGCGACGACGTGGGATGTCGAAAGATGTGTGTGTCTTGTTGTGACGGTGTGATGGTTTGCAGCCAATCTCTGTTCGGCGTCACCCGTCACCTGTGATGAGAGCATGGCTGGAGGTTCATTGGCTTCATCTCGTATCTCGTCAGTGAGACTGGAACCTTTTGCCGCCGCTGGGTGAAGAGTCGTTCATCATCTCATGTAGACAACGAAAAGCTGACCTCCTCTTTGATCGTGAGAGGACTTTTCGTTAGAAGTCTAGGCCACGAGTCATCCGAGCAGCTGGTGGGGTTTTCCATGGACCTCCAATTCTTATTCTGTACTAACTAACTAGACTAGACTTTTATGTTCATGTTGCAAATTCACCAATGTAGTACCTATCGGGGACAGTAGTGAGGACGGATGTGAGGTACTACTAGTGGTACCCAGTAGTGAAAATCCATATGGTATATGGTTTAGGTAGAGTGTCGAAAAGAATGGAAGAAAAATATCCTATTGAGTTATGGTTGTGGTTGAGGTTGAGTTTGAGGTTGAAGTTTGGCAGGAGCGACACGTTGTGGATGCTCTACCGTCGTTGGCCTCTGCCAGTGTGCTGGCTGGCACGTGCGCGGGAATTTTATAGAATCACCACTTGATTTATCACGATACCTGAAGAAATGCTTCACTTTCTTCCTCGACATTCCAAGGCAACAGACTGCGTCCAAGACCATCACACTCATGTTCTAGGCCTCTTGATGCAATAGTCAAGTATGCCTGGCGAAGGGCTCAATGTCATTGCCCTGATCTCAGGCGGCAAAGACAGCTTCTTCAGCCTGCTTCACTGCATTGAACATGGCCATCGTGTCGTGGCCCTGGCCAACCTGTTCCCAGCCTCTGGATCTCAATCGGCGAGGGAGGATGGAAATGTCCATATTATAGGTCCCGTTGCCTCGTCGGAGCCAAATTTTCAATCCTTCGACTCTGGATCCGAGGACCAGCCGGACCGCGACCTCAATAGCTTCATGTACCAGACTGTGGGCCACGAAATCATCCCGTTCTATGCAGCTGCCACAGGCCTTCCGCTATATCGGCAGCCTATTCATGGGGAGGCCGAGCGTCACGAGCGGGACTATGCATTCGATGCTACGGAGTCAGAGAAGGTGCGAGACGAGACGGAATCAATGACCTCCTTGCTACGAGCCATCATGGAAAGCCACCCGGAGGCCAACGCTGTCAGCGCCGGCGCTATCCTGTCTACCTACCAACGTACCCGAGTCGAGTCTGTCGCTCTGAGACTCGGTCTTACCCCTCTGGCCTACCTGTGGAAATACCCAATACTACCCCCTCCTTCGCTACCTGCTGATGATGCCCAGCTATTGAAAGACATGGGAGCCGCAGGTCTGGAAGCCCGTATCATCAAAGTTGCAAGTGCGGGGCTGAACGAGGACCACATGTGGGAGACTGTCACAACTTCTACCGGCGCTGAACGCGTCAAGGCAGCACTTCGCCGATTCGGGGCATCAGGAGGTGCCGTTCTCGGGGAAGGAGGCGAGTTCGAGACTGTTGTCTTGGACGGGCCTGCCAGTCTCTTTAGCAAAAGAATCACTGTGCCTTCTGAAGGAAGAAGAGTTGTCCATGAGGGTGGCGGTAGCTCTTGGCTTGCTATTCGCAGTGCTCAGCTCGAGGACAAAATTGAGGAGGCCAAGGAGTGCAACGTGCGTACGCCAACTCTTTGGGACACAAAGTTCAAGAATATCATAGACACGTTGTCGACTATACCAACTCCGTCGTTTGATGTGGTAGAACCAGTGTACTTCTCATCTTCCAATCTGCTCAAGAGCGCGTCTTTCGAGGAAGCACTCTCAAACTCGCTCGTATACTGGAACGTGATCGCGAGCGAAGATGCGGATTGCAGCTCGGTGGAGACCGAGACGGCCCATGTCGTGCAAAGGATACGGTATCTCCTGTCTGCTCAGTCCTTAGAGCCGAACCACATATCGAACACCGTCATCATTCTCCGGAGCATGGCCGACTTTCCAAAAATCAATGCTGTATATGGAAAGCTATTCACCAAGCCTAACCCACCTGCCCGGGTCACTGTGTCGTGCGGCGACCTTCTTCCCCATGGTCGTCGTATTGGTGTCTGCCTCACTGCAGACACACGACCGCAACCGGACCAGAATCGACAAGGCTTACACGTGCAATCGCGGTCTTACTGGGCTCCTGCCAATATCGGTCCCTACAGTCAAGCTATCGGTATACCGGCAGATAAGGGTAGTGGTGGACAAGGTCCCACGTCCTGGTCTATTGCCGGCCAGATTCCTCTTATCCCCAGTCTCATGGTCTTGCCTAGTGCTTCCCCCACTTCGCAGCAGACGCAGATCGTTCTGTCTCTGCAGCATCTTTGGCGTATCGGAATCGAGCTCAACATCCAGTTTTGGATCAGTGCTGTCGCCTTCTTCTCCCGGACCAACTCAGATGATAATATGCGGCAGAGGGCCTCGATGGCTGGGACCGCCTGGCGGCTCGCTCATGGGAGCCCAGATGAGAACGACGACGAGGGCAATGGGCCTGATCCGTGGGACCTAAAGTATAACCCCAAATTCATGTCTCTGGGCGGCGATGATGCGAACGATTCGAACAAAGGCCTTCCTGACTGGTCAGTGCTCACCTTACGTCTCCAGAATGAACCCACCCGGGTGGTACCTCCAATGTTCGCTGTTGAGGTTGAGGAGCTCCCCAGACAGTCTGACGTGGAATGGCATGCGCATACTGGGTTGTCTGGCGTGGACGACTCCAGCGTAGAGGTTCTCCAGAATAGACAACTCGGGGCAGCTGGCTGGACTGCCTCACACACGGTTGTCCGTACCTCCACCGGCGGTATCCTATACACCTCTCTGTGTCGGAGCGCCGGCGAGGATGATGATATCAAGCTCTCTTCCGACCATTTCGAGGCAGAGCAAGCAGCCGCATATCGTACAGCACTCGAAGACCTGAAGATTGGAGAGATTCCGTCGACCGAGTCGAAGCCATATTTGACGTACTATGATGGCCTCCGACTCAACTTCTCCTGGGCTGGGTATCCTTCACAGGCCCTCGTGCCTTGTCGATCACTATGGTCCTCAAACCAAGATCGCTTAGACCTTCTCAGCTTGTACAGGGTGCAATTGAAGACCATCGATTTAAGTCTATCAACTACCTGAAGGTTAAGGAAAGGGGCAAAAATCTGCAAAGTACTAGGACTCCATCGCTGAAGAGTTTTGAAGCCCCCCCCCCCCCCCCCCCCTCCTCTGCTCTACAGGTCCACGTGAAGCATCAGATTGGCGGGATATCTGTCTCCCGAGGGTACATAATTGACCAGGGCCTCATCTATTTCTGCCATGTCTTGGGCCGACAAGTCGATGATGGTAGAATTTTCCTTGATGCGCACCGGGTTGCTGGATCCGGGGATGGGGATGATCTTGGGCATATCTGGGCGCTTGGAAATGCCCAAAATCCAATTTATGGCCACTTGACCGGGCGTACAACCCTTCTTTTTAGCGATCTTCTCCACCTTCTTTACAATCTCGAGGTTCTTCTCAAAATTCTCAGGAGAGAACTGAGGGAAGCGTCTACGCAGATCGCCTTCTCCAAGGTCGTTGACGGATTGATACCGACCTCCTAGAAAGCCCTTTCCCAGGGGAGCTAGGGTGATGGTTAGCCAACTTTTTCAAAAGGTTGGATAGACCAGAGGGACTCACAATAAGCAAGAACAGGGATTCCAAGCTCAGCGCAGGCGGTCAGGAGACCATTGGTCAGAGGCTCCCTCCGAAACAGCGAGAACTCTATCTCCAAAGAGCCTATGGTGTACTTCTTGGCAGCCTGTCGCAATGTATCTACTCCCACTTCGCTGAGGGACAAAGCGCCAATCGAACTGGACTGGACGTAGCTGTCAATAGTGGCCAAGGTTTCGTTCTCAAAATCGAGGTCAGGATCCTTCCTTGCTGGCGCAAATTGGGCGATACCAAGGCCGGGGCCTAGCATCTCCAAACAGTCCTCTATGCTCCTTACAACATTCGCCTTGTTGCCCTCAGGCCTGCCTAATTTTGCATCAAAAGCCCCTTTGATGCTGAGCACGATCTTGTTGGCATGTTCAGGATACTTCTTCAAGTACTCTTGGATCAAGGTGAGACTGTTGTACTGGGGCACGCCGTAGAACTCGGCACCGTTGAGGAAGTTACAGCCACTGTCGATGGCAGTTTTGATGGCTTGAATGGCTTCGTCGAGAGGCAGGGGAGCTGGCAGGGGAGCAGTCAAGCCTAGGAACAATGTTAGGGTCGCTCAGCTTCCTTTGACTCATCAAATGGAAACGCACTCATCATGCCAAAGCCAATTTCGCCTACAGGCGTCCCGTTGATCGTGTAAGTCATATTGTATGGGTATATTCGAGGAAGTCTCAAGGGTATGGAAAGACAGCGGAAGCGAGTCTGAATGTCTGGAAATCGTCTTCGAGATCAGATCCTGATTTAGTTTGAGAAGATCACAGGTCAGAGAAGCTGGATCTTGTTCTATTTATCGATTTATGGATAGCCTCTACGGATTCTGAGCGTCAAGTCTTCGCGTCCGAGGAAATACTAAACACCGGAGTTCTATAGATTCCTTCGAAACCCAGACATGTCCGCTGCTCTGTACCTACTGGTGCCTTGATAGTTCAATCTGGTCGTAAGGGCGTGACTACAAGGCGAGGCCAACTTGGGTGAGGTGGAATACCCATTCCTTGGGGCTTCGCGGTCATGGTCATCTGTTAAGTCCGGGAAGAATGAAAGTTGATACCGCGTTAGGTATCGTGCTGCTTAGTCCAGAAACAGACCAACGATACGTTGATGTGGTCTTTCAGAACCGTGCGCTATACCGCGTACCGATCCGACTTTATGTCCATGGGCATAATTAGTAATCTTAGTGCGATGCTGCTGTCGAACTACTGAATCAGTCTGCCCAATACCATGGGAACGCTAGGTTGAGTTGTTGCAAGCGGACATATGGGATCTTAAGTCCAGTAGGAGGACCGAAGGTTGTTATGGCGCGATGCTTATAGACTTGGAGAAGTCAAGACGAAAGAAAGACGATTGTGGGTAGCCCAGGTCCCCACGCTACCTACGTCAAGAGACTTTGAACAAGGTCCGATCAGATGAAGTCCGAGATTGTGCTCTACTAGACTGAGTTACACCAAAAGCGGCGGACGAGGGCATCCCCACCGATTTCTCGACTGCTAATTAAGTACCTGGTCCTTATTGGTGGATACTACGGAGTACCTTATCGAGAGCAAGGTACTTGGAGACGCACCACAGAGCTGGGGCATCTAAAGTACCTCTTGTTAGTGCATTCAAGGTCACCTGTTGCCAGCTGTCGAGCAGTGGGGGGAGAGTTAATGGTCTTGGCGTCTGCGACCACTCGCTCTGCGCGACTGACGTTTGCTCGTTCGCAAAGAAGAGTAGACGACAAAACAAAGAGCACTGATTGCATATATCGTCAACAGACATCTGACAGCCAAATATTCTGAAGCGTGCTTCTCCCAGCGGCACAGGCACGGCAGTTATACATTTCGGATCTCCCTCTCCCACCACCCCATTCGCGAATCAACGTCGAGTACGACCAGTCTTGTGTGGGTGACGCGGGAGCCCCGGTCGATGGCGTGATGATAAGCCTATCCGAAGCCTCAATCCCCCAGCACGCTTTCCAGAGATTGTTAGTCGTAGACTTTCGGGGAATTTCCTCTCATGGCGGACCCCAGCCCTAGGAAGGTCAGAGCAACCGGGGCCTAAACAAAAAAAGAGAGACCCTGCTGCCGCCGATGTTGCTGCCCCTCGATGTTCTCCCCCATGTATTCTTATGTGCGGACAGCAGAGGCAGCTATAGCTCGCCATGAGTGAAGACGAAACTGACATCTGGAGCTCCCAGTCCGCAACACTGCGCTCCGCCAACAGCAGGCAGTCCTCTCTTCTACACCACCCGGGACGCCAGTCCGCCAGCGAGCGCATCGATGACATACTCGAAGTGAGCCCGATCCCAATTGACCTCCCCCATTGACCTCCACATCCAGCCCCCCCCCCTCTCTCTGCTTGGACCGCAGGGTCAAACAGCAAGATACTGATGCCCGATTGGCGCAGAATGCCCGCGAACGCGCCGACAGCATCGCGACTGAGTCTATCTCCTCTCCGGGAAGTCCACGTGCCACCGACGGACTGAGACGCTCGGCTACGAGCCTATCCTTTGACGAGACGCCCACGGATGAGAATACAGCTTTCCTGCCACGGCAGCGTGGAGGTCAGCAATACAACACTTTGCAGGACAACTCCGATGGCGGCGGTCCGCGAGCTAGGAGATCAGCGTATAAGCGCTCGCAATCTACACTTCGCGAAGATGCAGCGCGCACGGTAGACGAAGACGAAGACGAAGTCGAGCGTAATGGCAGACCGTCCGACATGAAGCCCTTGGGCTGGTGGGAGCAGAAGACGAAGCCTTTCCGCTCCGTGGAGCTGGAGAATAAAGGGAGCACGGCTCGCGACCACCTAGCGCTCGGTAAGACCATTCAGAAAATGGGGCCTTGGGCTCCGACAGATTGCAGGACTTTTCGTGGCTGACTTTCCCTTCCCTTTCCCATATTGTAGAGAGAACATTTCTGGCTTGGCTGCGGACGTCGTTGGCCTTTGCCTCCATCGGCATCGCGGTTACACAGCTCTTTCGGCTGAACACGTCGCTGCCGGACACGGGCACGCCAATCAACCACGGCAGGCTGCGACAGGTGGGCAAGCCACTCGGAGCTGCGTTTCTCATGATAAGCATCATGATTCTGCTGTTGGGGTACCGGAGGTATATGGTTGGACAGAAGTGGGTGATTCAGGGCAAGTTCCCGGCCAGCCGCGGTACGGTTGTGATACTGGTGCTCGTGACCTTGGCCATCATGGTCTTATCGCTCGTCGTCGTGATTGTAATTCATCCGCAAGACGGAGGAGGGGGGTGAGGGTGGGAAAGACAGGTCAAGTTGGCAATATCCTGAGTCTCTCTTCTCCATTGCTCCGGCGTTTAAATTGCTTGGGTTATCACTAAGTCAATGTGCGTGAGGGCTCCCCTGACAGCAAATAAATAAGATACCATGGTAGGCCGTCATTTTCTGGTCACACGCCTGCACTTCCGTATGGCCATGGCTCGTACCAGAGGGAAAGAGCCGTTTCCCTCAAAAATTCGCCAAATTCTATACCATTGTCTACGGACTACTACTACTACTAGTAGACCGTGAATATAAGAGTTGGGAGTAATACTAGTAGCACTACCTTAAGTAGTAGTAGTGGTAGGTGTCGGAGTAAAAGAGTGACCACGCTTGATAAGAGGGGTCCTGGTGATGCAATCCCGCTTGGTGGGGCCTGGCCAGGAACGGGAGCGGGTAGCGCAGTCTTACCTCCACTACAGGTACACTTGCATCATGTGTACGTGCTTGTGTATTACAAGTATTACCTTGGGATTGTATGACCCAACCGAAACCTTGTCATATCTTGTACGAGTCTGGACCTCGTTCGCAGACCCCATCCTAACCACCTTACTAGTGTTGGTCAGAGAAAGACAGAAGGCCATTGGCCAAATAGCAGTCTCACTCACAGTCACATTTCTCTCGGACATCTTTAACCCGAAACCTGGCAGAAGATTTCAAGTGAGGAAGACAAGAGCAAGGCAGGCTTCAAGCTGAGGCCAGTCCCACCATGGCCGCAAAGGAGCCCTTGGATATCCCCTCCTTTGCTGGCACCCAGCTGTCCCTGCTCGATCAGGAGCTCCAGTGTGAGATCTTGGAGACGGGGACCCTCATCTCGGAGCACAATCCAACCGTTCTGCAACGCGCTGGCCTAGCCATCATCAATCTGGCGGTAAACTCCCAGCGCACGGGCTACGGGGGCAAGACCGTCCTGGAGCTAGGACCCGATACGGCCACCTCCTCTAGCAGTGATCTCCCCGAGCATGGCCTTCGTCCGGGCGATATTGTGCTCGTCTCGGAGCAGCCCGGGGGAAGTGCTAAGAAGAGACAGATCCAGGACCTGGAGAAGAAAGGGGCTCGAGGGGTAATCATCAAGACACAGAAGTCCTCTGTAGGCGTGGCTCTGGATGAAGGAAAAGATGAGGTCAGCTTCACGGCCAAAGTATGGATCGTTAAGCTTGCCGACGAAGTGACGCACAAACGGTACGCAAAGCGCCGCGGCCTGCGGTTTGCCCTCAGAACGGTTAAGCACTTGATTGGAAACTAATCCGCAACACCCAACAGCATGACCCAAGTGATGGGCAAGTTGGAGAAGATGCAAGAGTCCGACTACTCGAGTTTCATCAGAGTCCTGTTTGGTTTGTCAAGCCCATCTCCTTTACCATCTGATCTTGCGCAGGACGAGGACGTGGGGAAAGTTGAGTGGCTCGATCCGACATTGAACGACTCCCAGAAAGATGCCATCCGATTCGCTCTCGCATCTCGGGAGGTTGCCCTTATTCATGGCCCTCCTGGTGTAGGTATCCCCTCTCATTACACCTGTCATAGTCTGCTGGCTAACATGTACAAAAATCCAATTACCTAGACTGGCAAGACTCACACGCTGATTGAGCTTATTCTGCAAATGGTTAAGCGAGAGCAGAGGATTTTGGTCTGCGGACCGTCCAACATCTCCGTCGACAACATCGTCGAGCGGCTCTCACCGCACAAGGTCCCCATCATCCGCCTGGGGCACCCAGCCAGGCTTCTACCTTCAGTACTGAATCACTCTTTGGACGTGCTAACACAAACATCCGAGGCCGGTAGCTTGGTCAAAGATGTGCGAGCCGAGATGGATGCCAAGCAGGCTTCTATCAAGAAGACTAAGAGCGGAAAGGAACGCAAGGCGATATACGGCGATCTCAAGGAACTCAGGAAAGAGTTCCGGCAGAGGGAGAAGAAATGCGTAACCAGCTTGGTCGGAGGCAGCAAAGTGGTGCTCGCGACCCTGCACGGCGCAGGGGGCTCCCAACTACGCACGGCTGAGTTTGATGTTGTCATCATCGACGAGGCAAGTCAGGCCCTCGAGGCCCAGTGCTGGGTGCCTCTGCTCTCGGCGAAGAAGGTTGTCTGCGCCGGCGATCACTTGCAGCTGCCACCAACCATAAAGTCGCTCAACTCCAAGGAGAAGCCAAAGATTAGAGAGGGCACCAAGCCTATCAAAGGCTTGACGCTGGAGACTACCCTTTTTGATCGGCTATTAGCTCTCCACGGGGCCTCCATCAAGCGCATGTTGACCACACAGTATCGCATGCATGAGAGTATTATGCGCTTCCCCTCGGATGAGCTGTATGAGTCGAAGCTCGTGGCGGCGGAGGCAGTCAAGACCCGGCTGCTCCGCGATTTGGAATACAAAGTCCAAGATACTGAAGACACCAACGAACCCATCGTCTTCATCGACACGCAAGGCGGTGATTTCCCAGAGAAGACCGAAGAGGTCGACACAGTCAACCCAAAAGGCAAAAGCAGCCTCTACGGGGACAGCAAAAGCAACGAGATGGAAGCCGTTCTTGTTCGCCAGCACGTGGGGCAGCTGGTAGATGCCGGTGTGTCTCCTGAGGATATTGCTGTGGTGACACCTTACAATGCACAGGTATGTCTGCACCCCCCCCCCCCCCCCCCCCCCCGCCCTTCGCCACCTTTGACATATCCCGCTGCTAATGGGGGAGACGAAAGCTCGCTGTATTAGCGCCCCTGAAAGAGAAGTTTCCGGGAATAGAGCTAGGGAGTGTAGATGGTTTCCAAGGACGCGAGAAAGAGGCGGTCATTGTCAGTCTGGTCAGGAGTAACTCGGACGGCGAAGTCGGCTTCCTGGGCGAGAAGAGGCGCTTGAACGGTCAGCAACTTCCCCACCAAACATTGACATATGGATGCGAGAAAGTACTCACAGCAATGATTTACAGTGGCCATGACCCGACCCAAACGGTCATTGACCATTATAGGCGACTCTGAGACTGTCAAGAGGTACGTTCTGGGGCTATCTGGCATCACATCATTGAATCAATCCCTTCCAGCTACCATGATATTGCTCTCGATTGACCTCATCAACTGACGACGTTGTCTATTGCAGGGGCAGTAAGTTCCTAAAGAAATGGATGGAGTTCCTCGAAGAGAATGCAGACTTGAGGTATCCTGATATTTCGAAACTACCACAAGACTCATGACCCAAGTCCCGTCCAGAGGAGCGAGTATGGTGTCAGTGCACTATCGCGGATCGTCCACAATAGATGGCAGTTTGGCGCTTCCTGAGGAAGAGACCCAACCGGATGCCCACCGTAAGCACCTGGCAACAGCAACTGTCATCTCGAGGCCAACTTCGGTCCTACTACCACCAGTATCTAGAGGAGGCACGACCGATGGGGTCGTCTGCAAAAGGTATCTTGATGACAGTTATAGTCCCAATTCGAAGCTAGAGAACAGACATCAGAGTGAACTTGAAGCGCCCAGAAATAACATAGATCCATAGCTACTAGCGGAGCGAGCGCCTGGATGCTGCGCTTGATACTACTATCTGAACTCCATGATTGGCGAAAAACACATGGTTTTCTCTGTATCCAACACGACCTATCGGCCAGGACCGGAACCTAGCAATGAGTACAAGTAGATGCGGAATGAGCGTGGGCAACCTGGACGCTGTGCGCGCGACTTGGAAAAGATAGGCAGAAACACGTTCCAGGTGCACAACAGAGAGCCTGCCATCTTGAGCTGTCTTCACAAAGAAGACTATTAATACGATTTGCTCCTGATTCCGTCGATCTCAACCGGACCGGCCGCTGGCGTTGTATCGGATGGGTGGCCGGGGACACTGTTGCATTTTGTTTAATGTTTCAAGGGCTCATAGTCCTGCTCGAGCATACTCTCACGGTATGTAATTGTGTCACAAGCGCGCGCAGCAATGATATGTTCAATGCCCGCTGAGGTATGTTAGTGGAAGACGCGTTACGCTCAACCGAGTTTCCGTCATGCGGTCTACCGTGAGGCTTGGCCCGCTGGTACATCATTCAATGATAAAAAAAAATGATAGGCAGACAAACCACTGCGACGTTGACTAGGTCGCCTGTCTTGACACCCTCAGTGCTGTTATATCCATGGTATCTGTGTTATTGCCCCAGGAAGTTAATCAATGGAAGCATCAAGGGACGCGCACCCGGAGATCGGATGTCAAGGACCCAAGGCGCATGGAGAGACCCCAGCACCTCGGACTGAATATCGCTGTAATTAATATGGTCGTTCTTCATAGGGTTGCCCGGCGCTTGAATACATTTATCGTCAAATGCGTCATTAGCCCTATCGTACAGATGACCCGTACTGCCCCCTTCTCACTGTGTCACTGACCACAATCAACACAATTTTTAGCGCCAGAGCGAGACATCGTGGACAAGCAGCTGAATACCATCGGAAATACTTACAACTGCCTGTGGGGCCAACACTCTTCACAAACCACACATACGGAACATATACGAAATACATACAGGCTGCCTCTTGTGAATGTTCCTCATGTGAGCAGGATGGAGAGTACAATCATGGCATGGCCGCAATGGTGATCCCAAGTGGTGAGAAAGTAACACATGGCTATTGCGTCGGAACATACGGAGTCGATCCTGTCATTGACCCCATTGTCGCATGTAGAGAGTGCGAGCCACATACTGCCTGTATCGCAATCTATGGGAAATGCGGGTTGACTCCAGAGTCCGCAATTATTACTCGGTAGCCCTAAAGGGTGCGGTACTAGCCGGTAGCGTCTAAGTTTGACAGTCCGGGTACTAGATTAGTTTGGTGAACCTTGGAGGACATGAGGGTCGCCGGCTGTGCTGCTGGTTGAATTTACTCGGTCGGGCTGGCGCGTGGAGCGTTACATCGGAGGCTTGAGAACGTCTCGGGGCGGGCAAGGGAGCCTAGCAAATCCAAAACGCGCCATGTGGCCCCGACCGTTGATGTATGATGAACAGGCGAGGAGATGCACCAATCACCCGCTCGCTGGTCTTGCGCTTAAGGCAACCAAAGTGTGGGAGTGTGCACGAGCCAATCTTGTGTGCATCGCTGCGGCGCGCCGGCGGCCACTCAACGCATCCGCTGGCTCACCGTTGTTACCACGCGGAAGGATTCTAGTCTGGTTTCGGTGTCCCTAGCGTCGATGGTTCGACAAGTCGCATGCAGTGGTACGTACGGAGTACATATGTGGTGAGAGTCGAGCACAGCACCCGCACTCGCACGCAACTGCGAACGCTTCCTCTGTACGGAGTACATGTATGGACGTATCCACGGTCCATCGTCACTCGAGGACCGATGAGACCAGGATCGAGGGACCCCTGATATGGCTTCCCGCTGACCGCCTCCTACAGTGAACTTTATCTTTTTTGCCACTGCAAACGATTGTTGATTTGTAACCGGTGACTCTTCTGTCTGTAACATTGTTGTTCACTTCTCTCTTGCCCGGCCCGGGAGTGTCTGTCAACGTAGCAAATCCGATGTCGACCCCCGGTCTTATCCCTTATCCTGTCCTGTCAGCGCGTGCGTTGTTTGAACCATGCCAAAAGATTGCAATGATGCCATGATTTGGTGGGCGCCATTGTTCGAACAAGGCTATCAGTCCGTCCGAGGAAACCGAAGGCGCCGTTGCCGGCAACATTCGACGTCGGTAATCAGATTGACAGAGACCAGCTTTGGTAGCTCCTAGTACCGACAGCAACATCTGTAGCACGAGTGCGAGTACTATGATTAAGGTGCGGACGGAGGTGCAGTGCTCCGGCATCCATCTGCTCATGCTCAAACACAAGCAGATGCACCACACGATCTTCAAGACTGGACCTGGCGGTTTCGGGCAAAGGTGCTCCGTAAAAGTTAGGTAGGTACCTTAGGTACTCGTAGGTGGGTAAGCAGTAGTGCATGTGTACTTGTAGGTGCTTCAGGTTGTTCTGCTGCAAGGGTCATGGTGCGTCAACGCAGCAGCTCTCGTATTCATCTTGGTTTGGGCTGCGCAAGTACGGATACTCGTGCGCAGGAGAAGGGTGGATGAGGACGGGGCAGACAAGGCTGCCGCTCCATGCAGGAGGGCTTGAGCTTTGAGAAAAGAGGGAGAGGAGGAGGATGGGATTTATGGAGGACTGAGTTGTCCCTTCCCGCTGTAGTAGTCGTGCTTGCCATTTGCATGTTTCCAGTTTCAACGCTGCCCATCTTATCTACTCCGTAAAAAGCGACTGCGATGACCGGGGGCGGTACCTCCTGCTACTCCTGGCACTAGTTGTTTTAGCCTGAACTTTGCCCGTAGCCGCGCAGGGTCAGGTAACTTCAGGTATCTTCAGGTGAGCCCCGTGTACTGCTAGTGCTGGCGCTAGCAATCAATTGTGTCGCACCTGCTATATACGCCTGTACAGTACCTAAGGTAGGTAGGTGCGCTCTTGTCATCCTCTCACTCGTCACATCTCACCTCGTTGGTCGTCTCTGCGAGTGCCTAAGGTCATTTTCGAGTTGCAACTTGCTGCTAATCGTATTATGAGTATTATTAATTTTTGCCCCCAGTCATCCCGAAGAAGAATAGCATCTACAGGTACTACCGGACGGAACACCTGTGTGCCTGTAATGTGCCCATAGAGTGCCTATACCAAATCCCACTCTCCCCTCCTTCACACCACAACTTTGTAGTAGTACTATTGCTACCTTAATCTCTTGCATATTGTCTGTCGCCGTTGCCTGGCTTCAACCCTTTTCCTTCTCACACACTCGTTCATGCTTTCTTTCCCCTCTATTCTTTCGTTTGTCGTCTGAATTGCTTCGCCTCCCGCGCTCGGCTCGCGGCTATCGTGGAGCATTGGGCAAGACTATACAGCTTAGAGCCATGATTTGATCTCTCAAAGCCGGATCCTCATTACTGCCGCTGGACACGGGCATCAACGACACCGTCAACCGACGGTTCTGACGGACAAGGGGCAAGGTGCCGAGAGGTCGACATCCTTTGACATTCATCGACGCACAGATTGCGGCCTATCTTTCTTTCTCTCCTTTTAAATCGCCGAGATAAATATCTCTGTTCTGCAACCGTATTTTCTTTGTTCGCCTGTGAGTGCGACGGCTCCTGACCAGCATTATGATACCTCGGTATCCTAGGATGGAAACCACTGACTCTCAGCAGCTGCCATTCACTTCTACCACTATCTTACTATACTGCTTTTATTCACTTTCTCGATCCGATGGAAGCTAGACCTTTTCCTACTACCTTGCTTTGACTCGTTCCCCTTCATAGCTTTCGCCCTCCGACAGTTGTGCGGCTCCAACCTCTCAGTCCGCAATGAAGAAACCCTGGAGCTCTGTCTCCGCCATTCCGGAGTTTGATCACGATGGCAGCCACAGCCCCATGCGCTCCAAATCGAATGGCACGCCGGTACAAGACCGTGCTTTTGGTCCCTTCCCCCTGCTGCAAAACGGCAGTGTCGACTCTGCCGCGCTCAATGATTCCATTAACGAAGCGCAAACCGGCGACACCACAATGAGTACTGATGTGCCTGACGACATGACACGTGAAACACCTGCGCCGACGATCGAGACTCACCCCAGCAGTACCGGATCCCCCAACGTCTTACACCGCAGGATTCAGGTTGCACAGGAATCATCTGTTGCCGGAAATTCCTTCGCTAACGACAACGGCATCGGCCATACCTCTCAAGCGAGCCACAAAAGGAACGCGCCGTCACGCAATGTTCGTATCTCCACTTTCAGCGCCGAAACCTCCGGTGGAAGCAGGGATAAAACCTCTGGAAGACGGTCTACTCTTCGGGAGGCTCTGGGGAAGCTCTTTGGGCGCAGGAAGAAGACGTCCATCGGCCGTTCCTCTTCAGGGCCTGATAGCGTGAGAGAAACACCAGATACCACTGAGCAACAAAACAGTGTACGACATGCTAGCTCTTTATATCTTGACCAGTTCATGCTAATGGTATCTAGGGTCCCCAGATTGAAACCACAGAAGGTCAAGGGCATCTTAATGCGCATAAGCGCTCGGCGTCTCTTCCGCAGGATGAACACGGGAGAATACGGAGGTCACACTCGATTGGGGCCGACGGCGACACTGCTAGAATGGGGAATAGGAGTTCCCTACAGACTAGATCCAACTTCTCCAGACGACAACCTGGAATCCACTCACTTCTGCGACATCCTGGAGGACCTTCTGAGCTCTCCTCTGGCCTGTCACCTCGTCCTGCGAGCATCCATGGGAGGGTCGAAATCCAGGAGCCACAGTATGAGGCAGAGGAGGAGATCGGCAAGGCCATTACTACCAAAGACTTCGCCACACCAAGAGATAAGAGACGCTCTAGGAGTCTCTCCGCGTTGATCGGAGCTGGAAAGGAATTCGGTGGGCCGCAGAGGCGTCTTAGTGGTGAAATACGCTACTGGAGAGAGAGCCGCGATCTCGAGGTCAAATCACACATCTCTTCGTCCCATGCAGAGACTGAGGAGTCTCATTTCCCCCTCCCTGAGGAGGAGAGCATGCCAAATTTTGCCCCCAAATCACCTTTGCAGCCCTTTACCTTCCCGGAAGGTTCCTCATGGCGCGAATTGTCTGGAATGAAGATCACTCTTGCTGCTAGCCTAGATTCGAGGATTGATCACCTCGAAAGTCGCGTGCACAACTTGGAAGATGCGAGAAGGAATCAGGCAGTGAAGTTGAACGATTACAGACAGAGAGGTCCTGAATCAAAGAATCGCAGGCCTCGTAACCGACTCAATACCCGTGGTTCCGTGTCCTCCCTATCATCATCGGATGCGGATGCGAACTATTCATACACAGTACCGACTGTCCATTCCTCTCAGCGGCCGATGTCGACAGTAACTATCCGCGGCGCGGCTAGTCTTCCAACACTATCAAAAGATGCATCAATGCCGTTGACTATTGACCATTACACGACTTTGATGGCGTTGTTGGAAACAGAAAGGTCCGCGCGCGAAGCCTTAGATGCGCAAGTCAAGGCTATGGGCCACCAGCTGAGGATTCTAACGAAAGTTGTCGAGTCCAACACCCCATCGGGTCTAGGCTTCACGAACCCGCCGGTCATGTCTGCATTTGACTACGACGAAGAAGACGACGATGACGACGATTATGACGATGTCGTTACGATGAAACGCCGGTCCAAAACTAATCGAGCGTCTAAAGACCCTCAGTATCAAACATCTAGGGGTGCTGAGGATATCGCTATGGTGCAGGATAACCCTAGTCAAGACGAGGAGGGCTACTTGGCCTCTTTCGCCACGCCTCCAGAAGAATTCACAGACGAAGAAGACAGCAAACGACGGGCCAAATCAGCAAGAACTTTATCTCTGTCACAAATGACAATGAGAAAGCCGGGTTCCTCCGTACCAGAGGACCCCTTGCCCAACTCTCCACTTTAGCATCGTCGATCAGCATATATTTGTGAGAAGGCTAGAGAAACCCTTGATGGAAACCGGTCGTTCAATTTGACAGTTACAAGCAAAAACTCGTTGAATGCTCTTAAAGATTTTTTTTTTTTTATTAGCGATGGCGTTGTGCAGACATATGGGAGCGATATGAGCCTGGTTAGCTCTGTTTACTAGCATTAACCGGCGACGAGCGAGGATTTGATAAGCCATTGGGATAGCAATAGTGACAATTAGCTTGAGTTGAACTCCATACATCACTTCTCGAATTCATGTTCGGATCTGTGCAGGTGCACTTGTCTCCTTGATAGTTGCACGTATGGTTTCTGAGATGATGACAAAGAGAGTGGACAACTTTGGAAACGCATCTATCTGCTGTATTGATGCTCCATCCTTGTGATGCAATAATGGTGATGCCAAAGTCATGCTGCGCTGAATGCCTGTCTATGGTTTGTGTGTGTGTTGATACAGCCATCACAGGCGAAAACGCTCTATGTTTGGCATTTGAGGCCCCTCCTTTTTTTTTTCCCTTCCTTTGCCGATTCGAAACATTCCCCTATGCTCTATAGATTTTATCAATAGACTCTTGGTCACGACTACACGATGCTTGCGTGGCTACCTCGACAGGTCTACCACAAGCGTCTGAAACCTTTTGGCTACCGCTTTCTCCGAATATCGTCTTTGATGCCCCAACTGCCCACCAGTGCCATCGACTTCTCGTCACCGGCCGCCAGGCGCTCGTCCTTCAGCGTCTCTGCTAGACAGCGCCAAGGATCGCGACCACCACCCCATTTCAGGAGATTCTCCTTGAGGCGCTCACCGTTTACACGGTTGATCGCTCCACCATTGTCGCCAGCGTTGAACACTACGCGCCACACGCGCTCGGCGAGTACCCGGTCGAAAAGATAGGAGTAGTAGGTACTACCATACGAGTGGAGGTGACCAAAGAAACCCTGCCAGCAGGTGTCACGGGGCTCACGAGGACCGTGGGCATAGCTATCTTGAATTTCATGGAAGACTGCAGTGGAGTCAAAGGCAGCATTCGCGACGGGGGGCGCATGGTACGCTTGGTCTACCATGGCTAAGAGGATCTGGTGCTCTGTATCTACACCCTCGAAACGCTTGGCTAGGCGGATGCGCTCAGCGACCAGCTCGTATGGCAGGGGCTTGTCTGTTTTCCAGTGGCGAGCAAAGAGTGACAAGACCGTCGGATCAGCAGCGAAATGTTCCATGAGCGTGGAAGGCAGCTCTGCGAAATCAGTGGCACAACGAGTGCCGGAGACGTTTTGAAACGAGGTGCGCGCAAGAATGGAATGGATAGCGTGTCCCATCTCATGAAAGAGGGTCTCGACTGAGTAGAAGGTCAAAAAGGCCGGCTCCTTGGTATTGTCGTTCTTGGGGAAGTCGCACACTAAAGCTACTGTGGGGAGCTGCTTGAGGGTGCCATCTCGTGTTGAGATTTCCATGCCATCGTTGGCAGCTTGCTCGGCACTGTCAAAGGAGGGCAGTCCGGGGACGCCAAGGTCGGCGGCCGCTTCCTCTACCTCACCGGGCAAGATCTCTCGAGAACAGCGTACAGTGAAGTGTGCCGGGTTAGGGAACTTCTGCGGACGGTAGAACAGGTCGCAGTAGAGGACAGCTACCTGCTGACCGTCATCCCCAACAACATCAAGTCTCTTCACATCAGGATGCCATGTCTCGCCCGGGAGAGTCTCTCTAGGAACAAAGCGGATCCCATAGAGCCGTTCAAAGAGCCTTGACAGGCCCTGCATGACTGTCCCTACCGAGAAGTATGCAGCAAGCTGATCATCGTGACGGACCCGAGATCTCATTTCACCTCTGAATTTCTCCATGTAGAAGTCGCGGTCCCAAGCTTGCAGCCCGGCATCAGGAATAGCCAGCCTCTCGCGTTTCTTCTCTGTTAGCTCCCGCAATTCATTCTCGATGATGGGCTCGTTGTGCTTGCGTAACGCTAGCAGGAATTCCATGACAGAACCCGGTGACTTGGCCATCATTCTATCCTTCAGGGCCATGTGACCATGGCTCTGGAAGCCCGCTAGGCCGGCAAGCTCTGCCCTGAGCTTGAGCATGTTCTCCAAACGGTTGATTGTAGGCTTGGATGCCTTCCGCTGGGCCAGATATAGCTCTTTTCGAGTCTCCTCGTCGTAGACACTCTGCAAAGCGGCTGCTGCTTCGGTTCCCATTGTTGGAATGGATATCTTAGATCGTACCTTGAGCGTGGCAGCCAAACTAGGGTAAAGACCGTAGAATCTGTGCGAAGGCAGCGTGACCTCCCTCTTCTCCGGCTCCATGCCTTGGACGAAAGCAGATTCGGTCTCGCTGATACGCGACGATAGATCGACAAACCGGTCGCGGGACTGCTTCGGCAGGTTGACAGCTGATTTCATAAAGTCGAGCTTCAGTAGGTCGGCAACGGTCTTCTCCTCCTCGGACCAGGCTTCCACCACCTCGGGCCTTGACATTGCTTGGCCGAGCTGATCACTCAGCCCAGTCATGGTATTCAATTCATTCATGTACTGGTACACCATGGTCCAAGCCCCCTTGGCTGCGTCTTGGAATTTGGCATCGGGATGCGTCATACGCACAAAGTCGGAAAGATCGAGTACTCGGCATAGCAAGTCGCTTAGGCGGTCGAGATCCCGAACTATTGCCCTGTATTCTTGCGTGGTAGAGGCTTGGAGTACCCGTCGGACAATCTTGGTAGCCTTCTCGAGGTTCTTCTCGGCGAAAAGGAGGAAACCCTCGGCGCTGGTAAGATAGCGGTTCTTGAACAGGCCATGGTTTTTCTTGAGACCGAACTCGGGAAAGGTGCGGCCAGCTGGCGCATCGAACAAGCTGCGCAAGACGGTGTCGTCATGACGGTTGCTTTGGCCGTGATACGCGGGTGTCTGGCTTTGAGAGGTTGCAGATGCGGCGGCGGAGGCGGCGGCGGTAGCAGCAGACTGCCATCGCCTTTGATGCGGTTCCACGGCTCGTCGGGCGACACATCGCGTGCAGACCCAAAGACTGCGGCGACCTTCGGCAGGTAACATGATCGGCTCGAAGTCCGAAGCGAGGGACTAAAATGATCGCATGGGATTCGTGGGTATTATGGACGGTTGGGGGATTAGATAGGAGGACGAGAAGAAAAGTAAAAGAGAACAAGACAACAAGAGGCCAGAAGAATACACTGTAAGAAGAGAAAGAAAAGAGGAAACGACGGCTTGGGAGGAAAGCGCTGCCGATCGACGTCTTCACATCCTTCCGCGCGAACGAGCCAAGGTTTCTCAACGGCGCCGCCGTAGGGGAGTTTTTGCGGCACTTGGCTCTGGATCTTGGCTGTCTTGGTTGGGCTTCCAATCGCGGCGCCGTCAATGGCCGTCTAAAGTAAGAAGAACAGGCGCGGATAGCGCTAGACTGCCCTGTGTCCTGCAATCATGCAAAGAATCAGGTGGATCCGTCGGCAACGTTCGGGCTTGCCCGAAGCTGAGTTCGTCCGTCCGGATCGGGATTCGCCGCCGAGGTTTTGCCGCCCCGTTGCTGCGAACCGGGCAAGCAATTTGAGCCTGCAGCCAACGCCTGATGATGGCATATCGCCTGCCTACCTGGTACCTTTCGATCACGACCACGAACACGCCAGCGCCGAGTGCACCCACGCCTCGCCTCCTCCTCGCCTCTCATTACGCCAATTGGACTCAAGATGGCTTCGAGGGTGCTCTTCCAACGGGTAAGCTTTCGCCTAACTTTGCTGACGCCTCCCCCCCATGAATTTTAAAAGCTAACCGTCAATCTCAAGCGCGCTATGGCGCCGTTGGCTACACTCGCCCTCGGCGGCATGACCCTGGTGCCTGCCACCGTCTATGCGGAAGCTCCTGCGGAACTCAAGGTCAGTGGTAAACTTTGGCGGGAACTTGAAAGCTTTCATCTGACGCCGCTAGCAGCGAAAGTCCATCTACGACGACATCGACCTACCCTCGACTAATCCCGCACCTGCCTATCCTCCGAAAACCCAACCCTCCGAGCAGACGGACGAGGACCAGAAGCCCCGAGGGCCAACGCCCACAGATCGCTTGGCTGTCCAGATTGGGAACGCCCGCGTCTTTCTCTACAGGTACGCCGTGATCGCCGAGGACAAGCTCAATCAGACCATGGACTCGGCCTTCGACCTCGAGCAGTCCTTTACGAGCACACTGGCTAGCCTCGCGCCCTCTCGGGAGAGCGGTGAGAAGCTCATGCCAGGCACCATCTACGTCTTGATCGCTGCCATGGCAGGCAGCATCATCACACGGAACCGCAACATCTTGCTGCGCGCCTCAGTACCCCTGGCACTAGGAATTGGAGCCGGCTGGACCGTGCTGCCCGTAACGATGCGCAATGTGTCCGACAAGGTTTGGGAGTACGAGAAGAAGGCACCCGTGGTTGCTGAAGCACACCTTCAGCTGCGCAGGAGCCTTGAGAATGCTGGTAGCTTTGCTAGAGCTCACAAGGACGTTGGTGTACGATATGTTGACGAGAAGGTGACTGACGCGAGGGAAGTCGTAGAGGGTTGGGTCAAGCAAGGCAAATAAATCAAACGGCATGGCAAAAGCGACTGTAACACCATATAGAGGCTCCTTCAATGTTCATTTGTAACCGTTCAGATGGAGATATAAGCAAAGATTGCTACATAAGTGAGTGAGGTGTGCTTTTGTATTCAGTATAGAGACACAGTCCCCGCCCTCAATTAATTCTATTCCCATCTGTGAACCCTCCCTTTGATGCTGATGTATGGCAAAGGTCTTGATTTTATGACCTCCTGAACTCCGATAATGCTAAGGTGTTGTTGAGAGCAACGAGCGTTGCTCAAAGTGCGGCGCCGCGCGTTCGCTTTCAGCTTGCGAGGGAGACGGGCGCTGACTCGTACTTCTTGGGCGCAGACACATTCCGCTCCGACAGAGGTTTGCGCTCGCTTTTGCTGCCTCCCATGTGCCCTCCAGCGGCACATGCACTTGCGATTTTGGTAGCCTTCTTCGAAGCTTTTGTTGGGGGCGGCTGGTGAAGGCCGCATCGCTCATCGGTCTCTCTCGCTGCGTCAGCCAATGCCTCCAGCCCCAGCACCTGGCAAAGGGCCTCGTAGCCTTTGCATTGAATCATGCGTTGGTGCTCGGGCGCTTTCCCGGGTATCATCTGGGCTAGAAGATATTTTGTGTTGCCCCAGCGATTGTGCACGCTCACACAGGTCTTGACGTATTCCTCGACCACAGGCCTCCAAGGCAACGCTCCCCCCTCTGCCTCAGTTCTGAAGCAGCTGGGGTTCTTTTCCGCAGCCGTGGCGATCATGGCGCCATCCGCGCCGTATTCCTCTGCCAGCCTCAGCCCCTGGTCTTTACTTTCGACATCGCCATTCATGAGGCACGCGACACCTGCCTCATGACAAATGTCAGCAACCATGCGCAGTTGGCCCCGGATGGCGCGCTCCCGAGGCCGCATCGGCGTAGTACGGCAGTGAACCGTCAAACCAGTGATTCCTGTTGCGACCAGCCTCCTGACCAAAGCCTCGGTCTCGGGCGGCGTTTCTAATATGCGGATCTTGACGCTAATGCCAATGTTGAACTCTGGTGTGATGTTCTTCACGAGAGCCTCCAGGATGGCGCAGAGCTTATCTGGCGTGCGCAACAGCGCGGCGCCCATACCGCCACTTGTGCTGAAGGGCTTCGGGCATCCAGCGTTGACGTCTATGCCAGCAACATCACCAGCAACGAGCCTCGCCGCCTCCACGGCCCGGTCTGGGTCTGCGGTGCCGATTTGGAAGATGAGTTTCCCAGCCTCTCTCTCTGAATGCATTCGATAGATTACAGATTTCTTCTGATCATTGCAACTCTTCGGGTTATTGGAGCTGAAGCGAGTCCAGTCGATAGTCTTGGCTGTTTCGTTGACGCGGCGGGTCGTTCCAATCATGGCCTTGTCGACGGTCTCAGGTCCTTGTATACGTGTTAGCTGAGGGACTGCGGATGTTGAGGTTACAAGGAATACATACCCCAGACAAGACCGGCTCCATAATGCAGAGCGAGAAGACGTGAGGGCAGTTCGCCGGAGCGAACCATGGGGGCCAGGACGACTTTGCCGCGGTAGTCAACCCCGCGGAGGGGAATGGGTACTCTTTTGGTCTCTGCGGCCATGTTTCGCTTCAAAACAGATGACAGCATACCGTTATGGTAAGAGATCACATGTCCCTGGAGAATGGTAAGTCACACAATAGTGTTAATATTGCTCGTGGGCTCCTAGTCGCGGCCGCGCAAAAGTTGCGATGGTTGAGTAGTGACTTGGGTAGCGCAAACCGCGATTGGCTGAGGCTACTCCGTACATATAATTTCACAAGGTTTGACGAGATGAGCTTATCGATAAGCTCCGGCGTCATCACCACTAGGTGTTCAACTGGGCATCATACCTAAGGTGGAAATCGGAGACCAGATGAAACACATCATACGGAATTTCACCATTCACCAGGGTAGGAACAGCATTGATAGTCGATGAACTGTGCTCTGCCATGCGAACCCTTGCGACCTCGCGTCCCGTGTGCAGAGGAACAAACACCCTGGATCCTCCAGGTGACCCTCCGCGACACTATCCCTTGGCATGAGTAGGAGCATATCCCTAGCAGTCAATAATTGTGGATTGGTGTGAATTACTATGTAGTCTAGAACTTGGCCGGTCGCGTCGACGACGATGCTCAGTTTACGAGGGAACACAGACAAACCTTTGTCCAGCTACGTGGGATGCCTCTTGGTGTGCGCAGCCAATCATTCATAGAGTAGTTCAACCTTAGAGCTGTCATCATCATACAACTACGTATGCGCTACGTTCGACGCCATACAAACAAGACATGCATTGTGCTAGTACAGAGCCCTCGATGCACAAGCAATTGTTTCATTCGTGGCCCTGGGGGCCCGGAATTCTGATACACGCCAACGGCTGAGACAATAACCAGTGGCGCACCTGCCTTCGAGCCTAACAGGCTAACTGCCCACGCACTGACGGCACAATGCGAGTACAACCTGGAAGTACAGAGCCACTACCGAGACAGTGAGAGACCACCTGCGGTCCTGCGGGTAGGCGGTCGCACAACAGCACTGGCAAAGGCTTAGTTTCAAAGAACGCGGGCCTGCCGCCGGGCCCCTCCCATCCTTCAGGGCCAAAGCCAAGAAACGGGTGCCCCCCTCCTATTTCCAGGGTCTACCTAGAATTCGCTAAGAATAACCAGGCGCTACCCAAGGTACCTAAGGCCCAGGTAGGCACGGTACCTGCTGCTGCTCAGCACCAGCTTCCGTGCAAATAGCGTTTTAGAAGTGGCTGTGGACGGATCTAAGCACTCAACACGACTTCGTATTACAGCTTACCAGTCTTACCCTTTGTTGTATGTGGTGAAAGGAACCAGCTTGGAGGCGCACGGTAGCAGGGAGGATTTTGGGCATTGTCATTCGAAGGCGGCTATGTTAGATTGGCGTGCTACTTGTACTAGGCGCGAGTAAGCTATCGTCTTTGGCGTATTCCGTAATAAAGGACCACGTAGTACGGAGTACGAGAGATGTCCTTGAAATGCCGCACTAGCCTGAGAGGGTTTGACGATGGTTTAACGGGGAGCATCGGTGCTAGATCAAACGCACTTACTCCGTATCCGTACAAGGCTAACAAGCCGGTTAAAGCCCGCCCAGACCCTTCGTCAGTATCTGTACTTACCTACCCTAGTACCTTGTACAGCTATTTCGGGGACTCGTGCGTTCAACAATAACTCCGCGCTGCTATAGTGATTAGTGGTAGTACTCTAGAGGCACATGTTCCTGCTTCTAGACGCTGGCTACCACTTTACCCCATCGGCCTGATCTATCTGGCCTGATCTTGGCTTGATTGGTGCCGAGCTGAGCCTCTTGTTGCTGGACTAGCAACCCACAGATGCGGTCGAAATTTGGGCCCAGTACCTATTGAATATGGGCACGAATCCATAGACCAAGACAGCATTGAACGCTCTTATAAGATGCACAGCAGCACGCAGTGCAGACTTTGCAGGTCACGACTCTCTCCTGCAGATGGATGAAAGCTGCTGGATGCTTTGCCTACAGTATTACCTTCTTTAAGGTGACCCCATTGCTGTGCTGCCGTGCTGGAATGTTGGAGGGCCAGCGAGCTTGTGGTGTGCAGGGGGGGTGTGCCTGCATGGACGTCCCTGGTCCACTGGCAACTAGCAGGTTTACCCACTGATTGTGCTGCACTACCTCTGTTAGGGGGAACCCATGTACTTCAAGTTATATGTTCGGCTAGGTAGCACCTACCCAACACCGCCCGCTGCCCTGAACACACTGATCAGCATCCCTACTTGCCCTGCCAACTTGATGGCTTGGCCGAGCGTGCTCTCATTTGGGCTTGTGAGATAAGGTGAGGTGGTGGGCGGCAATTCCCTCGAAGACAAAGCATCCAAGTAACCTCACACCTAACACCCAACTTGGCTTTTTTATATACTTGCGAGTACGCGCCCCTGGAACGGGAACGAAGCCCCTCGCTCGCGTGCTGGCTGCATCACCCTCCTCATTTAATTCATGTCGACCCCACTAACGACATCATCGCAATCACCCTCCCGACAGCGGCTTCATCAGCTGCTGAATAGTACCATTGCGTCTGGTACTCCTCGTGCTCCCGCTGATCCTCCACCTTCCCTGCATCCTTTCTCGACCAACTTCGACCGCACAACTCTCACGAACATCATTACACCCAAGAAGAGGACACAAAGACGGCGACAGCCTGTCTGTCTGTGCGTCCCTCACCTCGACCCATAATTGAGAGAGCTGAGAGCTGGCGAGGCTGGGCAGAATCAACTTCTGGCTCCATGACGGCTCAGCCATCCCTTAGGTGAACAAGATGGAGAACGACCCTTATTCTACAGGCTCCCGAAGAGATCGTCTCATGGGCAAGCTCTTCAAGAAGGAGAAGAAGATCCCGGACAACGACTCTCAGGCGTCTTTGAATGCCTTCCTCCACAGTTCAGCAGACAGTCTCAATGTCGTCCATCCTCCTCCACCTCCGCCCCCAGCGTCGGCGCCGAAGCTCGCCAAGCTGGATACGACAGTCACGCGCTTCCCCCAGGCCCTTGGAGTCAATCAGCAAGCACAGAATAATCGCCCACTGGCGCTTGGCCGACCTGACTCCAAGTCACCCCGCCCGTCGCCACGGCCTAATAAGAAGGGCCTGCTCGTGCGGTTCAGTGACACATACCCTGAGATTATAGGCGAGGGCGGTGATGAGACGGATGTTCCTACTGTCGAAATATCCAAAAGAAAAGCCGCCAACCCTCCGCCGCCGCCAGTGCCACCGCCGGCCCGAATGCCCTCTCACGCCCAGAGACAGAGACCGCCTGGAGCGCCTATACCGCCCAGTGAACCATCTCAACAACCACCTTCAGCCGACGACTTCCAACCCAAGCCATTGTCAAGGACAGCGACCGGTTATTCCTCCGTGTACTCACCCGAGTCTGATGAGGAGTCTGACTCCACCCCGCAGCCACCGCCGATCCCTGCACCTCGCGTATACCCAAGCCAACGGGTCGATCCCGCGGTGCAACCCAGGCAAGAGGCTGAGAATAACACTCTGCGGCCGGGAAGGGCTGCGTCAGCGAGATACTTGGACAATACTGGTCGACATGACGAGGCTCGAAGGTCGTTCATTGAGATCCATCAGGCCCAAATGCGCCAGGCTGAAGGACAAGCTTTTGCAAAGGCTGCGAGAACCGCCAGCTCAGCCTCTCAACACGATTGGGTGGATGGCGACCGTCCCCCTTCTCCTTCCATCGATGGTTCGCCCGAGCGGACGAGGAACTATACTGTTTCTCCCGACTCGGATTTTGACATTCCTGCTGCCGATTACAGTCCTGCTGCCTCCATTCACTCCAATAGCTCAAGCAACTACGGCGCGTCAGGTCAATCACCGCCAATATCACAAGCACTTCCGCCAAGACTCACCTCGCGGGACAACAGCGCTGTGTCATCTCAAAACGATCTCCCGATTCGACGGCCAACGCAAAGGACAGCCCCGCCCCCCGCCCCTCCATCACATGATTCAGCCGTTGGTCAGGACGACATGGCTTTGCAGGCCTTTGTGATGAGGACCACTCATCTATTCGAGCTTTTTCGTCTTCATGCTGAGACTACGAAACCGATCGCCAATTGCGGCCCGAAGGATTGCGCTCGGGCAGGGCTTTGGTGGTTTCTGAAGGGGCGCATGGGCCTGGAGACTACGATCCGCGAACGGCCTACAACACCGCAGTCCCAGATGCAGAACGAGATTGATCGCCAACAGGCCTACACAAATCTGGCAAAGGGATACTGGCTCTGTCACGAGATTGTACCGGAGATTTCAAGACAACAGGGCAGTGTGCCGGAAGCAGAGGTCACCGAGGTTGGCCAAAACCTTGTATCAGCCCTCAAAAAGTTGTCCATGTCTATGCAGCGAAATGGGCTTCTGCCGCCCGAAGACGCTTTCCTGCCGCAGACGCTTGATAAATCAATATGGATCGAATACCCAACCCTCAGTCAAGATATTGTCGCACTCTTATCTGGAAACTGGGGCTCGGGCATATCAGCTATGCAGCACCCGCTATCCAGCTTGCATTTGCTGGATGCCTTCCCTCTGGGTGACACCCCCGACACATTCAGCTACGGAAGGGTTATGGCAGACACGTATCTCATGGAGCAGGGAAGAGAATCCCAGCGCTTTCACTTCCCGTCTATGCTTTCAATGGTCCGACCTCAGAAGCACACGGGACTAGTGTTTGTTGTTGCTAGCCAAAACGGGAATCTACAACTTCCGATCCAAGAGAACAAGAACGCCGGGCCAGTGTGGGACGACGTCCGCTGGCGAAGTGAGAACTGCGCGCTTGAGATTCGAATGCCTCGCGGTTTTCTGCTGGTGGTCCAACTCACACAACAGGATTTCCGCACGCTATGGAGCATGTACGACTTCGGAGCCAAGGTCAAGACGACGCTGTATCCACGAAAGGACGAGCAGATGGTCTTTCGCAATACGCTCCGTTCCTTCCAGTATATTGACTCTGACCCGCAATCGAGGATGTTTCCCAAAGACCCGGTTTCCCAGTGCGATTTGGCCTTATTCGAGAAAATCTACAAGGAGAGCGGTCCGACTGGCGTCCGCAGCTGGCATCGCGGTTTCCGTATAGCCGTTGTCACTGGACCAAAGACCAGAACACTGAGTGGAGTGCACCACACCTATCCACCTTACATGCCAATTCAGTTCGGGTTCTTTCGCACAGAGGGAGATGCGCCGGCACTATCCTTGCGATTTGAAAACGGCCGGCAGAAAGGGCGGATGGTTCTCAACTTCACTGAGGAAAAAGAAAGGGTTCAGTTCCATTCGATGCTGACAGGTACAGCTCTGGACCACGACGAGCGTATATTCGCCGATACGCCCATCAAGTCGTTCACCCTCGGGCAAAGTCTCCGCGAGCCCCTCGGGATGGCACCCTTCAGTCGCATTCCGTGGAAGGCAGCCAGAATAGTCAATGAGGAATTTGGGCCATCGGGTGAACAGCCTCCGACGGTGCTAGCAGATAAGCTCAAACTTGTGTACGAGTACCAGAATGGAACTGTCACAGACAGAGCCAACGTTGGCCCTGGCGAGCTGCGCATTCGATTAGAAGTCTCCAACGCCAAGGTCCTACGAATTCTGCGTCAGCCGCAAGATGACATGACCATATCTGTATCCGAAGCCCAGGTTCCTAAAGAGCTACCCAGGAACTTCTACGACGCTCTCCAGCTTGTCAAGACAAGCCCGACCATCCGAACCATAGAGTTTGAGGGCCTCAAGAATCTCCATGATTTCCAGGCTGCACTGACGGGATTCGAGGTTATGTTTGACGGCCTAGCTGCTACCTTTGCTATCCAACGTCGCCGTATGGTGGTGCCCATCCACAAGAAATGGGAGGCCGGGTATACTAGGATTCAAGTCGTGAAGCAAGACGACAAGCTTCAGCTGTTGGCGTTCTTTGAAGATTTCGTCCACGGCCACTGCATGAATTTTGTACTGAAAGGTACGGACGTGTACGAAAGCTTCCAGCGAAGCGGTAAAGCGGGCATTCGCTTTGTGGATGCCAAATTCCCATTGCCGCGACTGCCGCAAGACAAAGATGGGGATTACGACGACATGGCCTTTGTGTCGTTGGACCTCCCAGATCTACCAGGGGAGCACGATGACATCTTGCTCCTGTTTGAAAAAGACACAGGTGAGTCCAGCCGCGTGCCATGTCCTAGACTCGTGGTGATAGAATTGAACGAAAAGCTGCTAATGAATGCTCAGATCGTGACCAACTGGTGCAATTCTTGCCAGCCCCTGTTAAAGGATCTGCCAGATTATCCTCGCGGCTGAAATAAGTCATTCCTGATCAGCCCTGTGAGGATGTTAACCGTCCCCGACATACCAGAAGAGCTTGAGGTATCCACACGGAGGTCGGATGTCACCACCACGGATGAGAGCGTGTCTAAGGCGGCTGGGCTTGAGAATATATTTGAAGCTATCTAGTCAGGGCGCATGTTTCAGAGGCGCATGTTTCAGGGGCGCAAGCAAGAAGCAGAGACAAAACAGTGATTAGGGGGTAATAAGAGGTTGGCAGCATCGCGACAAAGCCGTGCATAAGGGTGCACTCCTCGATTTGAGGATTGCAGGGCCCAACAGGCGTTTCGAAGGCGCATTTGAATATTTGAGCACAGCGTGAAGAGACGACGAAACGAAGCAAGGTCTATTACACGAGGGATGGAGTAGGACGAATGAGAACGATATTGTTCGGAGTTTCTGCATTGGACGAAGCATGAAATTCATTGCTTTCAGTGGCTACTTACTGATTGATCATCTAAAGGTTTTCCAACAGCACAACGACATTATTTGTTTAGAGTGATATACACTGGCCTGGTTAGGAGATGTGGGTCGACAACTTGTGTGTACTGTGGCATTTCTTAGACTTGTGTTCAACGCCAGTCATTCCTCCGAAATGTTTCAAATCAATGGAGGGCGAAAACGGGCATTAGGGCTGTAGCATGGAGGCGTCTTCTACCAACTCTCTCAACACGACTTGGCAATTGACGACACGGCCGAGTTAGCATCGCGGCATGAGGGCTCCGGGGTACCAAAGCGACCAGCAGGCGTATTGGAACACTACCGCCATCACCACCACTGTCCTTTAGTCGATCCCCTCCTTCACCTGTGAGCCAAGCATTTCCGTGGGGGGATCCGCGCCGGTCCTATTGGTTGTCTCCTGGCTAAGAAGTAATGGAGCGGGGAAGACGCTACAGCAGTAAGGTTGGTGGAATACTTGATCGTATAGTAAGTTGGTTCAAGGACATGGGTAGGACTCGGTCTTACGAGTATGCGGATGGGCATGATAGGTTTACTATTAGAATGTTCATTGAATACGCCCTAATGCCAAAAGTCTCGCCGTGTGTTTTGTCCGATCCGGACGTCAAGAAACCTCAGTGGTTATGATGATGTAGTGAGTACCTTGGGTAGTATGTATGAGGACGATAGCGATGGTGGTGTGGTGATGAAAGAGTCGAGGCTACCATCCCATGCAACGTTAGTTGGTCCAGTTTAATTAGGGTTTATAGATCTTGGATTATCGCGACCCGTAGCGGCTTCGCTAGATGTAGGGCATCATCACCATTGTCCCATAATCATCAATATCATTCCCCTTGGAGCATGGGGCTTTCTCTTCAAGCCATGGTTTAATACTGTCGGTGACTCAAGGCAGATTTGTCGACATGAAAGTTGTAGTGAGTTAGACCTGACCTGCCATGCTTGATCCAAAGTATCCGTGAACGTTAAGCCATCGGGGCGTCATCGTGTGCATGTCTCAGTGCTTCCGTCCCTTTATACTACTACCGTGACTTACTATACCTCAGGATGGGTGGTACTCCCAGGCAACTTGCCCCGCACTGAGCGGGTGTGATGGGTTAGGTTACCTTAGGTAAGGTACGCAGTAGGCAGCACAAGAAGCGCCGCGACGAGCTGCCGGGCTGCTTTTCACTTGAACATCGTCCAAATTCTCGTGTCGGATCCCAGTGGCGATGATTCAGTAAATAGAATACCTACGCAATTTTATCTTGATCACAGGGTAGAATAGGAACAGTACTACGGAGTACTAAGTCATGATGTTAGTCTGGGTAGTGGGTAAGATAGTCGGGAGCTATTGGAACCGCGGGCAGCGCTTGCTTAGTAGCCGTGATCTATCCACTATTAATTACCCTCTAACTGTCCTGGCTCCGACGCCCAGTCAAGGCGATAGTGACGAAAGACGAAAAGTGACGACATCTTTCAAGGTACCTACTACTATTTACATGGACGCGATATTTTCGTTACTTACTACCTAGGTAGCCCCAGCCCCAGCTACCAAGCACCTTGTTACCACTAATACTACGTAAAGAGGTCCTCGCCATTCGCACTCACCTGTTTGCTCCGGGCCTGCCCATCCTTACTACTTTTGCTTGCTATTATTCTTCCTATCGTGCCCTACCTCATCGTCGGCTTTCCCCCTCCCCTCCGCCTAGCGTCGTTTTCCCTTCTCTTTGGCCGTTGCTTGCTCCGTGTCAGCCGCCGGTTGCCTCGCGGTACTCCCTGCAATTCCGCTGCCGCTGTAGCATATATACAACATTATTATCCTGTCCTATCCCATCCCGTCCCAACGGCATCCGCATTCGCATCCGCAAAAACGCCAGCCACAGCTACATCCGCGTCCGCGTCCGCATACGAAATCGACTTCGAAGAGACAAAGTGTCCTTGGCAGCCTACTCACGAGACAGATACGACCAAGAAAACAAGCCCTACGAGTGTTGGGAGAATTATAGGAAAAGCGAGTATTCGGAGCATTATCTAGGGCCGCCCCCAAAGGGTTCGCAAGATCATGGGCCTAGTATCCGGCCACGGGCGACGGCGGTCGTCGTCGCTTACCAGCAGCCTGAGTTTGAGTGAGTCCATGAGTCTCCTACCTTGACCCTCTTTACATGATGCCTTTTGCATTTCATAATGTTTGCGCCTGTCTTGGTTTGCGTCCTGTTCAGAGCTCTGCGTTTGCTTGCCTGGCGTCACCTTCGTCATCGCACTCAGCACTGCCTGAGCTTCTCTTCTCCTCTGCCCCCACCACCACACGCAGCCAGCATGACATACTTTGTTTACTACTATCGGACCTACTAGCACAACTTCGGTTGCTGCCTAGTAGCAGTAATAGTACAACTAGTAGTATAGGACATTTTGCCGGCTTATCGATTACCATTACACTCTACACCTTCCCTTGAGAGCGGTACGAAGTTCATCTTCTTATTGCCCGTTTCCATTACTGCTTTTGCTTTGAAATACTCTGCCTTGGCAGGTTTGGAGGCCCGCAGCGTGTTTTACAAGTCGGTCTCCACCCATTTCGGTTGTTACCATCACATCTGCCGAGCATATCAAGCCGGGGCGCGGATCGTTTTGTCTGGCTCACACTTGTCTCGAACCCGGCTTCTTCGGAGCTTTATAAGCTTTCTGCCCTCTATTCACACTTCCTGGTCATGCTAGCATCCCTTCCCAATATTTGGAGGTGATCGACTGCTACTAGTAGTGCTACTACGATTTCCCGTATTACCGCACTACCGGGACAGCGGTAAAACAACCAAGCTGGACCCCTCTATGGACGTCAAGTTACTAGACTAGCATTACCCTGACGTACCTTACTTTTCCAACCTTTCCTGCTACCCCTCTGCCCCACCTTCGATCTTCAATCGCTGTCGCAATCAATTGAACCCATGCACGCATCTTCTCAGCACCTCCCTTCATCATCATTATACACCCTCCGGTTGAACCATAGAGACTTTTCTTTTTCTCCTTCTCGAAATGCTTTCTAACTGGTGGTACCCGCCCGATGAAGGCAACCGATCTTCAGTAGACGAAAGCAAAATCGACACAGACGATGATACTCAGGTTATGGAGCCCGATCAGGGCAATGGTAAGCTTTCCTATCCGCATCCCGTCTTCTCCCTGACCCCTTCTGGCCCGCGCCGACAGGCGTCTCCTCCACGCCTTGCCAGCCTGTGCCTATCATTCAGATGCGCCGCGTCCACGATGTCCTTTTGATGTTACCTGCTCACTTCTCTGTGTCAGTTCTATCCCATATTATTTCTCAGTTACGGCCCGGTGCCGACTTGAGTCGCGTCGTCCTTCCCACTTTCATCCTCGAGCCACGCAGCATGCTTGAACGGATCACAAAGTAGGTCTACTATCCTATTCCACTCGCCTGCTCTGGCGTTATGATTATCCCTCTGATAGTATCCGTCGCTAATCACACTCACAGCTTCATGTGCCACCCCGAAATGCTCCTGCACATCCCAACTATCGATGACCCTACCGAACGCTTTGTCTCCGTGGTCAAGTTCTATCTCAGTGGCTGGCATATTCGTCCACCGTGAGCCTGACCCCCGAGCCTACGCCCGAAATGTGCAACATCACTAACCAGCTTGCTTGTCACAGAGGCGTTAAGAAACCACTGAATCCCGTGCTTGGCGAGGTCTTCTCATGCTACTGGGACTTGGAGGACGGGAAGCATGCCTACTACATCTCCGAGCAGACCTCACACCATCCTCCAAAGTCCAGCTACTTTTACATGGCGCCCGATCATCATATTCGCATTGACGGTACCCTGAAACCCCGAAGCCGCTTCTTAGGCAACTCTGCGGCTAGTCTCATGGAGGGTATTGCATATCTGAGTCTGCTGAACCGCGGGGATCCAGCCAAGGGCGAGCAATAGTATATCTTCCCAAGTCAACTCACAATGAGTTTCGTTGTCATTTGCAATTGCTAACTAGCGGTTTCTTTACAGCATCATCACACAACCCAACATGTACGCACGAGGCATCCTTTTCGGCAAGATGAAGTACGAGCTCGGCGACCACAGCGTTGTCCGATGTCCAGAGCTCGACCTTACTGCCGACGTCGAGTTCAAAGTAAAGGGCTGGGTTGGCGGTACTTACAACGCTATTGGCGGCGCTATCAAAAGAGAGAGCACAGGCGAAGTTCTTTACGAGTTGTCTGGCTTGTGGAACGAGGAGATGTTTATCAAAGACATGGCGGTCAGTTCAACCCTTCGGATATCGCACAGCCAACCAGCGCTGGATGCTAACAAAACACTTGCCCCAGACCGCCCACCGTGAGATGTTTTTCAATGCCAACAGATCCAAGCCCAGCGAGCCAAAGGTGCGACCCATAGAAGACCAAGCGGAGCGCGAATCGCAAAGGTTGTGGAAGAAGACGGCGGAGGCGGTAAAGGAGCGAAACCACGAGCTCGCTACGGACGAGAAGACTCTCATCGAAGACCGCCAGCGCGAGGAGGCCGCTCAGCGGGCCCAAGATGGTACGGAGTGGAAGCCCCGGCTGTTCCGACCCGTCCGCTCTGGCCCCGGCGAGCCCGAAGAAGACAAGGCTGATCTCGAGTGGATCATTGACGCGGAGATGTAAGTTTAGCCTGTTTCCGCTGCTGCTGCTGATGTTGAGCTCGCTGACATTGAGACAACAGCGATACCTCCCTACCGGCCGACAAGCAGGCCGAGCAAGTGAAAGCCATATATCCCATCATTGATGGCCAGAAAGCTACAGCGGCGCACTCCGTAGTCACATCCTACCCAGCAACAAAATCTTCTAGCGACGCGAAACCCCAGGAGAAACCCCAGGAGACAGAGGACAATCTCATTGACGCCGGCCAGAACGACAATGCCGCCGCCGTGCCTGCGAAGACACCGGACGAGATCGAAAAGTTGCTGTCATCAACAGGCAAGCCTGCCGAGGGCCCGCTGATCGACTTTGCGCAAGATGTAAAGAGCAGTCTCCCGAACTCGCCGAGTAAGCCGAACAGCCACGCGTGAGAGTAAAGAGCCGTCAATATGGATTGTGTGATGATATCGATGAAGAGGGAGCAAGCTGAGGAGTCACAAGTTCAAGCCTCTCACGGGAGCGAATTCATCATCATTGTGGGCTTGATCGAATACCACTGTACATAAGCGTGCTGTCAGCAGAGCAACTACGTTCACATTAACTGTGTTCAAAGGAGAAGAAGGGACGGGATATTGCTACTCTGGATGGGAACTTCATGTAGATTTCACAAGAGATGATTGCTCTCAAGTTCGTCTGCCTGCGAAAAGAATATACGCAATTATCAAAGCCTTTCCTGCCCTGTCATACCGATAACGCCGTGACCGTGATGAGTGGAACCCCCAGTTTTCCTCAAGAATTTCATACATGATATCAGCTGCTACACCTGAGCGCATTTCATCGCCTTCCCTCTATGCTTGTTTGCTCTGAGTCCTCCGTTCGGGCTCTCCAGGTCCGCAGAGGGCAGAGCGCGAGTCGCCTTACTAGCCCCTACTAGTACCTCCGCCGTGTCGGCTCAGGTGTAGGCGACCGACTGACACTACGCTCGTCACGCCCGCGGGCCTTGAGCCATTTCTTGGTGCTGAGGGTGAGGTCGCGGTCAAGCTCCTCGCTGGGGTTCTTCCGGTGGATGAAGTTGCAGAAGCCGCCACGTACGCAGCCCTCACCGGAATTGAGGCGACAGCAGGCCTCGCGAAAATCGGTAACGGGGCTAAGCTCGCAGTAGATGGGTCGCGCGGCGTACCAGCGGGAGTTGAGCTCGTCGCAAGCCTTCTGAGCGGACTCTTCGTACTTGAATCGGGCGTACACGTTGCCGATGAGGTCTGGAAAAGACAACAAAAAAAAAGCACAAGTCAGTAACTGGATATCAAGAGAAATCATCATCATTCGGCAAAGGGGACGAGGGTGGGGGGGGATTGAGACGTACGGTCATTGTTGTTGTCGCAGACGACGAGCTCTTCCAGCTCGCCGTACTTGCAGAGCTCGCACCAAATGTCCTCGTAGAAGGCGTCAAAGTGGTTCTGCAGCTGCGAAGGATTCATGCGGTTCTTGTTGTCGTAGGCGGGATTCTGGTAGAGGTTGGGCATGAGGATCGTCTGGCTGTACGACGGCTTGACGTGTTTTCGGGAGCAGCGGTCTCCGTGACGGCAGGCGCCAATTTTCTGCAATCGAGAACGAGAGAATGTCAGTTCAGTGTACAATTAGGGAATTCGGGGTTCTCTTCTTTCTTCCTTTTTTCCTTTACGCGACTGACTGGGCGCATCGCTAGGGGAAGGGAACGAGGGACATGGGGATGATACGTACAAAGTAGAAAGAGCAGTTGACTTTGTCAAGCTCGGTACCGAAAATCGAAGCGAGGAAGCTGGCCATTTTGACGATGCGATAGAGGTAGGGTGTTTGTGGGAGGATTTGAGATGGTCGTGATGATGGCCCAGAGGTTGAATATGAACTTGGGAGGTTTGAAAGCTCAAAGGTGTGGCGTCTATGCGTGCTGATTTAGGCTTAGCGTCAAGTTGAGTGTGGCGTAATTTTTTTAACCTGGAGTTTGGGACCCATTATTCAGCATCCATACTGCCGACTAAAATACTTAGTTGTGATATATGGAATCGTCTGGACAACAAATGTGAGTAGTAGAACATCTCTTTCTTATGTAAACCATTTTAGGTTTCTTCGATCAGGTGCGAAATGGGCCATTGACTTGCAATGTCATTGAGTAACTGATGTAAGGTTAACATGCCGAGAGATATCTTTGTGTACTTGGGACGCTGGTGCCCAGTCGAAATGATACTTTTGATTGACCGGATACATATGATCATTAGTTTCCATCATGTGTACAACAATGGAGCTCATATCTGATCGATACCTTGCCATTATGCACCGATATTCGTGAGGCCGTCTTCCCTAGGTAGTACTTGGACCCTCGGCCGTTGCTACCAGGACCTATCCAAGGGACAGTACTAGACTAGAGTAGTAGTACTACTATTAGTAGTAATTTCAAGTTGACTACTAACGAAGTGCAACGCGCCTCCATCCACTGAGAGTGGGTCCTTGGTTACCGTCACGGTGCCTCGACTCAGGCTCAGAGGTACCTTAGGTACGGAACGCGACTCCTGGGGAAGGCGCACGGGCAAGTGCAGTGCGCACTGATTGCCGTCCGCCCACCTGGTCCAGGGTCCAATCCCGAATTCTTGACCTAATCTGTCTCAGCCTCGTTTGTCCCCCATCAAGTACCGGGGATCAAGACATCGACGCCTTCGATATCGAACGTTCCGACGCCGAAGAGCTGGGCCGAACCCCCCGCCTGGCTGTGCGAACGTTGCAGCAACTGCACAACTTGTCCCATTGCGCCGCCGCCAATCCTCGAAAAGCAACCATGGACCAAGCCGATATACCAGCGCTGCTGTCGCGCATGTCCAGCGACGAGGATGCATCGCGAAAGATGGCCGTGTTCAAGCTGCAGAGCTCCATCAACGACCCTGCCTTTGCCGACGTGTTCATATCCTCCGGCGGCCTTGTCGTCCTGCGCCGGCTCATCATGAGCTCCACGGGCAACACTCTCGCCTACTCTCTGCAGAGCCTTACCCGCCTGCTCGAGGTCGACATGGGCTGGGACATCTTCGAGGGTCCCACGGCCAGCGACCTTGTCGAGCGCATCGTGGAGCTGATTGTCAAGAACCCGCTGGTTAATATCCTCAGGGGCGCCATGTCCATTCTGGTCTCCCTCGTAAGCCACTCGCAGTCGCACAACGGCGGCAGCAGGACGCCCGGGACCTTTGGCTTCAGAGCACTGAAGCCCGCCGTCGCCGTCCACCCCCAGTTTCTCGAGCTCGTTATCCAGCAACTTCAGAGCGCAGACCATGCGCTGTGCGCCAATGCTTTGATGCTCATCAACGCCCTGATCCGGGACGCCCTGTCGTCGGAGGGCACCTCATCGCAGAGCAACACCACGAACGGCGCGAGTGGGGAGGAATGGTCTATTCTGATCAAGAAGCTACAGGATCTAGGGTTGATTAAAGCCGTGTATAACCTGATGCGCAGCTCCGCCCTCCAAGATCTGGCACATCCTATGCTCGAGTTCCAGTCCCTGACCAAAGTCCTTCTACGCAAGTGGAGGGAGGTCAGGGTCGACGTGGAGCGCTCAGAACATCGAAGGGCGCTCAAAAGCCTACACTTGGTCAGCAACCCCGAACGCTCGCTGACCAATGGCCATTCCCGAGATAATTCGACTGACCCTAGCCGCAAGGGCAGCAAGCGGCACAACCCTGAGAAGTGGAGGCGGCTCGGCTTTGAGTCGGAAAGTCCGGCCCAAGAATTCGACGCAGCGGGTTATCTGGGACTTATGGACGTGACAGACTACGTGCGCAAGCATGAGGACAACTTCCAGAAGCTGTTGCTAGAGCAAGCCTCCAAGCCTCTGGGCGATCGCCTTCCCGTCGCTCGTGCCAGCCTAGCGGTCACCTTGATCCTTTATGAACACTTTGGGGTTGACAAGACGGAATTGGAAGACACCCGAGGGTATCGAGGAGTGGACATGACAGACCACGATGCTCTGTTCCGTCCTCTGCTTCTCCAGTGGTCACGACTCCACGCAGCTGGTCTGCATGCCTTCTTCCGTGTATGGAAGGCCACGGGGGCCAAGCAGGCCGACTTTGAGAAAGTATCCGAGCTTGTGCGCATACTTGTAGAGCAGGTGGTCGGCCAGGCCTCGCGCACCAAAGACCTGTTGGAGACGGAAGACGAGATGCAAGAATTCGAGGTAGCACGGCTACGAGACTTGCAGATGGATCTTCTCAAAATGTCATTCGAGGACAACTGGGGCCAGCACCTTGTTCAAGTACGCGAAGAGCTCCAACAGGAGGCGCTACATTTTGTGAAGGAGCAGCGAATACGTTGTCTGCTCCAAGGGTCTTGGTTCATGCGGCCGGCCAACAGAGTGGACAGCAATAACGGCCATGACTTGCCGTGGCGGTTCGCCAAGCTTTCACACAACAAGCGATTCCTCCACTACGCCGATTTCCAAGCCCAGATCACCCCAGACCCCGTGCTGGGCAATCTGCCGGACAAGGTCGACCTGAATGCCATCAGCTCTGTCGTCTCCAACGTGTCAGCTGCCGAGGACTCCAAGAGCACCGCGAGCGGCTCGACGCTGAAGCTGGCGCAGAACCCCAAGGCAGCGACGACGAAGATTACCATCAACACGGAGGTGGCAGGCAGGGAGCAGGTTCTCCTGACCCTGTGGCCGACGACCCACAGCCTGGCGTCCGAGTGGCTCGACGGCTTGTTGATGCTCCTCAACCAGGCGCCTATTACCGCGGAGACGAATAAGCTGGTCAACCTGGTGGGCGACTACGGGCTCAAGATTCGATTGCTGAATGTCCGAACTGACTCGGCGTACGAGGGCCCTCCGCCGGGGGCTGGCATTGTGCCGAGCCGGAAAGATCTCGACGACGATTACTTCTTTGAAGTGTAGAGAGCAGGCAAGCGCAGGGTTTGGATAAAGCCCAACAGCATATGCCTTTTTCCCGGGAAAGCGATAGAGAGGGGGGGAGGGGGGTTGTAGAAAGAAAAGGGGCTTTATTCTGGTTTACAAGATTTGACAACGGCTACGGACGTGTATTATGTTTCTTGCTTCGATGTATTCATTCCCATATACCCATTTTCACGCAGAAGGCCCCAGGAAGATGAATAGATCTTTGACTGGATGAGCCTTGGAGGGCAAAAAGCACGATAGATTACCTAGACTAATAGCGAATACATCAAGTTGATGAAATCAGTATTTGACGTGTCGAAGTCGAGTGCGGGCTACCCAACGGGCATGGCATGAATGCAGTGCCCCTTGGTGGGAACTTGATAGACACTGCTCGGGTGCGGCGGCATGATACTACTCCGTGCGAGGGGCATTTGCATGTGCCTACGCCCCCCTGGATCATGGAGACTAGGAAAGAACATGGAAAGACTTCTGCCAAAGAGAAAATCAAGGGAATCGGAGAGGAGGGTTGACCTAATGGGTCATGGATAATGGCCCGCAGGATGGGCAAGGCATACAGTAACCGTGGCTGAGCTAGTCATGATGCATGTGGTTCTCGTTTCGTGGCTTGCTTTGACGAATACCTCGAAATGGGCAGTAGTAGCAGACGCGAGGCTGAAGCAAAAGATGGAGGGTATCTATGTCCCAAGACAAGAATAGAAAGAATAGGGTAAATAAGGCAAAGAAAAGCTGAACCGAAATGAGCAAAACGCCTCCCCAGAGGCTAGAAGCTGAACCGGATAGCCATCTCGATTGCTGACTTTGGTCGGCTAACTGATGCGTTTCAGGTCCCTGATCGGGCTCGGAAATTGCAAGTCGAAGCCATCATGTCGAAGGCTGACTCAAGTCTCGGGCTGCTGCTGATGATGATGATGATGATGATGCTGCTGCTGATGCTGAAGCTACTGTTGCGATAATAGTACTTAGTACTCGTGATTAAAATGGGAGTGCCCCTGAAAGATCCGAGAGAGAAGGCTCAGCATCGTGGATGTACCAATACGTGATGCAATTGACGCGGCCACGGGTCTGCAGAGTGTTGACGAGCACCAATGATGCCCATTGCCTACCAGTAGCTTAGACTACTGCTACAGTTACTGAGGTATAATGCATGTAGCAGTGGCTAAGGCGGGCGTCGCTGCGTCAAACGCGGAAGAGGGTACCTCTCCCAGTTTAGCAGGTCCCAGCGGAAGGCACTCTCCTCCTAATACTTGTACAAGTAATCCTAGCGCTCTCCGTACTCGGAACTAGCAGTTCAAGCACTTGTACGGAGTAGCAATACCGCACCTTAGCACCGCGGATTGCGCCAGCAGTTCTAGTATTAGCGCGATGCTAATGTACCGGTTGCCGCCCCCGGGTCCGGTTTTAAGACATCAGAACAGTAGTAGTATAGTATGTATAATAGACGATGCCGGGGTTACAACACCCCCGTTCATCGTTCCTGTCCGAACTATTATTGATAATTTGATAAATTCCAAGAGTCTTGAAACTTTGACTTGACCTATCCCCTGGCAGGCACTATGGAATACAGATGTCATCCCCATGATCGAGGACATATTTCAACTTGTAATATAGTAGATACCAAGGTAGTGACTACGGGCGAGGTGTAGATGGATGGGTGGTAGGTATAGGAACTGCAAGTAGGTACTACTTTGCTTGCTCTTAATAATTAAGCATGCAGGCAAGTCTCCAAGAGGAACGTGCCCCGATTCCGATTGAGTGTGTTGCGCCGGCAGGGGGGGCCGGACAGGGGTGCAAGGGCCAGGCTGCAAGGATTCTTCGGATTCCTGGGCACTCGATCAGCGACCGCCGACCGCGAGAACCGTCCACCTGGGTCAATCCGGATCAACCAGGGTCAGCTCGGGTGCCAATTCGATCTAGACTGAACTCCGTAATGAGGGCGCCTTTAGATTCCTTGGTAGGCGAGTGCATATCTATCTATAGAGAGGCGTGTTTGCGGCTGTAGCTGTAGCTGTGTGTTGTGTGGCGGTATTGTGTACGGAGTAGCTTTGTTGTGTAGGTGCCAGTGTTGGGAACGGGCTGTTCAGGTTTGGGTCGTTCAACTCCCCCCATCCCCCCAATTGTCCGCGGGCCGCGTAAACCACGCGAGACGGAAAGAGCATCTTGGACACGTTCATGCATGTCTGGGTCCCGCCGGTCGGGCACCACTAGCACTGGCAAAGAGTCGACCCCTTCCCCCCTCCTTCACTCCCTTCAAGTTTTCCTTGTTTGCTCTACAAGTACTCCGTACTACTACTCTGTAAGACTCTAGCCTTTGTGTAAGCTTTCTACCCTAGGTACCTTAGTTATAGGTAAGGCACCTTAAGCTAGAGTACCTTGGATGAGAGAGGTACCAACCAACCATTACTGGAAATAACCAACAAGGGACGGATACAAGTAGCCGCGAATCAGCTCTTGCCTGTCCCCTTCCAAACCGCCACAGCCGCATCTTACATGCTGACCTACTATCTGTACTTCAAGTTGTACTAAAATAGCGATACTGCAAGCTGTCTCGTCTGAGTATCAATTCCACTCTTTTTCAAAATGGAGCAGACGACGCCGTGCGTGCCGTTTGTGCCGCTGCGGATCAACGTAGCCTTCGGTTGCAGATCACCCACTTGGGCGAGATCTCCATCCACTTCCCCAGGCAGTGCTGTGGCGTCCTCGTTGGAAACTTGCCCCAGGTGGATTGACATTTGAACCGTACTGAGGGCGCGGCAGCAGCGGCACCAGCAGCAGCAGCAGTAGGAGCAGCAGTGACAACGACAATAACAACAGCCTGTGCTGGGGCAGCACGGCACGCGAATCGCAATGATGAACAAAGGTCGACGGAAGAGACAGACTCCCCGTCGCCAATTCTCAAGGAAGCACACCACCCTCAGACGAGTACATTTTACATTGTACGAGTGTTACCATCAGTCACAGTCCACGGCCCAATACATAGACTTGACAACAACCACCTTACCTGAGAAGATTGCCTAAGGTAAAGTAGGTATCGCGAGGCGATGATCATCTCCAGCTGCGGCATGGTCAGCATTGCGAAAGTCACTACTACAGCCACGAACCGCAAACTATTCAATCCGAAGAGCTAGCGACAGTGAGTACCTACCTACCTACCTACCTACCTACCAACGGTTCGAAATGTTCGCGACGTTTCGCCGACCGCTAATTAAGAAGAGAACTCTCTTTCTCTCACTGGCTCCCTGGCTCCCTGGCTCCCTGTCTTTCTCGCGCCCCTTCTCGGGTCAGCAGCCGCGCGGTGACATTTACATGGATGCTGGCTGGTGGAATGACTCGCAAGTCGCAAAGAAATGGCGCGGGGCTTTTTTTTTCAAGGGGCTGAGCGGACAACTTTTCGTCCAGGTGCGTAGCATGCGACCCTTAAAAGCTTGCAGTTATAGGGTTATTGGGGAGCCCGACGGTCACAATCCGTCGCGATTTGTCGCATTTCCGTAACCTGAGGGGGGTCACGGATGTGGGAGGGAGTTTGTTCTTGCTTCCTACCTACTAGACTAGTCTAGATAGCTACTAGCTAGCAACCCTGTGGCTGGCTCAGCAGCAGCAGGGGACAAGCTTGGACAAGGATGTACCGTCCGCCGCCGAGTGACCAGCCTGGGTCAGGGTTATCAATAGCTGGCAAAGCTGAATCGCCAGTTGGTCGGTCATGCCTCTTGTCATTACGGCGTTTACATATGGACTTGTTCATATGTACTTGTATATACGTAGTAATATACTGACATTTACAGCGCATGCTTGTTCCGCGGGGGTGGAGAGTACTACCACAGCGACTCCATCGTCTTAGCTTGGCAGCAGACGCGAGGCGGAGGTTTACCGGTTCCCCGGGTGGTCCAAAAAGAGAGAGAAAAATTGGGAAACTTGGGAAGGGGAGTTGGACGATGCGCACCGGTCCCGGAGGAGTTATTTCTCTTCCACCCACACGTACGTACGGAGTTGTGGCATGAGCGGCACGCGCATGCAACGCCATCAGGCTCTTGGTCTCTGTCTGTGTACGGAAGTAATCCCCACGCCGTGAGCACCGGAACTCGTCTACCCCCTAGCCACAACGGTTCTGATAATCTGGTGCTGATGGTACGGCCAACGCCCTGTTCTGGTCTAGTATATGTCCTCTAGTCTGTAGTCTAGTCTGCCTTTACGGAGTACCTAGAGTAGAGTATGCGTAGCGGATTCTGCAGCACAATCCGGGTCTCTAGCGCGACGCTAAAGCGACAGCCTTGTCATTCATCGCTCAACTATCTAGTAACATTTACCGCTTTCCGTACTCCGTACAGCACTACGGAGTACAAGTACATTGTCCACACAGTAGTAGCATATACTACTTGTACAGTATTAGTGGCAGCTTAGCACGATGTCCCAGCTCCCACCATCACTCGACCCTTTTTCTTCACGCTAGAGCACACAATTTGTGGGGGAGCACAAAGCAGGTACGGGTCTAACGTTCAAGTGCGAATCTAGCTTTTCAACAGGGGACTCGGGGAGGTGTGGATGTCGTGGACATGGTGGACATGGGCGGAAAGTGAGAATGAGTGAGGGTGGGCAGGGGTCAAAGTTGGATGGATGGGTTGCTCGCTTGGCCCCCAGGTTTCGTGGAGCATGCATTACCATTTCACTACTACTACTACTACCAGTAACAATTTGAACTGACTTTCCGTAACTGAAAGTGCTATTATAGGTACTTGTAGTTGTAGTTGATAGTGCTGACTAGTACTCCGTACGGCTTAACTGCTTCCATGTCGGTCCACCCGCCCCTCTTGCCCTCCAAGCTCCCTTCGAATTCTGGGTCCCTTTTTGGGAGAAGAACACACATGCTTTACTCCGTACTCCCGACTCCGTATTTAGGAGTGGACATCCCCCGGACCCATTCGTAGGCGAGGGGGACCGTGACCTACATGATGGATCAGATCTGCTTACCAGTAGAACGGTTCTCACCCTACCTTAACTAGGTAACAGGTGGTAACAGGTGGTAACAGGTGTTACGGAAAACAACCTCGAGGAAGGGCCTGTGCCTCGTGTATCGATTGTCCTTATCCAACTCGTCAACCTCGCCGAACCCTCATATCAGCCGGCATCGGTATTCATGTCAGCTTCACCTTTGGCCGACTGTGACTTCGACTTCGACCTCGAGGATTGTATTGATCCGCCATGACACTATACTAAAACGCCATTGTGCCCTCATTCTTGACAAGCTGATCGATCCTTGGGCGGCTGGTCCCCCCGCGCCGTCATCGACATGGTCACCTCCCTCCCCCCGGATGTCTCCTTCGACATTGCCGCCTCGGTCATCTGTGCCACCCTCATCTTCACCCGCTGCGCCTACCGCATCGTGTTCCCTTGCAAGCAGCATCCGACGTGCCACCGCCGATGGCGAGTCGACGATGCCTACATGCTCTTCGCCCTCCTGCCGCTCATCGCCCGCACCGCCACCATCACCTACAGCTTCATGCTCAACCCTAGCCATGCCCGCGAGCCGGCTACTCCGGAAGACGCCGTGGATGCCGGCAAGAGCATGGACGAGCTCAACGATGATCGGGAGCTTTCCAAGAAGCTGCTACTTCCGGCCCGTATCAGTTACGCACTCTTGTAAGCTCTCTTTTTTTCCCCAAGTGTGTCGTTGAGTGGAGTGAGGTTGGAGTGCAGTGGATGGGGGATAAAGAGAACCAAATGGATGATAGCTAACTTACTGTTATAGCCTTTGGACACTGAAGCTCTGCCTGCTCACTTTCTACGCTCGATTCGTCAACCCCCTCAACTGGGGCCGAATGGCCATCACTGCCTTGTGGTGGATCGTCGTGCTCACCTTTGCCGCCGTTCTCATAGCCACATTAACAGAGTGCCGTCCCCTTTCAAGGTAAATTCAAAGTCTTCCGTCCCCGCCCGTGTGCCCGCCTGCATCTATCTTTTCCTCCCAAAGACACTAAGCAGACTCGAGAGACGAGACGTTTGGCTGACCAAAGAGTTGCAGAGCTTGGGAGATTGTACCAGCCGATCAACGCCATGAATGCGGCCGAGGCATGGCCAACTTGATGACCATGGCCATCTTCAACATTATTACAGACCTGGCTCTCATCATTCTGCCATTCCCGATTCTCCGAAGTGTTCGACTTGATCGCAAGCAGTGAGTGACGCGTGTCACCCGCCCCCTTTTCCTTTCTTCCCCCCCCCCCCCCCCCACCCCCTTTTCGGTGGCCCCTTTTACCCTATTCTCGTCCATTTCCTCCACTCCAGTTGCTTACATGTCATCTGCAGTAAATTCCAGCTGGCTGTTCTTTTCGGAATTGGTGCTGTCGTCGTCGCAATCACCATCGTCCGCATTCCCCTCATTCTCCTCGACTCCGTCTCGCAACGATCTCGCTCCATGGTAAGTCTGCCTTCCTCAACCAGCTAAAGCCGATGTAACTTCCGTTGGATGATCATTGTCCATGGAAATTGAGTCGGCAAACAGTTATGTTGCTTTTCTTTTGATTTTTTTTTTTTAATTCTTCTTCCCTTTTCCCTGTATATGTACTGATACCTCGTCTTCTCTAGTGGGCATCCATCGAGATCCTTTGTGCGTGCATCGTCGCCAATGCCGCCTTCTTCTATACCATTGTCAAGGACTTCCAAACCCGCAGCCACTCCCACAGCTCCAACAACGCAAACAGCAGCAGTCGCAACTTCTACATGCAGAGTCTACAGTCCTCCTCTCGCTGTGGCGAAGATCAGGACGGCCAGCGCCCATCATCCAAGTCCGCCGTAATGCAGCATACAGCTCAAGTAGAGGAGATTTACATGACGCCATGATTATCAGCAACATTACTATCACCATCATCATCATCATTATTCCATTTTCTGGCTTCTTCTCAGGGGTAATTGTTTATAAGTTTCCCGAGAAGGGGACCTCTTTCACGGAATTTCCTTCAAAAAGAAGGAGGAAAACATTTCCTTTCATTCTTGTACTCATAATTGGGTCGGCAAAAGCCATGGCGTGGGGTTTACGGATGGACGGACGGCGCGGACACGATACCCGGGTTTTATCAAAGAGTTTATTATCTAGTTTTATAATTACACGCATCTGGATTTGTACAAAGGTATAAATTGGGTGTTGTTGAGTGTATCGCCCGTACGACTGGATATGTCAGTTACCCTATACCTACGTACATAGCACATCACAAGGGCTAAGCAAATGGGGGGCTGAATTTGGCCGTTCAAGATGTTATTTTGTGTTGCCTGCAGAAAACGACCCGGTCCAAACAGTGCGATGAAGAATACCTCTTCGCACCTAGAAGTAGGGCTCTTTGGATGATGCGACGTGGACAACCATCTCATTAAATCTGAGTCTCCGCTGGGGGGCTGTGGCCTAGGGTAGGCTAGTTGGGAGGCAGGCAACCAGAAGCCCTTTCGAAACCAGGTCAACAGAGGGGCACACGGCGCATTCGAAATAATATAGGTAGCTTATTCATTTGGCAGTCCTTTGGATATTGCAGTATCCGATACAAGGTCTTGAACAACGCTTTACATACCGTTTTTTGGTGGACCGCAAGTACAACATATACTCTATACGAACGCAAATCTCATGTTTTCAGGCACTAGCAGCTCCGTATTGATCACTGGAGTATTACAATGGGCCCGATGATAGCAACTTGAAATTGAAGAACTTCAAGTTGAAGGAGGAGAATTGCGGGGCACCAACCAGGTACTATCTAACTAGGTAGTAGTACCTACCTACCTTGATTACAACCTACAACTGGTAGGTACGGTTGAGTAAATCTGGATAGCAGGGGCTAGGTGGTAACCTGGAGGGAAGGTGGGTGAGGGGCTGATCCTGCCCGAGAAAGAAAAAAGAAAGTTGGAGGCAGGGAGAGAGAGGGGCAAGCCTTACGGAGCAAGACAATGGACAGGAAGTGGGCAGCAACGATTCGGACTAGTGATGAATAAAAGAGGGCTGGGAGATGAGATGACATGGGAAGTTCTGCTCAATCGAGTCTAGCATCCCAAGCATTAAGCATCCAGCAATCGGTCGTTGCTGTGTGTATGTACTCGTATGTGAGAGAGCTAATCAGTACCCGAGCTCTCATCCACCAGCCGATCCGATCGTTGCGGGCAATAACAACAACGACGACAACAGCTGCAACAGCTACAACAGCTACAACAGCTACAACAGTACCTACATAGCACTCGATTACTAGTAGCCTCACTCATTTCATGGCATGAAGCAACCGGGTTCCACAAAAACCAGGCCTCCGATCGGGCTGGAATCTCATCTGGTGTTGGGACGCAAGACAAGACTTCAGACCAAAATTATGAGGGCAATTATCATACCCAAGTACAGATATGCAACCATTGAGTTCCAGTTGCTGACATGGCTCGCTCCGACTTGCTGGCTTTGGGGTTGTTACCCCATGCATGCACAGCAGCACAGGTGGCCTGCCGAGAGCGGGTGAAGCGAATGGCTCGGACCAGTCAATGATGCAAGAAGAATTCCAGCGCGTGCTCAAGCAAGGGTAGCTCCCCAAGCAAGCAGTACCTTTTGGGCGTTAGGCGATTAGGTGCAGACTGCTGTGCCCAACTTCGACTGGCACCGATGGACATTATCTGCATTCATAAGCGTGGCTCCGGCTAGCTCACCGTCCTTTCTCCTCCCTTGTAACGACGAACCAAGGAAGGGGAGGGGAAAAAAAAAGAGCTCTTGAAAGGTGCATCCACCTCCATCCTACCCCAAATTTGTTTCCCTCTTTTGTTTCCTGTTCTTCTCATGCCCTCTTCGACTTCGATACTGGACACCCCTTCCATCCAATTTTGCAGGATGAGGGGCGTTTCACTACAGTGATTGACCAGGTGAGCTGGCTATCGCTGATAGTGAGCGAGACAAGGAGTCCGGACGGAGGTGACGGTCACGGTCACGGTTACGGTTGCAGTGACGACGCCAGGCGGTTCGGCGCTGGTGGTCGCCTACTGCTTGCTGTTCGCCCGCACACAGGCCTTTTTTTCCGCTTTCGCCCAGCGCCCTCAAAAAGATTCAGCGGGGGCGGCTCGCGGCGCTCTTATCGACTCGGAGGTACCCACTACTCGTAGTGGCAGGTACTGTGGCGCAGGCTTGAGGCTGACGTACTGGCCAACCTGGCCATCTGGGTATTCACAGCTTGTCATTGCTGACAGAGGCTCTGTTCATCCCTTCCCCCCTGGCCCCCCCGTCACATCCCAAGCCTATCGGCAGCCGCAATCTCAAATCTGATCTGGGACAAGGAGGGAAAAAAATATATTCCAATCTTCTTGTGCATCCTTTCGCCTAGACAACATCTCATCGACTCGAGTTTCTGCGCTTTCGCTCTACTAGACACCAGCACGCGACTTGCTGTTACTGCTTACGATATACTTGCAATTTCTTGGTACGTGCCTGCCTGCGCTCGCCGCGCGCCATCTTTAGCCTTCGTTATTGCATGGTCAGAGGCGATGGTGCCTTAACGCCTCCGACATTGCGTGTACATACCGAGTCTAACTATGATCCTACAGTTGCCTGCTATAGATTAATCGTCTTCTTTCACTGGCCGGTAGCAGAGCCAGATCCTACTTTTTTTTATTTATTTATACCCACTACTACTGGTACTACTACTACTACTACTACTACCCACAAAACCTCTTTTCGCCAATCTTCTAACCCTCCATCGACAGAAAGAGCTTGGAACCAATCCACTACTCACGACCGACATCATGTCTCGCATTCAGATTCCTATCGATGCCATTACCTCGCGCATCAACTTTGGTGATCGCTTCTCGGGCTTCACCTCGGGTCCCCTGAGCGGCCGCTTCAGCAACCTCCGCCCCGTCGGCGAGTTCCTCGATTTCAAGCGCCTGAACAAGCCTGCCAACTTTGCCGAGGTTCAGTCCCGCGTTAACTACAATCTGAGCCACTACTCTACCAACTATGCCGTCGTTTTCGCGATGCTGAGCATCTATGCTCTGGTCTCCAACCCTCTCCTGCTCTTTGATATCATCCTCGTGATCGCCGGCATGTACCTCATTGGTCTGCTCGACGGCCGCGACCTTCAAATCGGCACCTTCCACGCAACGTCGTCCCAGCTCTACACTGGTCTTCTCATCATCACCGTTCCCCTCGGTCTGATTGCGTCGCCCATCTCGACGTTGCTGTGGCTCATTGGTGCCTCTGGCGTGGCTGTTCTCGGCCACGCTTCTTTCATGGATAAGCCCATCGACGAGGCTTTTTCCGGGGAGGCGGTCTAGGTGGTCGGCCGCGATCTCCCGAATATGCGCCCCAATGGGGAAGACCATCGAGGCGCGGGCGGAGGAAAACCGACGGGGATGCTGCGCAATACGGCTTCTGGGGAGGTGACCCCAGGGTCCACGAGGTAGATTCAGACGAGGATGATGATACGGATACGCAAGGGGTGGGACTGACGAGGCGTGGCACGCGCTTCGTCAGCGACTCGCTCCGTTTCACAGGTACCGATCTGGGTGATCGCGCCAGCGGTCTTACCCGGCGAGGCGGTCAGGGGTCCGATGAGGAGGACTCCACAAGCGATGACTACGATGAGGATGATTATGATCTGGCCCTGATGGACCCAGAGGAAAAGGAAGAGGCTCTGGTGCAGACGGCCATGGCGAGGATACAACGCGCCCAAGCCAAGGGCAAGGCCGACGTGAGCCTTACCAAGGAGGAGCTGGCCGCCCTGGAGCGGAGAAAGCAGCGGATGAAGGAGGAAGCCGAGAAGAAGGAGCGCAAGAAGCGCAAGGAGCAGCGGGTCGCGGTGCCGCTCACGCATCTGGAGCCTGTCTCCCGCAAGAAGAAGCATTCTCAGCAAGCTCTCGAGTCGTCTTCTCGCAACCCTTCAGCGAGCGACCTTACTGCCGCTCAGGAGGGCCAGGTCTACCCGCCCATGGGCTACTTCCCCCCGCCATCGAGCGGTCGGACACGGCCAAGGTCAGGTACATCCTTATCACATCGGCCACCGAGTCGCGCTCGGGACGGGCGTGGCTCACCTCCTTACTACGACTACACGCAGCGACCCGCGTCGTCCACGGGCCGGCACGTGTCGGACTCGGTGGCAAGGCCCCGCTCTTCCAATTCGAATGTATCCAGCCGGAACCTCGATCCATTCATGTTCCAGACGGCAGGCCCGCGCGCGCCCCATTCCGGCGGCGCTGCGGCTGCTTCTAGACGACATGGGTCGGGCCCTACCTCGGATGCTCTGTACATGACTCGCAGGGAGGCTGCGACTGCTGCTTCTTCTCTCGGAACGAGGAGCAGCCGCAACCGACGGTCAATGTACGATGAGACCAGTGACGAGGGCAGCATAGGCAGCAGTCAGAGTACGAGTGACGACTTTGGTAACGGAGCGCGGATTCGGGAGCCCGCCAGCAGAGGAGGAGGAGGAGGAGGAGAACGAGCATCAAGAAGATCAAATGAAATCCTGGTGGAGCCGGAGCCGGAGCCGGAGCCGCCAAAGAAAAAGTCGTCCGAAGCGACAACAAAGCGCAAGACTGCATCAAGCAGAGGCAGGAGGAAGAAGAAGTAAAGAAAGGCATAGAGCCCGCGCCCTTTCTAGTTCGGGAGTGATTGATACCTAAAAATTGTTTTGCTTTCTTGGAGTAATAGATCTGTATTTCTCGTTTCCACCCTCTTGACAAGACTTTTAATGAAACGTATACATCAGCGAGCTCCTTCTAGCGAGCTCTTTCAAAATCGTTGGCCGTAACATGAGTGAACATTTCTAGCGTACCTTAGCTAGAGCAGTAGCAGTAACATTAGTAGTAATAGTAGGCAAAAGAGTACGGTCACGGTAGTAGCAGTCAAGACCCCCGACAGATCGGATGGGGGAACACGAAGCCTCGGCTGGCGCCTGCAGATCCCTGCCTCGCAGACAGCTCCCGACAGGGTCCACAAAGCTTCAACCAGGACAGACGCCCAACGTCAAGGCCGACCTCAGTTCTTACTAGTACAACCGAACCTTACCTCCCAAACAACAACCTACTGGAAACAAAACAACGGGGTATTTAAGCTTCTTTAGCTTCATCATCAGCTTATCTCTTCGTTCGACCTACTTCTATTGTCAAACCATCCCCATCTACTTGTGCCTTGAACATCCTTCCGTCCCTTTCCACATGCCTCGCGACCAGACACCGCCCGGCTCCACGGCGTCTGGCCCATCAGGCTCCCGAGGCGCGGCTAAGCGACTCATCAAGGAACTCGACAAGTGGCAGGTGGAGCGGAAGGAGGAGAAGGGAATCGAGCGCCTCGGTCCCGTCGATAGCGATGACCTGTTCATCTGGGAAGCTGTAGTCAACGGCCATGATGTCGGCAGCGGTTACGATGGTGAGTTTCTTATCACCCTTCATCCTTACCAACCCTCACGTTTCCCCTTCCCCAAGATATACATGGGTAATTAAAATAGCTAACCGACTCGGTTCTCGACTCGGCAGGCGGCCGCTGGCTTCTGACCATCACCATTCCCCCATCGTACCCTCTCGCCCCGCCCAAGATTGAGTTCGCCACGCCCATCGTCCACCCGAACATTGCCCTCAACACGGGCGAGATCTGTCTGGATCTGCTCAAGGACGCCTGGACGCCCGCGTACAGCGTGCTCGAGTGCGTGCGCGCCGTGCGCATGCTGCTGGCCTGCCCCGAGACGGACAGCCCGCTCAACGTGGACGTGGCGGCGCTGCTGCGCAGCGGGGACGTGCTGGGGACGAGGAAGCTTGTTGAGTTTTGGTGTACGGACGAGGCGGGGAGATATGACGGGCCTTGAGGCTTTGAGCTGTGGACTTTGGGCTTGGGGCAGCAAAGTCTCCCTTCGAAGATTGGAAACGAGGCGGGCTTAGGAAGGGAAACTACGGCAGGGGAAGGCGTCAATTTCTACTGTCAGCCGATAATACACAAACAATGGGGCGTTTTGCTTTAAGGAGGTTCATGATTACCAAATTGGACTTGGCTTGGGTGTATCTTTTGATACTACATCAAATAGGGCGACATAATGCAGCGATATTCTTGAGGATCCGTTTATACCACTGCAGCACAGGCATACTTTTTTTTAAAAAAGAAACCGACTGCTGTTGTTTCCATTGTACCGCTGTATCCCAAAGTAGAAAAAAAAAAGAATCAAGTCTATCTCCCCGATGACTTTGACGAACTCGCATAAAGGGTACAGGATATAACGACAAGAAGTCTCGGATACGCGTGAAGCGCTGTGAAACTTGGGAAATGTTGCCAGGAACGGGGACACCCCTTCTCTGCTCTTCATTTCCTCGTCCTTGCCAGCCACACTGATGGAACCCATCATTGCCCAACTCTCCACGTGTAATGGACGAGAAAGGTATGCATAGAAAACGCCGCACTCCTAGCACCTCACCAACGTATCTCGACCCGACAAGGAATTTTGTGTTTTTTTCCGGACGCTTTGAGTGTCGACTTGTAATAGTTCAGAGGAAGACTGAACGCCGTGAAATTTCGTTACTTGGAGATGCACTAAGCAGCAACCGGACTACTGACATGCTCTCTCCTGTCAGCTTCGTTTATTCGTTGTAATGGTACACCTGAATTCGAAAATTAGCTAAAGATCCTCTTAGTGCACGGTTCAGAATGTAGTAGCATACCTTGTAGTTCGGCAGACCATATGGTTGCCAGCCTAGTCGCTTTGCCATCTTCGCAAAGCCTTCCGTCTCAATCAGATGATAAAAGGAGAAGGGCGGGAACATGGCACCGTCACGGTGCACATCGGCCTTGACCAACAAGGCCGTGCCACCCACTCCGTCCAAGGGGACAACCATGTTCTTGTCGCCGGAGTCTGTCACCATGTAGGCCATCAGTGTGCGGTAGGTGGGCATCTCCGCATATCCTTCCAACAGAATATCGTCGGGTTGCATAGTGTTAGCCAACTTCTGTGCAATATCGCTGTCCTGCCAGCTGTTGAAGTCGTACGCTCGCTCAGCCATCTGCTTGGTCTCGGTGTTGTAGTACCTCTGGTAACAGTTGGGCACAATCAAGGGCTTGTCGAAGGAAGCGAGATCCTGGATTAGAGATGGCGGAGACTCGATAATGTCCGAGTCTAGCCACAGAACCCAGGAGGTGCTAGGTCCCAGAGTGGTGAATAGGAGGGAGTTGCGAGCTTTGGCCATGACCTCACGCCTTGCCTTTTGGTTGGACATCTTGTGGCGCTCGCTCTCATCCTGGGACGCAACGGCGGGGTCGAAATCTTGCCTAAGGATGATAATGCTCTTGAATCGATCCTTCACCGGCCCTTGCTTCTGGGTCTTGTGTATCTGCTGTTGCAGGGCTGTTGTCGCGGCGTTCCCCTCCTTGGTCTTGGGAAGTATGAAGCCGAGGGTAATGAGCTCGTGAGGGTAGTTGAGGTTGAGCAGGTTGTCCCAGTATTCCTGGTAGAACCTGGCCATTGGTGTCAGGATCAGCACATGCTCCTGGTTCTCAATTGGATTGGTCGTGATTGTGATGTTGTTGAGGGTGTAGTGCATGACCGGCGGAGGGCCAAGCTCAACCCCGGATCGAGCGCTCGGTTTGCGGTAGGGTGACGTCGGGGGCGAGAGATGGTGTTGCGCGGTGTCGACGGCGAGGCGAGCGGTGTTCGTCGGTGATGAAGGAGAGATGAGGAAGACGATGATGAAGAGACACAGAACAGCGCCAAGAAGAAGGGTCACGGGGTTCGCCTTCTTCAGACGTACTGAGCCCATGGGACGAGCCATGGCTTTTCAGCGTGTTGTGTCGCACGGCCGTCGAGAAGCGAAGAACAATGAGCCCTAGGAACGCATGGACACGGGGGGGGGGGGGGGGGGCTCGCCGTCCAGTCGCTAATGGCGTCGAGGTTAGAATTGGAAAGGAAGAGTCGCAGGTGCAAAGGGACTGTGAGGGAAAGGAAGAGCAAAGGCTGGTCAATAGAAGAGATATCCGCCCTCGGGGGCTTTGCGAATAAGGGATGTCGGTTTAAGATGTCACTGAGGACACTGTGCCTAGGATTAGTTCAAAGTAGCACCAGATGCTAGCACCAGTACCTCCCCAATGCCGGCAGGGTACGTACCCAACGGCTTGTGGCACTCGCTGAAGGGAATCGCTGAACAAGGATGTCAGCGCCTGGGGCTAACGCCTGGGGCCAACGCGGCAACGTCTGGGACCGGCCAAGTGTTTGCTCTGCGGAGAATCTGCGGGCCGGTCGCGGTACGCTACTTACGCCACAGATGCTGTGCTCTGCCAGGTTGGTTATAATCTGACGGATTCAGTGCCCTTCGCATTGGATCAGGATCCTGATGGGACAGTGTGAGGATCCAATATTGAATGATCTCGTACAGAGTATAATGTTTCAGTAGAAGTTGATGTGGTTGCCTCGCCTTCAACTGTGAGAATGTCGCAATAATGGTACTGGTAGAGACCATGAAGAAACACATCAATTCGACATAGTACGAGCTTATCATTTGAGGAACAATCATCACATTCCGTCTGAGGTCTTCCTAGGACAAGTATTCCGTACAGACACTAACTAACCCCGACTCATTCAAGTTGCCTCTGTGTGTTAGGAGTACCTTAGTAGTCGTGGGTAAGGCCCACCGACGCACTTGTTTCCGTAGGATGTTTGACGCTAAATGCACGCGCCTTCACGTGTCTTCCAGAGGAGTGTGGCAGGAACGATGGCCTGCAGCGAGCCCCTGCCACGGTGCAGAAATCCACCCCAAGTGGCTGGCTGGTCACTATCTGTACCTTACCAAAGCTAGAGACTTTTGGACCTCACCCAATCTGGTACGTTTGTCGATTGTGTGTCCTTGTCAGACCGCGCCTTCGAGTCCCTCCGAACAAATATCTGCCAGTTCTCTACAACTTCCCGCCAATTCCATCGACGATCAGTCACTGGCTCGCTGCTCCATCCATAGGCTATTCGTCAGCCTTGCCAGTGTGTTGTTTCGATTGCTGAGCATAATCGACCAAGTTGCCCAGCCTAGTTCTAGAAACCTTCTTCGCGCCTTCCCCGGATCACCATGGCCACAGACAAGATGGATCGCGGCCTTGACGAGATCATTGCCGAAACTGTACGGCCACTCACAAAGCCCTTCTCGCCACATTTCCAATGCTAATGTTCCCTCAGCGCCCAAACAATGGATCTCGTGGCCGTCGCAATGGTGGCGGCGGCGGCGGCGGACGGCGTCGCGAGCGCCCAGAAGGCCCTCGAGATGGCATTAGAAAGGTCAGTCATTACACCACCATGGCGCTTAACGATTAGCTGTGCGATGTTACCTTTCTTATGCTCACACGATATCCAGGTTGATTTTCTCCTCCCGCTGTTATGCTATCCGACGCCTCTCGCCTGAACCCCGACCAAGAGCCATTGATCGATGCACGCCGTGTCAGGGCGTTTATGGGGAGGCTTGGTCTCATTCGACACATTTCGCTGACTCGAATTCCCTTCTACCTAATAGTCCTACCGCGACGAGCCCAGAAACCTTGACAGGTCAGTCAAATCCATATGTTTGTTTCGGCGGCAAATGGGGTGGCTAACAGCTTAGCAGCGAATGGGTACATGATCGTTACGATGACAACAACAACAGCAGCAGCAGTAAGCCCCCCGGCTTCCTAAATTTGGTTCCTAGCTAAAACTATCAAAAAGACCATCGCAGAGGAGCACCGAACCGTCGCCCTAGAGATGCAACGCCCGAACAGCAAGTCCATGTGGTCGCTTATGCTCAGGCTTGACTAACTCAACATGTAGCGAGAATAAGGGAACGAGGGTCCGCGTAGATAACATCCATTATGACCTTACGGAAGACGATCTCGATGTTCGTACCGATGATCCTCTATCAAGCACAACATTTATATCGTGCTAACCCTTTATTAGGAGCTTTTCAAGAGAATTGGCACCGTCACGAAGCTTCACTTGCGTTACGATCGAGCCGGGCGCTCCGAGGGCCTCGCATTTGTCACTTACGAGCTGAGGGAGGATGCTATGGAAGCTATCAAGCAGTTTGATGGCGCAAACGCCAACGGTACTTGAGAGGCAGTTCAACCCACTTGGTATGCATCGCACTAATGTCCTTCCAGGCCAGCCGATCCGATTGTCACTACAAGGAGGGAGAGGGGACCGATCACGCAACCCCTTTGATAACGCCGTAATGCCCGGCCGGCCTCTATCCGAGCGAATCTCGGCTCCCGGTAACAAGGCTCGCTCGCACTCACCCTCAGGCAGATACACCCAAGAGGATGCCGCCCGCAAGGGAATTGACCGTTATATTCCTGGGCAAGGTGGCAGATCTCGCACACCCCCTCCCCCTCGACGACGTGGCGGCGGCGGCGGTGGCGCCGGAGGTGCTGGCGGTGGTGGTCGCCGCCCTGGTGCGCGCCGAGAGCGGGGTGAGCAGGACGGCGGCCGCGGCGGACGGGCCAATCCCCGATCCAAGAAGACGCAAGAGGAGCTTGATGCAGAGATGGAGGACTACTTTGGTGCAGGCGGTACTCCGGCAGCCGCCGATGGCGATGCTTCCGCGGTGGCACCTGTGGCTGCCGAGAACGGGCAGCAAGCCGCGTCTTCTGCTCCTGCCGCTGCCGCCAACGCGGAGGACATTGACATGATCGAGTAGTCCGTCCCTTTAAGTCGTCATGGTCTCGTCTCGTCAGACGATGTGTAAATTATTAAGTACGCGGGGATATTGTTGCTAGGAATATTTAAAAGGCGGGGGGCAACGTGGACTGTGATCGTGATTTGCTATACAACCAGAATATAGGAGGCCGCGAATACAAGTCAACGGCATTCAAAGCCCCCCCTTTCGCCAGAAGTATCGAGCGCAACTGTCTGCCGCGGGGCCCTTAGCGCTCTGCTTGATGTAGGTCGAACTAAAGGAGGAAGAGGTCACTACGACTAGACCTAGTAGGTACATGTACATGTAGTATTGTTGATATTTCTATCCCACCCATCATCGGATCTAAGTGCCGGATTGCTTGACAGCCCCCCACCTTCGCTCCGCTCGGATCCTAACTGGAAGGGTCCAGTACAAATGGGCTGGTCTCTGAGTTGACTTGGATGATACAAGAGTCAACGACACATTTACGGAAAGTAGACGAGACTGCGGGATAGCAATGGCATCGACCATGACTTCAGCCGCCAAGGTGGGCATCTTGTCTGTAGGGGATATGGGGGTTGGCATTGCCAAGTTGCTCATCGCCCATGGGTTCCCAGTCGCAACCAATTGCAAGGGAAGAAGGTAAGCCAAACAAGAACATATAAAGAAAAGCCCATCTTCCCCCTTGCCTTTCCGCACCATCCTTTTATCTGGGTGGTTCACGATCCCGTGCAGTGCGCTGACGTGGCCCTTCCAAAGCGAGGATACCGTCGAGAGGGCCCGCAACGCGCAGGTAGAGCTGCTGTCGTCCGACTTGGAGCTCGTCCAGCAGTGCTCCGCGATCCTCTCCGTGGTGCCGCCCCGAGATGCCGAGGCCACGGCGCAGCGGATCATTGACGCGCTGTCGGGCCAGTCTCGCCAGGACCACCTGTTCTTTGCTGATCTGAACGCCGTGTCGCCCAAGACGAGCCGAGAGACGGCGGCCATGTTTGAAAAGGCCCGCGTGCCCGTCCGCTTCGTCGACGGATGCATCATCGGCGGACCGCCGCGGGCCAAGTTCACTCCGGACTCGGGCACCAACGTGACCCAGGACATCTCCAGCGACGACTTTGACTGGATCCGTCCGAGCATCCCCGTCTCGGGGCCTCACTCCCTGTCGTCGCTGCCCTCCGGGGACCGCCTCGTGTCCGTTCTCAACATGCGGAGCATATCACGCGAGGTCGGTGCCGCGAGTGGCCTCAAGATGTGCTTCGCCGCCATCTCCAAGGGCTTCACGGCGCTGGCCACGCAGTCCTTCAGCACGGCGCACCGGCTGGGCGTGGCCGGAGAGCTCAGGTCGGAGATGGCCAGCCTGTTCCCCGCACACATGGCCAACATTGAGAAGAATATGCCGGCCATGGTGCCCAAGGCGTACCGCTGGGTCCGGGAGATGAAGGAGATTGCGGCTACGATGAAGGAGGACGGGGGCTGGGACAGCGAGATCTTTGACGGGGTTGCCCAGGTCTACAGGTCTGTGGCCGACGATCCGGTGCTGGGCAAGGAGAAGACCGGGAAGCGCAAGCATGGGACCAGCGTGGAGGACGTTGCCGAGTCTTTGGCTGATGGGTTGGAGAAGAAGCGGAAGAAGATGGAGTAATGGTAGACAGATTCAGTACATGGTGGATGGTGTTGTATTGAGGACATTCCTAATATCGTACACCCAAGCATTGGTTGCTCCAGAGCTACGTACGTATATAACTACATGATATTAATACAGATGCGTACACATAGATCACACCATCTCGGCCTATAATTTAGCCTCCTTTTGGATATTGAATGTCCCGCAGCCCGCCTCACTCAAGTTCTTGCTGCTGGCTTGAACCAGATCATGACAAACCTAATCGAGCACCAGGAACACTCAGCTTGAAGTCGTCATTGTGCTTGTCAGACACATAGATGGCTTCATCGGACAATGCCCCAAAAACGTTCGGCTTCAGCACAATGTCCGTCTCAGTCGAGCTGGATGATACCTCAGGGACGTCTTCTGAAACTCCGAATACATGTTGCGAAAAGCGACTGTCATCCTCGGGTTGCCGATGGCTGTCGCCATCCTGGTCAAGCCACCTCTCGTGGATGAAAAACTGAACCTCGGACCCAGCGGGAGCAAAGTCAGAAGAGCCCCCGGAGCCAAAAAGGTTCTTCAGGGCCTCTTCCTCTGATGGAGGGAAGTGGGAGGTGTCGGGGTCCAAGGATAGGAGCCCAGCTTTGTCTCCCCAGCCGCCACCACCACTCACTTGATAACGTCAGCAAAATCTCAGTAATCGAAAAGTACGAGCAAGATGTCTGAGCTTACATAGCCTGAAGAGACGTCCTCCGTTATGAACAGCTTCGGACAGAATCCCTTCTGGTTGATCAAGACCTTGGTCTACAGACCAATTTCTTGAGAAGGCTCTCTCCCCTGCCTTTGGCTTGACCACGGCCCATACCGAGAAGGGGTTCCTCATTCCCGGTAGTCGTTGGGCAATGGCATCCTGTATCCTTCCAATCGACTTTTCTAGCTCCGCGGACGCTGGCGTGTTTTTGCCATCCACCTCAACACGACGCAAGATGTTCCCAAAGCTCTCCGTGACTTGAACAGGTAGCGTCACGGGGCGAATCGGCAAGCGGAGATGGACCTTGTTTGATGGATCCACCACTGGGATGTCTATACGTTGCTCGAATGGCTCCTCGCTCTCTTGCAGCTTCGGAGAGCTAGTGCTTGATACTTCGTAGCGGGAGGCTGTCAGCGTGGACGGCTTGCCATTGTGAAATATGGTGCGAGCCAAGGGCAAAGTCACTGTCGAGAGGTCACCAAGCCCAAACGTAAGAGCCCCGACCGCGTCACGATCGTGCCGTGATCTCGGGGCAGGATGATTGGCCGTATCAAACAATGACTTCGCAGAGCCCCGTAACACTGATATGCCTTCATACGCGCCTCGAGTAGCTCTGCCCAGGGACGGGACCTCGTCAACAACGGCAGAGACCAGCTGAAACGTCCCATTGAGTCCAGGCGGCGACAGGAGCTGGACCAATGACGTGGCTAAACTCCCCTCTGTGACAAGTTTTGTCAAACCTGGGGTCATGAGAACTACAGCAGCATCCTGAGAAGCATGCTTCGGTTCATGGATAGGTTGCTCCTTGCACAGAGCAGAAATCTTCTTGGCCAGAGCGTCGCCATCCCACTGGTACAAGGACAACGTTAATGATGCGGATTACTCTTGATTTTGCCGCGACAGAGATATCTGACGGAAGGTTGACACATACGCTTAGAGACTTGGGAACATTGATGGTAAGAGATGTCCAATTGCTTGCATTATAGTGCTTGGAGCTTAGATTGCGTTGAGGCGTCCACGACGCGCACGAAGAAGCTCGGTGCCAGCCCCTGAGAACCACACGACCCGTGGGTAGTGTCGCGAGCATCATCAAGGGTAAGCAAGATGAGATTGTTGTCCGATTTCGGTGGTCTTTTACTGTCACTCAACGTGACTCGACCTGGCCATGATGACTGATGAAGCACTGATATTGGGAGCTACCGGTACCTTGAATATGGTCGCGTATAGCGGTCACGTGACAACCGCGACAGCTCACATCGAATAATTAGAGACATGATTGAATGGCTTCTAACATCCTCCAATGGCTGCATATGAGGACCAAGAGTGATATAATCCGACGGGGGAGCTCATGGGTAGTGACGGTGGATAAGATGCTACGTATCACTCCTCAGTAGTATCGGGTAGACTAGTCACGGTCTATTCTGTATAGCGTGTGACTACAATTGGACCTGTAAAAGTAGTCCGGCTACCAAATTAAGGTGAAAAGAGCCCATTGTTCATAAAACCCAATGTTGGCCCAATGTTGGCCAGTGACATTATACCTCCAGGTACCGGAGGTGTTGACTACCTTACCTCTTACCTTAGGTAGTAGTAGCAGTGCTAAATGTACCTCGGTGGTGAAAGAAAGAAGGGCCAGCGACTTTACCGGATGGATCGCGTGTAAGACAGGGCGCGTCACTACTTCACCTTACCAGGTACCCTGCCTGCCAGTGACCTTATCTCGACTTGGGGGGCATGCAGGCGCCACAGATAGAAGTACCCACTGGCACTTTAGGGACAGACCAGGGTAAGGACCCCTCCATTCAAGGGCGATCATATCCCACCTTCGCGCCCGATGGGCCGTCGTGACTCAACTTTTACTGGCCGGCGACCTCCGCTGGACTTGCTCCAGTCGTCCGGCCCGCTTTCGCATCAGTTCAAGTTCCTTATGAAACCTGACGTAGGACCGATCCGGAGGCCCTCATCTGCGGGCTTCACCTACCACATCCCACCACGACGTTCAGACTCGCTGTCCGAGCACTTCGCGTGCGATCTGTTTCCCCACGAAGACCGAGACCCTTGAGTACAGCCAGTGCCGCCAGTGCTGTCGCTACCGCTATGGCTACGAACAGTGGACGAGGGAACCCAAGTGAGCCCCGGACTCTGCTCTTCCCAATCACATATTTGGGCCCCCCCCCCTCGGTGTTGTACAGAGTGCTCTGTTTGCTAACTAGACCTTCTGCTACCAGTTGGGGCAAGCGAGGGCCTGGAGAATGCTACCAATACACCTCCTCCCGTCTCAAGTGATGCGAAAGCCGACATTATCAACTCATCGCAGTCCGACGCCAGGGGAGCTCACGCCTTTGGAGAGGATGCCGGTGCTGCTTCAACAGAAGGCGCTGGTCCTAAGGTGAAGACGGAGAAGGAGTGTAGGTTGTTCTAACCCGTGACCATCTATCTCCATGTATACATATACCATGTGATTGTATATTGTGTATATTGCTGTTGGCTAGGATCTAACGCTCTACGCAGTGGAAAAGGAGCGCAAGAAGGCCGAGAAGGCCGCCAAGCTCGAAGCCAAGAAAGCCAAGCAAGCAGCCGAAGCCGCCACGAAGGCGACCAAGGAGAAAAAGGTCAAGGAGAAGAAGCCAGAGGAAGTTCTCCCCGATTACGTTGAGGACACCCCCACCGGCGAGAAGAAGCGTATTCGATCATTCGATGACCCCCACTTCAAGGCTTATAACCCTATCGCCGTCGAGTCTGCTTGGTACAGTTGGTGGGAGAAGGAGGGCTTCTTCAAGCCTCAGTTCAAGGAAGATGGATCCGTGAGAGATGAAGGCAAGTTCGTCATCGTCCACCCTCCACCCAACGTCACTGGCGCTCTTCACATGGGCCACGCTTTGGGAGATTCTCTGCAGGATATCCTCATCAGGTGGAACCGAATGCAAGGCAAGACGACGCTGTGGGTGCCCGGCTGTGATCATGCTGGTATCTCCACCCAGAGTGTCGTGGAGAACATGCTGTGGAGGCGCCAAGGCAAGACCAGGCATGACCTGGGTCGCGAGAAGTTCATCGAGACCGTCTGGGACTGGAAGGGCGAATATCACAAGCGGATCAACGCCGCTCTAACCAGTCTTGGAGGCTCCTTTGACTGGAGTCGGGAAGGTATGCGATGGCCATTACCCCCATATCTCTCCCACGTTGGCTTATGTTGACCCCTTGGCCTAGCTTTCACACTCGACGCTGGTCTTTCAGCAGCTGTCACCGAGACGTTCGTGAAGCTGCACGAGGAAGGCATCATTTACAGAGCCAACCGACTCGTGAATTGGTGTACTCAACTCAACACTGCTCTGTCTAATCTCGAGGTAGACAACAAGGAGCTTGCGGGTCGCACGATGCTCGAGGTGCCCGGGTACGAGAAGAAGATTGAGTTTGGGGTGATTGTGCATTTCAAATACCCCATAGAGGGAACGGATGAGCTTGTTGAAGTTGCCACGACCCGTGTCGAGACAATGCTTTGAGATACTGGTATTGCCGTCAATCCTAATGATGCTCGCTACAAGCATCTTGTCGGAAAGACTGCTACACATCCATTCATCGAGGGCCGCAAACTACCCATCATTGCCGACGACTACGTTGACATGGAGTTTGGGACTGGTGCCGTGAAGCTCACACCTGCTCATGACCCCAACGATTTTACCCTTGGCCAGCGCCACAATCTCCAATTTGTCAACATCCTGACAGACGATGGCTTGATGAATGAGAACGCCGGCCCGTACAAGGGACAGAAGCGTTTCGACGTCCGCTACACGATCCAAGACGACCTCAAGTCGAAGGGGCTGTTCGTGGACAAGAAGGACAATGCCATGAAGGTCCCCTTGTGCTCAAAGTCCAAGGACATCATCGAGCCGATCATGAAGCCTCAATGGTGGGTCAAGACCAAGGAGCTTGCCGAGCCTGCCATTGAGGCTGTCAAGGACGGGAGGATCAAGGTTCGCCCCGAAACTGCAGAGCGAAGCTACTTCCGCTGGCTCGAGGATATCAACGACTGGTGCATCAGCCGACAACTATGGTGGGGACATCGCTGCCCCGTCTACTTTGCCAAGGTGGATGGAGAGGAAGACGACGTTGCAGATGAGAAGCTGTGGTTCTCAGGTCGGACGAAGGATGAAGCTGAGGCGAAGGCAAAGGCCGCGTTGCCAGGCAAGACCTTCACCCTCGAGCAGGACGAGGATGTTCTCGACAGTAAGTTCCCCATCGATCGCATCGATTACAATAGACACTGTTGTTGCGCCGCCCGCTAATACTCCATCAGCCTGGTTCTCCTCGGGACTCTGGCCTTTTAGCACACTAGGATGGCCACAGCAGACCAACGACCTTGCTAAGCTCTACCCAACCAGTGTTCTCGAGACTGGCTGGGACATTCTCTTCTTCTGGATTGCCAGGATGATCATGCTTGGCTTGAAGATGACCGGGAGCGTCCCCTTTTCCGAAGTATACTGCCATACCTTGGTTCGTGACTCCGAAGGCAGGAAGATGAGTAAGAGTTTGGGCAACGTTGTTGATCCCCTGGATGTCATCTCCGGTATCAAGCTCGAGACTCTCCACGAGAAGCTCGAACAAGGTAACCTGCCTCCCGGGGAGGTGGCGAAGGCTACCAAATACCAGAAGACCGCGTTCCCCGATGGCATCCCTCAATGTGGCGCTGATGCCTTGCGTTTCACCATGGCCAATGCTACTACTGGAGGCGGCGATATCAATCTTGACGTCAAGATGTATGCCCTCAATTCCTGATGTCTGTTTTCCGTATACTAACCTATCACTAGTATTCATGGCTATCGTAAGTTTTGCAACAAGATTGTAAGTTGTCAAGGGCATACATAATTGACGGCAACACGGCCTTCTGACCAGGTGAATAGTTCCAAGCCACAAAATACGTCCTGGGCAGCCTCCCAGAAGACTTTACCCCGGCCGAGAAAGGTGGTACGCCCGGCAAGACGTTGGCAGAGAAGTGGATTCTGCATAAGATGACAACAGCCTCCCGAGATATAAGTGAGGCTCTTGCCGACAGAGAGTTCTCCAAAGCCACACTTATTGTCTATCGCTATTGGTATAACGAGCTTTGCGATGTCTATATTGAGAACTCCAAGGCAATAATCCGCGATGGCAGCGAGGAGGAGCGTCAATCCGCGCTTCAAACACTTTACACGGCGTTGGAGACAGCCCTGACTCTCATCCACCCCTTCATGCCCTTTATCACGGAGGAGATGTGGCAGCGCATGCCCAGAAGGCCCAGCGACAGCACCAAGTCCATCATGGTTGCCAAGTACCCAGGGTACGTTGCTGAATTGGACGATCCGGAATCGGAAACAGCCTATGAGACCGTGCTCGAATGTTCCCGTGCGATTCGATCTCTCATGGCCGAGTATGCTGTCAAGGAAGATGCAACCAGTAAGTTACCGGATACCCTCCAAGTAATAGGTACAGAAGATTGACTAACGCCGTATTAGTTACTATCCAATCATACAACGATGTTACCTCAAAAACAGTTGCAGACCAACAGTCTTCCATCAGGACACTATCCGGTAAGGGCATCAACAACGTGGAGCTCGTCAACGCCGATGCTGCGCGACCCTCGGGGAGCGTGGCCTACCCTGTGGGCACCTCGGCCGCCGTCTTCCTCTACGTCAAGGGACGCGTTGATATGGACGCCGAGATTGCCAAGGCGCAGAAGAAGCGTGACAAGGCAAACGCTGCCGTCAAGAAGCAGGAGAAGATCCTCTCTGACCCCGGATACAAGGAGAAGGTGTCCGCCCAGGTACAAGAGACAGAGAAGGCTAAGCTCGCAGAAGCTCGGCAAGAGGTAAAAAGTTACGAGGAGACTATCAAGCAGTTTGAGCAACTCAAACTAGAGTAGAGAGTTGCTCTACTGGTCATTGTACAAGTAGAAGGATAACACTAGACTGACGTGGAAGACAAAGACATGTTCACGATTGGGGTTCGGTCCCATGTTTATACGCATCTTGATGGACGTAAGAAACAAGCTGAGCTTGTGTTTGTTGTGTATTGACCGTTGGTAGTACATAGTTGTTGCAAATAGGAATACATTGTACAGGAGGATCCGCCTCTGGCTTGCGCAAAGGTTTTTGGTGATGTGCTTATTTCGGCCACTTCCTCCATCCGCTTCTTCCGACCTATAGAAAGGAGGGCAGAGTTAGCATTGCGCTCGTTGGAAGGAAGATTTTGGTGTAGAATAGTAAAGGACAACTTACCTTCTTCCAAGACTTAATAAGCCGTGGCATGTCCAGCATGGCGTGTCTCTTCTTCTCCATCCTAGAGTGGTTCCCCTCCGTTAGCAAGTCTTCCAACACAATATCCTCGCCAGGAGGGATAATCCAGCCGCACTGCAGCCGCATTTTGCAGCAGCGACGGCCAGGGCCACGTACTTTGAAATCATCTGCCTCTCGTGAATATGGCCCTTGACGCTCTGTCCCACACCGGTACCCTTGACACGCAAGCCGTGCTCCACGCGATGCGCCAGCCGGTTCTCGGCGTTCTTGTTCGTCTCGGGCAGGAGGTGCTCCACGCCGTGCTCGCGGGCCATCTGCGCGAGCTGAGCCTGCCGGCGCTGCGAGTACACCGGGTCCTGCCATTTCCCCGTCGTCGGGTTCTTGTAGACCTTGAAGGGGTTCGGCCGGGCCTCTTGGTACTGCGTCGGGGCGTGGCCCTCGGGGACGATGGCGGCGGGCGGCCATCGCGCGAAGAAGGTCTGTAGGGGCGTCGGCAGCGACTTGGCCAGCGTGACGAACTTGGTTGGTGTTGCCGACGCCATTATGGTCGTGTCGAAGAGGGAAAGGGGGGAGAGAGGTGGCCTCGGTGGCAGTCCGTGTATGTCGGTCGTGGGGTTTGCAAGTGAAGCCTCTCTCTCTACAGGAATTCTTGGACCATAATATCTTAAAATCGATGAACCTAGTAGTACTCCAGAGGGTAAATATGTTGACCAATCATAGCGCATGAGGCGCTTCCCACGGGCTACTAGCACTTACTGGTATCTGTACTAGAACTACTAGACTAATACGTAGTAGTAGTAGAAGTGCTACTAGAGGGGCTCCACTTATCCACCACGCCTCGATATCACCTTGTAATGCACCCGCCATTGAGTCGTTGAATGATCTTTGAGAATTTATTCATTTGGTAATTGCATTTCTAGTCATGTTAAAGAAAAAATGGTACATTAATCTGCTCAATTACGAGACTCTATAAATGGTATTGGTATCAATCAACGCCCTCCCTTGGCTCCTGAATCATCCTTCTTGCCGCCTCCTTCACCTCGCACCGGCTTGGACTGCGCCGCCTCATGTCGTCTGAGCTCGTCGGGTACCTTGGAGATGGAGCTCTTGCTCAGCATCTGCTTCAAGTCGTACAGGACATCCGTATCCTCGGGGCCCAGGAACGTAATGGCCACACCACTCTTTCCAGCACGACCAGTACGACCGATACGATGTGTGTAGCTCTCGATGCTGGGAGCCATGTTGAAGTTGATGACGAGTGACACGTCGGGTACATCGATACCACGTCCAGCCAAGTCCGTGGCAACGAGAACCTGCGTTTGGCCGTTCCGCACAGATGCGAGGGCGACCTCACGCTGGTCTTGGGTTTTGGACCCGTGCAAGGTGGCCGTGGTGAAGCCCATGTTCTTGATGTCTCGAGCGACAGCATCACAATTTCGCTTGATGTTGACGAATACGATGACAGGCGGTGGGAATTCGGGCGAGGAGAGAAGCTCCTGCAATCGCTTCTTGCGCTTGTCCTCGCCGCCGATGAACTCGACACGCTGCTCAACTGTCTCAACAGCCTCGCCAGCATTGCCAATGGTGATAGTGGCCGGACGGCGCAGGTATTTCCTTGCAATCTTCTCAAGTGACGCAGGCATTGTAGCTGTGTACATCATGGTCTGGCGATAGCGATCCCTGCCGCCCACGTAGCTCTTCATGAGTTGAGAATCTTCAGCCTCCTCCGTGTCAGGTTTCTCGTTGCTAACTGGTAAGGCCTCGAGGATCTTGTTTACGGGCTCCTCGAAGCCAAGGTCGATCATTCGATCCGCTTCATCCATGATGAGGTAGCAGCACTGTGAGAGGACAAGCAGCCTTCGTTCGATACAGTCCACCAGACGACCCGGGGTAGCCACGATGATCTCAGCTCCGTTCCGTAGAGCATATGCTTGTTCCTCAAGCAAATGTCCACCAACAATGCTGACAACCCTGAAGCCTAGTGGCTGGGCAAACTTGCGAGCTTCCGTCTCAATCTGCTGCACGAGCTCACGTGTCGGAGCTATAATGAGAGCATACGGTCCGTCGTTTTTGTTGACCTCGGTAAGGGGAGGCAGCTCGGAAATATAGACGAGAAGAGGGAGGAGGAAGGCTGCGGTTTTTCCGGAACCAGTGACGGCAACACCAATTAAATCTCTGGCTTGCAGGGCAACCGGAATGGCCGCTCTCTGAATGGGACTTGGCTCCTTATAGCCAACCTGTTCGACAATGTCCAGCAGCCGCGAAGGCAGCTCTGACTCTCGCCAGCTGCGCATAGGATTGGGAATAGCACCACCTTTGGTGCCGATGCCAAAGTCTTCCTTGAAGATGCGCCAATCTCGCTCGCGCATGTCCTTGAGGTCCTTTTCTGTCCAGCGTGTCCCCAATCCCGTTCTCCGAGAACGCTCCCGGGCTCTGTCCTGCGCCCGGTAGAAGTCCTCCATGATACCCTTTGCGCGCTCTCTCCCTTCCTCCCCATCTCGTTGCTCAATCATTCTCGCCCTCTTCTTTGCCCGCTCTTCTGCCTCTTTGTCGAACTCGCCTCCAAGACCGGCCAGGGAGAAGCCCATGTTGACCTTTTGGTCGGCGTAAAGCGGGTCGTTCTCTCGGAATGTGTCCTCGGTCTCGTCCCACCCGAATTTGAACTTGTTCTTCTCCGTCCGCATGCGCTTCTTGTTCGCCGAGAACTTGGAGTGCTTGTTGACTTCCGGGCCCAAGTAGCGAGATCTTGTGAGCGACGCCTCGATGGCTTCCGCCGAGGGTTTGTCGACGGCGGCCTTGTCCTGCTTCTTGGATCCGTCTCGGCGGCGGTCTTGCTTCATCGCCTTCGGACCCGTAGGCACGCCATGAACGGAGCCATTCGTCAGGGCGCCATTGGTCTTTGCGAGTGCATCTTGGCGCTCCTGTCGCTTCCTGTCCCAGTCCCGGCTCTTCTGCTCCTGCTCGGCGGCTTTGCGCTTCTTCTCCTTCTCCTCCTCCTCGGCCTTCTGGGCTGCTAGGCGCTGGGATTTGGGGATGAATCTCAGCTTCGATGCTGCTGCGTCTGCAGCCTTCTTCTGGCGCAGAATCTCCTCGAGGTCGAGCGGCATCGCGATGTTTGATGAAGGGTTGAGAGTTGTATAAAAGAAAAAGCATGACTCAGCAGGCCTAAACTATCGACATCCTAAAAGTCGTAGAAGACGTCCGAGTCGTAGGTCCGCCCCGCTGGGCGTTAGCGCGTGGGGGCGCGGCGCTTTCAGTGGCAGTGGGTATTGGCTTGGCTTCATCAGTCTCATATCACCTGACTTCGCGCAACTAAACATATCCTAGCATTAACATTACCAGTGGAAATCACTTACAAGAAATTTATGGAAGCCCAAAGATACTTTTGGAACAAGAAAAGAAATATTCATTCTTTTGAGAAGATGGGCGTTCCTTTATTCGATTAAGAGTCAGTTCCTCCACAGCTCATGGACTCACACCAGCATGGGGACCTAGCAACCCACTACCAAGTTCTCAACCTCACGCCCACCATTCTCGACGAGCAGCAGGACCCCTCGTCCCTGGTCAAGCGGGCCTACCGCCGCGCTCTACTCCAGAACCACCCGGACAAGGCTTCTGCTTCTGCAGAGAATTCTGGAGCCTTGACCGCGGAGACTACTTCCCGTAATTTCAGTATCGATCAAATCACTACCGCCTTTACGGTGCTCTCCTCGCCGTCTCAGCGCGCGGCTTACAACGCAGCGCTACGCCTACAGCAGCACGACGGAGATGTACCGGGCCTTTCTACTAAATTTCAAACAGGAGTGGAAATTGTAGATTTGGATGACCTACCGTTCAGCGAGACCGACGCATGCTGGCACCGTGCCTGTCGGTGCGGCAATGACAGAGGCTACCTTTTTCATGAGCAGGATCTCGAAGAGGCAGGCGATGAGGGAGAGCTCATGGTGGGGTGCATGGACTGCAGTCTCTGGCTAAAAGTCCATTTTGCCGTAGTCGAAGACGAGGACGAGCCGGAGCCGGAGGGGGCACAGCCCAGGTAATTCCAGTGCCAAACCTGAGGGAATAGAGAAGAGAATAGACAGGGAATGGAGTACATACACAATCGACTCAAAATTTACACCCCAAAAAGGAATCGAATCTTATCACCTCTCAAATGCCGGAATTGCCCGTGAGGGAATTGGAAGACAAACTGAAATCGATCACTCCAAGACGTGGACAATTGGCAAAAACACGTTGCATCACGGTCTCATCGCGACCTGTGATTTCCTTAATGTATTGAAAGCAATTTTAGTATTTTTTATTTGTCCAGACGGTCACGCATTAGAGTCTAGAAGCAGAACCACCACAATGCTCTTCTTTAGGCCTCCGTGCCGGCTCCCGTCGGGCAGAAGACAAGCCCTTTCGTTCGTTATCTGCGCGCGTTTACCAAAAACGATGCCGAAGTTCTTGGATCAAAAAAATAACCGACGACTTTCCGTCCACTCCGTAGACACCAGCCCACATGACTCCAGTATGGGCCAAAGCCCAGAAACGTTCCTACATGCGCCAGCAGTCTTACTCGGCAGCCTTGGGCTCCTCAGTAGCAGCGGGAGCCTCGGCAGCAGCGGGAGCGTCCTCCTTGGAAGCGCCCTCGCCAGCAGCACCAGAGTTATCGGCCTCAGAAGAGGTCCACAGAGTCTGCAGGATTTGTTAGAAACGCGCCACGTGCCATCGGTTAGATCGACGGATTTTTACGTACAAGGTTGTCACGGAGAAGCTGCATGATGAGCGTGGAGTCCTTGTAGCTCTCCTCGCTGAGAGTGTCAAGCTCTGTAATACTCATGTCAGCGTAGTGTTCTTGTCTGTCTTCATGGCTTTCCCCGTATGAAAAACGTGAGAAATGGGATCTGGGTACGAACCAGCGATAGCATCATCAAAGGCCTGCTTGGCGAGGTGGCAAGCCTGGTCGGGAGCGTTGAGGATCTCGTAGTAGAATACGGAGAAGTTCAGGGCAAGACCGAGGCGGATAGGGTGAGTAGGAGGCAAGTCGGTCTGAGCAACCTCGGTGGCAGCCTTGTAAGCCTCGAGGGACTTGTCGGAGGAGTCCTTGCGGCGGTCGCCCATGGCGAACTCAGCGAGGTAGCGGTGGTAGTCACCCTTCCTGTAGGAAACGCATTAGTCATTTCATTCTCTGTGCAACAGCAATGCGTACCAATGAGCCGTATTGCTTTTCCTGGTGAGACGTACATCTTGTGGTAGAAGACCTTGGACTCGCCAGACTTGGCAGAGGGAATCAGGTGCTGGTCAAGAACATCGAGAATGTCGTCGCAGATCTTAGCAAGCTCGTTCTCAATCTTCTGACGGTACTCCTTGATGAGAGTGACCTGAGAGGAGTTGCCCTTGGTCTCCTCCTTCTGCTCGATGGAAGTGACTATTCTCCAGGAAGCACGGCGGGCGCCAATGACGTTCTTGTAGGCAACGGACAGGAGGTTGCGCTCCTCGACGCTCAGGTCGCGGTCCTCGGAGGCGACAATCTTCATGTTCTCGACCATTTCTAGAAGTGGATTAGCGGCCGACTCGAAGCCGCACGAACTCGCCGGGGACTGCAAGGGAGAAGTTGCTTACCCTCATAGCGCTCGGCCTGCTCTGCGAGCTTAGCCAGGTAGACAGCGTCATCTTGACCCATTTTGGCGGTATTGGTTTCAGTAATAGGTTACTGTGAGGTCGATGAGTTAGTGAACAGGTTGGCGTGACTCAATCAGGGGGGGTGGATCGGTTTGGCCCCAAAGCCGAGTAGATAAAGTTAAGTATCAACCAGCTGGGCTTAGGGGGGAGAAGATTAATTGTGCTCAAAAAATGCTTGACGACGGGTAGCTGCAGCCGAAAGGACTTCAAGTGCGGGTGGATGATAGTTGGCATTGACCGGTGTTGCGGAAGGAACTGAGGCGCACGTCTCGAGGAGGTGAGGCGGCATTCGCAGACAACACTGACTGACGACGGCTCCCCCGCTCTCCCTGAACCCGTAGTGGGGTTGGACACGCAGTATTCGAAGGCTGCCGCGGCGTTCGCAAATACGTTGGCTCGAGCCAATGGAGCGCGAATGGACATGGCCCAATGTCTAGACATCGTCTCGAGCGCGTCGCAGGTGCGAAGATGGCCTCAGATCGCAGGCTTGGCCCGGTACAACGGGGTGGGGGGAAAGGGCCATGACGAAAGAGCAATGGCCAGCCAGCTCAGAGAGCCAGGTTCGAGAGGAAGCGCACGATAAGACGGGGGCGTACATACCGAGTGGGAAAAAGTCGTTGGAAAATGAGGACGATATGTTGGAACAGACGTTGGGCCTTGTTGCAACAGGGAGGAAGTGCGCGACAGGCGAGAAGTGGGAAGCGGTGATGGTTGTTGTTGTTTAGTGGTGGTTTTGGAGTTGGAAGTGAGAGGTGGGTTCGAGGTGCAGGTAATAAGGGCGACCGAGCGGAGGTAGAAGGGGGAGGCGAGGCGAGGCAAAAAGCGGCGGGCAGAAAGATGGTGAGCAAAAACGCCCACCGGCCGGCCACTGGACGATGGCTCTGTACTGCCACTAAGGTGCGGTAGCCGCTGGGGAGTGTGTCCTTGTCCACGGGTAACTGGACCTCCATGCCCTGCCCACTGGCACTGGCCACTGCCGTCACTGGTCAACGGGCACCATTCCCTTACCTGGTAAGATACCCACCAGTACCTCACCACTACGAGTACTATTTCACTACTATCTGTACTTAGGTACTAGTCTAGTACCCAAGTATCCGTAGGCCCTACATGGTGGGCGGATAGAAGTGGAAATTGCACCTTCAAGTTCAAGTTGGTCTGGTTTTGGGAGGGCCTAAAGCCCCCACTAATATCCAGCAGACTCGTTGGCAACGTGACACTACCTGGTGGGCGTAGCAGAGTAATTAATAGTACCAGGTGTAAGATTCTGATTCAAGGCAGCTCTCAGCGCTGAACTACCTGGTGCTGTGCTACTATCATCACTGTGAGCCCTGGTGGCTCAGGTCACACCCAGGGCATTAGGTCCGCTGGAGCAGTGAGCAAGCTTGGGCGCCATCAAAGCCACAATCAGTGGGTTCTCTTCCAGTCCAACTTGAAGTTCGTCATGGAAAGAGATGGATCCCCATCGACCTCACTCACGTGCATTGACCAAGTCCCTCATGGGTCTCCGGTTTGCCCGTCTCAGTGCATCGTCACACCGAAGACGCCGCCGTAGGTACGCGAAAGGCACAAGGCTTTTTCCCCTAGTGCACGATATTGCCTTCAAATTGCCCTTTGCCCTCATGAAGGCACTCGTTGTATCCAACTTTACCTAGCTCACAGCATCAATACTAGATACTACTATCCAGTACTATTTGCAGTAGCAGTATATATTAGAGTTAGCATTGCAGGGCTACCATCGTCGCGGGTACGATGACCAAGGCAGTTCTAAGGTAGTTAGTTGTATTAGGTAGTAGGTAATAGCTGCTCTCCGATGCTTCCCAAGTGCCCTGCATTAATGTCGAGTAAGACATCCATGGGGCCTCCATGTGACATCGTTGCCCACTCTTCCGCTACGCACTGCATTGCTTGATGAGCCTGGAGTATCCACCAGGGTATGATCGGCGCGGTGACGATTGATCTCGTAAGTAATCAAAGGATCTTCTTTTCCTTCAACTTCAACTTGGAAGGCCTTGTTTCACAATCACCGTCGGGTCAGCTTTGTCCATGCCCATGGAACAGTCGCTGCTAGACTAGTAGTAACTACTAGTCTAGTCTAGATAGTCAGTACGGAGTAATAATACGTTTATTCCATTTCTGCGTGCATGACTCGTCAAAATAGCATTCCCTGAACAAGAACACGCTTCCTAATCTTGACCAAGGTTTGGATCAAATATTCAATGCGGATTGGTGTTTTGTACGCTTAGGAACTGGGTATTGTAGTTGTCGAACGAGCAGTGGCTGGCCGACTGGACTATCTTATCTTTTGCGCCGGCACACGACTGTGACTGTTGACGTTGGCTCGAGCGGTAAGGTCTCTTGCATCAGATTGTCAGCCCTCATGAGCGACCCGGGAAATACGTTCGGTGAGTTCGGTAAAGAATAGACAAAATAGCACGAAGCAATCCAATCAAGCTAGGTTCTATCAATTAATGATGATTGTAGTAAGTACTATGGTATTCATATCCCGTACCTCTTGTGCCGTTGAAGAGGGGGGGCAGATTACGGAGATGTATCATCATCACTGAGAATCCTGAGTGACTTTCTCACATTGTACGTTGTTGGAGGTTAACCACAAGGCGCTTGGCTAGAGATTCGTAAAGATGTGTGCATATCGTGCGATACCGGTCCGTTGCTACCCATTTGTGAAGGTCCCTGTTCACGCTGGTTGGGGTACGCTCCTCGATTAGGCGACGAAATCAGGCCATCGCAGCACAGGCAACCGATGCCTCCCGCAAGAGGTTACAGCGGTACCTCTTTGACCACGTAGAAATCGCCGGAGCGCCAGGTACTTTTCTATGACGTATCGCGATCCACCCTCCCAAAACGGTCAGCTGGAGGAGCTCCTCTTGCTGTCCATACTCCGTACATTGCCCTCCAATTGCTGTGCCTATTCCCTACCTTAGTCCTTTGCCCACTCTCTTCGACCTACCATCCTGCCATCCAGCAACCTCTTTTCGACATCCCCTCCATCTCTTGTGTCGAATATCTGCCAAGATGCTCCGCACGACATTCACCAAGACGGCTGCTTTCCGTCCCCTCCGAGCTACCTTCACTACCACTGCTCGCGCCATGGCTGAGGGAGATACTGGCGCACCGCCCAAGACCGGCGGCCAAGGGTGAGTTGGCGTCGCAGCGCAAGCTTCCGACTCGGCACGACTGCCAGGGGATTTGGAACGAGCACGGGCGATTGATACTAATACGTGTTCGCAGCGATGCTTTCCAGCGCCGTGAGCGCGCCTCCGAGGATTGGGCCATCCGCCAGCGCGAGAAGGAGAAGCTTCTCGAGCTCAAGAAGAAGCTCGCTGAGCAGCAGGACCACCTTACCCGCCTCTCCCAGCACATGTACGGACTAAGCTATCCCACATACCACACCTCTCAGATTGATTCAATTTGGCTGACATGATTTTGTTTACAGTGATGAGATCACCAAGGAGCAGGGCGGAGAGCAGAACTAAATGCTCTGACAAGGACTCGGAAGTCTTGAACTTACAGGCATCCGGCGCAATGATTGCAGCTTCCAAATAGGCAAATTGCCCAGTTCTCTATGGCAATCTTTTTCATAGCTCGTCGCCTAGGGCGTGTTATTTGCCACTGTCTAGGCTAGTGTACAATTTACAGAGGTGTTGACCTCGTGTCCAAGGTTGCTATTCCTGCTCCGTCTTGATCGAGTTCCTTGTATCAAATTATTTCTCAGCCCGGCCTTCACTACGTCATCCAGAACTCCGGGTTGTTTTCCTCCTGTAGACATTTCCATACAAAGATACGCTATTATTTACCTCCGTCCCATGTATGATCGATAGAAGCTCTCGGCGGCATCATTTTCCCCTCCACCATAATGGTGTGCCATGTTGCTGCCTGATTTCTGCGCGGCAGCTACCTTACTTTGCAGGGTCGAGGCATTCTGATCAATCCATTGCAACTGAGTAAGGTGTCCGTTCAGGACACGCACAATCTGGCTCAACTGTTTTAATCATGTTAGCTACGTTACTTGGCAAGGTGAGTAGAATCATGAGAGTGGCTTCTTACCGGGTCCTCGGGCTTAGAACCCTTGCTCAACGTTCCAGAGATATCATTGATCTCCTGTACCATCTTTGAGAGATCCCTCGACTTCTCGTCGAGCTGCTGGGTGAGCTTCTCCGCTAGCTTGTATGTTCGCTCACGCTCCTGATCAGGCCCGGCAAGTTGCTCGCCAGGACCAATCTGTTTGGCAAACATCTCCTGGACCTCAGACTCATAACGGTCGAGCCAGGCCTCTAGTTCGTCTTGCTGACCTTCAACCGAAGAAAGCTGGCGCTCAATCTCGTGGCTGGCACGCTCTGCTTCGAAAGTATCCAGGTAAAGCTTCTGGATTTTCTCGCCATTGTCGACAAGCTGCCTGTCCCAGCCTGACACCGCGTTGGCCTGTTCCTTGAATTCCTTCTGATATTTGGAGAGATCCGAAGCCCAGCGGGTGACAATATCCTCCATGGTCTTATTCTTTAGCCTTGCGATTTGCGAGGTAGGTCCAGTAGTGGATGCACCAAGCGTACTAGCGCCGGCTCCGGCAGGCTTTGGAGTCTCGCTTTCTTTCTCCTTGCTCTTGTCCCCAGCCTCCGTCGCGGGCTTGGCACCCCCGAAAAGACTTGAACCAGACCCGGCAGCACCTGTCGCAGCGCCAGCCGTAGACGTAGCAGTGCCAGCTGTAGCGGGCTGCGACGCAGCAGGTGTGCTTTGACCTCCAAAGAGCCCGCCCGACGCAGGCTTTGGTGCTGAAGAATCACCGGCAGGCTTAGCACCAAAGAGCCCGCCTCCTGAGGTACCAGAGGCAGCTGCTGTGGCTGGCGCAGGTGCAGCAGGTGTGGTTGAGGCTGCTGAAGTGGCTGCTGGCTTGTTGCCGAAGAGACCGCCAGCAGGCGTGGTTGATGTTGTTGCAGCAGATGAAGCGGGTGTCGCCGCTGCTGTTGCCGCACCCCCGAAGAGACCACCACCAGATGGTGCCGGAGCTGAAGTTGTCGGGGTGCTAGTTTTGTTTCCAAACAGGGACTGACCCGAGCTTGCGGCTGTAGAGGCACCGGCCTGGGTAGGCGGGGTTGCTTGAGGTGTAGAACTCCCATTGTTACCGAAAAGACCACCCGCGGCGGGAGCGGGTGATGAGGTCTTCGCTCCAAACAGACCACCGCTGGGTGCGCTGGAGGCACTGGTCTGAGTAGCTCCGCCTCCGAACAACCCACCAGCGGCGGGCGCGGCAGTAGTTGCCGGCTGAGAAGACGGCTGTGAGGTTGTAGGTGCGCTGGTCTTAGCAGCACCGCCGAACAGATTGGGGCCAGCGCTCTGGCCACCAGCTGCGCCAGCGAAGAGACCTGAGCCTCCAGAAGTTGTGGGTGGCGCTCCAGCTGGCGTCGTCGAACCAGCTAGTGAGAATGCGGGCTTTGCTGGGGTAGCCGTGGCATTAGACTTTCCATCCTGTGCTTTGTTACCGAATAGTCCACCTCCAAAAAGACCTCCCGAAGCTGGAGCAGCTGTGGTTGCAGTTGCTTGTGGCTGGGAGGCGCTGCTCTGACCTCCAAACAACCCACCACCACCGGCGTTAGGTGTTGAGGTTCCTGAACCAGCGTTGCCAAACAATCCACCAGAGGAGGGTGCTGTGGCAGCACCTCCACCTGCTCCTGCTCCTCCTCCAAACAGGCCGCCACTAGCTGGAGCAGACGTTGTAGCGGCACTGTTTCCACCGAAAAGTCCTCCAGTCGATGTTGTGGGAGTCGACGAATTGGCACCGCCACCGCCGAACAGGCCGGCGCCTGCAGGCTTATTGTCGCTCTGGCTTTGGTTGCCGAACAGACCTCCAGAAGCAGGTTTGTCACCGCCAGCTGAGCCCGCAGACGGGAAGGAGAATTTGGGAGCTCCGCCAGCAGAGGCGCCTCCAAACAGACCACCAGAACCGGGTGCCGTTGAGGTGGTCGCACTATTCGACGCAGCCCCCGATGAGCTGGTGTTTCCGAAGTTGAAAGCCATCTCCTCGACTCGATGGTTCGTGGTTGTGCGACCCGTCAAATGGATGCTGTTGATATGGTGAGAGTATTCGCGAAAATGGTCGTGGGAGGTTGGGTGTGCTGCTGAGAATTAAGCGTGCAGCATGACAGCTGGGGCAAGCTGATCCTTAAAAGAGTGAGAACCCTAGATCTGTCGGTCTACCCAAGCGCTCCAAGTAAGGAAACTGGATTGAGCAGAAAGGACTGAAAGTTTGGTAAGCAGTCCAGCAGGACCTTTTGTTCTTTGGGTGTTGAAGGCTGAAGCTGTCAGCTCCACGCGCTTTCCAAGATTTCGCCTACAAGCTCGGCGCGCGTGGGTAGACGGGCGCAAGCCACAGGTATCTCATCAGCCACATCAGCCACAATGACCTTCCAACGCTGGCAAATACACCTCCCAAGCTCTGCCGTTGAACCCCACGTGATGGCCATGGCATGAACGTTTCTCGATCGTAGATGGACTTCGAAACATCAGCGCCCCTTCGCAACACCCACCTAATTGTTTCAATAGCATGCATGCCTAGATTTTGAGTTCGAACGGCTTGCAGAAGCGACATGATAAAGACTCATTCACTCAATTAGGGGCCTTCATCCCCAGAGAAACAACTAATTCCCATTAACGACTAAAGTATACGACGATCCCGCTGGCGGCTCCAACGACTCACATCTATCAGCCACCACCAAGTTCCCATTGTTCCAAAAGCTAGGCAGACCTTATAATAAATTAATATGACGGGCTCTGAGGACCTGGCGCCTCCACGTGAGGCGAACGTCGCCGACCCAGGAGCTCACCAATTAAGTCCATCCGGTGCGCAACCTTACCCGATCCAACTTCAAGTCGAAGCTAATCCTCGCTCAGCCGACCACTCCGATTCGGAAGACCAGTTCACAGATGCACCTTCAGCCCCAAGAAGTCCCGAAAGCGCATCCTTCGTACCCAAAGCTACCGTCGAGAAAGTGAGCGACGAACCTGTCGAGTCAGAGATCCCGGGCACCGAAGCCTACAAACTCAGAGAAGCCGATGCGAAGCCCGATGCCATATCTGTCATCCCCGACGAAGAGACAACCTCGACGACTTCTTCTCAGAGTGACGAGGTTCCAGCTACAGTCGTGGAGGAATCTTCAGGAACGATTGGCCCTCATTCAGCGGAATTTCAGGACAAGAGACAGGCAGATCCAACACCTGATATTGTCATTGATGATCATGGGGAGGTGAAAAGCAGCGACTCAGAACAAGAAGAGAAACAAGACGATGATGGTACGGTTTCCCTACTTTCCACGCCTTGCGTTTACCGTAGAGTAGTGCAACTAACCAAATCTTATCTCTCCTCAGATGGCACAATTCCGGACCCCCAAGCAGCTAACACACCTGAACCATCTGGACGACCTAGGGGTAGATCTCATAGAGCTGCACAGCCCCCAAGTGGATTTGAGGAAGGTTTTGGTGACAACGATAAAGATGATCAAGATGCATTCGGTGATGACTTTGACGATTTCGAAGAGGGCGCAGAGGACGACGACTTTGGTGACTTTGGTGACGAAGGATTTCAGCAACCTGAGCCATCCCCTCGATATATCCCACCTACCCAACCGATCTCTCTACCTTTTGTAAGTACATCACATATTTCTAATACACCGAGACCGTTGCCCTTGCTGAACAGCCTTATAGCCGATACCTGATTTCGACGGACTAAGCTACGACGACATTGTTTCTGAAACCGAACCTCACCTTACGAGCCTCTTCCCACCCGATGAACTGGACGTACCACAGTTCCCTCCCCTGCCCAAGGAAAACACATCATTTAATACTCCCCGCTCTGCCTCCCTCTGGTCACAACTCGTCGCCCCTCCGCCATTAGCACCGCCCGACTGGATACGATCACGAACACGCCGCCTCTTCCTAGTCTCTCTCGGAGTCCCTGTAGACCTCGATGAGATTCTCCCAGCTTCGAAGCAAAAGAAGCTTGTACTACCTTCACTCAACGTTCCTGCTTCGGCATCGCCCCGAAATTCGAGCGAATCTCGCTCGGTTTCGCGGCTACGGCAAGGCGAAGGTAACAACTCATCCACGTCTGTCGATACACAAGGAAAGCCCAAGCGGAGGAAAGGTCCACCCCCGCAACCGGAGCTTGATATGATGGCGGCAAGGCATACGTGCACTACGACAGATGAGGCACTCGATGGCATGACGGATGAGGAGCTCAAGGCGCACGTGAAGAAACTAGAAGAATTGGAGGCGACGGCTAAAGAAGTGCTGGAATACTGGCAAAAGCGGACAGACGAGAAGATTGGAGAGCGTGAGACGTTCGAAGGGGTGATTGAGAACTTGGTCAAGCATGCAAGAAAAGTACGGAAATAGACCCTGGGCCCCTTAATGAACAGAGCTTGTCCAAATTTCAAATTGGAAAGAGTTCTTCTAAATTTCTCCACCGCCCCCCCTAATGCCCATGTATTTGATCTTGTCGCCCTTTTTCTATGCTTCAGAGCTAAGTCCCTTTGCATGATCTAGCTTTTTTGTTCGTACTTTAAGGCCTTTCGTAACAGAGGGCCGGCCTGAGTGGCACTATATCCTTGTTACGTATAGTGGCTACTTGTACTTGGGTAAGTGTATCTTGAAAAGAGCTTCATTGCTACAGGGTTGTATCGTAGTTCGCTCTGTCAACCGAAACAACCCCTCATCGCTCGTTGTTGCTGACACTTTTCCACTTTTTTAAGACGTGCTTGGCTCCAACGTAACACCACTGTGGGAAAAAAACAGGCGTTAGCAAAGACTTCACTACGGCTTTAAAGGAAAATATGGTACTCACGCTGCGATAGTAGCCCACCCGATGAGACGCCAATGCTTTTCGATACGACGGCTGAGAGCAACCTTCTCACCAATGTTGGTACAGGCGGGGCTAGTAAGAACCAGCTTGGCAGCATCCTGCTTGATGGCGGCAACCTTGGCGCCAGTGGAAGTGGAACCAATGTTCACCATGATAACCTCGTTCTTAGCAAGTTTGGCGACCTTAGCTTGCTTGCCATCGGCAGTCCTAACACCTAGTAGACGGCGGAGGAGATAGAAGTTCACCTCAATCTCGCTGTAGATCTCGGGCAGGCGTCCCTTAAGACCAAGAACGAAGCCAACGAGACGATCGGCACGGCAGAGAGTAGGGTCGATACGGGTACCGACACCAATCAGACCACCGGGAACGGCGTACTTGAGGTCGTTGGCCTCAGAGTTGAGGGAAACAACGCGGCTGAAAATGGGCGTACACTTAAGAGCACCATTGTCGTCGCGAGACACGATACCAGGGCGGATCTCAATCTCATCACCGAGTTTGACAACGCCATGCAGAATACTGCCACCAGCCACACCACCCTTGAGATCATCAATTTCCGCACCAGGCTTGTTAACATCGAAGGAACGGATGACAATCATGTGAGGGTCCATGGTGAAGTCGCGGGGGGGCACGGGAATTGTGTTGACGATGGCCTCATTCACCGCATCGATGTTGAACTTGAGCTGTGCGGAGATAGGGATGACGGGCGATTTCCCAGCAACGGTTCCACGGATAAACTTGAGAATTGACTCGTAGTGCTGTTGAGCGGCCTCTTCCCGCATCAGATCGACCTTGTTCTGGAGAATGATAATCTTATCCAGCTTCATAATCTCAATAGCTGCCAAGTGCTCGGAGGTCTGTGGCTGGGGGCATGATTCGTTGCCGGCAATAAGCAGTAGAGCAGCGTCCATGACGGCGGCGCCTGACAACATTGTGCTCATGAGAATATCGTGACCAGGGCAGTCGACGAATCTAGTAACGTTAGCATTGCGTCCGTGGCTTTGGCAACATCCCACATTTTGCAACTTACGACACATGACGGAGCAGCCTGTATGTACCACTGCAGCCATCGCGCTCACAGGGAGGGTCGACCTCCTTTTCGCTCTTGTAGCTCCTGAAGCAGGTCGGCCGCGGGCACTCAGCATTGTCGCACTTGTAGACCTTGGCATTGGCATAACCAAGCTTGATTGTGATGTTTCGGATCAACTCGTTCTTGAAACGGACAGTCTGCACGCCAGAAATGGCCTTTACGACGGTGGACTTTCCGTGAGCCACATGCCCGATAGTACCAATATTGATGGTCGCTTGGCGGGCAATAATCTCGGGCGTTAGGGGTGTCAGGCTGGCAACGTCGAGATCCTTGGGGTCGGTTTGCGGGGGCAGGGGAGGTCTTTGATACGCAGGCTCCGGGGCGACGGGGTCCGTCTTCTTCAGAGCTGACTTCAGGGTCTTATCCTCGCCAGCTTCGCCAGCGTCGTTCTGGTCGTTGAGCGACTCGCCAGAGTCAGATTCCGACTCGATATCATCGTACTTGGGCTCGTCGTTGGCCGACATGGTGGAGGCGGGGCACGAAACCGTAATTCACAGGGGGGTTCGGTATTGGTTTTGAGGAACGGCGCCGTCGCGATGGGGTGATCTCTGTCGTGGGGGAAAGCGACAGACTTGTCGAATATTTCTCTTCCCAGTTGCTCCGATTTGGTCGTCGTGGTCTCCTTGAAGTCGAATTCTACGTGCGTATTCCAGTCACCTAGGGCAAAATTCGTCGTGGGTTGTTCAATGAGGAAGCAGACTATGACTCTTACGCTAGTACTAATCGGTCATGATAAGCTGATAAGGATATCTGCCCCTCCTTCCTAGTGATATGTGGTTGAGCTCAGGACTTCACCGGCATTAGCTCTCACTACCCTATAGACACTCACCCCAAGATCCATGGACGATGTTAATTGCCAGTGGGTTTGAGATATGGGCCGTCCTCAAGAAGGTATCACTCGAATCCGAATCGAACATACATACATACATAATCACTTATAGAGTCACTGGGTTATGTCACTTGCCCGGCGATATTAAACCCTTGTGAGGCATGCCTCGATTGGCATTGGCGATTATCGTTTCTATTTTGAGACGATGGAAGACGTTGGGTGTAACTTCCCCGTTTCCCGTAGACACTCAATGCAACTCTACCATGAGCGAAAAAGGCTTCACCTGTTCGATCGTACGATAATCTCCGCGATGTGAAGTCGAAGGAAGCTTCATATCCTCCTACTTCACAGGAAAGAAGCGCAACAACTACAATGCGGGGGCTGGTCCGCCCAACCTTTCTGGGAGAATACCTATTAATAGCATTTAGCAGTATCCCGCCTTTGCAGCCGACCTTCGCACAACTGTGATAGCGCAGCCTTGGCGGAATACTATTGAATGGGGCAGCAGAGCAATTCGCTGCGCTGAGTTACATTCGAGATATTTCACAAATGACCATCACCGCAGCTGTGTGTGTACGAGCTTGGTTCTAGACACATCCAAGATACTTGGAGATCCAGCATATAGAAGGGAAGGGCGAGCGGCACGTCTTTTGTAACGGTTTCCGCACGACTAGGCGCTGTTAAGATTCATCATGACACCTGAAGTGGTATTGATCTCCTTATGGGCCAAGTCTCTGGAGAGCGAGTCATCACAGTACAGAGTACGGAGTAAGTGGTATCCTGTCGTAGTGTTCGTGTGTACAAGAGGCATCCTAGGAGCGATGGGTGGTAGACTGGTTTCTTGCCTGACCAAGCTTGACCGTCGGCCACGGCGGATGGGGAAGCCAAAAGCTCGAGGACGAATCCCAGGCTTTGTTTTACCGCCGATATCTGCAGGCAGCTGAAGTGCGACCGACATCACGGCAGTGGCGCCCTTCGATTGGCCGCGTAAAGGTGCACAACTTGGCGCTTGTGCAGATGCGCGGCCAATGAGAGAGCAGGGCCTGGCCCCCAGCGGGATCGCGGGCTGGAGGGGGGACAGGCGTCTAGCGACTAGTACTGGCTGATACCGGGGTCACTGGCCTATCAGAAACAACCCCGCCAATAGGATTGCTCTGTCCAGTCGTCCCCTCTATTGTCAACCACCGCAAATAAGCTCGTTTTTAGTATCTCGTTCCTTGGTTCCTCCAGAGTCCCAGGGTCTCTACATGTGAGCAGTGCGGAGTAGTAGTCCCTACCTCGCAGTCGGCAGTAATAGTCCCTCGGAGGGCTGCCATATGCGGGAGACATGCGTTTCTCACTGCAGCGGGTAGGTGGGACACGCCATGCCATGCCATGCCATGCCATCTCAGCCCATCGCATATCCTCCCATCCCAATTGCCTCGTCCGCTCTCCAGTCATCACCCATCGCCTTCTCACTCTATCTTTTTCTTCTTTTACCCGAACTCCGCGTAGCCTTCGGATATCATCCAGCGTGCCGCTGATTTTGCTACTCTCCCGGTTGCTACTCTGATCTATTTCTGTATATGGGATTCATTATATCAAATTGACGACGGCCCCCAAGAAATTGTACAAGTACGAGCTTTAGAACGGTGCCCGATTCGTCCCTTCGACGAGCTTGCCATTAGCCGCCCACCTCGATCACGGGCGTCTATTGAAGCTGCTGGTCACTGGCTTCACCTCCGGCCTGCCTATCAGAGAGCTCCCTCACCATTCGTCCAGGTTTAAAGGTATGCGCGGCACCATTCTCTTCTTAGTCTCCGGTTCCACCATATCTACCTCTTCCCTGTCCTCGGCGCCTGTTGTCGTCGAATGAGCTTTTCTCATCTTGCTACTGCTGGTGCCCTCAAAACTCGTGGCGTCCCTCGAGAGGCCCTCTAGCCAACTTCTCCTCCGTTCCCTCGGTAGCTGGTCTCGTTATTTCCTGTCACTGCCTGTCTTCTTCCCATTTACCTTCTACATCCAACACTGCTTCAGACTGTGTCGAATGCAGTTATTATCATCAGCATCATCAACCGCTTGGATATTTTGTTCCCGTTGAGGTCTTCTGTTCTGCTTGTTCCCACTCTCCTAGTCTCGTCGTTTACACAAACACGCACCATGCCTGCTCAAGGTTCGTAATTGGCGGCGCTGGCTTCACAAACGATTCCGCTGAACTTGCCTAAGCTGACTCTTCCTCCCCAGCGCATGATAAGAAGCGGCCAGCCGCTCTGAATCTCACACCAGCCCGGACTGGTACCTCAGACTCGTCGTCTTCTGACAACTCCTTAAAGCCTCGTACGCCTCGATTCGCAGAAGCCACTTCAGTCCACTCTCCGGTCGACGCTCGATCGCCCTTTGCAGATCCCGAGAAGTCACACGTTGCCCAAGTCCAAGTGGGTGACATTGGTTTTGGATATATCGGTAGCAACGACCACCGTGAATCGGTACCCGTCCCAATGACGCCCAAGACCCCCCTCAAGAGCGCCTTGAAGGTGCCTGGGACGCCCGGGAAGCGCTTCGACAACCCCCTCAGCCCCACGTTTCGCGAAGAGGATGTTCTGGAGAAGCGCGAGGGCGCTACCGACAAGGAGCAGGCTCGTGACTTGGTATGTTCCTGTGCTCATCGGCTCTAGCTCACTCACAGTATCGCTAACAGCCCGTTAGAAAATCAAGACGCGCGTTCGCCTGGCCAAGGTGGCCCTCCGAGGTGTTCACTTCAGTTGTGCCCTCATCATCCTCGCCATGCTTTCTGCTACTTTCTCCATTTTCAACGCCACCAAGTCCCTCGCTCACCAGAACGACAAACCCCCGTGGGCTGAGAACACCAAGACCTGGCCCCAGAAGCTCGTTCTTGCCATGGCCTGTGTTACTCTCGTTGCCTGCATCGTTGTATTCCTGGCCTACTGTCGAGGAGGTCACCGCAGGGCAGAGAAAGTGGCTACTTACTATACAATGTTTGCTTTGGGCTGGGTAAGTACTCGCAGCCATCTAGTGTGTTTTGCTACGAGCTCAAGCTAACTTCTGGCTCTCTAGTTCATCCTCAGTATGGTCCTTTGGGCCATCACCGCCGCCTTGTTCCAGAACTCCCGCAACAATTCTGGCAACGAGGACATGTGGGGTTGGTCTTGCGTTAACAACGAGAGGGCCACCATCTATCAAGACAAGGTCGACTACCAGCTTCTCTGCCGCCTCCAAAACTGGACCATGATCTGCATCATCATCGAAATCGTGATTGAGGTCATCTGCATCATCCTCTACAGTGTCGTCTTTTACCGCTACTACACCAAGCGACGCCTCGCCAAGTCCATGGACATGCGTGACCGAGCGCGCTCCGATCTTTACCTCGCTCAGCTCCGCAGCCAATCTGCTCCCAACACACCAGGCTTTGGACCCAAGTCTCCTGCCCTCAGCCAATACGCCATGTCTCCCCGTCACCCCCCTGCCGCCTACCGCAACCTCGGGGATATTGAGGAGAGCCCCTTCACACCCGGCGGCCGTGTACCCGAACCCCAATCCCAATTCGCTCCCTCCGAACCTACGCCCGATTTCAAACTGCAAGCCCCTCCTGTGAAGGCTCCATCTGCTACTCCGAAAATGAAGCAGGCCGGCTTCGTCCCCGAGGCCAACGCTGAAACCATGCCCTCCGCAAGCTCCACCACCAACAACAACCAAGGCGTGTCCATCGCCGATGACGAGCCCGTCTACGATGCCGTACCCATTCCCGGCGCCTATGCCGGCCAGGCCATCAAGAGCCCCCCTCCTGCCCAGACTTCATTTGGACAGGCGAGCTAGATGATAAATATGGGGGAGGTGCTCTCAGAGTTGTTGCTGTATATTCATTCTTTATTCTTCTCGTCATTCTTTCGAGTGGTCATCTGCTAGCTTGAGCCGAGCTAGCGGATGTACGTTAATTTTTGAGGTTCTTTATAAAAAGGCATGGGCATATACCACGGGCGTTTACTTTATTTGCTTTCGATATAGCGAATCTAGGATGAAGAGGACGAAGCAGGACTTGGACCGACAGTTTGATATTGTTTGTGTTGGATGAGATCTACTTATATATACCATATTCTCTCGCTCTCTTTGAGTTCATTTAGTCAACATGAAATAATTCAAAATGAAAAACATTTAATTTGTTTCGTCGCTCCTGTCCGCGTATTCTGGCTTTTCACTAGTCCTCCCGCCCATTAGGCACACAAACCAACGCGATCTGCCGTTGTCTGAAGGGGTCTCTCATCAACAAATCTCACGTCGATCCATCTAGTTGATGACTATGATTGCTCACTAGGTACTGCGGCGTAACTCTACACGACCGACCCAAACCTGTGATGCGCGTGTCGTGCGGACAGGTCCTACTAGTAGCTCACCAATGATTTATCAGCGGTGCCGATTAGCAGGATTTCACACGTCTGGATCTCCATGCAGTCAAGTATAAAAGCAGGCAAGAGGAATATAAAAGTTAAAAAGAACCATTTCGTGAGAAGGACTCCGTAAATACAGAAACAGCCACAGGAACAGTGTTTTGAAAAGCCATTGCATTACTTTTGGTAGCCCGGCACACCCTTTTTCAAGCATTAGGTGAAAGGACTTCCCGAGCCTTCGTCACTCCACCGAATGAATCCCCTCCCCTCCCCATACCGGAAGTCAAAGCCCCCCTAGCCGACGAAAGCACGGCGTGGAGGGCTGACTTTCTAAATGTCGAATCTATCGTCAACTGCGACAAAGTAAAAAAAAAGTGACAAATGAGATAAGCTAACCCAGACAGCTCCAGATGTCGTTTAGTGGTTTCGTAGATACCTCGACTTGGGAGCTGCCTAGTGAGGGTTCCGTGATCGAAAGTGGTGCGTTTAGATGAGGTCAGCCACGTTCATGGGCATCTCTTCAATCTGGGTGCTGTAGAACTGCTCGATCTCACGCATCATGCGGACGTCATCGGCGGTGACGAAGTTGATGGCGACACCCTTTCGGCCGAAACGACCACCACGACCGATACGGTGAATGTAGTTCTCACGGTTGGCGGGGAGATCGTAGTTGATGACCAGGGAAACCTGCTGGACATCGATACCTCGGGCCAGAAGATCGGTGGCGATCAGCACACGCGAGGATCCGGAGCGGAACTCCTTCATGATAAGATCACGCTGGGCCTGGTCCATGTCACCGTGCATGGCGGAGACGGTGAAGTCGCGAGCAGTGAGCTTGTCGGTGAGCCAGTCGACCTTTCTGCGGGTGTTGCAGAAGATGACAGCCTGGGTGATGGTGACAGTCTCATACAAGTCGGAAAGGGTATCGAGCTTCCACTCCTCCTTCTCAACGGCAATGTAGAACTGCTTGATACCCTCAAGGGTAAGCTCATCCTTCTTGACCAAGATACGGACGGGGTCACGCATGAACTTGGTGGTGACCTCAAGCACATCCTGGGGCATGGTGGCAGAGAGAAGGACAACCTGGGTGGACTGGGGCAGGAGCTGGAAGATATCGTAGATCTGCTCAGTGAAACCACGCTAGAAGGAAAAGAGATTAAGATTAGCAAATGTAAAAGAGATTCCGTATCCAGCTATGGGCAGCGGAGGTCTTACAGAAAGCATCTCATCGGCCTCGTCGAGAACGAACATCTTCATGGAGTCAGTGCGGAGGAAGCGGCGCTGGATCATGTCGTGGACACGGCCAGGGGTTCCGACAACGACCTGGGGGCCGTCCTGAAGAGCCTTCATGTCATCACGGACGCTGGTGCCACCAATGCAGGCGTGGCACTCGACGTTCATGAAGTCACCAATGGCAACGACGACCTTCTGGATCTGCTGGGCAAGCTCACGGGTAGGAGCAAGGATGAGAGCCTGGCACTGCTTGACCGCGGGGTCGATCTTCTGGAGAACGGAAATGGAGAAAGTAGCCGTCTTGCCAGTACCAGACTGGGCCTGGGCAATGACATCGTGACCCTTGATGACGGGCATGATAGCGCGCTGCTGGATAGCAGAGGGGCGCTCAAAACCGTAGGCGTAGACTTGGATAGGCGTCAGCAGGTGATTCGGCGATGTGCGGTGAAGCGACAAAATTTTCCCAACTTACCACCACGGAGAAGCTCAGACTTGAGGCTCATGTCGTCGAAGGAGTCAACGGTCTCGTCGTAGTTGGACTCGATCTGACCTGCGCGGAGATTGTCAGTAAGTGAAAGAAAGCCCGACGAGGCGCTCGAGAAAACGGAGGACAGCATCGCATGAGGAGTGTCACCGGCGGAGCAGATTCGCCCCCGGTTGTCCAACTATGCGACATGCCGCCCAGAGGTGCTCGAGTTGCAAGGTTTCCAGAGGAAGAGACTCACCCTCGGGGACATCTTCGAGTCCCTTGTCGGTAGCCATGATTGCGGTTGGAGAAGAAGAAAATCTAGATCAAGCGCAGCTCGACCTAGATATAAGATTATCGTGTGGGGAACGAAAAGAGAAAAAGTCACAGGCTCCTAGGGGCTGCGACGGTAGTTAAAAGAAGCTGAGGTCGTCTAGATTAAGCGCTCTCGATATACACGAGGGCTGACAGAATCTAGGAATGGAGTTGATATGTTGTTTCGTTGATGTTTTCCCTGAAGAGGTTGAGGGAGAAGAAGAGAAAAAAAAAAGTTCGATTGAGGGGCGCACTTGAGATGTAGTATTTTTTTTTTGCCCACTGCCCGCTCCACCACCTGTACGATAGTAGATACATGGTACTCGTAGGCACTCGTGGGCTAAGGCTGCCAGTGGTCACCCAGTGAGCCCACGGCATCCACTAATATGAGCCCACCTATGGGCTTACAGACCTATTAGAGGGGTACTGGTATTGCCTACCAGCACATAAGGTACCTAAGTCTGCCCCGAACTGTCCAGGTGGCAGGTGCTTTGGTGCCCCAGAGTCCAAGCCAAACGACTACCTACTAGACTAGTAGGGTCCAGTCCAACTGCCAGAAACAAACAAATCGAAAAAAATTTGAATTTAAATCCTGGAACCGAGAGCTGCGAGGCCTTGAGGTTCCTTGCGCAGCCAATCATCTCCGTCAACCACCCACATCTACAGCGGGTCTCACCTACTGGTGGCACTCGTATGTGCGCTGAGGCGGCCACCAAACTTTTTCCCTGAAGGCCGTGCATGCATTTCCTGACGCGTCTTTCGTTGTCCCCATGGTTATATTCTGACGTGCACTGAATGAATCAGTCGGATGACTCGATATCGTATCTTTTTCCAAGTCGCCATCCGCTCATCTTGCCTGCTCTGACTCATTGGAGGAAGGTAGATCGTCTCTCTATTGTTGTTGCTGGCCATCACTACATCCGTGTCGTTTCGGTCAAGCCCTACCAAGACTCAACTGTCACGTGTAACCCTGCAAGTCTTGACTTACAACCTGGGGCACATGACAGCGGTGACTCTACAGACATCTACGGAGTCAGATCTAGAGTCGACCATGCCGGCAGCCACAATCGACGGGGAGGCGGTTCGTCTCAACGGGACTCATGAGGCAACGAAGCCCGTACCTAGCGTGCCTAACGATGCTGGACAGCTCGACTCGATCCCCTCCCATCCTTTGGGTGTAAAGCCAAAGGGTAATCTGTACTTGTTCGAGGGCGTTAACGCGCGACACAATACAGGCATCTGGGCATCATTCCCTGAAGAGATGCTGATGGTGATTTTGGAGTACGTTGACAAGTCAAGTCTTTTCCAACTTGGCCACACGTGCAAGTACTTTTATGCCTTTTGCCACTCAGAAGAGTTGTGGAAGGCCTTATTCCTTCAGTAAGACCACCCTTGCTCTGCCTCTTGGAGTCGTACCTCATCCCACAGTTCATTTGGTGTGCCAAGGCCTCGGCCTGTGCTCCATGCCCAGCTCCAGATCTTGACTCATTCCGTAGTCCATGGGGTTGTGCATGTCGTCGCGGGATGATGTCGTACCACAACCAGATGCTTACATGACTGTCTGTAGTTGCGAGAAGGATCCTACGCACCCCATCCAGTGGAGAGGTACATGGCGAAACACAGTCCTTGGTCTCCTTGGAGGCTATGGAGCCAACATTGACTGCAGAAATGTGTTTTCCGACGTCCTGCATAGGCCTTTCGCTTGCAGCAACATCAATCTCACGCAGTACGCGACCAGGATTCCCAAGGCGAACCAAATTCGGCGGTTTGTGGATATGAGCTACAATGAGTTTGCCGATAAGTGGACAAGGGAGCCATTTGTTCTCTCACAATGCATTCAAGACTGGCCGGTAACCGCCCTGTGGACAATCGAGAGCCTTCTCCGGGACTACGCGCAAGTAGAATTTCGCGCTGAGGCTGTGGATTGGAGACTTTCAACATATGTCGAGTACATGAATCACAACTGCGATGAAAGCCCGCTCTATCTGTTCGACCGCAGCTTCGCCGAGAAGATGGGTATCGAGGTCGGCCGTGTTGCCAATGCAGCCTATTGGCGACCTGACTGTTTCGGGCCAGACTTTTTCGAGGTTCTCGGAAAGGAAAGGCCAGCACATAGATGGCTCATTGTTGGTCCAGAAAGAAGTGGCTCCACGTTCCACAAGGACCCCAACGGCACGAGCGCTTGGAACGCTGTCATTCAAGGGTCAAAGTACTGGATTATGTTCCCGCCAAACGCACAAGTACCGGGCGTCTACGTGTCCAAGGACAGCAGCGAGGTGACGAGCCCATTGAGCATCGCCGAATGGCTGCTCACCTTCCATGAAGAAGCACGGCAGCTTCCAGAGTGCGTGGAAGGCATCTGTCACGCCGGTGAGATTCTTCACGTCCCGAGCGGATGGTGGCATCTCGTGGTGAATTTAGAGAAGGGAATAGCCCTGACCCAAAACTTCGTCCCGCAGTCGCCTAGCCTGCACCACTTGTCAGAGGTGCTCTCGTTTCTTCGAGACAAGTCTGACCAGGTGTCAGGATTCAGAAGTGAAGTTGAGAACCCATTCGAGCTCTTCGTCGAGCGGCTTCGTGAGGAGCATCCAGAAGCCCTGGAAAAGGCTCTAGAGTTAGCTGACAAGAAGAGCGGTAAGAAGCGAAAGTGGGACGCAGCTGTAGCTGCAGACAAAGAACAATCCGGGTGCGGCTTCAGCTTCGGATTCGGGGGGGATGATGACGAAGAGATTCCGTGATATTGGCTCATAAGTATCACAACTAGGTAGGAGGACCCAAACGCCTACAATATATCCATCAATGCCTCATTACGAGCCTTTCCATACACGTGGAAGGTTTATCCTAGTACTAAACTCACAGAATCTAGCTTGTAAATCAGCTTGTACGTCTCAATGACAAGATCACTGTACATACACTTAGATAGGTACCCTAAGGAAGGATGGGTTTCTGGCACTTACTACTGCTAGCATTGGTAGCTTTAGTGCGGAGCGGAGTCGGCCACTAGTCCAGTACTACTTTGGTAGACAAAGACCAAGCAGACAAAGAGCGGTCGCTGGTGGGCGGTTCCTCCCAGCTTACACCGGCCAGGGAGCTTAATCAAGGTGGAGTAAGGTAGCGCTGCTCTTTGAACAAGTACTTGTACTTCTGATGTCCTTAGCCAATGTGCGAGGAAATTGCCGGACAGATTAGCACTTTCCAGATCTTGGACGCTGCATGTATCCTGTACTGAGTTGCTTCGCATGGTTCATTGCATGGTTTCCTTCTTTGACTTTATCCTTATTCAAAGCCCCGCGAACTCGCGTTCCATCCTGGGTTTGTGGGACCAGATACGACCTTGTATCCGTACATAAGGGTAAAAGGACAAGGGTCCGAGACAAGCTTGAAGGTTGGGAGACACCGACCGACAGGCAGCTACTATTAGGTACCTAGGTAGTGATTAGCAGTACTTGCTCTGTACAGAGGTAATATACACACAGTACCGTAGCTGCCCTGAAAGAATCCCGCCACCCAGTACCCGGAGGGAGAACTGCAGTTACTGACAGTGCTACCTTACCGATGGGAAGCCCCACCTAGCTCTCTCCGCTAGACAACCGCGACTCGTCGCCTTCAATCATATCACGCCTTTCTCCAAATCGACATCGCGACGCACGCAATGTAAGCCGCTCGACGGCCGCTTCGTTGCGCACGCTGTACCCACGATCAAGGGGCCGCACTGCTCTTGAGGTCTGACTGCTTTAGTCGGTACCGGTGTCTTCTCGCCCAAAAGCTCTTGGGACTCGTCGTTTCATATTCCTAGCTCTGGGTGGCCTTAACTACTACAGGTCAGAACCTCCTGGCATCCCCCCCTCGTCCCTTTCAAGCCTCGAGCTCTCACTGCAGCTCCTGGCCTGCCGCGAGCGAGGCGTCATAAACGGTCCCCTTTCTTCACCTTTGCTCACTATGCAGTAGAGTTTCGTAGCAAGCTTCCCGTCAGCCGTCGATTGTCAGTGCCGCGTTGCTTAATCACTTACCTGTCTCCCGCCACATCTGTCCCCCCCCCCCTTCAAGGCCACCGAACTCCAGGCAGCGTTACTCCTATCATCAACGAATCTTAATATTTGTGTGTTTCCTGCAACACGCACCCAGAAGAACCGAACAGCGATCATACATTCCAACTCTCGTGAACCTCATTTCTCCCCCCTGCGAAACGCGAAGCGAACGGCATAATGGTGTCGGATGAGCACTACGAGCTGTGCCTTCCTGTTCTGCAGGACGCAACCCTCGAAGATGAAGATAAGACGGATCGGCTTGAGGATCTCTTGAAGGCACAAACCAATCTCACCGGAAATTCTCTGGAGAATGCGGTACTCGACGCACTCTGGAGATACCGAGATGGGGCCGTGGGGTCTGCATCGCCGCCTCCCATCCGGCACTCTATATTGCGGCGCGCATCTCCAGCCTCATTTCGAGGGTCGCCCACACCACTGTCAGGCTCCCCTCGCCTTGGGGTTAGTCCTCTAGCGCCGCCTGGCTTTGTTCCTTCTACGTTCAATCGAGCAAAGACAGCCTCCCCTTTCTCGTCACCCAGAGCTTCCCCGCGTCCTGCGCTCGTAACACCCGCACTCCCCCATAGTCCGAACTTGAGCGCATACGAATTCGCAAGCGATTCCACGCCAGCCGCAGAGATATTGGGCGAATATCAGACTGACAATGTTGACTGGCTTGTCAATGACGATGCTGTCAGTGTCTCGTCCTCCGTGGGAACATCGAGTGGGCTGAGCGCGCTCAACGCCGCTGCCCCAGAGTTCTCTTCCGTGTCTTCCCAGCAGGTAGACATGTCGCCCTATGACATGCTGCGGTCGATTCTCGGCCAAGCTAGGACTGATGATGAAATTGAGGCCGCTCTGGCTGGCCATGGCTACGATCTAAGCGCAACTATCGCGTCCATAATGGAAACACAGTCTCAGGACGACACCGCCGGCGGCGTTTCTCTGGAGGAACCAAAAAACATACTGGTCGGCAAATCCGTGTCTAGTGAAGCCCGTCCAAGTACCCCCGTCGGTCAGCAAAAGTCGGGCGTCATCTGCAAGTTCTACATGTCAACTGGTCAATGTCTGCGAGCAGACTGCCGATTCAGCCATGATCTCAGCAATCACCTATGCAAGTATGTTCTGTCCCCCTTGGCCCCTTTTCGCCTTTTTTCTTGTGATCCAGCTGCATAGTGCAACATTGGCTGACGTATAATCAATCACTGCTCTAGGTATTGGATGATGGGTAACTGCCTGGCCGGCGAGACATGTATCTTCTCTCACGATCCTACAAAGCTTATGAACAAGCTATCTCTCGATGGGGCAAATACTCCGCCACACAAAGGCCAAGGGAACTTGTCTTTGCAGGATTTCAATTCCTTCCCCTCTCTACAAGGGACCCCGGAGCATATGGGTGGCTTTGCTGGAAGTCCTGGCTATTCGGGCGCGGGTCTCACCCCGCCTGCGGGGCTCCGACCGTTCCACGGGACGGAGAGCCCGCGTTCCCGGTCCCGGCCGGGAAGCCGGCACCAGGGTCGAGATGTGAATCCTTCCGCCCCTGCTCCAGCTCTCGATGATACGGAAGCCTTCCCCTCACTTGGCTCAGCGTCCGCTACGAAGCAGAGCAAAAAGCATCATGGAAAGCGTGGTGGACATGGGCACAATAACAAGGACAACATGGTGACCAGCTCCATGGCAGAGGTGGTCAAGATGAATCCTACTCCCCCAGCGAGCGGATCACCGCGCCTCGAGCCTCGAAAGGTGGCCCGAAACGGTAATGCTACCGCGATTAAGAATGGCGAGAACAGTGCGACGGCCCAGGCTATTCCTAGCCCTCAGAACATCCCTTGGCTGGAGACGGGGGAGCGTGCAAACAAGGCTTATCTTAAGGCCAGACAGGAGGCCATCAAACACGGTGGTCTCCGCAATAAATTCCTCCAGAGGTACGTCTGATCGATCTAAGCAGCTGCAGCCTTTGGCGTCAATCAGTAATCAGCTGACAGAACACAGCGCCGCTCAAGCCTGGAATCGTAACGACGCACGGGCGGCAAAGGCGCTCAGCCTCCGTGGCCAGAGTGAGAATGATCTTATGCGTAAAGCTCATCGTGAAGCAGCTAAGGAGCTCTACGAGGAACGCAATAAGAGCAGAACGAGTGGCTCCGAGATGTACGTTGATCTGCACGGCCTGCACCCGGAGGAAGCAGTTGAGTATCTGGAGAAGGTGCTCACGGAAAGCGGGCGAGAGAGGAAACCAATCTATGCCATCACCGGGTCCGGTCATCACAGCAAGAACGGCAAGGACAAAGTCGGCAAGGCCATTCGGAACTTCCTGAACGAATGGAGGTACGCCTATCGGGAATTCTCCGTACCTGGCGACCGCAACAATATGGGTGGCATATTGGGGATTGACCCTAAGAGCTGGGACAAGTCATTGGCCAAGGAGGATGCGGATGATGAGCCGGTTTCCAAGGGTCCTCCTATTGACATCCTCGACCAAGCCGTAGAAATTGGAGACGGGAAGGTCAGGCTGTTGGTACGGGACCCGCCCAAGGGTCCGAGCGGCCGACGATGACAGTTGAGCACCAAAGCAGTAAAACAGAAAAATCCAGATCTCATATTTGATCCAGTGCTGTCCCTAGTATTATGTCTCGGCTGACCGACGAAGCCTTCCAACTTCATAATGAATGAATGAGGTCGGCATGAAAGGGTAGAGAGGGAAGGGCTCCGATTGTGATTTTGACCTTGGCGATCAGATGCTGGTAATCCGTCCTCCGTTGGCACCTAGAACAGCATCGAACACGGTGATGATAACTTGATCCGTTGGAGCGACCTAAATAAAAAAGAAGTAGAAGAAGAAGAAGAAGAAGGAAGAAAAGCCACCCTCTTGTAGGGCAATGCTACTGATTGATTAACCGGTACGTAGCGGTGGTGTGAATCTGGAGTGGCTGCTGCTAGTACTTGCTCTCAGGCCACTACGGAGTACTAAGTTCCAAGTTGCTCCTGTTGCAGTGGGGCCTGGGTCGCCTGGCTCCCCCAGAGTCCGAACGGCGGGTAGGGGGAGACTTAAAGTCGCGTCCGATTCCGTAGCTGCCGAAGATCATCGCTAATCCGACCACATACGCAATCCCTTGTCATGTCGTCCCAACCCATTCCTCGTCTCCCCTCACTACTTGCACTGTTCTTACATTTTCCCCAATCGTCCCCTTAGACTTACACTGTTGAGATAAGCCTTGCAAAGTAGACTACTCGAAACGGTTAGAACACGCTCGGCTTTTGACAATTTTTGTTTGTCCCAACTCGCAGGGCAGGGGGGCCAGCTGGTATCAGGCTTTCTCCCAGCAAGACAGGAGACCACGGCCTATCACCATTCATCTACCTGCATCTCGGCAGGAGAGATAGCAGGTTAACACATCGCATCGAAATCTCCTTACCGCCGCAAAACCCACCAAACCCTAGCCCATCATGCCGGCCGACTACCAATCCGTGGCGCGAGCCCTCTCTGTGTCGCCCGCGCGTACGCCCTCGCCTCGCAATGGCTATCCCAACAACGAAAGCAGCAACCACTACGACAGCTCCTCCTCCACGGCCGCCGGACGGCTTTCCAGCTCGCGATTCCGCTCCCGATCCAGCTTCTCATCCCCTTCCAGCGCTGGCCCCGGGCGCCAGTCCGTCTACCAACAGATCAAGTCGGCCGTCGAGACATACAATGAGTGGTGGATGCGCATCTGGAACCGCATGTCCCTACTCCAGCGCATCGTCACCACCGTCGCCGTCCTCGCTATAAATGTCCTCCTCATCTTGGGCATGGTGTACTCCCACCGCTTCTTCGACTGGCTGGCCCGGGTGTCTACCTCGTGGCGTGCCCTGCCGGGGGGCTGGATCCTTTGCTTCCTCCTGGTCTTCGTGACGGCCTTCCCGCCCATCATTGGGTACTCCACGGCGACGACCATCGCGGGCTTCGTGTACGGCTTCCCACTGGGATGGCCCATCGTCGCAGCGGCCTGCACGGCCGGCAGCACTTGCGCCTTCCTTGCCAGCAGAACTATTCTGAGCAAGCCGGTGGATCGGATGGTCGGCAAGGACCCGCGGTTCGTCGCCCTGGGCCAGGTTCTTAGGAGGGACGGCCTTCTGTACCTGACGGGCATCCGATTCTGCCCTCTGCCGTTCAGCATGAGCAATGGCTTCCTGGCCACAATTCCGAGTATCACACCGGCTGCTTTTGCGCTCTCCACGGCGCTGTCAACGTGAGTATATACACATCCCCAAGATCGAACAGGAGACGGGCGGCGGTGGGGAAAAAAAAGGTTGATAACAGACAACGAATACTAACACGGTTCATCTGGACAGACCCAAGCTTCTCGTCACCGTCTTCATCGGCAGCCGCCTCGCCATCCTCGCCGAGAATGGAAACGAAATGACATTTGGCGACCGTCTCATCAACTACATAAGCATAGCCATCGGCGCCAGTGTCGGCCTCGCGGTCGGCTGGATCATCTACCGTCGCACCATGGCCCGTGCCGCAGAGCTTGCCTCGGAGGACAGCGCTGCTGAGGAAGGCCTTGCCCGCCCTGCCGCCTACCTCGACAATGAGGACACTCTCATGGACCCCGAAGACGCCGCGGCGCTCATGTCTGACGATGACATGTCGCTATGGGACACGCAGGTGGAGCAGTACACGGACGAGCCAAGCAAAGATGGCAAATCGTCCAGTGGGAGGAAGACAGGTGAAGATGGCGGTGACTAGATTACATTGAGGCAGAGCCGCAGCGCAGCGGGGAGGGGGACACTAAGACGAGCTGCGAGAGTCATGGTGTTATCTACTGATCCGCGTGATCAAGTACAGCGAGGAATGGGTTGTGTTTTTGCGTGTATATGCATATATAATTTAGCATCAGTGTTTTACGGAAGACTTGGGCAAGATAGAGGCGTTGATGGACTGGTGCAATAATGTTTTTTTCCTCTTTCAAATCATGTATTGTAGCTTGATTGAAACATGGATCGTCATTGAATACGAACTGAAATGAATAACTGCGCTATTCCCTCATTTAAAACAATCGAAGAATTTGAAGGGTTAATTTGCTACGCTAACATGCTTCCAAACGCCATCGCTAGTTATTATGCACAAGTGATAATGAAACAGCAGGGGGGAAAAAAGAAAATGTACAGGCAAGATCAAGGGTTGCTTGGCCTGTACTGGTTGATGATTTGGAGGGCTTGGTCAACCGGGTATCCAATGAAGACGGGCCCAGTGAACACCATTGGAGGTCCGCTGTTACCCAACGTCTTCGCAGCGTCGGCGTTGATAAAAGCTGGCTGGCCTAGATACGGCGTTTGAGACGGCGCGGCCTCCTTCTCAGGTGTGAAGCCAGGCTCTTGCACGGGTTGCGGAGTAACAGGTGGGCCATTATCCGCTTCGAGGTTTTCAGCTGGAGCACCACGGAAGCCTGGGAGCTTTGTGTGATCGAAGGGACACTTTCCGCCGCTCTTTACCGGCGTTTTCGGACTGTGGGTAGCACTAGGCATTCGCACGGGCGCGGGCGGTGGAGAGAGCGGATGTTCGTCGCCCAGATCCACGAAATCATAGACGGGCACGGAGATACCCCATGGTCGACTCGGGGATTCACCCACTCTGACTTCTTTCAGAGGCCGATCGAAGTGCCCATGACGACCAACATCCTCCACAGCCTGCTCTAGATCCTCGTCATCCTTGGGATCGGTAGGCGTGTCGGTGACTGCTTTGGCCCAATCGTGAACTCTCTCATTGGAGGCTTTCTCGATCTCACTTTGACGGCGCTGACGGCCCTGCTCATCTTCCGGAAGCATAGGCTGATGCAATTGACCTAGGCCTTCGATCATACTGACAATGTTGCCATACTTGGAGTCCAACTTCTTGATCTGATGCTCATTGTGCTGATACCGACGGAGACAGACCTCATGACTGCGTGGCAGTTCATGTTTGTGCGCCTCCACATAGTTCGCTATCTCTTCAGGGGAACGTTGATCCATGTATCGAATGGGACACTGCCTGCTGGATGCATTGCCGCCGTGGATTTGTGAGTTGGACTCCTCATACATGGCAGCGCACAAGGGATCTGAGGCTGAATGGGGAGCCTGTTGTGCATGTGCGCCTTCATGCTTCTGGTCCTCGGGGGCATCGGCGGGCACAGGCCGTTGAGAGAACGGACACTGCAGATTGCCCCTCTTGCCCTCCACTGTGAAGTCTTGTTCCAATGCAGTAGACATCGACGACTGATCACGGGAGGTTTGCGAATTTGTGTCCCTGGTAGAGTCCGTGGTCTTGCTGGCCTCCCCTAGCGAGGCTAGTTTGCTAGCCACACGCCGCCCGTCGCGGATGACGAGTGCAATCTGGTGTTGCGAGCGTGGCGAGTCACGGCGAGGCAAGGGGACTGCTGACGTCTCGTCGGTGGACGTGTGAGGTGGCAGCTGGAGCTTGGCCAGAGTCTCATTTATCTCAGGCGTGGCCGCGGCATACTTATCGGCCAGATACTGAAACTGAACAGGTTCGGATTCCGTTAGCATCGGATCAACCATGGTACGCGTAATGAGAAGATCAGAAGGCAGAGCAAATATTGCGTCGTGTAGTTTCAGAGGGTTGAAGATAAAAAAGTATCAGTCTCGGCAGGAAATACTGCTCGTGATCTAGAGCTAATGATAATTCATCACGTCGACGCAACACAGTCAGCAGCAGAGTAGACGGGCGCACTGGTTAGGGCGGTTTCTGAGACGAGCAGCCGCACGGCTTCGGCTTCGGGCAGGAAGTTGCACCATGCCGGGCGTCGCCTTGCTCGTATCGCCGAGGCCGAAACCGGGGGCGAGCCACTAGTACCAGCACTCGTACTCTGAGCTGAGGTGTGTGTGTGGATGAGGGGGGACCTGTGGGCGGCAGACCAGAGGGGAACAAGAGAGACGGTAGCTTACCTGCTCATGGGCGAAACGCAGTTTGTGTTCTAGGACGATGCGGCGATCGTTCAAGTCCTGGGCCTCATCAGCCAACGAGTTGAAGGCATCGGCGAGGCTGTGCGTGAGATCAAGATACGACATGCCCATGCCGAAGGATGCCGGATACAAGTTGGGGTTGAAGGGACAGCATGGTGAACTGAGTTCGGAGAAGAAGAGGAAAAAAAAGGTGTGTCGAGATTTCTCAGCAACTGTGGGTGCGGCCCAGAACTTTGGACGCCCCCAGCCTACCATGGAAGGCGCTGGGTCAGGCACTAAGGCCGCAATCGGTCTTCTCAAGGATGGGTACAATAGTAGTAGTAGTAGTAGTAGTAGTAGTAGTCCGACCAGTGCTTTAGGTAGCGTGGCACCTGCCACTGAGACGCCCCTACGGATACTATATCAAGCCACGACGAACAGCCTTCTAACCCTAATGTGGTACGAGTAGAGTGCCACTACTTGAATGACATTCAAGACTTATAGTGATACCGGGCCTTTTCTTTGTAGGTGAACACACGCCATCAACGACTAGGTTTTCTTGTATACATGAACACAACCCTACTACGATACGTATTAGTACTACTACTACTTTTAGTACAAGTAGTAAGTAGCAGGCATGTGAGCTGGACTGGGCCGTCAAGCACCAAATCCCAAATCCAGTGGCTGGCCGTTGGCACAGCAAAGGTAGCAACCCTTAGTAGCAGGTCTTAGCCCCCCTCTCGGTCTTCCCAGTCTTCGCAAGCCCACTTGCTGTGACCAGTACCTAATACGGCTCCGCCTAGTACAAGTAGTACTAGTCTAGTAGTACGAGCAGTGGGTGCCTTGATTTACCTACCCGCAACAGCTTAACTCTTCTTTCTACTTGTAGCACAACTACGCCCGAATGGCCTTGCCTGGATGACGGGTTTCCTTCACAGTGTTGCTGATTGTTTGAGAACGGTCTAGTTTCATCTTTGACAGTGCTGGACATTTGCGATTAATTTTACTTTGCCGGGACAAATAACATAATCTTTTGATACATGCAGTATCTATCAACACCACATTGGTACGATTTGGTCCTTCCAACTTTCAGTCTCGAAGCTTTCCTGAATCAGCTAGCAGTTCCTGAGCTCTCATCATGGCCAGAGCCCTTCGCTTGCCCACCGGCCCTGCCAAGTTGATTAGCAGCAAAGACCATCTGGTGCCGGGTCAGCTGCGAGTCACCGAGCTCTTCTTCCAAGTTCCGCTGGACTACAACAACCCAGAGGGCCCTTCCATCACCCTCTTCGCCCGTCGCGCCACGAAACACGATGTTCCAATAGGAGGATCTCGGGAGGCTGACCAGCACGGGGATCGAGGCCACCCAAAGCCGTACCTCGTCTATCTCGAGGGAGGGCCCGGCTTCGGCAACCGCGAACCCCAAGACCACCCGTTGACCCGCACCGTTCTGAGCCGAGGATATCAATTGCTTCTCATTGATCACCGTGGCACTGGACTCAGCACCCCAGTCTCGGCCGATATGCTCGCCTTGTTGCCGGGTGGTGCTGATGCTCAAGCCAGCTATCTCATGCATATGCGCCAGGACAATACAGTCCGCGACCTCGAGGCAGTCCGCATGTGCCTAACCAAGGACTTCCCAGCCCATAGGAGGCAGTGGTCCATCTTTGGTCAGTCATACGGAGGCTTCGTCAGTATGAGCTACCTGTCCATGCATCCAGAGGGTCTACGGGAGGTGTTTTTGACTGGGGGGCTGGCTCCCGTCGGCAAATCAGCCGAGGAGGTTTACGAAGCTGTATTTCCTCGAATTGTGCGGCGCAACGAGCAGTACTACACAAAGTTCCCAGAGGACGTTGGCAACGTGAAGCAACTCGCTGCCTTTATCGACTCACATGGACACGATGGTATTCCATTGCCGGCCGGTGGGAAGCTGACTGTCCCGCGCTTGCTCACCTTGGGCATTGGGTTTGGAGGTCATGGTGGTTTTGATAGCGTCCATGCCGTCATCCTCCAGCTGAAGGCTTCCCTGGACCAGTTTGGGTTCTTCAACCGTGCCTCGCTCGCGCCCTTGGAGACGTTTACCCCCTTCGACACCAACATAATCTACGCTATCTTGCATGAGGCCATCTACTGCGACGGACCAGGCTCCGCTTCCAATTGGGCGTCTTTGCGAGTCGGAAAGAACCATCCAGACTTCCCGTGGCTGCAACCGGACACATCAGCAAGCTCTCTGACCCAGCCCTTGTACTTCACGGGCGAGAACATTTTCCCCTTTCACTTTGAAACGTACCCAGAACTCTCTCAGCTCCGCCAAGTTGCCCAAAAGCTAGCTACGTTTGACGCCTGGCCACGACTCTACGATCTGAAACAGCTCAGCCAGAATGAGGTGCCGGTGTATGCCGCATCTTTTGTTGAAGATATGTACGTAGACTACAACTTTGCGAGAGATACAGCCAAACTAGTCCGCGGAGCCAAGACATTCGAGACCAATGTCTTGTATCACTCCGCCCTCAGAGCCAGGACTGAGGATGTCCTCCAACAGCTTTTCTCGCTTCGAGACGATGTGATAGATTAACCTAGCGAGACTCTACTTTCTCTGAATTGACACGTTGTGGGCACGGCGCTGGAATGCTTCGGCGTCGAAGTCGGCGTTTGGTTTGACTTTATTGGACGAAGTATGTTGAGTAGCTCAAGCCTCTTTACTCATTCTTCACCCATCTCCACCTGCATCTGGGCCTCTGTGTGTTGTTAGCAAACTAAAACACTGCACTGGGATATTGATTGGGGTTTCACTTACGCCAGATCTTGTTCGCTGAGGTTGAAATCACATTCGCTTTGGCCAGCAATTTCTCCTCATACTTTGCCTCGTCTTTGTCTTTCAAGCGAATCTTGTTCGGTTGTGCCTATTCTGATCAGCTGGGCCTCGGACGTATTTCGCTACCGAGATCCTCACCTGCATGAGCACAGCTACCAGCTCTTGGGGGTCTGCATTGGCGAGCGCGCCCACACTACGATAGCCGTTTTCCCAGAACACTCGGCTAGGAAGCCTGAGTAAGCATCATATCTTTGTAAATACAATAGATCCGAGGAGGGCACTCACGCAGTGCGACTCTTGATAAAGGGAATCTTGGCTAGCTCCAAGAGATCGGTTCGGGCTCCAGCTAGCAGTCTATCGGAGAAGTGATCCAAAGCCGCTGCGAATACGCTATCATCTGTCAGTGGCCGTCCAAAGGACTGGAGTCTTAGGGAAGTATCCTAAACGAACCCCCAGCCCATAGTCTCGCAAAATTTGATCATGCCAGCCGCGAACCCTTGGCAAGTTTGTGACAAGTTCTGAACGGCCCCTCTGGGCATATCGTACTTGCGAGCAACCACGTGCACGGGCACTTCATTGCACAGGTCTCGAAGCTGGAAGGCAAGGTAGAAACGACGATACACCCGAGCCAACATTTTCTCCTCTTCCGTCTTCTCTTTGATGGTGGCTCCTTGAGCTCTATGGTTGATTGTCAGCTAGGAACACCACAGCAGCTGGAGGGCAACGTCGTACAATCTGAGAACAACTGTCGGCTTGATTCCCAGAAAGCCAAGCACTCGCATCCCGCTGTCGTCAAGAGTCTCCATCTCGTTGCGGAAGACCTGCCAGTTAACGGGGATGCCAAAGTCTTGCACAGGTGTGAACGTGTAAAGTATGTGCATATCTCCGTCCATCACGAAGGCTTGGAGGGCTTTACTGAGCTCTCTGTGAACGAAGATGCCGTCATCGGGGTCGATTGCCGATGCCACTATGGCTTTTCCAAGTAAGGTCGCGTTGTAGTTGGAGTGCTCGTCTTTGCTAACCAGCTGCATGTCCTCAATTTCATCCAGGCTCTCCTTGAGACAATTATCAATGTGCTCCACTCCATGGGTATATCGGAGGAGCGACTTTTGGAAGTGATCACGAAGCGATTCGTGGCTAGTAGCCAGCCGCACGCAAATGGCTTCTAATATGGCACTTGTTGTTGCATTAGCGTCCGAGTGAACGTGAGGAGTAGCGGACAGTACCGTTGCAAACGTCGATTTTCAAAATTCAGACAACTCGAAACCTCTGGTAGCTCAGCATGCATGAGCTGTACGACTTGTTCAAGATCGCCTTCGCGGCAACAAAGGTAAGTCTCCCCAATGGGAACCTTACCTCGACGCCCTGCACGACCTCTCATCTGCCGTAGAAGAGCTGGTCCTACAAACTCTCGGCCCATTCGGGCATTGTGTAGTATTACTCTCCGAGCTGGTCTGTTTATTCGCCCTTTTAGCTGAGCTCGAAGTAGTGAGATAAGGGGAGGAGGGAGAGCAGCTACAAATTGATTCCAGCAGCCAGGCTACACGTGGCAACACAGACCAATATCGTCCCGTTGTCGTACGCAGCAGCGATCAAATCCCTCTCTTCCGTAGTCAAACCAGCCTGAAAAGTCAGATTGCGTTCCTCAACGAATCTTGGCTACTTACGTCTTGCGCAAGGTTAGCAAAGTCATGGAAGTTGGCAGCGCGCGCGAAATGGGGGACAAACGATGAAATGCTACTCCATAGAGCACAGTCTCCCCCAGGACGGGGTCAAGACCCGTGCTCAGACTTCGTAGCTCTGATAATAAATCCATTCTTCTGTCTAACACGGTGGGACTAAGTTCACTTGTTGGCGGCATCACACGACTGATCCATCGGGCGTCTGATTCGCACATGCCACGACTGCCGGCAAACACTAAGGCACCAAAGCCCGTCGAGGCTGTTTCATACGCTAGCGCGACAACAGCGTTCAGTAAAGGATCGCGAAGTTCTTTGTGCTCAGATGGCAGAATGGTCTTTAGTGGTGTAGCATGACCACACGAAGGCTGCTGGCTCTTTAGCTGCGTAGCAGTCTTGATGAGACTCCCCGTCGAAGTCGCCGCGTAGACTTTGCCTTCGTAGACAAGGTGTTCGTAGATAGGGACTGGGCGATATCGTGTCTCATACGCATGGCTGTCGAGCCAGCTCGCCATCAGATCCATGTTCTGCTACTGATTCAGCACTGTGCAGAACTATAAGACAACGACATCCTTACCGGCAGAGTTGCACTCATAGCCTTGATCTGTATTGATTGTTCCATGCTAAGCAGCTTTGTCGTCATGAGTTCCAGGAGATAGCCTCGGTGATCGTCGTCAATCATGTGCAGCTCATCCAACACAACCGATCTGAGGTCAGATATAGAGCAATCGTCAATCGCAGTGTTCACCAGGGCGTTGGCCTGTATGGCATTCAGCTAGAGGCCAAGTGAAGAAAGTGCGCAAAGGTTGACTACCTTTTCCATGGTGCAAACTGCAATATCAAAGTCGTTCCAGGTCGCGCGAATCTTGCCCCCGCCGAAGAAACCGACGACCCTGATGCTGTCCTCATCGGCACGTCGCCTCCAGATGGAGGGCCGTGATTCCTCTTGGGTAGAGTCATGTCGTAACCCGTGGACGATTTGTCGTAACCAACGAACCTTTTCTTGTACAAGAGCAACGTACGGCAATACAAGCAGCGCTTTTCCGCCCCTTTCTTCGAGCACTCTTTTTATCATAAGCACTGAGAACATCAGCAGGGGAAACACAGCCGACAAATGATGCTACCAAGCCTTACAGTCGGCGACTAACGATTTACCGCCACCAGTGGGGGCACAATAAACAAGATTCTTTGTACCCGCTAGCAAGCCCGGGCCTTTTAAGCAATTCTTCTGCCACGGATAAATTTGTTTGATGCCCATGTTGGCGAAATTGTGTACTAGTTGATCAGGCAGCCCGTAGACGGGATGCGCAAGATCCAGCTCTGGGTCAACGGACGCGGTAGGAGTTGCACTGATCATTCTCCTTTGTGAGTACTCTGACAGCCCCTTGCCGCTTTCATTGTCCACAACCCTACTAGCTGCAATCCTGCCAGGTGCGTCGGGGATGCTGGATGCTCTGTGGAAACGAACTCCTGTATCGGATGGCAGCACGGCGCTACGATGTCCAGCATCTTCTCCGGTTGACCAGCTCCTCTTCTGACCTGCTATCGCAGCCGTGGCAAAGGTTGTCTGGTGACCAACAGCTGCCTGCTCGCTAGTCTCATGTTGGAGACCGCGGATGCTCTTCATATTGAGCTGCTCGAGAAAGCGGTGCGACTTGTCAAGCGCAGCTTTAGCATGGAACAGCTGACCATGGTTCACCAAAAGAAGAATTAGAGCCAACAGGATCGATTAATTGGACATGAGCGAGTCCAAGCTCAGGGGCGGAGGTATTCTGAGCGACAACAGCAAGTTGATAGGAGAAATCATCCTAGGCCGTGTCGCCATTTGCAACACCTGAGGTCCCTCGACTCTTGGAGACGTGTTAGTGGGGGAGGCTGATACCGCGTTTGACAGCTCGCGAATCCACGTGACTCAGAAAACTTGGTCGGGAGTTCTGGCTACCGCCCTAGGTATACGTCACCACTAGGTACCTTACACATTAAGCCTTAGAAACTCCCCCGTCTCCTTGGACAGTATAATTTTAGGGTCTCTTGATTCTCTTGCAAGCACATTCAGCGGTGTGTGTCCGCGCATGGCTACAAGAAATACTTATGTGGTCAAACCCTGACCAATAGTAGTATGATAAGTATCATTCTTACGTTTAGCTACCGTGCTGGAAATCTGGATAAACCTGGACTCAACTCGATCCGCAAACTGATATGATTTCTGATCACCCAGATCACTGTTTTATCATCTGTGGGATTGGGAACTCTTTGTAAGCGAAGTATACTGGCAGTAATTAGGTACCTATCAAGGCCTAGAGAGCTCGCCGTGGAAGCGAAGGGAGGGCATCTGCCGCCCCGCTGATGCGACCGTTTTGGGTACAATTAGGTCGAAGTCATTTGGAGATGGGACGGATTGATTGGTGAGGATGCCACATGTGCGTGGGGCCATTCTTGACGCGGGGCGTTCCTGACAGAAACGCCAAAGCGAGGGTTGAGAGGCCGAGAGGATGGGAGCGTGCAGCCGATTTGCAGGGCCTGGGACCTGGGTCAAGGGCAGCCCCCGCGGACCGTAATTGGCCGAGTCTGGCAACCCTGCGCCAACCATCTCGCCGGGAATTCCAGACATCAACCTCAAGTCCTCATGCCTCCAAACACCGGAAGTTATGCTGTCGCGACCGACAAAACAAAGAAGGCACCCCCAGACTGCCACACCAAAAAGTGAGAGAGAAATCTTTGGGTCGCTCTTTTCACAGAGTAGTTTGCAGCCTTCGCACAATTTTCTCCCTTTCCACTCTCTCACATCCCTTAGGGCATCGGGGAGTATTGTAATATAGCGGCGATCGCTTATGTGGCGTCAAGGCCGCGGGAGCTTGAAGGGCCTAAGTCAGAGGGGCGGGCGGGTGAACTACAGGACACACGCCCCACTGGGAACAACGCACAGGCTCAAAGTCGAGTGCATCTGGTAATTGATCAAGGTAGGTGCTACCAGTACTACTAAGTAAGCTAGGAGATGCTCCGAGTTAAGAGCGCAGCCTGGACTCAATGGCCCTGGATTCGAGTGCACCTGCATCATGAGTTGGGGAAAACATCTAAGTCAAGAGCTGCCAGTATTGTACAATCACTAGTACCACCGATCCACGGGAGGGAACATGATTTCTAATGCGGCAACGTGGAGGACATTAAAGTCGTGGCTTGATGGGCGACGCCCGTCCGGGCACGTACTGGAGGTACTGGTACCTGGGTACCCGTACGCAGGCACTTGCAGTGAGGTGCTTTCCAGGTGACTGCGTCATGATCCTTGAGTGACGCAGCGGAGCCCCCAAGCCCCCGTTGCGGGACATTTGATCCTCCAAGGCCGCCAGTGCAACGCAACATCGGCCTTCCACCGCCAACACATGTCTGGACGGAAATATCATGTTCGCTTCTGAAGGACTTCAACCAGGTCACTCGCAGCGACAAAGTTGCCGGTTATCTCGCCTCGAGAGGTTCACGTCAATGGCGGAGCGATGCCTAGGTCCGGGGTGGATCCCAGTCGTGCACGACTGATTGAATCTGGTGTAATTACATTTTGGGTGCCTTAGTACTAATAGTAATTTACGATGTGCCCTTTGATGCGCATGGCTGCCAGCAATTGGGTGTGTTCTTCCTACGTTTACCGTTATGGGAAGGAAGGGGTGCTGGCACCTGCGCTGAACATCAGCTAATAGCACCTAAATGATGATGTACCGTAGAAGGTACCTTCCAATAGGAACAACTGTACCTTGGGTATTTCCTACTAGACTAGTAGGTAGTAGCCTGAGGTTCCCGGTATCCACCTCCCTCCCCTAAATTGAACTCCCAATCCAGTTCCAACCTTCTTCGAATGTGCGAACAACTTGCAGTTGCCCGACCGCTATTCATGAAGCCTAATTCGCCCCACGGTGGCTTTTCAAGTGTTGAACTCTGGGTCCCGAACATCGATTGCCTGGCTACCATGAGTTCCACCGTCTCAATCGGCACCTGTCCTCGCCTGAGTTCCTTGAAATTGAACATGACCTGTAGCAGCTACCAATATATCATCCTAAGCCTTGCCAGACAGCGGGTATAATGGAAAGGCATCGCTCATATCCGATTGGTAGGTAGGGTAGCGCCCATGAATCACCTCTCCATGCCACTCAAATTGGCTCTCCTGGATGGGATGCAAGGTGGAGCCCGCACAAACGCTGGGCTTCAAGTTGTTCCACTGATAATTGTTCATACTCGTACAGTCAACAGGAATCAGGGCGCTAGCTATTATCGACTCGCTGCGAGGTTGACAACGGCATCGCACCACTCGTAATGATTCTCACAATGTCAAAATTATTTGGGGTCTTCGGCCGCCACTGACTGCCCCCGAAAAGAAGACTCAAGGCTCTTCTCGATTCTGGTGCAAAGCAACTTTATACATAATAAGTGAATGCTGTATAATATGTCTGAATCTGAGCAACGTTTGCCCGATCCTCACATAGCCCAGTGAGCCTTGGGCCCGTGTCAAAGAATGACCCAGTCGCCAAGTTTCGCATTTCGCTTACCTCACTCACCCCTTCATGTGCCACTCTCCGGTTCTAAGGATCACTCACAGGGAAATCATAGGAAGGGCGACTACAAGGTAGCGATTCCATATAATGAGAAATCGCAGCGACCACTGTACACGACCATTCACTTTACTCATCCGTTGCATGCATTTTCCTACATTATGGGCTTTGTTCTTTGTGGTTGGTGTGCTGACACGAATGGAGAAGCAGAATGAGGAGGGCTACGGAGATATGTCAGGATTGACGCCAGGGTTAATCATCCAATCCAGGGTGTGTGTAGCGTTAGGCGGTGGCGGAAAATGCGGATGAGCTGGCGGCACACGTCGACGACTCGCCTTTGCCGCGCCCCCGTTGTTACCGTCAAATTGCAACGCGGGAACTTCGAATCGTCCCGGCGGGCTAACAGCAGTCTTGCCATCAGAATGATAGTCGTTATCACATGGAGTCATTTGTGTCGAGTTTTATACCAGCACTCGTACCGTTATCATCGCGCATTGACCGTCGATTTCGTAGGGACCACCATGTCGATGCTGTAGCCTTGGCGCATTCTCCCTTGCACCCATCGACAATGGAGCGACCGGCTCAAGGCTTATTTTTCCCAGATCCAAGAGGGTGCCGGGCCTGGTTCACGATCACTCAATCACCGATCAAACGTGCCTAAGCACCTTGCTACGTAAGGACTCTTCAGTCACATTCTTTCCAATCGTCTAACAAAGTGCATTCGCAAAGAGCCATGTGGCAGCGTCGACAATGAGCGTCCTTTAGCCCCCGTTATACGACAAAGTACGACTGACTCTACTTCGGTTCGCAAGGAATATTCGCGCCCTCTCTCCCGCCCCCATCAGAGTTCTTTTAGGTACCACTTAGCCATCTACGAGGTGGCCCCGACCCTCCCTTTGGGACGTGGCTAGAACTATCGCCACGAATTGACTCGGCGCTCTTCAAGATGGAGAAACACAATCGATGCACGATTGAGGGTAGCTTGTCACCATGCTCATTCAACCAGAGGAAAAGGCCATCGCGAATGGTGTTTGTTGCTCTCGGTTCGAGACCTCTGCTGGTAAGATGTCTGATTCATCCACTCATCCATGTCCTGTGTCGTCGACTCGTCGGGAGCCTTCGGCGTGTGCTGGGTTGCTGGTGCAAAAGCCAGATTGGCTGCGTGGGGACTCGAGGTGACGACGGCGACAGGGGTCGGAGAAGTAGATATAAAGTTTTGCGCATCTGAAACCGCAGTGGGCAGGCGGGAGAAGTGCTAGCAGTGACTTTTTAGGGACCGCACGTTAGCTCCGCCCCTGTGCGCCGGTAGCGTGCCTTGTCTGATGATCTGTGCAAGTTGTCGTGGGCGCAGGGCCGGACCACGCCAGAGGGACCACCACCCACATTTAAGCCCACCTGCAGCCTGAGCCTGCGAGTAGGCACTACCAACCTGGTAGTAGTAGGTTAGGTACGTACTGACCTAGCGTACCTTCAGCCTACGGGTCCTCGAGGGCTTATTATTTGTTATGATGATGGAGCGAGTGTGCTGGTAAGGTAATGGAGTAGGAAAAAGGTGTAATCAGAATGTTGCCTTTGGTACAACTAGCAGTCTAGCAGACAGACTGTCCTGCCCAGACAGAGCCCGTTTTCCCATTTCGCTTCTGGCCTGGCGGCAGCCTGTACAAGGAGACGGGCGCCATGTCTTCCATTGCCATGCCATCCATGCCTTCCCATGCCTTTCCTTGCCTTATCAAGTATTAACCTAATTACTGTGCTAACTTTGCTGCTCTGCACCTTGCCTGGCTTGATTTGGTCCGACCCGGCCTGGTTTTTTTTTTTTACTCAGTAATTAAACCGCAAAGCAACCGCAAAGTGAGGCAAGTACCACACCTGTTCTGTCACTACAGTACTATAGCTATACCTGACCTACTGTACTGTATGTTGCTCCCGCGAGGCCGACACACGTACCTACGAGGGTGGATGAAGCACGAGTGCCACGGTCCACGAGTGTGTCCCGGGTTAGCCTTGGAGTGAACGTCAGTCCATGTATGTCCACCCACGCCAAAAACCCAAAGCCCAAATAGTACGAGTAGACGGAACCCACTTCCCACGCCCATGTTCACACCTGCCTACACCCAGTCCCTTAGGCGGTACAACAATTTACCTCGCTTTCCCCTACCGTACGGAGGTACCGATCGCACGAGCGGTCCCATCCTCCTCTCAGACCTAGAGGCGCCTCTCACACACTCTCAGTCTCTCTCTTTCTGTGAGGTACCTTGCCTTACTCTACTACTACTTCCATCCATCCATCCATCTTTCTTCTCTTCCTCTTTCCACCCATCCAACTTTACCTCACTCCCCATGCTCCATATTCGCGTTGAGTTTCCTTTTCTCATTAATTCGTCGTCATCCACGCGATTTATTCACTTGATGCGGCGTTGCACCCCTTGAACCAACGGCATCTTTGATCCCCCCCATACATCTCGCTCTTCAACACGTGCCGACGCCGACGCCGACTTGGACTCAACCTCGCCCGGGCATGCATCCCTACGTGATCCGCCTCACCTCGCTCCCACACACCTAGCATTTTGGTGTCATCATGGCACAACAGAATGTGAGTCTTGCGATTTCCTCTGATTCATTTTATTCAAACTCTCATGGCTTGACTTGAGATTTGTTTTTCTTTTTATTCACCTCTCGATTCTCTTATGGAGCTATCATCCCTACACATGAAACTCTCAAAAGCTCAGCTGGCTAAGACGATCAACAGGACTCCAAGGCCGCAGAGCCGGACATCAAGACGGGTAGTGAGCCGACGGGTTCGCCAACTGCGGAGACCTTGGAAAAGGACGGCAGCGGCGAGTTGCTCGCCCCGTATGGCACCCGTTCGCGTAATCGGACGGGCAGTTCGCGCCCAAATTACGCTGAGGACAGGGACTACGACGTTGAAATGTATGACTATGACCACAGCAAGAACCACGGCGACGCCAAGAAGGCGTCCAAGCAAGCATCCCAGGCGGCCAATTCGGGAGAGGCCAGCCGTGGAATGACCAGCACGCGCAAGTCCCTGGGAGACGACAGCAAGGGCGTACCGTCGCAGAATGGCTCCAAAGAGGCCACTCCAGCCAGTACCACAGGCAACTCACAAGCAGCACAGGTATCGAGCAGCGCGACGCAGCCGTCGAGGAAGCGCAAGGCTGCCACTGCGGCGCAACAGGCCAACGGCAACGCGACTGGGGTGACGGCAAGAAAGGGCGCTGTCACTGCGAAAAATTCGGCGGCATCGCCATGGCCAGAAACCAACATGCTGACTTTTACGAACAATCGAGCACGATCGCACAGTGGGTGTGTTGTGGCCGATGATGGAACAGTCTTGGAGGCAAACGGTACGTACTGGCTGCACCCTTCCCGAGCGAGATCCACTGTGGTGCAAAGGCGCGCGAAAGGCGACCGCAATTTCTGGTCGGCACGCACCGGCCAGCTAGCCAACCACAATAGGCCCCCAGGCCAGGCGCTGGCCAGATGCCATACCAGGCCCGCCGGTGCGAGCGATTGCAATTCAGCTCAGCGCATCACAGTCAGCGCATGGCGATGCGATGCGATGCGATGTGATGTTTATGCGATGCAGCCTGCCTGCCTGCCTGCCGTTCCGTTTTGATGCCTCGGTCGGCTTGGATTCTGTACGCGTGAAGGCAGGACTCATTCATGGCACAACGGCGTCCATGTGCACAGACGCAACGAAGCACCTGCGCATCAGGCGGCATTGCATAAATTCTTTCGTCGACCTGATATGGAATGCTTGCTAACTGGTACTGCCAACCGCAGATCATGTCTACCTCGTCTGTGAACCGCCCGGGGAGCCTTACTACCTCGGGCGCATCATGGAGTTTCTGCACCCCCAGAATGACACAACCCGGCCCGTGGACGCTGTCCGAATTAATTGGTTCTATCGCCCACGGGACATTGGGCGCAAAGTCACAGACACGCGGGTTGTTTTTGCGACAATGCACTCGGATATCAGTCCTCTCACGGCCCTGCGAGGCAAATGCCAGATCCGCCATCGCGTGGAAGTGAGCAACATGGAAGAATATCGCCGCATTCCTGACAACTTCTGGTTCGAGAAGCTGTATGACCGGTATATCCAGAAGAACTACGATCTGATTCCAACATCGAGCATTGTCAACGTGCCCGAAAAAGTGAAAAAGGTTTTGGATGACCGCTGGAAGTTTGTACTAGTCGAGCAGGGGCGTGGCAAGGAACCCACTAGCGCCGTTAAGCTCTGCAAGAGATGCAGCGGCTACTGCGCCAGGTACGTCCCTTTTTTCTTTTTTTCCCCTTCCCTCTCCCTCTGTCCGTCTCTGGCTGCCGCTCCGCGCTACTCTGTCCCACCCGACCATTGCCCTTACCCCCCTGCGCGCGCGCGCCCCCCCGTCCCCCAATCCTCCCCCCCAAGTCGCAGGTACATCTCTGCCGAGATATTGGTGTGGATGGCACCACACCACCCCCGGTTGGGGTACACGCGACTGCGCTTGTATGGGCCAAGATCCATCGAGAAGAACCACTAGCGGTGGTGGTGCTTGTACTATACCACACCATCGCACTCCGAGTACTGCTCTTGGTACTACTACTTAGTAGTAGTAGTATTAGTAGTAGTATACCATGATTCCCACGTCGACATTAAATCACTGGAAGATAATTTTCTTTTACTGACCAGGGTATTTGCATTTACAGCAATGATTCAGTGGACTGCGCTGTGTGCCAGAACACATACCACATGAATTGTGTGAGACCACCGTTGCTCAAAAAACCGTCGCGTGGATTTGCATGGTCCTGCGCTGCGTGTAGCCGTGCGCAGGAGCGTAAGCTCGAGGCACGCCACACACCCAGTCTCAACGACCCCAACGGTGACCCCGACGACGATGAGCTCCTGGAAGAGGAAGACGACGAGGCTCTCGGAGCCGGTACTGGTCGTTCGAGCCCTGACGACAACGACGAGGCTCATCACCAGGGCACAGCTGAGCAGATTTACAACGCCAGCCTGTGGCCTTGGCGATACCTCGGCATGCACTGCAAACCCGAAGACGCCCTTGACTATGACGATCGCATTTATCCCCGTGCCAGTACGCGCATTGGACCCCGGCACCAGGCGCCGGTCGGACCGTGGCCTGGTCGGCCTGTGCACTATGTGAAGCCTCCAGAGAAGAAGAAGGGTAAAAAAGACGCCGCAAAAGCGGCAGAGGACTCCCAAGCTGCGGACTTGTATCCGGACGGGAAGCGGCCAAAGTGGGTTCAGGATATGCCACCCGGTTATGTGACCCGCGGCGAGGACCCCGTTGATATGGACGATCCGAACGCAACCTTGACGCCCATATGGATCCCCCCAAAATCGGACGACACGGCCCGCAAGGTTGACGCTTTCATGGCCGACGCCAGAGCCATGGCTAAGGAGCTCGGCCTTCCAGATCGCTCCACCAACCTGCAAACCGTTGCTCTCGAAGTGCTGCTGCGCAACGACTACAACCCGGAGAAGGCGCTCAAGAACTTGGCTGCCCTCGACATATCGGCTTTCGACGAGCCGAGCCCCACCTCGACAGAGCTGAAAAAGTTTGAAGAGGCCGTTGGCAAATACGGATCCGAGCTTCATCTGGTTATGAAACATGTCAAGACCATGTCGCCAGGGCACATCACACGCTACTACTATACTTGGAAGAAGAGCGAACGGGGTCAATCTGTGTGGACCAACTACTCAGGTCGCAAAGGGAAGAAGGAAGCAAAACGAGCAGAGGCAGCTGCCACCAAGATGGCCGACGACCTCGCAGATGACGATGATGACTCCGCCTTTGATTCGGGCAAGGCAAGCGAGAAGAAGAGAGCTTTCATGTGCCAGTTCTGCTCTACAACGACCTCAAGACGATGGCGGCGAGCACCTAATGCTGCCCCCGGACTGGTTAACGAAAATGGCGCCAAGGCCACGAGCAAAGACAAGGGGAGCCAGTACATTGTGGCGCTATGCACAAGGTGCGCGGAGCTTTGGAGACGCTATGCCGTCCGATGGGAAGATATCGACGAGATCTCTAAAAAGGTTTCCCAGGCTGGCAAGGCCTGGAAGCGAAAGCAAGACGAAGAATTACTCAAGGAGTTACAGGCTGCCAATGAAAGAGGCCTTCTAACACCTGATCAGCCTGCCAGCCCGATCAACGGAACAGCAACTGCCGTCGTCCAAGAGCCGCCGCGAAAGAAGATCAAAGCCAACGACAAGGAGGCAGACTCAGATGGCGGCAGTGGCTCTGGCCCGGGGACAAAGAAGAAGGAAAAAGTTGCCGAAGCTCAGACTGTACCCGACTTACCCAAACCTCGCACCTTGCCTTGTGCCATTTGCGACCAGCTGGAACCCATGGCGGATCACTTATCGTGCCGGGAATGCCGTCTGTCGGTGCACCGTAATTGCTACGGTATCGTGGAGAGCCGTTGCAGCGGGAAGTGGACTTGCGAGATGTGCATAAACGACAAGAGCCCGCAAGTGTCCACGGTAAGCACCGAACATGCCCCCTGTCCCGCTTCATCCCCTTTTTCTTGTTGCAAACCTCGCTGACCTGCCCTGCAGAATTACAAATGTGTGCTTTGCCCTATCGAACACACAGAACAGGAACTGGTGGAGCAGCCGAAGCTCACCCATCACAAGAAGAAGATGTCGGACAAGGATCGTGAGAAAGAGCGGCTGGAGGTTCAGCAAGCGCGAAAGGCTCTTGAGCTGTACCGGAAGAAACAGGAGGATCTCAATCGCCCATTAAATCCTCGCGAGCCTCTCAAACGAACAGCCGACAACAATTGGGTGCACGTCACTTGCGCTGTCTTTACGACAGAGGTGAAGTTCGGGAACGCCAAGGCCATGGCGCCCTCAGAAGGCATTCCGTCCATTCCGAGAGCCAGATATGACGAGACCTGCGGGGTGTGCAACGAAACGGGAGGGGCTTGCGTGAACTGTCTAACGTGCCGAGCGCCTTGTAAGTTGACAAGGCCCAATAATGATTTAGGACCAAGATGCTAACTGATTAGATCATGTTGAATGTGCTCGCAGACACGGGCATGTGTTGGGTTTCGACGTGATTCCGGTCAAGAGCTCGCGTCGCGATCAAGCACACATCGTCACGCTAAAGGACGAAAGCGGCATCATGGCCGCAGGACTTTGGTGCAAGGATCATACTCCTACCAAAACCGTGGTACACCGGCTGAATGCACAGGTCGACGATACGGGGTTGAATGCGCTTCAGTTCTACGTGCGGAACTACAAACAGGCCGACCTGACTCTGACCGGAACAGTTCGCAAAGCAAACCTGATGCACATGGCAGCCAAGATGTCTGGGACAGCGATGCAGGCGGGTCTCCGCCGACTCTCCTCAACCACCATTCCCAACGGCAGCACGAACCATAGCCGCAACGCCGATGCGAATGATGGTGCCGCCGAGATACTACATACGGGAGAGAAAGTCTGTATTCGGTGCGGGATCGATGTTAGCCCGAGGTGGTGGCACATTGATAACGAAGGGGGCCGCGTCATCACCAGCCCGTTCCACGGCATGATTGGGAAGTTGGGCGCGGAAGCTGAGAAATTCGTCTCCCAGAGAAACTTCCAATGTCATAAGTGCCACTCGGCGCGCCTACCAATGAAGCCCTGTTCGCCGCCCCCACCGCCGTCTGGCCCCTTGTGGGCTCCCCAGGACCAAGGCAAGCTAGGCGCTGAAGTTGGGATCGCTGCCACAGCCTCTGCTACGGCGTCAGTCTTGCGAAGTCCCGAACATGTCACGGCTCCGGAGCATCGTGACGCGCGCCCTACGGTCCACGCCTGGCCGCAGCCGCCATCCATTCACACAGTGGTCCAACCGGTCCAGCCGGCCCAGCCGGTCCACACTGCAGCATCACCGACTCATATCAACGGCCCACGTGCTGTTCCTGCTCCCCATGCTTACCCAGCACCACCGCCACCGCCGCCACCACCGCCTGCGCATCACCCTGCATCTGTATCAGCTTCTGCGCTGCCTCCTGTGCCGCCAGGACCCGGAGGACCCTATGGCGATGCCTGGCCGCGGCCGCCAAGCCAACATGGCTCCCCTCCGAGACACTTGAACGGAGGGTTGCATCACGGCCCTCCACCGTTGAGTGGGCTTTCGGCTCTCCGGCCACCGTCGGTACCTGGACCTCCGCCTCCCGCGCCGCCGCCGGTAAGCCATCATCCTAGCCACGGACTTGGACATGGACCCGGACTTGCGCATGCGCATGCTCACGGGCCTCCTCCGTACGTGAACGGCTTGCCTCCTTCACCTCATCGTGGACCTGGACCGACGCCGCCTTCTCCCTACGCCTCTCCGTACCATCCAGGACCGCATCACGGCGCGCCGCCTCCGCAGCCACCACCACCCCCGGCGCACTCTCATCATGGACCTCCAGTCCATGGCTTGAGCAATGGGGTGCACCCGCCTCCTCGGCACGATCCCTATCCGCCTCCTCCGTCGCATAGACCTCTACTTGGGGGATCGCATGGGAGCCCGTTGGGCTCAGCGGCAGGTCTACCTGCTGCGCGCGAGTCTCCGGCCTCACCGAACATGCAAAGGAACGGAGGCGACGGCCGCCCGACCAGTGGTGCGAGCGCCAACCCATCATTGAGAAATCTGCTATCGTGAGGTTTGATCACATTAGCCTCGCTCGCAGAATCATACCACCTCGCGGTGATGAACACCCACTTTTTTTTTTTTTTACCGTGTTTTTGTTTCCCTTTGTTACTATACAAACGTTGATTTTGGCCGGCCTGAGGCAAAGGGTTTTCTTTGATACCGACTTGCTTTATCTCCATTTCGCAAGTCCGGAGTTCCACAGCTTATAGGTAGCAAATGGCGTTATCGGGGAGGAGAGTTTATGGATACTGTGCTAGTCTTTGGCACCGGACAGCAGCTTACTAGGATCTACAGAGGCAGGTGATCAAACGCCTCACATATGTATAGCGTACAAGCATAGTTGAGTTGCGCAAGGGAAGATACAGGAACAATTGCTGTTTTGGGATTATCATTCAGATAGTTGATTTAGATATAGACTTCAGGAGAGGGGAGCGCCTAAGCCACGCAGTGTATTGTTAAGAGCACGACAAGAAAGAGGAAGAAGAAAGGAAAGACGAAAGCAAAAACGAGATCAAAAACAATTCAAAACAATTATCTATAAATTTCACCTCAGACAATGCTGTTCCCACTTCTAGTATCTTCACTACTCCTACTCTAGTCGTATCCTAAGGAAATACTATATGTACCTATTAATAGTAATAGTGCTTATTGGCATGAGATTCGAGGCGTGTAGTGAATTACCAGAAGTCAATCAATGGTGGCAGTCTCAAAAGCAACCTGAGCGTAAGCGGAAGCGTACAAGCCACTCCGACCCACCGCTAACAGCCACTGAGAGCCCAGGCACAGCCGCGTCCTGGGCGTGATCCGACCTTGAATTGATTACCTTATTACTAGGTAGGTACTAAGTAGTACTAGTCTAGTACTAAGGTAGTGAGTGGTATGGTACTACTACGGAGTACGGAGTACTCTGTGCTGTAATACTACCTTGGTACTAACCTTATAGTAAGAGTACAACTTCTATCGCATCGTGGCTCTTGATCCGGTCAGCTTCAACTTGCCCCAAATCCGTCAAGACCTCATTCCCTCCCAATCGACAGCCTCCACCATACCCCTGCTTCAAGCCCTCCCCCATTCCCCTAGGATTCTCTCGAGCCTGTACTGCTTAGTCTTTTCAATTCATCATACTCTGTTGTCGTCATTTACTTTCTGCACTCGTTTCCTTCGCGCCGGCTCTGCCTCTCTCTGAGACACGATAAGACGACGCGGACCCGCCCGCCCGCAATCTGCTCGACATTCAAGTTGGTCTGCCATCTCTCGCCAACAAAGCTGGTCCTCGGCTTGTCGCCTTCGCCTTCGCCTTCACAACTTGAACCGAGTCCCATCAATTTTCCCGAAATCTGATTGAGCGTCGACACGCTCGCAAACCCCCGTCCGCCATGGCGCAAGTCGTCCTTGACCTGTTCTACTCCTTTGGGAATTGCCTGAACTGCTTCCCCGGATCGCCAACCCTCAAGATCAACTCGCGCAGCTTCAAGATTTTACGTCTTCTAGGAGAGGTTTGTTTTCCCTCTATAATAGCCCGCCCTTTCATCTCCCGTCTCCAGCCACCAGCCACTGAAGATAATATCAATTGAGGCTAACCATCTCTCGCAAACGTGTATAGGGCGGCTTCTCCTACGTCTACCTCGTCGAGGACACAAACTCGCACCAGCTCTTCGCCCTCAAGAAGATCCGCTGCCCGTTCGGCGCCGAGTCCGTCCAGCAGGCCATGCGCGAGGTCGACGCCTACCGCCTCTTCTCCCACGTGCCCACCATCATATCCGCCGTCGACCACAGCGTCGCCACCGAGCGCGGCGCCGACGAGCAGACCAAGACCGTCTACGTCCTCCTCCCCTACTACCGCCGCGGCAACCTCCAGGACATTATCAACGCCAACCTCGTCAACCACGCCAACTTCCCCGAGCGCCGCCTCATGATGCTCTTCCTGGGCGTCTGCAAGGCACTCCGGGCTATGCACTGCTACAGGGCGCCTGTGGAGCGCATGGAGGTTGGCCATGCCGATGAAGACGCCGGCGTCTCGAATTCCACAAGGGGGAAGCGCACGGAGGAGCAGGAAGAGGGCGAGCAGGAGAGGGGCCTCTTGGAGGGTGAGAACGGAGCTGCGCAGCAACAGGGCGGCGGCAAAGTCCAGTCGTACTCCCACCGTGATATCAAGCCAGGTAAGATAGATACCACTTTCTCCTTCCGGGCTCATTTGACCTCTGCACTGGTTCCCCCAATCCCCCATCAACACCTCATTGAGATGAGAACCACCACTAACAGACTATGAACACCTAGGCAACATCATGATCGACGACGCTGGCTCGACCCCCATCCTCATGGATCTCGGATCCGTCGCACCCTCCCCCATCGCCGTGACGTCCCAGTCCATGGCGCTGCAGATCCAAGACACGGCCGCCGAGCACTCCACCATGCCCTACCGCGCCCCCGAGCTCTTCGACGTCCAGACCGGCGCCGTCATCGACACAAAATCCGACATCTGGTCCCTCGGATGCACCCTATACGCATGCCTCGTCGGCAAGTCCCCCTTCGAGATGCGCTCCGACGAGACGGGCGGCACCCTCAGCCTCTGCGTCCTGGGTGGCGACTGGCGCTTCCCCGACGAAGGCCCCAAGGGCGTCAAGCGTACCAACAGCATGCGCGCCGGCCCCCACCAGCAGTCGCCCAATGGCTCCGGATCCCAGACCGTGGAGATTAGTGAGCCTATTCGTGAGGTTGTGAGGAAGTGCTTAAAGGTCGAGCCGGCGGAGCGACCCGACATTGACGAGCTAATTACCATGGTGGAGGGTGTGATTGACGAGATTCCCGAAGATGCGGAGTAGAGACGGAAAGCAACATGTCGGTTCACAAGGCCGGGGAGGGTTGCGTTTCTCCGCTTACTTTCGAGCTACATACCTGTTGTCGTTTCCTCGCTCTTCGCATTCATACTTTACTTGTACAAGTTTTGTACGCCTAACGACGTTTACTACATGTTCACATATCTTGCGTCCTCAAGGGAAGGGGCATCGGCGTTTTAGGGGAAATGGTATTTTGTCTCTATTTTTAAGCTTTTGAATAAAAGTACCTGACGTACTTGATACAAGGCTGGGTTTTGCGGGCTGGAACGCTGCCATACTTTTGTCGAGCATGGTTTTCGATTTGAATGATTGATTGATTGACCCTTGGGTCTCAATTGTCGACTGTGATCTGCATACTCGACCCAGGACAGGAACAATCCGCTCTCACGTTTTCCTATAGCTGAAGCTTGAATGTTGCTACCTCGAATGGCCGGAGTTTGACAGGGACTTTACCGTCCTCGACCGGGATATCCTCAATCTCATCTTCCAGAATATTCACCTTGGCAGCTCGCTTGACAATGAACTCGGTATGGAATGTGCCCCTGCCTTGGCCGCCCAGGGATTCGTAAACGCGGACGATAATGCTCTGTCCAGAATTTACACGGATACCCTCGTGGCGACTCACATCCTCGTCATCATGCCCTCGCTTGATGGTGTCCAGCACAAGGGACCCTGAGTCGTGATCGACAAGCTTGATCGGACAACCCCGAAATTCGGTAAGAGTCTTCTCCGAACCCGAGTAGACCTCAAGAGGGTTGTTCAAGGCATATGCTGCCTTGACAGTCTCCGGCCCCAGAGATCCACTGTGAGGGAAAATGGCCCAGCGAATTGCGTGCTGGCCCATGTCAGCGTTGGCATCAGGAGCCTTTGGTGATCGAAGCAAGGACAGCCGCATCAGCTTGCCAGCTGTTGCAAATCCGTACTTGCAGTCGTTGAGGATCGAGACACCGTAGTTGTGCTCCGACAAGTCAGCGAACCTGTGGCAGCACACCTCAAACTTGGCCATGTCCCAGCTGGTATTGTAATGCGTGGGTCGCTTGGTAATGCTGTAGGCTGTCTCGTATGATGCCTCGGTGTTGACAATGTCTACCGGGAACTCGACCTTGAGGAATTTGGAGTTCTCGTGCCAATCAACGACAGCAGAGCAGTCGACCTGCGAGGGCGTTCCCTTGAGCGCGGCTTTGAGGGTGATGTAAGACTTGAGCGAGCTCTTGTCACTAATGGTGATGTCCGTGACGAGGGTGATGGCGTGTGGCTTCTGCTCGTGGATGTTGGTCTTGCCGTACTTCAGTTGCCTGCGGGTGCCGAGATGGTACACTTCCACATCCCAAGCCTCCCAGTACAGGGGAATATCATCAAAAATGACGAATTTATTCGCTTCGCCGCCCTTTTCGATGACCTCGCGGTCGTGACGGCGATCGTAGAGCGAAGTGATGACGCCCTTGGCAACAACGACCCGAAGTTGATCGTTTTCGAGAACAAACACTTCAGGTGACGATTCCTGGACAGTGACGGCAGGCTGATCTTTTTGAATGTGGAAAGGCCTCAGAGGAAGCATTTGTCCATCTCCACAAGCCACGCCAACCCCGGTATTCGAGAACTCGACAATCTCCTCGCGATGCCACGGAAGCGTGTTGACAGCAGTCGGGCGAGTCCCGGGCCCTTGGCCAGCTGAAAGACCGAATAGTTCGTAGATTTCCTTGAGAAGCTCCTTTCCTGTCTTAAAAACTTCGTAATAAAGCTGGTTCATGTTAGTACTGGACATTCATCTTGACAGTCTAAGGATAGGGAACCTGAAGTATACCTTGTCTGAATCATCATAGCACATCTCGATGCAACTTCCAGGCAGACAGTCGTGGAACTGGCATAGCAGCACCATTTCCCACAAGTTGTCAATCTGCTCGGTGGGGTACTTGTATGTGCTGATCTTGATGGAAGCGATCGTGGCCAGCTGTTCAATATTGCGAAGCATGACTTCGGCTTTTCGGTTGAAGTTCTTGTTGTTGGCTTGAGTCGTATATGTGCCGCGATGAAGCTCGAAGTACAGTTCGCCGTACCAGGTCGGGAACTCGCTGGCCTTGGGGGCGAGGCGATCAAAGAAGTCGTCGACAGTGTGGCCGAGCTTGACTTTGGGAATACCGCTCACGGTGTTGCTGATACCTGCGCATCGGCGAAGCTTCTCAAACTGCTGCCATGTCGGCCCACCGCCACCGTCACCCTTGCCGAAAAGGAGGAGAGACGAGCTGTCGACCCTCATGGTCTTGTGCTGGGTGATGCTTCGCTTGACATCCCCAAAATTGGCCTCCGCGGTGTATGTCTCGGAAGGGGGCATGTGGCAGATGACCTGGCTGCCGTCGGGGCTCACCCACATGAAGGTGGTGTGGGGGAACTTGTTGATATTGTTCCAGCTCAGCTTTTGGGTCATGAAACGGTCCATCCCAGCGAGGCGGCAAAGTTGGGGAAGCTGGCTCGAGTACCCAAAGGTGTCTGGCAACCAGAAGGTCCGACAGCGAGCACCAAACTCGCTCTCAAAGAGCCGTTGCCCGTAGAAGAATTGGCGGACGAGGGACTCTCCGCTGGGCATGTTGGTGTCGTGCTCCACCCAGCTGCCGCCTATGGGTAGGAACTGGCCCTCCTTGACCTTCTTCTTGACACGATCGTACGCGGCCGGGTAGTACTGTTTCAACCACTTGAACTGCTGGGCTTGCGAGCACGCGAAGGTGGCCTCGGGATAGCGATCCATGAGGTCGCACTGGTTCGACCACGAGCGGACTACTTTGCGTTTCGTCTCGGCCCAGGGCCAAAGCCAACAGGTGTCAATGTGGCAGTTGCCAATGCCAAAGACGACTGGATCCTTGCCATTCTCGTACACGCGATGGGAGTCGACATCGGGACCAACGATACTCTGAGCAAGCTTGCGGCACTCGAGAATGGAGTCCTGGTTGTCGACTTGGAAGGTGTCGATAATCTTCATTGCCACAGAAAGAGCTTGGTTCTGCTCAGCAGAGTTTTCGGGGAGCTCTCGCGCGGCGTCACCCAGCTCCCATATGTCAATGTGAAGCATCCTGGCCTGGAGGTTGACGGAGACAATGTCAGCCTTGCCAAGGGTGAAGTGTCTGTTTGGGTCAGGAGGGGCGATGCTCGTCTTGCCGTCGGGGGCATTGCCGAACATGCCGTTGCAAGCCATCTCGATGAAGATGGTGTGCGGTTTGCCGTCGCGGTAAGAGTCTGGCAAGATCCACTCGATGCGTTCGTTGCCTCCAGTCAATCCCTGAAGAGGCACGCCGTCCTCGGTCCAGATAAGGCCTTCATTGTTCGCGTCCCAATGAAGTTCCAGGAGCTCGTCATCAGCGATATCGGCGGGGACAGTCAGGATGACCCTGAACCAATGGGTAGACCAGGAAGGGCCAAAGGAGGCACCAACGTGAGTCTCACTGAACTCGTGGGAAGTGGCCTCCTCAAAGGTAGGTCGCTCTTGATCCGGAGCATCCCAAACATAGAGTTGAACGTGAGGTTTGCCCCTGTATCGGGCATTGTACAGGTTACTATTTATCTGATTGATTAGCCAGTTGATGATACTAGGGAGTCCCCTTGGTAGGAGTGTAGCCGTAGTACGCACGCAAGCAAGTTGACCTTCTCGTACTGTCCCGGCTTATAGAACCGTTCAATACGTTGCTTGAGAATGCTTGTCGTGGGGACTCCAACAGGGCGCTCAGCAAAGACCGGGTAGGAGCGGTCGCTCCTCGAGTCGTCGCCTCCACCCATAGTGTGAGCTTCTCGAGAGTGTCCCGGAGCTGGAGGCGCGGAGAGGTTCAAGGTTCGCCGGCGCTTTGCAAAAAAAGGTCGCCGAGGGGTGACTGAGACAGCCAGGGACGGATCTTCGCGAGGGTGTTTGTTGCTCTCAGGGGAGTCTGAAGTCCGGCGTTTGATAGCGGAGGAGCTGTTGTTTCGACCTATTAGCAACTTGAAGTTGTGAGGGAGACCCGAGAGAGGGATTCAATGAAGGCGAAGAGAAGGGTGGGACGATATGATTTTGGTCGGCTGCCCTCCAAAGCGTTGCAATGACAACGACCGTGACAACGACCGTGACAACGATGGTGTGAAGGTGAGAATCAGGTGGAGATTCAAACCGGGAAATGCAAGTCGAGGTAAGGTAGACAGATAGGTAGATAGATGCAGAACGAGTGGGAGTGATCTTGGTGGAGTGTGTGCCCCAGACTTCGGGGAAGCTGGCGCCACATGCGGGGAAAGCGCCGATGCTGGTGCGTCGTGTGCCTGGGCAGTGTGCTGCACGCGGCGATATGGTAGTTATACCAAGATCGTATTACTCCGTAATCAGTAGTACGAGTAGTACTTTGTGGTACTGCCTGTTTTAGCGGTAGATCCAAGTAGCACTACTTTTTGAGGAGTCATTTAATGGTGTAAGGCAAGGTAAGGTAAGGTACGGTAGCATCGGTACAAGCCTGCCGGCGTCTTCCATAGCGTACCTTAGTGTGCCTACTACAGGTACTACAGGTACTACCTGGTCCCTCAGCAGTGGTGGGTAGTGGTGTGTGCCAGCGTGGTGTGGGTGGGGTCAAGAGTCTCTGCCTCCAACTTGAAGTCTTGTGCATCCGGCCCCTCGCCTCTCCTCAAGGGTTGCTCCAACGACCTGCATCTGTAAACTGTCACATACCGCATGTTCGAATATGGCTGTTATCGAAAGCTCTTGAGAAAGAACCAGACGCTCTTGATTCTCTGCCGATACTCTGTCGATACTCGATCTAGGCTGACGACTAAACTCTGTTGCCTCGTGGTGTTTCGGTCGGCTGCTTGGATGACCAAGATCCTTTGGGGATAAGGCTGAGAGAGAGAGCGAGAGAGAATATGTGAGTGCGCCCGGACTAGCGTGCTCTATGATATGGTATGAATAGGCCGATAATAGAGAAATTGCTTTGATTGATAGAGCAAATGAGGGTCTCTTGAAGTTCGCGGCTTGAGGCGAGAGGTGATCGCGGTGCTAGGTCAGGTTGCCATGGTACGAGACAAGTAAGAGCACAGAGGCCAGGAAAATCATGGCGCTGGGAGCAGAGCAGCCGCCATTCTCCCTTTGGAACAATCGACATACTGTACCAGTAGATGTGACCGAGATGGTAGTAGTGACCTGGAAACGACATTTGCCTCTTGCCTGCCTGCCTAACCTAACCTCAGCTGTAGCGAGAGGACATTGGTTAGCCGGAATTGGCGTTGTCGGTACCTTACTTAGTAGTAGTACTCCTAGCGATTGTGCAGACACGATGATTGATAGCAAACAAGGATGCACTTCCCATATCCATTGCCATATCCAAGGATGCCATGGCCAGTGGGCAGGAGACGATGGCAATTGGGAAATGGAAAATGAGGAATGATCCGTTGCTACCTGCTGTTCAAGATCTAGCTTCCAGGATCCAAAAGCCGAAAGTCGCGCCTCGGCGACCTCTGCCTGCCATATACTTCGTACAGGGGGCGGCCTGATTGCGACCATTGCCATTCATTCGATCATGGTTATGGGCAGATTTTGAGGCAGTGGCTCTGAATAGCCAAACCTGTCGTGTACGTATGAACAAGTAGAGTGTGGTGTCTCCAAGTCTTATCGCCAATGCGGCGCATTCATGGACCTTTGCGCAGGGTCCAAGCGGCAGGCCAATTCACTACAAGTACATATGTATTAGCAACTTTTGTGATAGCTTGGTATTATTCAGCTATTGATTTGTCGAGCAGCTCACCCAAGGTGACCCGTCAATGCAGCAAAGACCGGTGGTAATTTGGCAGAAAGTTATGGAAATCATCATCGCCGCTCTGGGTCACGAATGAGTTCATCTCTATCATCATGATCATCGATACCAACTTGGAGCCTTTTTTTCTTCCTTTTTTCCCCCTCCAGGTTCTTTTCTTTATTACCTATACGTAATACTGGCTCTCGACTTGACGAGCAAGCGCGTACTGTGCGCGCTACTGGGAAGACCATCGCGTCACCACATATTTCCTACGTGTGAGTACAGTGCGTACATACTTTGTGCCTAATTCGTCACTGTAAGGTAGGTAGGGACCTCAGCTCAGACAAAGCATTCGCGAAGCGTCCGTCACTAATTCCTTCTCCCGATCCAGAGCAGCTCTGAGCTCTGAGTGGCACTTTTGCTAAAGGCAGGCTTCCCCAATGTTACGGACAAATGGGGTCCGAGGGATCTTTCTATTCTCCCAACCTGGGTCAGGTCCGCTGATAACATCTTCTTCCTTTTCTACTTTCTCTTCTTTCTTTCCGCAATCTTCACCTTCACCTTCATCACCACCCTCATCAGCGTCGCCATGCCCCAATTACGTCCTTCATTCGGGCTTCCGGCCTCGTCCTCGAGCCTATGACTCTCGCCTCGGTCTCCAATCCAGGGGCAAAAAGACCAAATCCACCATCAACCTCCAAGATCTTCCCCAGGGCACGTTGCCGGTGGACCCTCTACCCTTGGAAGAAGCCCAAGATGAACCAGCATACCCGACCGTCGTGTTGCAGGCCCGGCGCAACATGCAAAAGTTTGATAATTGTGTCTTGCTCACCCGTGTTGGAGGCTTCTACGAACTCTACTTTGAGCATGCCGAGGAATACGGGCCACTCCTCAATCTCAAGGTCGCTTCGAAAAAGACAAGCGCAGGTCCCGTCCCTATGGTGAGTAACCAACCCTTCTTACCACATCTCCTCTCCACTCTGGCTCAAATTTACTGAAATGTCCCTCCAAGTCTGGATTCCCGTTCTTCCAATTGGATCGATTCCTCAAGATCCTGGTGCAGGATTTGAACCGCTATGTGGCTATTGCCGAGGAGTTTCCCAATGATGCACCCGACAAGGTCAAATCCGGCGGCCTGATGCATGATCGCCGGGTAGCCCGTATTATCACCCCGGGAACCCTCATTGATGAGAATTTTATGGACCCGTATGCCAACAATTATGTCATGGCGGTTCACATTGGTGAACCCGCTCCGGACCAACAGGAGAACACAGACGCTTCGCCAGTTCAGAGCAGCGCCGTCCCTGTGCCGCAAGCCACACCACTCGGTATAGCCTGGTTAGATCTCTCCACCGGTCACTTCTTCACTCAGTCTACCGACTTGACCTCATTTTCCGCCATTCTTTCGCGCGTCAATCCCAAGGAAGTCGTTCTGGATCAGAGTTTCGAAATGCAGAAGGACCATGGCATCTTCACTATTCTAGCGGAGGACAGGCATCTTATCACGTACGCGACCGCTGGCGGTCTCTCAGACATGGAAGATTGGACGCCTTATCTGGAAGCAGAGGTCCCGAGCAACACCATGTCCAGCTTTACGCCGCACGAGATCGCTGCTGGAGATTTGGTGTTGAACTACGTCAAAGGCCGCCTTCAAGGGATGAGCATGAAGCTTCAGCCCCCATTGAGACACGAGAATATGCAGATTATGAGCATCGACAAAAACACCCTGCGGGCATTGGAAATGAAGCAAACAATCAGGGATGGTTTCTTCCGAGGTAGTCTCTTGCACGCAATCCGACGTACAGTGACCAAGAGCGGTGCCCGTCTCCTCAATGAATGGCTTAGCTCTCCTTCCACATCTCTTGAGGTTATCCAGACCCGGCAGGACCTTGTGGCCCGCTTTTTGGAAGCGCCAGATCTACGAGATTCTGTGATACTGCTTCTCCGACGGAGTCACGACTCTCAACGTCTTGTACAGAAGTTTGCCCTCGGCCGTGGTGACCCCGACGACCTCCTTGGTCTAGCTAATACTATTCGTGCCACAGAAGACATCGTCACCATCTTGACAGAAGCCTATTCTACCTCGGAAGATTCTACATCTGCCGATTGTCTCAGTTCACTAACTTCCCGGATTAGCATGGTGGAGCCGCTGAAGCTTGCTGTCCGAATCAAAGAAGCCATCGACGAGGAAGGTGTGGTGCATCAGCATGAAGTCGAAGACTCGACCGCAAGCCAGATGCTAGCTTTGGCGGAGGATATTGTGTCCTCGGAAGGTACGCAGGAAGACGCCACTGTCTTGCCAAAGGGCAGGAAGAAGCGGCCGACATCTATCAAGGAGCACTACGCAGATGATAACGAGAGCTGGGTCATGAAACCGGCCGCGAGTGCGGGCTTGCAGAAACTTCACGCTGAACTGGTCTCATTGCAGCAAGAGAAGATCTCACTTACCGATACCCTGCGCGAACAACTTGAGGCGCCTACCCTTACCCTTCGCTGGACGCCAGGACTCGGTCACATAGCCCACATTAGGGGGCGAGATCTCAAACACGTCACCAACGTCCGCGCAATCTCGTCCAGTCGCTCTACTCGTTCGTTTCATTTGCCTGAGTGGACTTCCTTAGGTCAAAGGCTGGACCAAGTGCGTTTCCAAATTCGCGCCGAGGAACAGAGGGTCTTCCACTCATTACGCGAGCACGTTGTACTCAATTTGGTCAAGCTTCGCCGGAACGCTGCTGCTTTGGACGAACTGGATATTGCAACTTCCTTTGCCAAGTTGGCTGTCGAGCAAAACCTGGTTCGCCCGCACCTCACAAACTCAACGTCGCACACAATCGTCGGTGGGCGCCATCCGACGGTCGAAGGAGGCCTGTACGAGCAAGGTCGCAATTTCGTGCGCAATGATTGTCTTGTTGGGAACCCCTCCGAGGGAAAGGTTTGGCTCATCACTGGCCCAAATATGGCGGGCAAGAGCACTTTCTTGCGGCAAAACGCTTTGATCACCATCCTCGCCCAGATTGGGTGCTACGTGCCTGCGTCATTCGCAGAAATTGGGATCGTGGACGCCATCTTCAGTCGCGTGGGCTCCGCGGATAACCTCTATCGTGATCAAAGCACCTTCATGGTGGAGATGCTTGAGACGGCCCAGATCCTGAAGCAAGCGACGCCACGGTCGTTTGTGATCATGGATGAGATTGGCCGCGGCACAACGCCCGAGGACGGCACGGCAGTGGCTTTTGCATGTCTTCAACACCTCGTAAAGGTGAACCAATGCAGGACCCTTTTTGCAACTCATTTTCACAATGTGGCAGAACTTGCAGAGGCAGATGGTCTTTGCGCACAGCAGGGTGGCCATGTACACTTCTACTGCACCGATGTGGAGGAAGATGGGGCCGGCGGGTTCATCTACGTGCACAAACTACGAAAGGGAATCAACCGGCAAAGCCACGCGCTCAAGGTGGCCAGGCTGGCTGGCCTGCCCGAGGCTGCCATCGATACTGCGAAGCGTGTGTTGGACCACGGTACATAGGCGGAAGGTACAAGTCCTTATTCACGGAATACCCTGATAATTCAGCCGCGATTAGCAGGCACGAGAGAGGTTGGGATGGGTTGTGGAGGTTTCTATAGACACTTTTGAATGTTAGCTTGTGATACCCAATGTAAGATTGATTCAAAGCAATTGTGTTGTACATTGAAGGTCATAAATTGATTTGTGTATGTGTCATCAGGAGATTCAGGGTTAAAAAGCTCATGTTACATTATATAATCATCCAGAAGGGTATCGAGGAATTTCAGAGAATAATTACTAACCTTTGCCAGGGGAAACAGAATGGGTTCTGAGGACCACATCATATCGTCACACATCATCACAGAGCAGTTGAGTTCGTCGAGAATCGTAATCTCATTTTCCCGTTGCAGTGGGCTCGGCTGATCGATCAGCGATCTATGTAGCGGCTCGCAGAGAACCATATCTCGAAATCCGCATCGGCCATCCCAACTCCAACTCAAGGTCATGACGGGTCGACTCCGTTTAGTCGCTGCAATCCGTGTTAGTTTCGTTCTGAGGTTATGGGGGGGGAAGCACGTACAAGAGACCACCGAAGCCCTCGTCCTCAGACTCCTCAGCCTCGGACTCCTCAGCGGGCTTAGATTCCTCAGCAGCACCGCCGGCAGCGGCAGCGGGAGCGGCAGAAGCGTAAGCGTCGGGGTTGGCGATGCGGTCCTTGAGCTCCTCAATCTCGGGCCAGCTGTACTCGATCTCCAGGGCGGCAGCAATGGCGTTCTTGTAAGCATTGACAACGTTGTGGACGACCGAAGGCAGGGTGGGGAAGTTGAGACCCAGGGAGATGGTGGCGATGGTGACAATGGCCTGGTTGAGAGTCTTGAGGAGCTCGTCCTCAGTGATGTCCAGGACGGAGGCGGGGAAGGACTGGCCGTCGTCGTAGACCTGAGCGATACCCATACCGTAGGTGAAGGGCGAGATGTTCAGCATGTTGAGCAGGGTGGCCTCAGAGGGGCCAACCTTGGTGCCGGACTCGACGAGCTTCAGGTCGGTGGTAATCTCAATGGTACCACGGGCAATCTTGGTGGGGACACCGAGAGCCTGGAAGAAGGAGGTCTTGCCGGGTTCCATACCAGTGTTTCCAGCGGGGACCCAAACGTCGGCAGGAGCCAGGGCACCAGCACGAGCGGGAGCGGCGACACGGTTGGCCAGGATGAGGTCACGGACCTCAACGAGCTCCTCGTTGGTGAAAACGAAGCCGACATTACCCTTGACGAAAGGCAGGATACGCTCGTACTCGGGGTGGTCGGGGATGAAGGTCTTGAGGGCACGGCGAACCTGTAGGAGACGATTGTCAGCAAAATGTTAAGTCAAGTCCTGATTCATTAGAAAAACGCATACCATGGTGTTCTTGCCCATCAGGACCACACCCTTACCGCGAAGGGAGTGACGGATCTCGTGCATCTGCTGGGACGAGACATTGTCGATTTCGACGACGAAGACGGACTTATATTCCTCCAACAAGCTCTGGAGCTTGTCGAAGTAGCCGCTCTTGTTCTTGCTGCCCCCCATATCTTCTTATTTATGAAGGCAGGTTGTTTAAGGGCAACGGTGCGATTTGAAATGTGGTTTGGGGGGTGGATCTGGACGGTCGCGATGGATTGACTCTTCCAAAATTTCGGAATTTGCGCACAGCTGAGAAAAGTGTGTTGGATGTCCAACTCCCGCTTAGGGCTTGCGATGCACTAGTCCCGAAAAGGGATAGAGTTTCCTAAGTCGTGGTGGCGTGCAGGACTCAAGTGGTAGCAGTAGTACGTACCTGGCGGCTCAAAGTGGAACCTCAAAGCTCGAAGCTCAACGCCAGTCAGAAACAGACAATTTTCTTTAGGTTGACTCGGAGAGATAGAGTGAAATGAGCCATTGAAAGAGATTTTCTATTTCAGGCAGCCCAGATACTCGACCTGATTGAATGAGTTTTGAGAAGGCCTTGGTTGGACCTGTCATTGCCTCAATACTTTCAAGCGCCAATCGCCATGAGGATCCCGTATAGCCAAGTCCACGTTAGTGGAGATATAATATTCGCTGCACGCTCGGGTCAGATTCACACATTCAGTCTGGAAAGTCGAGAGCTCCTAGACACTTGGAAGCATCCAGATGTCTTCAAGGTTACCGAAGCTTTAAAGGGGGGTGCCCTCGAGGCGGAGGACGCTGAGCCCGCAGATGTTCCTGAGGAGAGCGAACCTCCGGCGAAGCGACAGAGAACCATTAGCGATGAGGACGTGAGCACATCAAACGTCACTGAAGGAGTGCCCAATACCGGCGGAAAGACGCGGGATGTTACTGAGGAATCGGGTCGAAAGGGGAAAAGAGCCAAAGGCAAACGGCAGGGTAAAACTCAACGCATACATTCAGGCGTTCCTGATCGGCCAATTGTGACGCATCTCACGTCCGCAAATGATGGAAAGTATTTGCTTGCCGTGACAGGACACGACAAAACTGTCTGGGTTTTTGAGCATGATGGACAAGGGCATATAAAAGTTCTCGCCCAAAGGTTAGTCGAGTCCTTTGTTCCAATTTTCGACTGTCACCGTTAACGATGATCCCAGGGCTATGCCGAAGCGCCCCAGTGCTGTGAAAATCACAGCAGACTTGCGAATTTTCAGTGCGGATAAGTTTGGAGACGTGTATACCCTGCCACTAATTCCCGAGGATGGCGTGGTCTCGGCAGCAGCCCGTCGACAGCCAAAGGCACCATTTCAGGCATCGGCAAACGAGTTTACGGTCCATTCGAAGAGGAATCTCATGGCTCTGAAAGCCCAGAAGAAGCAGGAAGAGCGTTCAAGACTGAAGGCCGAAGCGGAGAAGGACGGGAAATCTGAGGAGCCGACTTTCGAATTGACCATGCTCCTGGGTCATGTTTCCATGTTGACCGCCCTGTTGGTGGACGAATACAACGGCAAGAACTACATCATCACTGGAGATAGAGACGAGCACATCCGTGTTTCGAGGTCAGCACCACAGGCACACGTCATTGAGACTTTCTGCTTGGGACACAAGGAGTTCATCGGCGATCTAGTGATTCCCGATTCTCGAAAAGACGTTCTGATTTCAGGCGGGGGCGACCCTGATCTCTTCGTGTGGGACTGGCTGGCGGGCAATATTATGACAAGAACAAGCGTATTGGAAGTCGCGCAAAAGATCCAACCCGAGGTGTCTAATGTTGCCGTGTCTCATCTTTATTCGCTCGAATTTCCAGCCGAACGAGGGAATCTCACATACGTTTTAGCAATTTGCGAGGAGTGAGTGCGGTTACATGTATTCACTCTTGGAACTTCATCACTGACAGCAAGCAGCATCAAAGCTATCTTCTCGTGGCAGCTCACTGGTGAAAACATATTGAATCACCCCGGAGCGATTCAGCTTCCAGGCAATCCCCTTGCTCTCGAAATAATCTCAAGCAAGGGCGAGCCGCCAAAATTGTTGGTTGCTCTCGACACTGGGGATGAGACTGCCCTCAAGAGTCTCAACATATTCACGCTGGTTATGAATGACGGTCGGCTGGCGGTAGACTCAACATCTCATGTGGAAGAGGGCTCGGCAGACACTAAGGACCTGGAGGCGAGCGAGCAGGAGATTCGCAACTTGCTTTACGGTGTCGAAAACTTGCGCAAACAGATAGGCGCACTTCCTGGAGCGCCTGGGGGTGGGGACGAAGAGACTGCCGATGTTGAGGCTATCGAAGAGTGAGAGGTCCTTGCTCATCTCAGGTGCTCTAGGTCAGTCTGTCTCAACTGCTATTGAGGTTAAAGCCTGCTCAGGCTTTGTTCACATGTTGAGGGAATATTTCCATTGATTTTGTCCTTGACCCCTGACGGTCTCATGCCTCCTGCTTCCTGCCTCTTGCCTCCTGGTTTCCTTCCACTTCGTTCCTTCCCTCGCCTAAGGCCGAGTCTTCGCACTCACTGCATTCGCTTGTTCGCGTCTATAAATAAAGACTTTCCTCTACTCACTTACTCTCCTACCTCTATTCCTCATTCTGCTACAATCTTGCTCTCCTGTTCATTCTGTGAGGGCGGGTCGCAATCAGCAACTTGAAGATGCCTTCCAAGGCGAAAGCGGTGAAGTTTCCCGAGTATCAGGGCAGTACGGATCTCGACAAGAGCACATACGACAGCCTACTGGCTGTCTGGCGTGATGTTCGGCAAACTTTGACCTTAGATGAGCAGTCGACGTTCTGCGAGCTTGTTACTTTATCAGGGAGACCGCGCAGCAGCAGTCGCTGTGGCCCCCACCCTATCAACAGGCGAGCCTGTCGTGCCGGGCAGCCTAACCGCGCATACTACTATGTCCTGAAGGCCATGTTTGGCCCCGATGCTTGCATGAAGCAAAGTTGGTGGAGGGCCTTCAGAATGGCGCATCCTGAGCTGGCCGAAATCGATGAGGCCCCGTCCAGTGATTCGGGGAGTGACTCCGACAAAGATGAATCGGAGGTCGACGAGACCGATATGGGCGAATCGCAACTAGAGATAACGCTGCAAGAAACGACGCTGGATGAAATCACAGTGCTGGAAACAACGCTCCAGGAGGAGGCAAAACCCGAGGAATCGCAGGACGACTTTATACAGAACGCGATTCGACGTGATACTTCAGACCAGGAGACTCCACTGCCGGTCGAAGACGGGCTAGAAGAGGGTCAGATCGACGAGACTCTCCCGGACAGGACAACATATGCGGAGGACTTGCAGATTGTATTGCAGCCACATGAGCATCCTCAAGGCCTCAATGAGGCAGACGAAAATGCAATTTTGTCCATCATGAGTACTACTCCGGACAACCGTGGGGAGACAGCCCCTAACCCTACGAGAGCTCCTACTGTGTCTGACAAGCGACCAGCTTCGGAGACCCTGTCTTCTGCGTTGCATAAGAGGAGGAGGGACTCGCACAGTGGACCTGCACCACCACAACGGTACTTTCGATCGGCCCCTGGCTTATTCATAGACCGGCCTAGGCCGCCTCCCGAGTCACCGATCGGGCAACTAGAGGCACAGATTCGGAAGCTCGAGAGGGATAAGAAGGAGTTAGAAGAGCAATTACAAAAGAAAGACGCAGAGCTTGCGCGAGAGAGGCAACGCAGAAGAGAGGCGGAAGATGGTGAGCACCGCGCAAAGCTCAAGGTCCAGAGCGTGCGTGAGGCAAATGCAGAATACGGGAGGATGTTGAGGCAGCTCAAGTGAGCGAGCCGGAAGCGACGTGGACCATGGAAGCTTGAACAGTACACATATCCGACAAGTGTTTTGGGCTATTTCGTGCGGTATCGGTGTAGGGCATTTCGGTACATCTGAGGATTACGTGGCGGATTATGTCGAGGGGATGTGCATATTCAACCGTCGAGGGTTGTTAGTTGACACGCTTCAGTGATTGGACCAGATTCATAACATTTCTACGTCTGCAACTAATACGAATCATCGAATCGTCTATATCCTCTTAACGCCAATTCTGCAAGATCGTGATTCTCTGCCGAGCTCCTTTTGTCCCGCTTCCTTCCTGTCTGTGTTTCTGTCTCTCTCCCTCCTTTGCACCAATCGCCTTCCAATAACGTGCCTTCCCCACGACTGAATTATCGTCAAAAAGTCTCGTGGCCTTCGCCACCAGAGACACAGAATTCCACAAAGCCCCCACGAATGCAATGCTCCCCCATTGGTATCAATAAGACAATGATAAGAAGTTTCGCTGTCAAGCAGAGATCGTGACCATGGACCAGACTCCTCCCCCTTGCCATCCGTTCTCTGTGGACAAGGGCTGTGGTGTGACGCCGCTGGTCACAAAGGTGGCCGCAGGTGGAGGCGGATGCAGAAGTTGATCAGGATTGCGCAAGCCACGACGCTGCGGTAGCACCTCTTCTATTGAGTTTCCATTTCTTTCTATTCAGTCTCCCGTCGAGTCGGTTTACTGCGAAGCGCACTGGACGCGCTCAGCACCGGGGTGACCATCCTCGTCGTCCTCGTCCATGCCACCTCCATTGTTGAACACACGGTTCTGAGATGAGCTGTCCATGTCCTCGAGATCGGCGGGCTCGGTCATAGCCTCGGAGGGAGGGATGTTTTGAACCGATGGCTCGGGCAGGATCTTCCGCAGGTTTTCGAAAGCAGCGGCGTCGTCTGTCCAGTTCTTCTCGGGGAATTTGACGTTGAATCGAACGTACATATTGCCGTAGTTGTGGTGGCGTGGGGATGGCATACCCTGTCCGCGGATCATCTTCACGGCATCTATACTGTGTTAGAGAAAAAAGGCAGTTCTCGGGTGTGGGATTTGAATTCATTCTTCACGTACCTTGAGCGATGGCCTCGCCGGGGAGGATGTCTATGCTCAACCAGCGGTCGTCGAGGTGTTCGATGTAGATGGTGCCACCGGCCAGAGCCGTCACCAGCTCGATGTCGCAGTTGTAGAGGAGGTCATCCTCCTTGCGGGTGAAGCGAGAGTGGGGCTTCTCCTCGATCTCGAAGACAACATCACCAGCCTGGATGCCAGGAGCCTGGTCACCCTCACCCTTGAACTCGACGCGGGTACCACTTCTGACGCCCTTATCGACATGAACGTGGAGAACCTTGCGGTCGACGATGGTCTTCTTTCCGTTGCACTGCTTGCATCGATCCTTATCCTTGATGATCTCGCCCTCTCCGTTACAGTCAGGGCAGACAGTCTGGAATCGCTGGATCATGGGACCCATTTGGCGCATCATGGTCTTCATACCATGGCCATCACACCCAGAGCACTTCTTGACAGCACCCTCCTTGCCTCCAATGCCTGAGCACTTGGGGCAAATGATGGAGCGTTGCAGAGCGAGCTTGGAAATCTTGCCCTTGTAGATGTCCTCGAGGGAGACCTTGTGGGTGTGGTGAATGGTGCGGGCCTTGGGAGGGCCGCGGTTGCCTCCCATGCCACCGAACATACCACCCATGCCGCCGAAGCCGCTGCCGCCGCCGAAGAACTGCGCAAACAGGTCCTCGGCGGCCATACCACCGCCGCCACCGCCGCCCTCTAGGCCGGACTCGCCATACTGATCGTAGATTTGGCGCTTCTGTGGGTCGGAGAGGATTTCGTAAGCGTGAGAGACCTCCTTGAACTTGTCCTCGGCCTCGGGGTTGTGGGCGTTCTTGTCTGCGCATGAGTGTCAGAATAGGTGTCCTTGGCTTGTTCTGGAAGCTTGCATCGCCGCAAGACTACATACCAGGGTGAAACTTGAGGGCATTGACTTTGTAAGCCTTCTTGAGCTCGGCATCTGTGGCCCCAGGGGCGACCTATTTGCTTCGTTAGCCAAGTGTCGAAACATTTGAGTCGTAGGGACAAGAATAGAATGGAATGAACGTACCCCCAGAGTGTCGTAGTACTTTGTCTCCTTGACCATGATTGCTTCGGTGCAAAGGGCGTCGGATTAGAGGACTGGTGCGAGTACGAGAAGGATGAGGTTGGGAGGGCTGTGTCCAGAGAGTATTAGTCAAGTCTGTTGCGATAAGTTGCGTTTTGCGGCTGGTGCGCAGGGTGGTGAGGCAAGCAGCGCTGAAGCATCCGACATACCAGAAGAATTTCAGACACCGAAAGCGCAATAGAAGAGTCCTATGGCGCGGGGCGTACTTCTGTTGTTGCGATATCTCTTTATCAGGTGGTGGGGGAACTGAGAGAAATTTGGGCGGATACGTCAAACAAAAAGACTTAGGAGCTGACGACGGGGTCCGATCTTTGCGGTGGAGCACAGGGAAAGGCGGAAGAAAAAAAGCCAAGCGCCAATGCGGTGGAAGGAAGGCAGCAAGCACGATAAGACCGTCTTGACTTGGTACCTGAGGACTACTCTAGTAGTGGTGTGTGTGGTAAGGCGTACTTCTTTGCCTGTGATTGTCTTGCTCGCAAAAGCACGATCCCGAACGACAGGGGTGTTTGCTGGTTTTATCTTGACGGTCGGGGGAGAAGATAGGATGGGGGAAGTAGAAGAAGAGAAGAGTTTCAGGAGGGTGAATAAGGGAATTCAGAGGGAGTCAGGTAACAAGCGAGGTTGAGTGAACTTTTTTCTTCTTGTTTCTTTCTTTTCCAGCGCTCCAGAGACGGAGAAAGATGCAGCGAGAAATAGTCGTACTAAGCACTTGTAGGTGGTTGTTGGTTGGCTACTGCAGGGTCACTCCGGGGCGGCGGCGGCGCCTCATGGAAAGAAATCGAAGAAGCTGGACAGGTGTGGCGGTGCGATCATAGTGCAGGACCCAGGCCAGTTGCTGACCGACCACGGGAAGCCTGGCGAACGCCTAGGACATCCCCGGGGTCCGGCAGCCTTTGCCTACCATTTCCTTCCCAAGGCTTGTACTGCACTAACAGACGAGGTGCATGCAAATGCCCCCGGGTGTCTCCACCACCGAGCCCACCATCCCACTGCTCGTTGGGATGCTTACCATTGTAGCCGCATTCCTCATCGGCGCCCGGCGGTTTGGAGAAACAAAATAGCGTCTAGAATCCGAGATTTTGTCACTGTCGTGCTGCACCGTGACGCCGGCGTGGATCCACCGTTAAATCTTCGCTATGCCCGACCAGACACGTTCTGACTCGTACCAGATTTTGACGGTTTTTGAATGCTAAGGTGGGTAGCAGTAGTAGTACTTGTAGCACCATTTTCTTTAATTGGGGCCTTTCCACAGTCGTCTCGCGGTTATTGTCCAGCACATGAGCAGAAGCAGCATCTTCACACTGCATTTTCACACCTACCCGTGTGGGGTGGATTCACCAAAATCCGCGGCTACGAACCATGAAACCCCAGATATTGGTAACGATACTACCCTCTGAGTGATCAAGTGACAGCCGGATTCTGAAGTGAGATGATAGACATAGTCCTGACTACCCCATGGTGATGTACTCTGTACGAGGAGGTCTACCCCACCGCAAGTCCGAGTCTGCCTGACTTGAAGGTACACACTACTATTACTTATGTTCATCTAATATGAGCAGCTGCCAGGCCTACTTCACAAGTGCTCGAGTTTGGTGGATTATTCACTACCACTTACTGTACGCATGGCAACCTTGCCTTCGTAGGATGCACCGAGTTGATGCGAGCGACATTTGGCCGGTTCAAGTTTCTCACTGGCAAGTACTAATTTGAGCACAGGATGGAGACCGCTGTTTGGTGGCTCACCAATAACGCGCTATCAGAGCCTTATCGGGCAAACCACTAGTAGTAGTACCTGCCTAAGTGCAAGCGCTTGCCTCATCCCTGCCAGCTAAGACTTGGACTTGGACTTACCTAGACATCACCGCCAGCACGCTGGTGCGAGTGCGGACACAACGCCAGGCTGAGGCTGATTCATGCATTCACAACTACCACCTATCCTGATACCGCACTGCCGGTGCTTTCATAGTCCAGCTACGAAGAGACGAAAAATGAGACACAGCGGCGCTGAAACCTCTGGAGAGTAGAAGAACCCTCTAACAAGCCCATCATCGGAACCATCTTGCGGAATTAAAAGGTTATATGTTTCCATAAGACTAGCACCGACACTCTGAGACTCATGGATCAAAGCATCGCGGCAACACGATATTCTACCAATGCCAGCAGTGGCGGAAGCAGGGTGACGAAGCGGCCTAACAGACGTAACCCCGACGCTAGGCGGGAGCAGAACCGCATTGCCAGCCGCAACTACCGTTAGTGACAGATTCTCCGCAACCTGAAGCAGAACCCAATCTTTACTAAATAAAGGCTTCTCCAGGTCAGAAGAGGAAGGAGAAGCTGTTGCTTCTTGATCAACTCACTGAAAGCGCCCCTGCGGATTCGGACCGGGCAGTCGTCCGTCAAAGCCGCCGTGCCCCCGCCTCGTCCGAGTCCGAGTCCGCGCCGGATTCTGCTGCCGTCTTTGGTGATCAAGATGTAGACAGATTTCTCCGCCTAGCCGGCGGGCAGGCGACTACTGACGTCGACCGCCGGTCTTTGAACGACTCGCTCATCAATCACGGGTGGACGGATGCTTTGCCGTACTATTCACCAATGCCTCCTGAGTCTACCACAGGGCCACCACATCTGGGTGCTTCCCCATCCTCTGCCAACTTGCCACGGTCTCCTCCTAACCGCCAGATCTGGGATGTTTCCGACTCGGAGAGTACCGCGCAAGAAAGTGGAACGCCACCTACCACATCGATCATAACGCAACCGTCGCCCCCAAATGAGGACGAAGAAGACGAGGCCGTCCTCGACATCCTCAAGAGCGTCAAGTCCCTCTCCTCCAAGCAGCGCCGGAGTCTCCTCCGTCACATCCGCCACCGGTCCCTCATCTATGCCGACGAGCCAGAGCACCACATTGAGCCAAGGCCTCAAACACTTTCGGCCCGTCCGCTACCTTCAGGGAAGCAATGGGTCACAACGCAGCCGACTTCCGGGCCACCCCGCAATCGCTTGCACTATGAGGCCCGCCGCTTCGCCAATTTCGTCGACCGATATGTCACCGGGAACATGGCTCCGGCGCAGCTCTCGCGTATCTATGTCATCGAGGCTGGATTCTTCGGGGCCTTGTTTGCCAACTGCTATGCCTTGGGGATGAACGACCTCAACGCCATGACCCAGGACGAGGGCATAAGCCCCTTTTCCATCGACCAAGACACCGGCTATCACTTGTCCCAACTTCCGGTCATGAGAGCCAAATTCAGCAGCATCACGCCAGACCTGGCTCCGTGTGACGTGCAGATCACCGTAGGCCACCACCCGTACCTGGATGTGCTCCCCTTCAAAACGTTCCGCGAAAATGCCGTGAAGCTACTCAACGACGACGAGGCCCCCCTGGACGAGGACTCCTTGTGCGCTGATCTGACCGGAGGTGGGCTTGTGTGCTGGGGTTCCCAACAGAACAGCCTGGGCATGGAGGCCGGGGTCCCGTGGGACATGCGTGCTTGGGAACCCACGGTCTGGTTTCTCCAAAAGTATCCCCATCTAGTAGGAGGGTGGGATGATGACATGTGGAAGTGCACAAGATGGTGGCACCAAGCCCGCGGAGAGAAGCTGAAGCTGGGGTAATCTTCACAAACATCTCATTGTCAGTAGGGAGCGAACAGAAGTGGGGAACAACAAAATAAGGGGAAAAGGAGGACAAAGGGTTTTTAAGACGCTTGGGTCTTCGGAATATTTACTTATTCACTTTCGGTACATTGAAGATGACGAGGCATAAGGTACATTATATGCAAACAGAATGTACGATAAGTAAGTACTAAGGCACCAAGGTATTGTTACATGAACCGAGCCGATTCGGAGGAGCAGCATCGAAAAATTAGGGGCATAACAACATGAAAAGCATGAAACAGGCGTAATGGTGTAATTGTGTAATGGTATCCCTAATGCCGTGCCCAACATTGTCATGAAAGGCATAATTCACTCTCGTAGGCGGTGTCATCACGCCTGGCTTCCCAAGCATCAGTATCTGCTCTCACAGACTAGACAGCCCCCCGAAAATCCCGGGAGGGGAAAAATTAGAGGGGGTTAAAATGCATCTTCAAATGGGCAGTCGACGCTGTCGTGACCGTCGCGCTCGCACACAGCGCACCATTTCTCAGGATCCATAATACCGCTCTCCTTGCCTGGCACCGGTCCAGAGTCCATCGGGTTTGGTAGAATCTTGACTGTCGGCGTGGCCAGGGGGCTCTTGGATCTTGTCGGCGCCAAGGGCGCAGGGTGCGCATCATCGTTACTGTCAGGGCGTAGGTGAATGCTGCTGCTGGGTTCTTGCAAAGACATCTGCTCGCCATTCGATTTTGATCCGTCCGGACCAAACATGTTTGTACACGTCAAAATGTCGTGACCACTAGCCTCGCAAATCTCACACCACAGCGTACTATTCTCGGTGGCGCTCGATTGAGCATCGCTTTCAGCCATGGTGTCTAGAGTGGAAGCACGTTTATGGCCCGCCTCTGGGGATTTGGTGTCGTTGGCGCGTGTCAAGACAACCGTGTCTCTCGAGTCTCGAAGAGAAGACCGGTGATTGTTGCTATGGTTGGTGTTGTTGTTGTTATTGTTGTTGCCGCCGCCACCGACTCGCGCCTTCTCGAGCTCGGTTTCAAGTTCCTCCTCTCTATTTGTCTTTTGTTCGAGGATAGATTGGAGCTCAGCCACCTGTCTCTCCAGGTTATCGCGGGCGATCTTGTGCTCGATCACGTCTCCAGCAATCAGGGAGCCGGGACGCTGCGGCTTGCGCTCCTCGGGTGGAGGAGCTGGAACTGAGTCACGACTGAGGGAGTGGATGATAGCCTTAAGTCCCCGAATCTCATCCTCTTTCTGCTCGAGCTCCTTGGATGAGGAGACAGTAGGGCTCTGAAGAGGACCAGAGCCGCTCTTTTCTTTCTCCCGACGCAATTCCGTCCGGGTACGCTCGACTTCCCCGCGGAGAAACTCAACCTCACCCCGAGCCTCTGCCTCTCCTCGGCGAGCATCTTCAAGGCCTTCCTCGAGCTCTTGCACGAGCTCTTCGAGCTGTTTGAGCTGGCTCGCCACGGAATCGACATCGACGTTTCTCGACTCCAACTCGCGGATGTCGCCCGTGAGCTCCTCTATGCGTTTTTCGTATACTCGCTCTGTCTCGGTGCTGGCCATCTCGAGTGCGTCAATGGTGCTTCGAAAGTCTGCTCTATGGGCGTCAAATTCAGATGTGAGCATGCTGATCTTCTCGTTCTTCTCTCGCAGCAAGCCACGGAGCTGTGTCGTGTCCTTATCCGCAAACTCCGTATTGTCAATCACGCCGAGACCACCACTCTCCATAAGAGTCTGAAGTTCGGTAAGGCTACTCTCCATTTCCGCAAGGGTAGTAGATTGATCCTTGAGCTGTCGATCCCGCTCTTCCAGCTGACCTCGCAAACGCTCAACCTCTTCGTCGTGGGACCCATTGGCCCGGGATGGCGGACGACCCTTGTACCCGAGTGAAGAACCAGAGCCGCCGCTACCGTTGGTCTTGCGAGGCCCAACTACTGGCGTAGCGTCGCCGTCGAAGGATCCCAGAGCAGAGGCGCTGCGCGGTTGCATGCTCGGTTTACGCTCTAGCTGCGACGTCTTTTTGCTGGGGTCGCCCGCGGTCCCGCGCACGCTCTGCGCAAAACGATTAGTCGGGCTACCACCATAGCGAGAAGCGCCTTTGGCCGGCGTTCCGATGGACGGGCGAGGGCCTGGTGTTGCCGGCGCCCGCCGCACCGGGGAGTCGGGACGCGGAAGAGAGGTCCTAGGCGCGCGTTTCCCCTGCGGACTGGGAGCTCTTGCGCCTGGGCCAACGGATGCGCTGAATTTGGGTAGACCAGGAGTGGGCGGGGTCCAGCTTGATGACTGAGATGCTTTGAAATTCGATGTGCTCGGTGTCATAGGGTATGCGGGAGTGGAGTCGCGTCGAACAGCCTTGACGACTGGCAAGAAAATACCTGCGCCTGGGATCGACGTTGAAAAGTAGGACACTCTGCGCAAACAGTCGTTAGTTTCGCAACAATCTAAGCGCATAACAGCATAAGCATGTATTTACCCGTCAACATCCCCGCTATTCTTCCCCCGTGCGGCGAACTCGGCGTCTAATTCCACGCCGGCAAATGTGCCCTTCTTGCCTTGGACGGGACCAACGAAGCGCACGGTTCCTTGCATATTTCCGGGGACATCAACGGCATCGCCAACGTCGACGTCGCCCCCCGAGGGCTTCCCAGGCGTGGTGATGACCATGTTGTGTCGTGAGCTAGGGCGGGAGCTCAGAGCAGGCTGGTAAGTGTAGCTCTCACCAACATCGGGGATGCTAGCTAAGGAGGTCTGGGTCAAGGCGGCGAGGGATGCCTTGCGCGTCAAAGAAGCAGGTGGGCCGAGCCGATACTGGGGGTACGGTTGTGTATGCGCCGGCGTCTGAGAATGAGACGCGTAGGCAGAGTTCAGGTTTGGCGTAGACGCAGTGGTTGCTGGCTTCCGCAGAGATCGTGGGACAGTGGGAGTTTTTGGAAGAGCCGGAGGAGCTGGGTGGACATAATATGGGGTCGTCGTTGTTGTTGCCGCAGTGGCCATGGATGTTGTGGTAGTAGACGCCATCTTTTAGGCGGTTCTCCTGGTGGGTTCGCTACCACCTACAGACTGCGGTACTACGCTGTACGAGTACTAGGAGATTCACTAGTAGGTTCTTCCCGAGTTTGTCAAGCGTGGATTCAGGCGCGGATCCCGCCCCTTGCCAGGCGGCGGCCCCTGTGTTAGACTGTTAGGCGTCCAAGCTGCCGGGGCCCTGACGTAAAATTGCCCAGAGGACCCTGTCTTATCCGATGCGGTGACTCGCTGGAGCTAGTCCGTGGCTAATAAAAAAAATTAATGAGAAAAAAAGGGCACACCACCCCACACGAGCCACTGTCCCGCGGCGGTCTGGTAAAGGAGTTTCTTGGCCGGAGGAAAGTCGGTGGGAAAAGGGGCTACTGGAGATCGATAATCTTCTCTTCAGAAAAGAAAGAAACCAGTCGTCACTTGCAATGCAATATTAGTATATCGGCTTATCCCCCTTGGGCGTTGAAGGGGATATTGCTATTTCTTTATTCGAAACGTGGAGCCAAAGTACTTGGTATAGTAGCTTGCTGGTGGGCGGGCGGCATGGATTGAGTGTCGGGAACGAGTGGGAGGGAATCGGATGGTACTCTGCAATAACAGCAGACAATACTGGCGAAGCTGCGCAAACGTTAGTGTCAACGTTAACGTTGGATGTGCTTAGCTCCCGAATCAGGTACCAGGCACACACATTTTAAACGAACGTCTTTTTGGTGGGTAATAGTGTCCTCGTAGTCTCGTGCGATAAGACTGGGTGCTTTAATTCCGCGGTGACGCTTGTTTTGTGCTTGTATTGTGCTGGTATCCCGGATACAAGCACAACAAAGAGGGTGGCAATTACAGCGTAGAACGCAGGCACCGTTGACACCAAGACATTGGCATCCACATACACCCACACGTGCAAACACTGCTCGCTGGTGATGTGGTCTGCGATGGGTATGATGATGTTGGCGGTTTATGACTATAAGAAAGAGGGAAAGAGAGAGTGAGAACAAACAGTCGAAGAGGAAGGGGGAGAAGAGAAGCAGCAGACGCGTCCGTGTTTATGTTTCCTCCCTGCAAACAAAACTCCAACAAGATGCAGCGGCTTGCAGCGTAGCTGTTGATCTATCGTATGCGACGTAGTGGTACTTAAGGTGCCTGCCTACCTTACCTTTCTTACTCCGTAAGGTAGCCGGTGCAGGTGCAGGTGCAGGTGCAGGCGCAGGTGCCACTGGCTGCAGCTGGCGCCATCACCGTCACCGCTTCTCTGTTTGACTTGCCCTTCTCGCTCACTTTCACCCTTCACAGCTGCATCGCTCCCTCGTAGCTCCAAACCACCGTCGGCCTATGACACGACGGCGTCACACGGTGCGGGCCCTCCTCTGGCAATGTTTTCCCTATCCTCGATACCTTTATTGGCCACATCAATCAACTCGCGCGAGGGCGCGTCGCTCCTACAAGTACTTTGCGGCCCAGTGAGCGGCAGCTAATGTCCGCGATGCATCACGCCCCTTTAACCGACGACGTTCATACGCCGCCTCTCCAGCACCACTCTGCACAGTCCAGGGGTCACTTGGTGACCAAGTACAACTAGTTCAGCTAACATCTGACAAGTAAGATTATTTTGTATTCGCACGTCGATGGGCTTGTTCTTCCAAGTGCGCTATCCGCTTCCCTAGTTCTATACTAGTTCTATGATCCTTCCGACCTGCCCGAAGCTCCAGACTTCAGCTGCGGGATCTGAAACACACGAACCTAGACAGTTCGTCAGCCCAGTCGCTTCAATAGCATACTTCGGCAGGTCCTGCATGTTGCGCTTGCACGACCGGCGCCGTATTTTCCCATCGGGCTGGCAAGGTCTCGCTACTAGAGGGACTCGAAGGGATGCCGTAGTCACCGCAGCTCTGATGCCGCTGATCCTCTCGGAAATTTGCAAGACACTCTGGCTCGTGATCAGTGAATGGCTCGGCTGGGCAATGGCGACACAAACATGATCTTTCTCCTAAGCTTGGCCGCAGGGTACTGCCCAGAAGTTCTCGTTCATGCGTCAGCTTGAACGGCGATGCCCCATGATGTTCTAAGGAGTATTTGCTCTGATGACCCCGGATTACTAGTCCGGGGATCCCCGGTCTCGCTCAATGATGTCCTCGCGCCCGAATGGTCTGGTCCCATCGTTGAGAACCATGGCCTCGCGATGTTGGCGACGAAGCCGCTGCTCTTCTGCCGATTGGTCCCTTGCGCGGGGGACTTGTGAGTCCGACTGCTCGATCGACTCTCGGATCTGCTCCGGTTCAGACTCCATGACAACGTCAGGGAGCTCTACCAAGTGGCGCCTGGCGTGGTTCTCGCTGACCAGGCCCGCCTTCTCCAAAGCCCGTAAGCCTCGTTTCGTATGACGGATCCCTTGGATAATTTCGACAATTCGATTCTGCTTGAAGCTCATGTATCCTTGGAATCTCCGCCTTCTTTCCAAACCCGTGCTGCCCCAATCCTGTTTGGCAAGCCATTTCTCGACAAACTTGGCCTTTACGAGCATGCTAGTCCCATTCCGCGTGACAAGCTCCAATGCAAACGTCAGACAAAGTCTCTCCGCCATGTCGCGTAGAGGATACTCGTCCCAGTGATGGTCTGCTAGGTTAGGGCGTTCAACATCTTCCAGACAGAGCTCCAGCGATCTTACGAGAGCCGAGTACGCTTGAGGTTGATGTAGGGGGCCTAATCCATCATAACCTGGACGGTGTTAGCCGATAGAAACATCATCTGGTCCAAAAATTCCCTTTGCCTACTGATTAAAAGTCCCAGCGCCCGCAGAGACTGCACACGCTCATCGTAGTCTGGGCGCGTTATCCCATAGAGTAACCCTTTGATCACCTCCGGGTTGTTGACGCAACGATCGGATAGGATCTTGGTGGCTATGGCTCTGATAAAGTAGCTCGGATGATCGACAAGCTTCTCGAGAGTTTCCACCTCCAAGGCATCCTCGGTATCCTGCGTGATGTACCGCGTCTTGGTTTGCGCCGGCGGTATCACGCTGTCCTCTCTGATAATGAAAAGCGCCGTGATCATCGAGCTGACGATACCAAAGGTCGACAGCCCGATGGTGAAAAGCATCACCCTTTCATCGCGAGCGAATGACCTCAAGCTGTCCAGCCAGCCCATGATGGCAGATATTGCCGTAGACGCATCAGAATGATGCCGTTGAGATGGATGTCGGAATCCCAAATAACTTAGGTAGGTCGGTGTTGGCCCTGAACGCAAGCCAGCGCCTGGCTAGCCGCTACCTAAACAGCTTCCTTCCAGCTGAGTTTAGCGCGCCCGCGTGCCCATCACCCCACGACGGTGTCTCCACTTCAATGTTCCTTTTTTTTTTGGCCCAGCTGCAGGCGCTTCAAGTTTAATCGATAAGGAAACATGCAAGAAAATTTACAGACAATACTAGTACTCGAGAGCCACACTTTCGCACACCACACAACTTTCCCGTACACGTGCCGTCGGCGACAGGCATCATGGCCGGATCTCAGCTGAAGCGCCTAAAGGCGTCTCTGAGAGACAAAGGGATTGTCGGTCCCCAACAATCCAAGAAGCAGAAGAAGCGTGCAGCGCAAGACGAGCGGGCGCGCGGTGACAAACGAGTCCAGCGTGGGGTGGTACTGGAGGGCATCCGCGAGCAATTCAACCCATTCGACCTGAAGCACGCAAAGGGGCCAAAGTTCGAAGTGACCAGTAATAGACCTACCACCAATGGAGGAATCAAAGGAAGGCCCGGCCAAGCAAAGGCCGCCAGCGAGGAGAAGGTAAGTCGGCCTCCCCCAAGGGGTTTTGAGTTACCGTAAAGTGTGGGCAAGTATCTAACAAGAAACGAATAGCGTCGCCAAACCCTTCTACTAGACATGCAACATCGGAATAAAGTCGGCGGTATCATTGATCAACGTTTTGGCGAGAACGATCCGGATATGACGCCCGAAGAGAAGATGGTCGAAAGGTTCGCCCGGGAGAGGATGCGAAGCCACAAGAAGAGCACCCTATTCGACTTGGAAGACGACGACGACGGGCCTGGAGAAGGTCTGACGCACGGAGGGAAGGCACTGACGTTTGACAATGACGAGATGGTCGATGATTTTGAGGAAGGTGACCTGGATGATGGCAACGCCAGCGATGCGTCCGACAGAGAACAACAGCGTCGCAAGAGGGTGCGTGCCATGGTTTCCGACGCAGCCGAGGACGACGAGAACGATGAGGAACAGCCTGAGCGCAAGAAGACGAAGAAGGAGGTCATGGACGAAATCATAGCCAAGTCGAAATTGCACAAGTTCGAGCGACAGCAAGCAAAAGATGAGGACGAGGATCTCCGGGCCGAGCTTGACAAAGAATTGCCGAATCTCCGTTGGCTCTTGAGTCAAGGGCACTCCAAGCATCAGGAAAATGAGGCGCATCAGTCCTCCACAGTGGCCGGTTTTGACCGCAACGCCTTTGAGAAGGATTTCGATCTTCAAGTGAAAAAGCTAGCCCAGGATAGAAGAGCGCAGCCTTCTGATCGCACCAAAACCGAGGAGGAGAAGGCTGAAGACGAGTCCAAACGCTTACAGGAACTTGAGGAGAAAAGGCAACGGCGCATGCGTGGTGAGCACGTGTCGGACAGTGAGGCGGATGAGGACGAGGAGTCGGCGGATGGTCAGGATACAGCTGATCTGGACAACAAAGACGACGACGACGAGGACGACGATTTCGGTCTTGGGAGGGGAATCAAAACCAGGCCAACAGCGACTGAATTGGGTTTTGACGATGAGGACGACTTCGTTATTGACGACGACTTGGTTGCCAGTGGTTCCGATGTGGACTCCTTGGTCAGCGATGAGGACGCCGACGATGATGATGATGAAGAGAACATGTCTGGAGCTGAGAGCGACGAGGACGATGAGTTTACGCGAGGGCTTTTGAACGAAGAAGAGGCGAACAATCCAATGTTTAAAGAAGACTCGTCAGCAAAGACTTCCGAGCTGAAGGCTGGGGACGCCAATGGCTTGCCATATACCTTTCCTTGTCCTGAGACGTCAGAAGACATTGCCGGCCTCGCAGAAAAGTACTCGGTCGAGAATCTGCCCACCATCGTCCAGCGGATCAGAGCTCTCTACCACCCAAAGCTGAACAGCAAGAACAAAGATAAACTGGCTGCATTCTCCACATCCTTGGTCGATTTCATTGCTAGTCCACTCGGGACGCCCTTTGATCCTGAGGTCTGGCCATCTTTTGCCGTGCTCGAAAGTCTCATCCGCCACATCCACTCTCTATCCAAGATGTTCCCCATCGAAATTGCTCAGCAGTTCCGATCTGTCCTAGAAGAGGCGGGTGACAAGCGACCACTTGCTCTGGAGACAGGGGATCTGGTGCTTCTCACGGCTGTCAGCACCACGTTCCCAACGTCTGACCATTTTCATCAAGTGGTCACCCCAGCCATGCTAACCATGGCGCGGTACCTCGGGCAGAAGGTTCCCTCTTCCCTCGCAGACCATGCCATCGGAGTCTATTTATCGATCCTGTCCCTGCAGTACCAGCAATTGTCCAAGCGCCACATTCCAGAAGTCTTGAATTTCATCCTCAACACCCTCAGCGCCTTAGCCCCTGTGGCCTCAGAGAAGTCCGGTCGATTTCCGGTCCATCGCTCCGAATCGAGCCTCCGAGTCGTCGGAGCGAAAAAAGCCACACCACGTCGCCTGAGGTTCGAGGACTGCGTTCCAACCAGTCTAAAGGGAAAGAAGGCTACCGACGTAAAGGTTGCCATTCTGGACACAGCAATCGCAGTTTGCGACGCTGCTGCAGACACATGGGCTGGCAAGGAAGCATTTCAGGAGACCTTTGATCAGGTACAAGATGTGCTCGCTCACCTAACCACGGAGCAATGTCGAAGTCAGCTTCCACCGCAGGTAATTAGCCGCGTAGAAAAGCTACAAGCAAAGCTTGAGCGCATGGTTCGACTAGCGGCCCTGGGCCGCCGGCCTCTAGAGCTGCATCACCACCGTCCGCTGGCCATCAAGTCGTACGTGCCTCAATTCGAGGATACGTTCGACCCGGACAAGCACTACGACCCCAACCGCGAGAGGGCAGAGTTGGCCAAGCTCAAGAAGGAGCACAAGAAGGAGCGCAAGGGAGCCATCCGGGAGCTGAGAAAGGACGCCAACTTCATGGCGAGGGAGAACTTGAAGATGAAGAAGGCCAAGGACGAGGCCTACGAGAAGAAGTACAAGAGGCTGGTGGCGGAGATTCAGAGCGAGGAGGGACGCGAGGCGAACGAGTACGAGAGGGAGAGAAAGGCCAGGAAGCGGAGCAAGAACAGGTGATGCTGATGCCGCCTTGTCCTTTAAGGTCGTCATTCGCAGTATGCCTTGAATATAAAGGAGCAAAATATACATCAAATATTCTCAAACATGAGGTCGCGAATGCAGTGAGATGTGTGTATGTTTGTGTGCTGGGAGACGAGATTGGTCCCTCGACACGCTCTTCCAAACAACATGGATAGGACGGAATTGGACGAAACGTAGGTAATCATCCAACAACGCTGTATTCTGTAGATCCCGAGAGAGTACATTCAGTATTGTAAGACAAAAGCGTAGCCGATTTGCGTAGCCGATTTGCCAGTGCAAATGTCGTTATTAGCAGTGCGTAAACTATTAGTACTTACTTATTAGACAAGTACTTAGAATTACCATATTAAGTAAGCCTACATTTTCATCACACACTTCAAGTACAAACTTCGTCCAACCTTGAACTTTCCAACGAGTAACAAATTCACCAACAATTCTCATAATTCCAAAAAAAAAAAAAAAAAATGAAGCCAACATATCCGAGGGGATCAAATGCTTTTGACAAAGACAATGAGCCGACAAAAGAGAAGGAGGAAGGGGAAGATGAAGAGGAGGAAGACGACTACATGAACATGAACTTTGAGGACCCAACACCCGTAAAAGAGACCTCGTTACAGCGCACACAGCGACTCAAGTCAGAGTCCAAAGCGAGGGGCATCATCAAGTCCAAGGCGCAGATTGCAGAGGAGGAGGCTGCGGCCCGGGAGAAGGCGCTGACGACATCGATGCTGGATGACCCACGCACGAAGAAGAGCAAAGGGTTTGCGATGATGGCCAAGATGGGCTTCTCCGGCGGCGGGCTGGGCAAGAAGGCAGAGGACGGAGAGGGCGGCGGCGGCGGCACGGGCAGGACGGAACCCATCCACGTCAGCGTCAAGGAGGACAAGGGCGGCATCGGCATGGACGCGGACAAGAAGCGCAAGCTGCAGGAAGCCGCCGAGGAGCGGGGCATCAAGGCGGCCAAAATAGATCCGGACGAGTACCGCGAGAGGGTCCGGCGGGAGCGCGAGGATGCGCGCCTGGAGAAGCAGTTCCATGCCGCTCAGCGGATGGCCGAGCGCCTCGACGACGAATCGGACCCGGCCCTGTCCACCCGGCCCCTCAAGTCCATACCTCTCCTGTACCGAGGCCTGGTGCGCCGGCGAGCCGAGCGCGAGCGCGACCAGCAGATGCGCCATGACCTGGAGCAGTCCCTGTCCCGGCTGCCGACGTACGAGGACGACCACGAAGACGCGGACGACAAGAGGGCCCTGGGGAAGGACAAGACCGTCTTTGCCTCGAGGGATGACCTGGACGAGGAGGATGAGGAGCTGGACGAGTTTGACGCCCTTGAGATTTCAGAACGACTGCGCAGGGCGCTCGAGTACTTGCGGACGCACCATCAGTACTGTTTCTGGTGCAAAGCTGCGTATCCCGACTCGGAGATGGACGGTTGCCCTGGCTTTACGGAAGAGGAACACGACTAAACCTACCCGTGAAAAGGCAAATTTCACAGAAAGAAAATCCTCTATATGGCGCGGGGTCTTACTTGTCTTTCTAGCCCTTTGTCCAACAAGCGGTCACTTCGGATTTCCGAATAAATGTATGTACATATTCTATATGTCTCATCTACACGTATCTAAGTCTATGCCTAGTCTAAGCCTTCATCCGGCCTTCGCCTTGGTCCTGCGTATCATCTGACGCAACCTGCGACGCGGGAGGATCCCTGCGTAACCGCCAGCCGCCTTTCCACCCTACCCAACCCGTGGCTCGAGGCCCGCGAACGACGGCAAAGAATATGGAGAGCGCCGCAAAGCCGACTGGCAAATGTTAGCAAGATAACACAACGACGACAATGTCGGGTCGGAGAGTTGGGAGGGCGGAGAGGAGCTCTGAGGGATGAACACTTACTGCTGCACCCGCTGCTCCACGTCCAGCCGCCCATTGCGTATAGCCTGTTGCCCACAGACGTTCCGGTCAGCTGGCCCAAGAAGGCGAAAGTCATGTATGCCGTGTTGACTCTGTTGCGGGCTTTGGGGTTGATGTTGAAGATGGCGGCGCGATTGGCAATCTGCAGGGTTTGGAGGCCAATGTCGATGGCTATGGCCTGCAGGACGGGGCCCGCCACCGTATGAAGCCCGGCAAAGGTGCCCGTGATGATGCCCGAAATAGCTATGAACTGGCCCAGGACGATGGAGAAGAGCGGGACAAAGCGATCCATGACGCGGCCATACAACGGCACGGCCACCATGGCGACGATGCTCAGGAGGGAAAAGAGACCAATCGTGAGGGACGAGTACTCATAGGGCGGGGAGGCGAGGAGGAAGGTTAGCGTGGTCCAGAAAGAGGTAAAGGTAGTGGAGAAGGTGAAAATGATGAGGCAGCACTGGATGAGGACCGGCTCCGTTGCCATCATGCAGAGGATGGTCCACAGAGCGCGAAAGTACCCCAGGCTGTCCGGGTTCGTGGAAGGGTAGTCGGGCATGAAGACGTAGAGCAGGGCTGCGATGAGGTACTGAGCGCCACAGGCGAACCAGTAGATGTTGCGCCAGTGAGTAAAGTTGGCGACGACTCCGGCGAGGAAACGGGCCACGAGCATGCCTCCCAGGAGGCCCGAGACAACGATGGACAGCGCGGCACTACGACGCTCAGGGGCGGCGAAATCCCCCACAAGGGGGATGATGAGCTGAGGAGTGACGGTGGTAGCGCCAGCGATGAAGGAGAAGGCTCGGAAGACCACAAAGTCTTGGGTCACGCATAGAGCAATCCACTGACAACGTTTTGGATTAGCACTAATACTACCTGTACCAGTAGAAAAAGCATAACCTCGACATTAGAACGTACCAAGGTAGCCGTGAGGAAGATGAGGGAGATGATAAAGGGCCGCCTCTCCAACATATCGCCCAGCGGAAGCAGAAACACCATGCCGACAGCATAGCCGGCCTGCAGCAGAGTCGCCGTCTGGGAAGACTCCTCAAAGCTCACATCGAAGGTCTCGGCGATTTGATTCAAGATGGGCTGGTTGTAATAAAGGTTTGCGACTGTGAACGTCGTAGTCTAGTTCCAACTCCTAGTCAGTCTCTCACTCCCAGGGTATCTTGTCCAGCGTGTCCACGGATCCATTGTGTGAATCAAAGCTTACGATAGCGTAGAGAAGACATAGCGCCGTGGTGAATTCAGGAGGCGAACTCTTGTCCCAGCGAACATTCTTGGGCGTGAGGATCCGGCGCAGTCTGCTCCGGTCATACTGTGAAAGGCCTCCAGACGCAGGAACATGAGGCTCTTGGGCTTGAGGCTCTTGAGCTTCGAGCTCACTCCTCTGGCTTTCTGGACCCGGACTCGCAGTCCTGGGAGAAGACTTTTCCGGGTCATCGGGTCCGATCGGGTCCGGCCTTGGCTGCGCGGGCGATGGGCCGGGCTGTTGGCCTTCAGCGGACGATCCAGCAGTCGCCATGGCTGAGAATAGGTACGTCTAGCTGTCCAGAACGTAATGGAGTGGCATGGGCGGTTCGTTGCCGTTGCAAAGACATTACTTTAGGGTTGGGCGGAGGCGGATGAGAGAGAATGGCGATGGTGAGGGTGAGGGTGAGGGTGATGATGATGACAAGACGGGCAATGGGGAGGAGGATCCTTCCCAGATCCCGGCGATTTCGGGACCCGCCGTAGCGTTCGGTGCAGGGAAAGCCATTGTCCAATCTTCCATTGCCGACGACACGGAGGCCAGCGCCTTGAGCCGATGGGATGGAGTTGATGGGGCCCCGGGCACATGGCGGGAATAGTGGCAAAGGGGTACCTTTCACAGTGCTGTGGACCAGTACTACTTTGAGTAGTCGTAGTGGTAGGTATGGCCTGGGGTTGACCGTCCCTGAATGGCCGTTTAAAGTCTGGTTACAGTACAGGGTGATAGTGTACACGATTGGCGGTTTAGGTCACATCTCGATTCTGTGGGTTGGGTTGGGAAGTGACATGACTGTCGCGTCTGCCGTAAAGAATCTGTCAATCCACGAAGTTGTAGAGTGTAAGGAATATTCTGAACGTTGCTAGAAACCATCGGAGAACATGAGGTACGAAGTACAGCATTCTGATATCACCTATCAAGTGCTGGTAGGTACCTGTAGAGGTACATTGTACTGCTGCCAGTACGGAATAGTGAGTTACAGTCCCCTCCCCAGCAAGGAACAATTCCTGCCTCACTGCCCTTTGATTTTGGTCGACACGACAAAGCAAGGACAGTGGAATTTACCGAGATGAATGCTACGCAACCTCCCAGTCTACTTATCGTCGCCCAGTCTTCGCTAAACAATCGTCCACGACACACAAGACTACTGTTGCTAATACTGAAGCGCTAATACTTGACAGCCCCCTTATAAGCTGTGTACCTTACGGAGTAGTACCTTGGTATACAGATGTACGGACCCAGTCCCACCTTCAGAAGATGTTCTAGCACAACAGCCGAGGGCTGATTTTTGTCTGTGAATCGTGTCACAGTCGCCGCTTTTGCCATGGTAACGGCCACACCCAATAAGCTTTTATATTTGTATACAGTAGGCCAACGGTTTTTGTCCACGTCGCGGCGTGCCCAATCTAATAAGGTGTTAATATACCAACCAAATTCCCATCACACTAGTAGTTGTAGCACTGCTCCTCTGAAAATTGCTGATGATAAAGGGAGAATATATATTGTGCCGCTGTGGCGTCGCACTTTTTCAGTGGGGCTGAAAGGAGGGAGGTCCCTGACAAAACCCGCCCGGCCTGAGCACTGACACCTGAGTCGCCATCATAGGAGGTATACAAGTACTACTACGCATATCTCAAAATATTTCTACTGTCTGTCCACTTCCAGCTCTCCTCTGCTCTGCCATCCACCCCACGGAGCATGCCATCATGAAGCTCGCGCACCTCTCCATCGGCCTTCTGGCCCTCGTCAGCCCCTTTGTAGCTGCATGGAGCAAAGAAGGTATTGTTATATCATTCCCAACCCTGAATAATTCCGCATCCTTCCCCATCCTCCAACCTCCCCGAGTGTAGTAATAAGCCTTTTTTTCTTAATTCAGAATTGGCATCGCTGACCGTCGCAATTTTCAAAATCTGTCCCCCAGATCGCGAGATCTTCCGCATCCGTGATGAAATCACCGCTCACGAGACCGACACCTCTGCCACCTTCTACGACATTCTGGGCATCCTCCCGTCCGCCTCCCACGACGACATCACCAAGGCCTACCGCCTCAAGACGCGCTCGCTGCACCCGGACAAGATTAAGCAGCGCATGCGGTCCGAAAAGGACAGCAACAAGAAGAAGCCCTCCCAGTCCGAGATCAATGCCGCCGTCAAGGACGCCGGCGACCGCCAGGCCCGCCTGTCCCTCATCGCCAACATCCTCCGCGGGCCCGAGCGCGATCGCTACGACCACTTCCTCACCAACGGCTTCCCCCTGTGGAAGGGCACCGACTACTACTACAATCGCTACCGCCCCGGCCTTGGCACCGTCATGCTTGGCGTCTTCCTCGTCGGCGGCGGCGCGGTCCACTATTTCATCCTGTACATGAGCTGGAAGCGCCAGACCGAGTTTGTCGGCCGCTACATCAAGTTTGCCAGGGACACCGCTTGGGGAGGCAGTGGCAACATGGGCATCCCCGGCGTCGACACCCCCGAGACGCCGACGCCCGCCCCCGCCCCCGCCCCCGCTCCCGCCTCGCAGGAGGACGACGAGGAGGACGGTCCTCCGCAGCCCACAAACAGGAAGGAGAGGCGCATGCAGGAGAAGGAGGCCAAGCGAGAGGCCGGCCGCGGATCCGGCAAGAAGGGCCGCAAGGCCAAGGGCGCCAGCTCCTCCCGCGACACATCGGCTATCCCTGCCAGACAGCGCAAGCGCGTTGTTGCTGAGAATGGCAAGGTGCTCGTCGTCGACTCTGTCGGCAATGTGTATCTCGAGGAGGAAGACGAGGAGGGTAACGTGAGGGAGTTTCTGCTTGACGTGAGTTTCAACCCCAAACCAGATGCAAGACAGAAGAAAAGAAGGAAAGAAAGCTAATTTCTTGAAATTGATAGACCAACGAGCTGCCCAAGCCCGGATTCAAGGACACTGCCGTTGTTCGCGTTCCCATGTGGGCCTTCCAATCCACCATTGGTCGAGTCTTTGGCAAGTCCTCGTCCCCTGACGTCGAGATTGTCGTCGACGACGAGGACTCGGACGTCCCTGAGCGCACGCCCTCCGACTCGGCCGGCGAGGACTTTGAAATGCTGGACAAGAGCACCGACTCGCTCAACAAAGCTGCCAAAGCGACAGGCGCCCAGCAAGGAGGCAAGCCAAACAAGAGGAGAGGCAAGAAGAGGTAATCGATTAGCTTGTGTTCTAGCATTTCACACGCACGCATACACACACACACACACAATTTGGCCATCTAAGCTGTCGAGAAAAGATTACGGGCGCTACGATATTTCGGGAGACGAGGGAGAAGACAGGGTGAAAAGTGCTTGATAAGGATATACACATTAGATGAGCAAAATATCTAGGACGATATACCATTTTCAGTTTTGAACACTACCCACGCTGGAGCTTGTCGCTAAAATCCAAATATATTATGTTATGTAGATGATCGTTCAATCAAACGCTATTGGGTATCCAGATGTCATCTCCGTGCTTGTATTGATCCCTCTCCTCCCTTACTGTTGTGGGGTGTACTGGTGCTGGGTGCTCGACTGCCCGTTCTGGGGACCCTGATACGAATTGTGCCAGTCGTTGGTCGGGCGCGTCGAGGTAGTATGCACTGGCGAAGGCTCCTGGGGTGGTGGTGAAGTTGATACGGGCGGCTGCTGCTGCTGCTGCTGCGCCTGCTCATTGGCTTTCGGGAACTGGTCCTGTTGCTGCTGCTGCGGGAAGGGGTATGGGACGTAGCCCGCCGGTGGAGGCTGGCCGGCAGGGAGCATGATGGGTTGACCGTAGCCCATAGGCGGCTGACCGTAGCCCATGGGGGGTTGGCCGTACATGGACTGGTGAGGGTGAGGCGGACCGCCGCCGTACACAACGATGGTCGGCTGGTTGCTGTTGCGGTTGCGGACACTGGCCTCGTAGCAGCCAAAGATGAAGAGGGTGATGTGTATGATGCTACAGGGAAGGGACGCACATGTCAGTATGAGCTATACCAGTAATAAGGGTGTCCAAATACACATAAAGGTCGGGGGTTGTTTTGACTCACATTAGCAGACTGCCAAAAGCAACTGCGGCAGCGCCAAGCGCGGACACAGTCTGGCCGGAGCCGCTCAACGTGCCGTCGTAGTAGTAGCCACCTGTACCGATCCAGAGCAGCAGGCCAAAGCTGACGGTGCAGCCGGTGAAGCCAAGCCAGAGCAAAAGATCAATGGCGATGATGGCGCCAGGGTGGATGCCACGATGGCCGCGACGGGCAATCAGGCAGATGGCCTCGGCGACGCTCCAGATCAAGCTTATTACAGCCTTTAACAGCGATGGAGTGTTAGCTATCCGAAACGCACAGCTGGATTTGAATTTGAGAAGGGGTAGTCAGCATGGTGACATACAGGAGGGAGTAGGACAATGAGAGGTCCTGCAGCCCAGTAGCCATAATAGTCGTAGCCATAGTAGTAATCGCTATCGTCCTCCAATGATTCACCGTCAAAAGTCGCGAGTCCGGCGGCGAGACCGATGAGAATAATGGCAAATATGGCGGCAAGAATACGGAAGATCAGTTTGGTGATCCAAATGCCTTTCGAGGAGACATGAGGCGGCGGTGGCTGCTGCTGCTGCTGCTGATAATTCACGGCGTTGGGGTCCATTGTGACCGGGCGCCGCGACGCGTGCGAGCTGCTGCAAAGGCGTAGACCACGCCAGATCAGAACAAGGAAAAGGGATAGGGCGCTGGCGACGAGCGAGTGGTGGCAGCAAACGCCAGAGACCAGCGACCAACGACCGTGATGATCACTGACAAATGACAAATGACAAGCGATCCGCACGGGTGAAATGCAGCCCTACACTGGGAAGGAAGAAATGAATGTGCGCGGGCTGAACGGGGGGGGGGGGTGGAAGGGGGGCCATCCCCATTATGTATGCTATAATTAATTACCTGATGGGTTGAGGCTTAGACAAGGCCGAATGACTTTTTGACCGGGGTGGAGAGCCCTGCCTGGCCGACGCCATCATGGAGACTAGAATCGTAGCGGTCCTATTTTTTCAGCCGCCCTACTTACTGCCTTGTCCTGAGATTCTGGTTCGCGGGTAACTCAGGTACACGTATTGGTAAATCGGTGATGGGGGTTCAGCCCAGAGCGCCAAGACGATCTAGGAAGCGTAGCGTCAAGCACAGCCAGCTTTCCGACCTATAACCCATTGTACCTGTAGCTTCCCATCTAGCGCTGTGCTCACGACGTCCCAATCCAAAGAATTGGTGCACGGGGTGTTCTCCGTCTGCAGGAGAGCTGAGTACACATATACAGGCAGCTCAGCATGTCATAGACAAACGCACAATTACACGTACATGGGTTGGTACAGCGCTGAGCTGACGGACACTGTTAGATACTGTCGGATGAGTTGTATGTAGGGTAGACGATGCCGAACCTGTAACACAACTTGCTACGATTTATCTCCTACTACTACTAGTAGTTGCAGTATTCTATAATGTTTACTGTCTTGGGCCTAGTGGTAAAACGTAACTATCTTCTTACTAGCCTGAAAGAAAAATGTTGCTGGAATCGGGAGAAGATAGATGGCCAAGGAGTTAGACCAAAAAAGAACTGAAAAAACTCTGTAAACTTGATTATAGACACTTGATTATCAAAAAAGATGATAAAAAAAGTAAGCTTAGCAATTCTACGTTTCGATCGTAGGACTAGCCGATTTGTTAGTTGGATTCGAACTGAGGAGACCTGTGAGTGACGTACCCTCCGGGTTATGAGCCCGGCTATACGGAGTTAGTCATTGTTTAACACGTTGAGCTAGTTGTTTCGACTTACCGCGCTTCCACTGCGCCAAATTGCTTTGTAACGCTTGGTGACAGGGAATCGCTTAAGCAGCAATATATAGGTATTGTCTTTGCAGACACCCACACACTGCCTCCATTAACACCACTGATGGATAATTGATAGTATAGCGAAGTACACTGAGACATTTCATTCTTTGTCTATATATTTGTCTGCGTGTTCACAGCAGCTGCACCGACCTTTGCATTCGTACATGTATTGGTAGGTGTATCCATCAGTGTATTCACCTGCATAAAAATGTCTACGTGTAAACGTGTGAACTCATCCATTATGACTGTTCGAAAACCTAAAATATCATAGCATAGGTTTCGATACACCCTGCTCCGTATTCAACTGCCAGTTCATCCCAGAGCCAGCGCACGGTACATGCGTTCACATATGTCGGTCAGCGCATAAGGCGATCGCCAGTTCTGGCCTTCCAGACACGCCTGGATCAGATCGGCAGCGGCGGACGCGAAGAAAAAGGAAAAGACGCCATTGGCCATCCACGGCTCGATTGGGCACAGACAACTCAGGGCCAATGATTAAGGTATATAAGGTATGTATTGAGTGTTACTAGTAAGTACTAGCAGGTAGAGGTCGACGCCGGCAGGTCTTTGCCTGCAGCAAACCTGCGCACGCACAGCATACATACGCATACGCATACGCATACATGTCTAGTGTGCATTTGCATGATATGGACTTCCGGCAGGTGATTTGTAGTGGGAACTCGAGCTTTAACTGGAGCTTGAAGCCGGGCATTGTAAACCCTGGTTGGATGCTCGTTGTACATACCAATGTACGACTTGGGAGTCATCCTCCCCGGCCTCGTCCCAGTGCATGCTGTACCTACCTTACCTTGCCACTGACTGACAGTTGCATTGGTGGCACGACAGCGCCGCCCAAGCCTTCGCAGCGCAGCCCAGTGTTCGTACCTATCCATCCCCGCTGCCCCGGTGGCTCCAGCGGCTTCAATGGCTCGGGCCTCTGATCCCCCCCTCCCACCCTTCCAGAAAAAACGGGCCCTGGTCCCCTGCCAGTGGTTTGGTGCATGTGGTGGGCCCTCCACTCCTTCTCCAGCAGGCCACATCTAAGAGACCAGCCATTCGAATTTACGGTGAGCCGACTCGGGAGTTTCTGAGACACCCGCCAATGGCAGACGGCGGTCCTTGATCTGAACAAATCCAAACCTGCCATTCCTCCTCCTCCTCCTCCCACTATCCTATCTTTTCCCCTTGCCGACCCCACTCGTTTGGTGATATATTATCATCCGGGCCTCCCTTGCTCTTGCACATTGGTCGTGTTCATTGTACTTGATTAGACTGTTGTGGAGTCCAAGTATTACCTTAGCGTTGGTGGCAATCAGCGACTGAGATACAGCCTCGTTTGCGACCCGGACGATAAAATCCACCCCAACACGAATAGCTTCAACTCCAACTATCCTTCCGTCAAGTGAGACCATATCGACTCACCTCTGGAATCCTTCAACGTTCAAGCAACGCCACAACCCACCGTTTTCCATCGGCCTAGCCCACCTCCAAACCACATCAATCGAAGGACCCCATCATCAACCTCTCTTTTCGATATTGAGAACGCCTCTCCTCGGCCCAGCAGCAGACAATGGGCTTCCTCGATCCCTTTGGCGACGGCACCTCCGTCATCTCTGGCGGCGGTGGCCTGTCCCGCCCCTCGGCCCGCAAGCGCGCCAGCTCCCGCGCCCGCTCACACAAGAAGAAGCGCTCTCGCTCCCGCTCCTCGTCCCGCCACCGCAGCCACGGGAACAACCTCGGGGCCGGCCTGTCCTCCTTCTTTGGCGTCGATGACCACCACCACAAGCGCTCCTCCTCGCGCCACCGCGGCCACGGGAATAACCTTGGGGCCGGCCTATCCTCCTTCTTTGGCAACGACAGCCATTACAACAAGCACTCCTCCTCACGTGCCTCTTTCTTCGGTCTCGGCGACGACCGCAACCGCAGCCGTGGAAGCTTCTTCGGCTTCAGTAAGTTTTCCCTTCCCTCTCCGTGTTACGTGTGCCACGTTGCGGGACCGTTCCTTGTCTAACCCACATTGTCGCAGGCAAACCGTCCTACTACAAGCGCTCGTCCCGCCATGGCTTCGTCCACCGCACCACTAAGCAGATCAAGCGCCTATTCCGTGATCTTGTCCACTGGGCGAAGCGTCACCCTTGGAAGGTCTTCTTCCTCGTCCTCATGCCCCTCCTTAGCGGTGGTATCCTGACCGGCCTCCTCGCCCGCTTCGGCCTCAAGTTGCCCTCGCAGCTCGAGCGCCTCTTGGGCGTAGCCTCCAAGGCCGCCGTGGGTGATGCCCCCGGCCTCGTCGGCGAGGCTGTCAAGATGGCCGGTAACTTCACCAGCAGCTCCCGCGATGGCCCTACTAGCGTCCGCGTCCATGACCGTGACACGGGCTACGGCTGGGAGAAGGACTATCGTCATTCTGGGGACGCTTGGGGCGACACCGTGACGAGCATGGCCAAGATGTTCATCTGATGTAGCACCTCCCTATGTAATGATGATAATTTGCTTGTAACTCGCTGGAGTTGGAATATCAATGGGATTCCGGGGCGCTTATCGGGATGCAGATTGTTTTCACTTTGACAAATATTTTGTGCAGCTTCATGACTCTTCACCGTTTCATACATTCACAGGCAATTGGCAGGCAGATTTTGGTTTTCAGGTATTGAGCTGGTTGTCATTCACAAGTCTAGCTAGTTCTGCAGACCTTACATTCAACACCTTTGCTTCCCCGGATCATCGTGACACTCGATGACCAGCAGAAGATGGGAAAACTATATATATATATATATCTCTGTGACTCAAGCCCTCATGCTTCGATGCCACCGCTGAGCTCATGCAGTGAGAGTTGTGTGTGTGTGTGTGTGTGTGTGCCAATCATGCTTTCATCAAACGCCAATGCCCTTGTCCCTTTACAAAATTCGAAAAATAAACAGTTACCGATTTCCTCCAGTATGGCAGACAATTTTCTGCGCGCTCACCCACATTGACAAGGATGTCGCACAGATCAAAAGCCAGAATCGAAATCTCGCTTCAACGCTCAGACATGTGCGTACATCTGAAAAAAAAAAATCCATATACATTCATAAGACAGGGGCGTGCCGAGCAGGTGACTCAGGAAGATGTTCCGTCTTTGGGCCTCCAAAATTGTACAAGCCGCCCAAATCGCTTCTTCTTGCTCCGAGGCTTCCTGTTCTCCGCCTCCGGATCCAGGGTCACTTCCATGGACAGTTTGCTCGGCTCCCCATGAGAGCTGCTGATGAGCCGGCTAAGGCTGACTAGGCTAGACCGGCGCCGACCAAACGCAGCAGATGACACTGACAGAGGACGGGGCTCTCGAAGGGACGGCTGCGACATTCGCGAGTGGGGATGAACGTTACTGTCGCGTGTCATAGTCGAGTTGCTGGAAGTGAGAGATGGAATGTCATAGTCCACTGAGAGTCGGACCTCGGGACCTGGCTCGCCCAGGAGTAGAGATTGGAAGCTGTTGTCCTCGTGAACCGACGAGGGCGCAGTCGACAGGCGCTGAGTGTCGGCAGACATCGGGGAGCGGGGAGAAGATGCATAGCTCATGGAGTGAGGGCTCACAGGCATGCTTACCGAATGAGGAGCGCCAGGAGCGCCAAGCTCGAACGAAGGTAGTTCCTTGTTCCCAAATGTCTTACGGGGAGACAGTCTCGGAGACCCGGACGCATCCGAGCCACCAAAGGTACTGTTAGGGTGGAAGAGAACATTGCTGGGCTCCTCCACGATGACATTCTCGTGGAGCGAGGTTCGAGATTGCTGAGCGCGCACAGATGATATGCTGGACTGATCCTTGTCGCTGAGACCGGAGCTTTTCCTTCGCATGATGCGTGGTGTCTCCTTGACCGAATCTGAGGGCACTGCGGGAGGCGTCGTGTCACCATCCGAACTTCGGTCTGACTGCGACTGGGTGCCCGACGTGGACTGGCCCTCACCGCCATCCTCCTCCTCATCCTCTTCGAACACATCCGCCATGGTAGAGTTGCTTCCGAATCGATGGATACTGGCGGCACCAGGGTCGAAGGGCGGCAAGTCCGGCGCTGATTCTGCTCTTCGATGATAGTGCATACCAGGGCCGCTGAAGCCTCGCATGCCCTGGGCGCTATGTAGACGTCTCCTGCCTGCATTGCCGGCTGCCCTCTGAGCTGCATCCCATTCCGGGTTGTCGGGAAGGGGTGTGTTGAAAGGGCCAAGAGCAGCATCGAGGTCAATCATTGCGGACGCGTCTTCAGTGCGTCGTGGAGCTGGGGAAGGATCCGGTGATGTGGTGACCGTGACGGTTGGCGCCGGTAGATGGGAAGGACTGTCAATGTCCATAGCATCATCCTCATCCTCATCCGGAGGCAAGACAGAGGCAGGAGGCGTAGGTGGTCTCACGGTGTATTTTGACGACTTGTGATGCTTTGATTTCCTTGGTAGAATTGAGCCAGCCCAGCCTTGAACAATCTTCCTGCGCTTGCTCTTCTTCTTGACTTGCTTCGCGTCCTTTGAATCCTGCAACTCGTTGACGGACTCAGAGCTCTGGTCAGACGACGAAGTACCGGAGACTACTCTCGTGGCCGAGTCACCAGAGCTGGAGCTGTGTGGCCGGCCCTTGTTGGGCGAAGCGAGACTTGATGGAAACGGGTCCAGACCGAAGAATGTCCATCTCTTCGACTTTGTCGGGCTAGCTTCCGGCGATGGGATTGTGTCGGTTTCGGCCATGTCAAGAAGCGCAGGGATGGAGTTGCGCCTCCTTGGAGAGACATTCATCTCTCCTTCCTGAACGGTGGGTGTGCGCTCAAGGATGGCGCCGGCGGTGCTGGGCCGTGAAGTGTCGGCATGACTCGGGCTTCGAGAGAGAGAAGCCGGACTGTCACGTCCGTTGGGAACGTTGCAGGTCACGATAGAAGAGATGCTTCCCGAAACACCATGGCCCGGCTTGGCAGTGATGGTGCTGGAGGTATCCGTTGAGACCAGCGAAAGAGGCCGTGGGATGTACTCTAGCGTGTCCGAAAACCCGACTCTCGCTCTAGGAGCGGGCTTTGGCTGGGCGGAGTCTCCTGTCTCCAAGGGGGCTTCGTCGGGTATCTCTGCTTTGGGTTCTGGTTGATCCACCGCCGGAGTTGTGGGTTCTGAGGGAGTTGACATGAACTCCTTTGGCAGAGGTGGCAGAGCAGGAATATCAAAGTTGGTTGGTGAGTTCGGCGCACTGCTTCCCTTGAAGTTGAAGTCATGTCTAGGCGGAGGAAGCAGAGAAAGGTCGTTGGTGGAGAGAGCACTCGATACTCCTCTTCTGTGACCTCGTCTTGGGGGTGCATTGTTTAGAGAAGCAAATCCACTCTCTGCTTTGGTAGGGCTCCCGCTTAGTACAGCAATAGAATTCCCTTCACGAATCCTACCTCCAACAAATTCGCTTCCGCCTCTTCGATGGCCGTGTTTGGATGGCTTGTGAGTCGAAGGCGCTGTTCTTGGTGATGGTGGAGAGACTGGCGGACTGCTCATGGGCGAACTTGGAGGGAGATCAGCGCCTGGGTTGAAGCTGAACGCAGGCAGTGCTTCACGACCTGTCGGCTGACTTGTTGCGTCTGCGTCCAGGTGGAATGATTGTGTAGGACTGTCAATTGCCGACTTGGGACGTCTCGCTGTAGTGCGGGAGAAGTTTGTCGGTGCCGGTGAGGGTGCCGCGTCGACGAGAGCAGGAAACGAAAAGTTTGGATTAGGTGGTGGTGCGACTCTCCGCGAATGCTCCAGGGGTGGATGGACATGTTCGATCTCGACTGGCTCTGGACCCAGGTCTGCCATTGCATTGAACGTTGGACCCCCGGGCACAGGCTCGAGTCCGTATGCAGTTGCCATGTTCCCTCCGGCCGCACGGGGGACTTTGAACGGCTGAGGGCTTAGTTTATCATAGGATGAGGTCTAATATGGTATTCGAACGGGTGTTGGGTTTGTCTCGGTCGATCAAGGATATCGGCTTCGAGCGAGTAAATGGATAAATGTGGTGAACAGGTTCGAAGTCAAGGTATGTACTGAATTATTTGAGAATGCTAGCAGCCAAGGTCAGTTCCTGGCTTCAAAATTGGTTGCAGCAGCAATAGTCAGACTGCTTGCTGGTGGTGCACACGATTTCGGAATCGGCCTCACGAACCTGATGGAAAGGGCAGGGACCAAATGGAAAGCGCAAGGCGAAAGGGAGGCAAACAAAGGAGCGGACGGCCAAGACCAGCAAACAGCTCGGAAAGAGTGAAGCTGGAATCGCACCAGGCGTTGAGAGAATCAACAAAGAAAGCGCGCACGAGGGCGGCAGTGATGAGGACGCAACAAACAACGTGCGTCTCGAGGATGAGGGATGGAGGACGGAGAGAGAGATGTGTGATGGAGAGAGTGAGCAAGGCGGGAAATGGGAAGTGGGACTGTCCAGGCCCAGTCGCCCAGGAGCACGACGAGTGAAAAGCAGATACCTGCGTGAAGGGTGGAGTCGTCTGTGGGGGGACGGTCGAGGGCCTGCTGGGCTGTGCTTTCATTCAAGTTAGCCGTGATACAGTGTACCTGAGGCACCTTACCTACCCGTAGATAGCGGCTAGCGCTGAGATGGAGTACCTTACCTTCTTGGGTGGCTGACGGCAGGTGAGTTCGCTATCGCAACTGGGAGTTGCTGGGTCCAGGTCTTACAGGTACCTCAGGATACCCGTAGTCCTTGCTTTACGTGGGCCCTTGACTCTGTGCATTGGCCTCCAGACTCCCTCAAATTCCATGTTTGGCGGCGCCACAGACGGGTTATTTGGCCTCGCGGGGGCCACCCCCCTGGACCTAGAACAACTTAGTGCTCGAACCTAATTGAACGTTCTGTGCCGCCGCGCGTGAAGCAGAGGGGAGTACCTCGACATTGCTACTGAGGCGAGAGAGCGAGCACCTTTGAGTTGTACCTTACCTTAGGCCCCAGGCTCCCCGCCCCCCCCCCAGCACGATCCCTCTATCAACACTCATTACTTGTAATTATCAGGCGTCCGTGTCACACAGAGGACTCAATGCGCTAATAGAATATGCTATTCCTTCTGCTGCAAATACAGGTTTGGTAATATAACAACAAGGGCACGGTGATTCAGCCATCATTTCGCTTCCGTTCTTTTCTCGTTCACGTAAGGCGGCCATTGCAGACAACATTGCAGGCAACATTGCAGGCCATGGTCTGCTGCTTTACCCAGGTACCTACCTTGCCTCCTACTACTGGTACTTCCAAGTAGGCGAGACCCAGAATCTCGCCAGGATTAGACTTTGTGCCGGGCCCGGTGCCACTACGACCGCCAGGGACCGATCGACCGCCTACACCCAACAACGGCAAGACCGGAGTCTGCGACCCTCCACCATCCATATTCAGATTTTCAGCTAACGCAGACTGCCAGTGGTCAGCATGCTGGCCGTCTTGGGGCAAAAGATTACCCAGTTTATGGGGATCCCCAATGTGGACAAAGAGGAGATGAGTGGCAAATAATCGGCAAATGCGGTTACGAGTCACATTATTGGCATGCAAGGACACTCATACATGGTAATTACACCGCAATTCTCCTCATCAACAAGCGCCCGTATGAATAACCCGGGAGTCTGATCGGTTGAGATGGCGTTCGCAGCTTGCAGACCTTGAAATGCAATCATCGCAAAGAACAATTCGAAGTCCCGTTCATACAGCAAAGTTCGACTACTATTATTACCACCACTATCACGGAGTACTACTACTACTAATCACTAATAGTAGCATTGCAGTATTAGTATTTGTACTTGTAGTATCGCTCAATGTACGGATAAGCATTTCGTTGTCCTTGTGCCGCGCAGAGTGGCACTGGATGCGGTACCTTGGGCAAGTACGAATGCAAGGGCGGTTGAGCACCTTTCGTACCTGGCTAGGCCGCTGCAGCAGGACAGGATGAAGGCACTGCTGGTCGACATTTGGGGGGGGATGCCCAGGCGCTAGGGTGCCGCTGCCCACAGGGCTATCAGGTCTCTGATTTGCTGAGCGACACACTCAGACCACCACTTCCAATATCAACATGCGGCCGAGTGCCTGCGTCTTGCGTTGTTTTTGGCTCCGCACTTTATGCACTCCCACTCATTAGTACGAATATACGGAGGAGCATGTACTGATAATGATATGTAGGTCCTGCCTGTGGGCCAAGCGGCCAAGCGGTCCAAGCAGAGGAGCCCTCCTCTGCTGATCTCCTGGTTCGTTCGTGGCCGCGACCATGGACACTTGGTCATCTGCACCAGCACCACCAAATCGGCTGCTACAAACGAGCACAAGGGCGGGCACACGGGGGCCCGCCGGCCGGGCAACCAGCCATGGATCCATCTTGTGCAACTGCGGATCAAAGAACTGACTTCAAGTTGCTTGTAACACTACTCCGAGCCTGTACAGATATGTACAAGGTTGTGCTACAAGTACAAGAATCTAGTACAAATGTGCTTAGGATATTACTCTCACGGTATTACAAGAGGTAGAGAGTAGGTATGACTTTATAGACAGGAAACCCGCTTATGATGGCGGTCACTCGACATCTGCAGATGGCCGCTCCCCGCTGGGAGCCTATCATCCGTCATATCAGTCTTGGATGGAGTAGACGCCATCACCACCAAATCTGCAACTCATTCTTCAATCAGCCTTCAAGCGAGCACTCCCACTCTCTTGATCCCTGGACACTTACTCGATAGCTCTGGACCATAACTAGTCTGGTCGTTCCTTGCTTCGGTTTTCCTGGCAGCTCATCCGACCGGCTTTAGCGCCGGTAGCTACCTTGCCCAAGTACGGACTACTGTTACAGCATGCACTTATATGCACGCAAGGCACAGAGTAACACTTGAGTGTCGTGTATGCCAGGGGCAACCCCGATCGCTCTAGTACGGAATATATGTACAAGTACTCACTCGTATAGTCGCTTTGCGATGCGAGTATTGATGTTGCGTGGAAGACGATAGATGTCTTGTTCTCTCGCGACATAGCCCGCAATCTACACGGAGATCCTTGAGACAACAGGATCTGGCGCCTACATAATACTGAGTCAAATCTCGTCTGACTTGGACCATCAGAGACATAAGAGAGAGAGAGATGAAAAAAAAAAGACAAAACGCGACATAACTCACTCCATATATTATCCAAGTACTCGTACATGCGCACGTGCTAGATTAGAATCCTGCTTCAGATCTGTGCTCTTTGCTCGTCTCTGGATTCGTCCCCCCTTCTCCCGACCGAGTGATACATGAGCTAATCGCCTCCGGCTAGGGCAGAACAACGACCGAGATCTGGGGGAGGCTACTCTCCTTGGCAATGGCATATGCTCGCGCCGGCGGACATGTGTGTGAATACGAGCTGTTCGGCGTTTCAGCTCTCTCGCCCGAGATCGTAAAGGGCCATGGATATTTTCTAGAAAAGGCCATGTACAGTGTAGGTCGGCCCCGTGACAGATAGTGCAGGCCTTAACCGGGGCGCTTAGGATCCCGGTTTGGTATATTGTATGGATCACGCCTGGGAGACTACCGGGCTTAGTACAGAGTGCGACTATGCAACATCCACCCTGGATGGACGTGCGACAAGATCCTTGTCGGGGCCCCCCCCCAATGCCCCGAGGGAAGCATATCGTTCCCTGCGCGCCTCCCGTAGTGTTGCTACACAGTTACTTACAAGTTGCGGTAGTTAATGGCGCCCATCGTACAGAGTAGGATCGTACGGTCTGTACCTGTCAATCAGCACCTCTTTCGGAAGACCTCCCTTGACGAGCAGATTACTGTACTGTAGCAACACGAGTCAACAAAGCAACAAGCAATGAAGGAAGGCGACGAAGGAAGATCGTCTCTCATCCCGGAGCAGCGAGCATCCACGGAAGCGACTTTCGTCCAGCACTGGCAGAGCCTCGAAAAAACTCCCCACGATCTCTGCGTTGTAAAACTCACGTAATTAGTCAGTTATTTGTGTAGCTTGCTTGAGCCATCACAACAGAAATGCGAGTGCTCGTCCAACGTATGGTCATCCGTGCTGAGTGAAGCGTGGTGTTCCTTGGCAAGAGATACATGACAACACAAGTACTGCAATAGGCAGACATGCTTTGTACATCTATCAAGCCGGTCGCTGAACGAGGACACCTCACCTGTATACAATCGCTATTGCATATGTACGCGATAGAGTGATAATAATAGCACAGTTGCTTGAGTTACCAATATCATGCTCGTTGGTTGGCCTACTCCGTAAAAAGTCTATCTGCAAGTCTGATCAGTCACTTTCTTATACATGTCATTATCGTTTCTCGGGTTCATCCTGTACAAAGTCAGCCAAGACACCAAGGAGCCTGGTCTAGCCTCTAGGCAGTCCTCCACTTGAGCTGAGCCACAATATTTAGGGCCTTTCCCCTGGTCATGTCATGGGGTTTTGCGCTACTACGAGACAAACGCCCTTGAATGACGACGAATATCGGTGATTCGGTTCCCACAGGGCAATACGAATATCACGCGCAAAGTACTCCGTAAACGAGTGCGGCAATCCAAAGAAGGCCGGCCGGGGATCTGAGACAAGAGTAGTTAGTTACCACGTTGCCCACGCTCGCAATCTCACTTTGGCGAGACACGTTGTTGCCGTCCAATACCAGTCATCGTTCGAGAGCGAGGCAGCCTGCGCCCCAAGGCTAAGATTGTCTCGCGAATCTCTGAGGTCATCAAACACCATTCCCGAGACCCCCGGCCGCCCGGGTCGCTAGCTTGGTAAAGAACTTGGTCAGATTGGGGACTCATCTCCATGACGCGTGAAGACCGAGACCGGTTCATAATAATAAATCATCTCGCCATGCCTGGAGCACTGGGCAGAAGTTGCGCGCCAACTTTGCAGCCTTGCGCATCTTCCATGCGCGTTGAATGAATGTGGAAACCGCCCCGTCTGTAAGCTGAACACCGGCTTTCTGGTGGGAGTTGTACTCCTAACAGGCAGCAGTGGCTTGATCCAATGTTGTTTCTGAGTCCAGTGGAAATAATCGCGTATGTGTATCTGTGCATCTGTGCTTTCTACGCCGACAGGGGTCACCCTGTGTTCTGGCATCAGATGAAGATGCTATGGTAATTTCCCTCCCTGTGTCACTCAATCCCCAAAATAAACATGATTGGAAGTCAATCTCGTTTGATAAAATTTCATAGCCTGGGAGCTGACACGAGACAGCGAGGTTATGATCGTCGAGTGCTGCAAGGCGGGTGCGAGATGAAGGCTATTCGGCAGGGCATGATGTCGGGGAGATTGGGCAATTGAAGCTGCTCCATTGCGAGGCAGCCAGTGAACAGGCCGAAGCCCCTGGAAAGCCCCTTTGGGGCACTGGAAATGGGTACATGTATGTACTCCGTATCTGAGATCCGCTAAGTGTGGCGTACCCTTTCATGGGGCGCCGTCCTGGACCCTGAAATGTATACCTCAAGGTACTAAGGTAGGCTGCTGCACGTCTCCGTCTAGCGCCACGACATGGCGGTGCAGCAGCGTGGGGGATTTCAGGCCAAGCTCACCGCCTTCTGTTGTGCCGCGCAGATTAGCTCCCCGCCTAAAAATTGCCCGGCAGAAAATTTCATGATATTCGCAACGGATCGCGGAAACTTACCCTTCGTACGCTCGTCGCAAACAAGATCACCCCGCACCATCATGTCGTCGGACACACAAAAAGCCCCCACTGAGGCCTCAGACAAGCCAGCGAAGCCCTTGGGCATGCGCAAGAATGGTACGCAGGCTTTGATCTGGCGGATGCCTATGCGTCAAACACATAACTAACCAGTGTGGCCAGGCAAGCAATGGCGTGCTCCGAAGAAGGCTTTCAGGCCAACCGCCGGGCTCTCATCGTACAAGAACAGAGCCAAACAGCGTGCAGCTATCACGCAGGTTAAAGCCAAAGAGAAAGAGATGAAGGATGAGAAGGAGCAGGAGCGCCAGGTATGTGGGCCTTCTAACACAGTTGGCGGAATCATCAGCGGACTAATCACACCCTTCAGGCCCGGATAGCAGCCATCAAAGAGAAACGAGCGAAGAAGGAAGAGAAGGAACGATATGAGCAACTAGAGGCGAAGATGCACAAGAAACGTGTGGAGCGGTTGAAGCGCAAAGAGAAACGGAACAAGCTTATCAACTCATGATGCTCACGATCTTCACCTAACAAGTAACAATTCGCAATCCATACGTCGAATGGCTCGCCAATTCTCAGCATCGTCTTCGAAACTATATGTATTGGCGACACTTGCCCTGTGGAGCCAAGGCAAGGGAAGACCGTGGCTAGATGGCCTTGAAGGTTTTTGTCTTCTTTGCATATAGTCTCCTGTATGATGGCAGCCTGAAGCGTCCCACGCTGGTATATCCTATCCTTTTCAGATAAGACTAGGCTGGTTCAAGAAGAGGAGTTATTTTCGGGCTTACTATGAGAAGACCACAGAGGTGGTTGCTGGCTTATCCGACTCTCGATCACAGACCGTACAGGCGTTAGATTTTAAGCGAGATCAATTTTGAAATTTCAAGGCTGAACTATGAATTTGAACCAAAATTCAGAACTGGACCTGATGAATCTCTGGGCATCTCACTGATCTAGCCTCTGAATGGATATTATTTTGGACTACCTACGTGCCCTATGTAGTAGCCGTGGCTTCGAGTAGGGGAAGTACAAGTAGTAACAGCACCGTGACCCCGGCCTCCGTCATGTGAAAGCGGTGCCCCACTTATTGCCGTCGCGGCTCGACCCCAAAACCCGAATGGCGGCGTGATGCCCCTTGGCACTTTCGTTTGCGTCAGACGCCAAACCTTAAGCTTCAGCCTTCCAGATAGTTGGAGACCATCGACCACCGACCACCACTTGGCGTAAGAAGGAGATGGAGACGCTATGTCAAACCCTAATGCGCTGGGTTCACCGACCGTCGCCTCGCCCACGCGGCCCGGCGGAGGTCACCAGATAAAGCGCTCCCTTACAGAGTTCACCTCTCCTGTCAAGACCAAGGGCCACCACTCCAAGCAATCGACGCATCATCCTCACCATCATCATCCGCACCGCAGACACCGTCACCGTGATGAGAAGGAGCCGCAAACCGCGCATCCGAGCGTGAACAGAGGCTCAATGGACATGCCACGGCCGGAAGTGTTGGGCCATAACCGTCGCACCAGTGCGCTGGCCACGAGGGAGGAACTTGGTAGCCGCGCCAATTCGACACCGGCTCTGAACAAGACCCTTGAGGACGAATCCCTTAACAGAGAGGTCGAGAAGGCCGAACACCGGGTCGAGTGAGTCTGACTACGGCGTCATCCTTCTCCCAAGTCTGTACTGACACATGATTTCTACAGAGGACTCAAGCAGTCCCTCGCGGATCTCCATACCTTCTCATCTACGACGACGCGGCGGCTTGACGAGACTTATTTCGCAGTACTAGAGAAGACGAGTGCTTTACAGAATACTGTCGTGGCCCTCAAAGATCTGGCGGAAGCTTCCAAGGAGATCTATACCACGTTCGAGAAGGACTCGGTGGACCTCGAGGATGAGATTACCGGCCAGCTTAAGGCTTTAGGGCGCTTCGAGGATCAGGAAACGAAGATTGATCAGCTTCAGAGCCGCATACACGGTGGGAGGGAAAAGATCCAGTCCCTGAGCGAGCGAGTGGACGTCGTGAGAGATCGGGTGGAAAGTTGGGAACGTGCAGCTCAAGAGTGGCAGAACCGCACCCGCAGACGACTCGCGGTAATCTGGAGCGTTGGATTCCTAGTGGTATCTGCGCTCGTCGCCTTGACTCTGACCTTCAGGACCTCCGTTCCAGACGTGGTTCTACCTCCTCTTGAGGTGATTGGCGATGCTCTTCCTGGGATGGTTCGCGAAGGGGCGTTCAACGTCACGAAGCACATCCCGGCCGCCTTAAAGGGAGGAGGTGGTGAGGCTGAAGCACCACTGATTCTGACCAGAGCGCATGGCGATGATGACCGGTTACGAGGCTTTGACGAGCTCTGAGCTTCATCAGGTCCATGGAAATGATTGCAGCTTGAATGTTCATGCAGCGCCCGCTGTTTCTAGGCAGGCCAGACGTAATAACGATACCCATTGCTTTTCGTTGACAAATGACAGCAACTTGTTCCACAACACCAAATCCACCCTACAGCTTTTAACAGATGTGGGGTTGGACATCGTGGGATTCTCAAATGTGAATCGCAGATTGTGACCCTTTCAGGACAGGTACTGTATGACATTGTAGTGAATCAGCGCGTCTTGGTCCGGTGGGGGAAAAGCTGTATGCCTTTAATTACTACTACCCATGTCTCGGTTATTGATTTGGCGTTGGCGGTGTTGTTGAGGCGCCATGGAGGGAGAGCAGGATGCTGACAGTTGTACGAGTCCACCAGTCATCTCTCATGGAGTTCAGTGAGCTGCGCAAAACTGTGTCATAATACAAACAGTAGTACTTCTAGTAGCACGTTCTTGTGTCCCCTGTGCTTCTCCCTAGGTGTGCGCTACAACATCGTGGTCAGAATCATGGCCGTAAGAGCTGGCCAGCGACAGGACCCGGTGCATGCTTGGCTCAACGGCCAAGACCACTAACCCACGTCATACCCCGCCGCATTGAGGATGGACGCGCCATCACCAAAAGCCCCAGATGAGCACGAGGTACAAGGCGGAATCTACTAACGATCATGGTATAAGAAGTCGGATCGAGGATGGGGAGGATAAAACAATATCGAGTCCGCGTAAATTGGCTTTACTCGTCGGAGCTTTTCACACTAGCAGGACTTAACATCGTTGACGTAAAGTTGAGGTACCCAAAGAAAAGTGCTTTTGCGCTTGCTTCGAATTTGTTTAGTGGTTCAGCATTTGGAGCGCGGCAGAATATTCCAACTGAAGGTAGTACTACACTAAGCGGCCATCCACATTGACCGCGCGTCCCCTGGCCGATTCTTGTGCCGATTGCTGGTTCTAAAAAACGCCTCAACAACGGAAGTGCGCCAGCCTTCATTCAGCAGCGCGCATGGCGAGTAAGACCGACTCTTACTGTGACTGCTAAAGGTAGTACTATCTGTACTCCGTAAGTGTGCTCACTGACAAGGTACTGGCGGCCATTAGCAGCCTTAGCCTCTCCCCGCCCCCCAGCCGTCTGGACGGCGTGCGTGGACTAATCAGCCTCGCAGGGAACCGCCCCTCGTCATCAATTTTCCTATTTCTCCTTCTACCTCCTGTAACGGGCTTTTCATTCTTGCACAAGTCGTCCTCACTGCACTCGTATCGAATATGGCTGCCACTGCTGAGGCCGACAAGGCTGACGATGGCGGGGCTGTCACTGCTAATGCTAGTACCGCTGCCGCTGTCGCTGATGCCCCCACCAATTCCACGACCGAATTGCCCATACGGACGAACAGCATCGGCGGTGAGCCGCCGCCGGGGCAAATGTTGACCGGCAAACAGGAGCATTGTATGGATGAGTTCAGATGTATCCCCAGTCTTCCAATTACCTCTGCTAACCAACTCTATCTGCTGGCAGATCTCAAGCGAGAGCTTGTCTCCGAGCAGGTCAGGTGGGAGATCAACGAGCTTAACTCGCCGACGGCCCTGCGACGCTTCGGCGCGCCCTTCAAGTCAGATCATGGCGAGGTATCGCCCCAGGAGTCGGAGCTGCCCGTTCTTCGCTACATCTTCGTCCACCACATTCGCGACTTCCCTTTCCTGGATAGGGCCCGAGAAAAGGAATTCTGGCAGGACAAGCTCCAGGTGGTATGTGCATCTTCTTACGGGCAATAGGATTGAAGGATGGGCGCGAAATCGTTCTGACATGGCATTTAATCTAGTTTCTCGAGTCCTTTGCTGGCAAGCAGATTTCCTCCTCCGAGGACCGACTGGAGGAGACGAAGCGCCGGAAGCTGGCTATCAAGGCGCGGAAATTGGTAGAGCTGATGATGGTCTCCGGCATAGGCACCTCCTCCGGCTTTGAAGAACGTATCCGCTTCTCCGAGATTGAAATTGTCGACGCCAACGCCATCGATACCGGTGTTCTCCATAATATGCCCGAGGGCAACTACATTAATGGCTACGATGTCAATATTCCGGGCGTACGTGTCACCACGAGCAAGGGTAAGATTCGGACGCATAAACACGCGGAATTCTTGCTGCGCATCAAGACTAGGGGGGAATTAGAGCATTTCGTCGCTAGAAGATATGGAGATTTCAACAGGCTGCATAGGCGTCTGCGATTCGAATTGCCTGGACGGGCTCTGCCAGCTCTTCCTCAAAAGAACAAGTCGGACTCGACGGCGACTGGTCTTCTCGGGTCATGGGGCGGTGGTGGCGAGGACCCTGATTCGGACGCCGAGTCCATTTCCTCGGGAGGAACCAGAAAGACTCGCGAAGCAGCTTCCTCCCTTCTTACTCCTGGCAATGGTGCGTACAAGCTCCCACTGGAAAGACCGGCCCAAGCTAATTTTAAATGCCCAGGTCATCGGAAAGGAGGCTCGTCGTCTTCTATTAGATCTGGTCTGTCCAAGTCGCGAGGCTCCCCGAGGCTCTCGGCGGATGGACGATCAACTCCGCTATCCAAGGAACCAGAAGTAAGTCAGGAGGCCGATGCAGGATTCGGCAAATCGCGGGAATACTAATGTTATAACAGAACGTTGTACTGTGGCGAGAGAACCAGCGAGTCTCATTACGCTCCTTTATCAGAACTCTTCTCCACAATCCTCAAATCGCCAACACCAAGGCTGTGCAGGAGTTCCTCAGCGGCGACCCAGTGACCCCGACCGACGAAGACATTGAGGATATGGATCGGAGGAAACAGGTGGATGAACGGCGCATTGAGGAGCAAAAGCGCTTCTACGAGATTGCGCGGAAGCGCGCCGCTGAGCTTGACGAGTATATGGAACAGTGAGCACTTCATCCTCGCTCCAATCTGGAGGGTACGTGCGCTGACACTCATTGACAGATTCCGCCGCGATATTGTGGAGAGCAACGGTCTTACGAGACTGTTTGCAGAGATCAAAGAAAAGGAAACTATCCCAGATCTCAGCATACAGTATCGGAAGTTTGCAGAGTGGTTGAGGATCGAGATCGCCGCTGTCATCTACCATATCTTCCTTGCCGAGGACAACTCTCCAGAGCTCTTTGCACAGGCCAAGCGCATTCATTCGCTCATTCCATATACAGTCATCAAAAATGTTATCCGCATAGCCAACCCCGCCGCAGTCATGTCTGGTATCCTTGACATTTTCCTTGCGCAGCCTTGGGGGTCGCGATCGCTTATGCAGCGCATTTTTTCGCTGACCCTCCACGACGGTATCAAAAGTTTCCAGAAGTCAATCGACGCGTTGAATGCAAAGATCGGCGACGATGCCTTCTCGACAAAGCTTTACAAGTACACGAGAGCCGAGGAACAGATCAAAATCTCCATCAGGGAAGAGGCCGAGGCCGAGGAGATCGATCTAATCGTTGCCATTCTACGGTCGGACCTGCTGGAACCCGAGTTGACCGGAGAGCAGATCCAGCGGCTGTTCAATGCTTACGTGGCATTCAACAATGCTGTTGAGAACGTCGACGAGGAGTTGAGGCAAGGTGCTCAACTCTTCTCTTACTTGAAGCAGCTCCTCAAGCTTTGCACGCGCCAACGCGACAAGGAAATGATGCTCGAGCTGATCGAGGAGCCCACCACCTTGCAACTGTTCCGGGATCTCTTTACCATTTTCTATGAGCCTCTAGTAAGGGTATACAAGTCTGCCAATGTGTACAACAGTGTCACAGACTTTGCTGTATTCATTGACGACATGATCAAGGTGAGCAATGACTTGCTCCTCAAGGTTGATGCTAGTATTGATAAAAACGATTTTTAGGTTGTTGAACAATGCCGAGAGCAAGACGCCTCGGCAGACCCGAATCAGACCGTTCAGGCATTTATCGACTTGTGCGCGAGACACGAACACAACTTTTACAAGTTTGTCCATGAGGTTCATGTTCATGACAATGGGCTTTTCACGCAACTTATGGGATGGATAGAAGGCATCCTTGAGTTCTTGCGTCATGGTCCCAAGAATGGCAAGCTTAACATCAATGCCTTGTTCGAGGGTGGCATCGCAGGCGTGGGCTTGGACAAGGAGAAGGCCATCCAAGAGATTAACTCGCTCATTGCTTGGCAAGAGGCGAGGAAGAGGTGGCACAATGATAAGACAAGGCAGAAGATGGCAGCAGAGGGCGTCGCCGGAGGCAGCGTGATGCCCGCCGGTTTCAAGTCGTCCGACTTTGGATTGGACGGCGAGGACCTGGAGGACATGAACTACGATGATGGGTCGGAAGAGGAGAACGATGCCGAACAAGAGGATGAGCTAGATCCTATAGAGGCGGAACGACGACGACGGGCTAAGCGCCAGGACCAGTTGCGACGGACTGCCGGCGAGCCACAGAAGCCACCTGTCTCGGAGGTGCACAAACTCAAGGACAACTTTGTTGTCATGCTTCGGGATGTTTTGGCCGACTAGGATGGGGATCTACAACATTTGATGATTGACGGTCTCAAAAGCATGGAATTGGGCAGCAGAGCGTAGAGGCGCCGTTTGATGACTTCTAGATCCCTGTACTCTAGAGCTCTAGAGAGAGACGGAGAGACAGAGCGAGACTGCGTACATCGAGGCACATGTCTTCGGACAATCTTGTTATTTGTTACCATTTTTGTAGACAAGCATTACAGCATTGATTCATTTGATTCAATTTGACTTCTAGCTCATACTAGGCCTACAGACAGGGAGCAATATCTATTCCCAATTACATGTATTCGTGGTTAGAGTGGCAAATCTAAGGACGCGATGGCTGGATTTGTCGATGCGTGCTTGCTTGTGCTCGTCATGACTGGAAAATTGGCAGGCAATGTGACAGGTTTGGGCAGTGTAATGTACGCTACTGTCACTTCCTGTACAATAGCAGTCACCACTACTAATCACTACTAGCACCAAAGGTAAAGTGATCAGGCCAGGACATGTAGGTGTAGTACTCGGTAGCAGAGCGTAGAGGAGTGGGGCCTTTGATGGTTGTAATGATCAAGCGCTGATTGGCCAACTCAACCGAGGAGCCGAGCTTCCGTCTCGGGGACTGAAGGAGCAACAAATGCACTGACACGGGCATTTGAGGCAGGCAAGCAAATGCTGAAATCATCGATCGGCCACCACCAACGCCGGGTTTGCAACCACGACTCAAGAACCAGCGCTGCAACGCCGCCCTTTCACCTGCGCGTGTAGTCTGTCGGTCACTGCAACTAATATCCCCAAAGATGGCTTCTTCCATGGCTATGAGAAGATTCGCCGCCGCTTCTTCGGTACGTTTGACCTCGATCCCTCCCTCGCTCGGCTTCTCCCTCACATGTTTGCAACGCTGTTCTCTGTCGTTGGGGAAGCCAAGAAGCCGCCTCTCCGGGATGAGTACTGACCCGACACCGAACAGTTCTCGAAGCTAGCTGGACGACAGAGTAGGAATTTCTCAACAACGCGACACGTCGGTGAGTCTCGCCTGCGAATTGATTTGCGACCGCGGCTTTGACCGTTGCTAATCCTGGATGTCGAAATAGCCCGCGTCATCTCCAATGGACCTCTACGGGCCAAGGAGGCATCGCCCTTCGTGAGCAACAAGTACCCCGTTATTGTACGTCGATCCCCGCCTGCACAGATTTCCGGAATCCTCTGATTAACTTGACTCGTTCGCAGGATCACGAGTACGACGCCATCGTTGTCGGTGCCGGTGGTTCAGGTCTTCGCGCAGCCTTCGGTCTTGCCGAGGCTGGCTTCAACACTGCCTGTATTTCCAAGCTCTTCCCCACGCGAAGCCACACGGTCGCCGCCCAGGGTGGAATCAATGCCGCGCTCGGAAACATGCACGAGGATGACTGGAGGTGGCACATGTACGATACCGTCAAGGGATCCGACTGGCTTGGTGACCAGGATGCTATCCATTACATGACCCGCGAGGCCCCCGCCTCCATTGTTGAGCTCGAGAACTACGGATGTCCCTTCTCCCGTACTGAAGACGGCAAGATGTGAGTATGACCGATGAGGGTGCTTGAGGACCATGGACTGACAATTTCATTTCCATCTTGTAGCTACCAGCGCGCCTTTGGTGGTCAGTCCCAGAAGTACGGCAAGGGTGGCCAAGCCTACCGATGCTGCGCTGCCGCTGACCGTACCGGCCACGCTCTTCTGCACACTCTCTATGGACAGTCGCTTCGCCACAACACCAACTACTTTATCGAATATTTCGCTCTCGACTTGATCATGCAGGATGGCGAGTGCCGCGGTGTATTGGCTTACAACCAGGAAGATGGAACCCTGCACCGTTTCCTTGCTAACCACACTGTTCTGGCTACTGGTGGCTACGGCCGTGCCTACTTCAGCTGCACTTCTGCTCACACCTGTACCGGTGATGGTATGGCCATGGTGGCCCGCGCCGGTCTGCCCAACCAGGACCTGGAGTTCGTCCAGTTCCACCCTACCGGTATCTACGGCGCCGGCTGCCTGATTACTGAGGGTGCTCGCGGTGAGGGTGGCTACCTGCTAAACTCGGAGGGTGAGCGCTTCATGGAGCGTTATGCCCCTACTGCCAAGGATCTTGCCTCGCGTGATGTCGTCTCCCGATCGATGACGATGGAGATCCGCGACGGCCGCGGTGTTGGCGCTGACAAGGACCACATCTACCTCCAGCTGAGCCATCTGCCCGCCGAGGTTCTTGCTGAGCGTCTGCCCGGTATC